>CM045729.1:5972662-6005162 GCA_024760905.1 Plotosus lineatus | reverse complement strand
ACATGAACATGCAAACTCCAAGCAGAAACCCCCCCAACTGGGAATCGAACCCAGGACCTTCTTGCTCTGAGGTGGACGTGCCAAACCACTGCAGCCCTGTACGGGCTCTATGTCTGTTTGTGTGGTTTGTGTGTGTTCACTCATTTTCTGGATCACTTTGTGAGGCTGGTGCCCATCTCAGCTGCGTGTGGGTAAAGGCGGGGTACCTCCTGACCTGCTCACCAGGCCATCTCAGGACCAACAGTCACACAACCATTCCCCCTCACACCTTGGGGTGATTTCATTCATTCATTCATTTCCTGTAACCGCGTAATCATAATTAGGCTCGCCCATGCCAGCCGACTCGGGACGAGGGCAGAGTAGACCCTGGACGGCTCGCCAGGCCATCACAGGGCAGAAAGACGCTGACGGTGATGCAGCTCCTCGGTTATTTTACACGAACCTCTCACCATAGCCAGTGAGAGACACGGCCGGCCTTCGACAACCCAGTCAGTGCACTGGGGGGACAGCGACAACCCAGAGTCTGGGGATCGAACCCAGGACCGTGTGTTGCTGTGTTCGAAATAGAAAGAGCGTTTGTATTGAACACGACCACACAGGACTTGTGGTTCTGTCTCTTTAAGGCTCCAGCCCCCTGAGGTCCAGCTCTGATTTATTGTTGCTCTGAGCAGCCAATCACAGAGTTCGACGCCAGAGCCTAAATAAGCGCGGCGGAGGAATTTGTGGGTATAAAAAGGCTTTTGCGCGCATGGAAGCATAACATCTGGCGCTACCTGTCCGGTGTGCCTGGCGCACGGTGCTCCTGTTTCTGCTGCCGCGCGCGCACACACACACAACACACAAGAACCGCACAGAACCGCACAGAACCCTCTCGGCTCTAACTTCTGGTTCGGCTGCTGATCATGCATCTCGCGCAGGTTCTCCTGTCTCTCGGGTTCGTGGTGGCTTTCGGTCCGATGGCGCGCACTGACACCGGAGCACCGGAGCAGCATCAGCACCACCAGCAGCAGCACCAACAGCACCAACAGCAGCAGCAGCAGCAGCAGCACCAACACCAACACCCACACCAAGAACCCACCACCGCCGCCGCCGCCGCCACCACCACCACCACCGCCGCCGCCGTGACGGAGGAGCGCGAGACGCAGTGTTCCGCAGCCAGCGCGTGCGCTTTCCGCCAGCACAGCAAGCAGCTCCGCCTGCAGTCGATCAAGTCCCAGATCCTGAGCAAGCTGCGCCTCAAGCACGCGCCCAACGTCAGCCGCGACGTGGTCAAGCAGCTGCTCCCGAAAGCGCCGCCGGTGCAGCAGCTGCTCGACCTCTACGACGTGCTCGGGGACGACGGCAAGCCTGGGAGCGCCGTCCAGGACGACGACGAGGACGACGAGGAGCACGCCACCACCGAGACCGTCATGAGCATGGCCGCTGAGCGTGAGTGCTCGAGCCTCCATCCGTTCAGCACTCCGAATCCTTCACACACAACCCCACCCTCCACTCTTCCTCTTCCTCCCCTTCCTCATTGTTATTATTATTATTATTATTATTATTATTATTATTGGGAATTGCATGCACTAAGCGCGCGCGCGCACGAACAGCCCTATGAATTCCATGGGATTCACTCACGTGCGGTTATTTCGAGTTTGTTTGTTTGTTTTTGTTTTGGGGTTCTCGGCTTGTCGGTGGTTTTATTAGAATAATCAACGTCACAGTGATGAAGGTTTTTATAAATAATGATCTTTAATGCATCTGGGGAGGAAACAGTTCAAAATTTTATTGTGGAGAAAACTTTTATAAATATTTTAAATAATTCGAAGTTTATTAGATTTGGATTACAAATCAATAATAATAATAATAATAATTAATAATAATAGGGAAATAAACATCATAAATAACTCTCAAAAATTACACATGCATGAATATTTATTGATCCATTAATTTTCTGAACCTAGGGTCGTGGGGAGGCTGTCACCCATCTCGGCCAACTCCGGGCGAGGGCGGGGTACACCCTGATCAGCTCACCAGGCCATCGCAGGGCTTATTATTATCAGCAGCAGCCGCCCTTCAGACCTTTTTTTTAAACTTTTGTAGTTGTGCAAATGTGACTCTCCCCCCCCCCCCTGATTATTTATCTTTTTAATAAATTTTTACTTTTATACATAACTGTATATATACTTTTTGTTTTATGAAGTACGGTATGTCTTGGAATCTCATCCTCAGCTGACTGCAAAAATTCTTTGTAGTTGTAAATCAATTACTGCATAAAACTCTCCCTCTAAATTATTTCAAACAAAATAACATCCAAGAAGAAACCAATACATAAAAAGTCCTCCCTGACCTTTTCAGGTTTCCAGATGGCATTTGATGGTGATTGCCATGTGGCAGAATAATAACAGCAATAACTCTGAGAATTAAATAGAATTTTATTTATATATATATATATATATATATATATATATATATATATATATATATATATATATATACACGCACTAATACTATATATCTGTTGAAATAGCCGCATCCCATAAGGAGGTTTTCAGGTGAGTTTTCTGTCCAGGTGATCAGAGATGTGAACTTGGTTTAATTATTAATGTTTATTACTGTAAAAAAAAAAATCCATCTATTCACGTCTTCTGTCCTGTACATGTCTCTCAATGTTTTTTAATACGTGTTTATTTTTGAATATTTAATAATCTTTAAGCTGGACGGGTTTTGGATAATTTCAGAGTGAATGTTGAATATTTAGAGATGTGTCGATTATAAAACACTGAACTGAGCAGCTCCTGGACTTTAAGGGGTTAATTAGTCACTGGTGGTTTCTCCTGTGTTCCAGAACTTTGGGTTTTGGGTTTTCACCATGTTGCCCTGACACTTGTTCTCATTCGCTGATCCCTCAGCGGCCCTCCTGACTCCCCTAAACAAGCCAAACCAACTTGAGCAGAGCTGGTTTAACCCTCGGAGGGTTCGGCCGGGCGCTCCGAGGGGAATTTTATACTTGGTGCGTTGCAGGCGGAGTCACGGCTGTGCTTCTCCGCCCGTGTTGCTTAGATACAACTCGAATCCACAGGGATAGATTCTATTCAGGGCTTTGCGGTGGTTTAATAGTGACAATGTTCACATCACAGCCAGGAGGTCATGAGTTTGCGTCCCGGACTCGGTGAAGACGGTTTCCTCTGGGTACTCCGGTTTCCTCCTCCAGTCCGAGACATGCACAGTAGGCTAATTGGCTGCTTCAAATCACCCCTAGGTGTGACTGTGAATGACAACGAATGTGTCGGCCCTGCAATGGACGCCAGAGCCTCTCTGCCTTCACCCAGAGTCGGCTGGCACCCTATTAGGGTTCGTTCATCATTCAATTCATTCCAATTCATCTTTTAAGCTGCTTAAGTCTAAATGGGGTCACAGGGAGGCTGGTGCCCATCTCAGCCTGCGATAGCCTGGGACGAGTGCCAGGACATTGCAGGGCCAACACACTCGCACACATAGGGTTGATTTGGAACAGACACCGAGCTTACTGTGCATGCTTTTGGATTGTAGGAGGAAACTGGAGCACGCTGAGGAAACCCAGACACGCACAGGCGAGTATGTGAGCTTTGTTCTGGAAACCCAACCGTCCTGCTGTGAGGCGGATGTGATGACCACCGTGTCTCTGTGCCGACTATTAGAATTCTGCATTTTGAAAACTGAATGAACTTCGATTTCTCTTTCTATTGGCTGAATAACGTTGCTCCTGTTCTCGTCCTCTCTTTCAGCCAAACCCGACGTTCAAGTAGACCAAAAGCCGAAGTGCTGTTCTTTCTCCTTCAGTCCAAAGATCCAAGCCAGCCGCATCGTAAGAGCACAGCTCTGGGTGCACTTGCGCCCGACGAATGAGGCAACAACGGTGTTCTTGCAGATCGCGCGACTCATGCCCATCAAGGATGGCAGTGGGCACGTAAAAATACGGTCGCTTAAGATCGATGTGGACGCAGGCGTCAAGTCATGGCAGAGCATCGATGTGAAGCAGGTGCTCGCGGTGTGGCTGAGGCAGCCGGAAACCAACTGGGGTATCGAGATCAACGCATTCGATTCCAAAAGCAACGATCTCGCCATCACCTCTGCAGAGCCTGGAGACGAGGGACTGGTGAGTGACCCGCGTTTGGCGTTCAAACTGAATCCAAATCAGAAAGCCCAGTCTCGCCGATGAGCCTGTTTACACTTGGTTTGAAAATGCATCACTGGCAGCGGCGATGCGTTCACTCAGACCGTCCACATACATCTGACCACTTGTGGTTTTTTTTTTTTTTTTTTTTTTTTTTTTTTTTTTTTAGTAAAAGTGCCAATGTGACCCGAAAAGGAAAAGTGATGTAGGCAGGAACTAGTGAAATTTGCACCGCCAGCTGGTAACCATGGAGACACAAAATAGTCGTCATTCATTTGCTTACTAATAATACACAGTCTGAACAGCTCACCTGTCCATCCCCGGGCCAACACGCACAATCCTTCACAGTGAGTCTAATGTGTACGTCTTTGGACTATTGGAGGAAACCCACATAAGCCCTGGGAGAACCTGCAAACCCTGTAGCGAAATGCCCTTGCTGAACCCAGAACTCGAACTTCGGACCTTCTTCCTCCGAAGCAGACATGAAGAAACAAGAGAAACTGAAGTGTGTTTCTGTGTGGAGTTTGCATGTCCTCCCTGCGCTCGTGTGGGTTTCCTCCTTGTTCTCCGGTTTCCTCCTACAGTCCAAAGATGTGCACAGCAGGCTGACTGGCTGTTCCGGATCACTCCTAGATCTGAGTGTGAGTGTAAATGGGTGTGATTGTTCGCCCTGTGATGGCCTGGTGACCTCCAGGGTGTACCCTGCCTTCACCCAAAAGTCGGCTGAGACGGGCGCCGGTCTCCCTGTTCCTTAATTAGGATAAAACGTCCTAGAAAATAAATGAGCGAATTGTTGTTTGCTGTGCTGTCTTAAAGAGCCATACCTTTTTTTTTTTTTTTTTTTTTTTTTATTTATTCCCAGCTCCCGTTCCTGGAGGTCAAAATTTCTGAAGTTCCCAAAAGAACCAGGAGAGACTCAGGACTGGACTGTGATGAGAATGCATCCGAGTCCCGCTGCTGCCGCTACCCCCTGACGGTGGACTTTGAAGACTTCGGCTGGGACTGGATTATTGCCCCGAAACGCTATAAGGCCAACTATTGCTCGGGCGAGTGCGACTACGTGCACTTTCAGAAGTACCCGCACACACACTTGGTCAACAAGGCCAACCCACGCGGCACTGCCGGCCCCTGTTGCACGCCCACCAAGATGTCTCCCATCAACATGCTTTACTTCAACGGAAAAGAGCAGATCATCTACGGCAAGATCCCGTCCATGGTAGTGGATCGCTGTGGCTGCTCGTGATCGATGCGCCCCAAACCCTCTTCCCGGTCTAAGGACCCGAAGCCGTTCTGTTTTCCGCACGTTTCCATTTGGACTTCCTTACAACACCCTTCAACCATTATCCATGCTAACACTGTGCAATATGCAATAGAACCAGAATAGCAGCAAGCAAGGAGCCGTCCACAGAGCACCGCTTACTCACACCGACTTCTTATTCGTTTGTTAAATCTACATCTTGGGGTTAAAGGTCACATGGACGATGTGCTGAATGAGTTTAATGCCGGTTCAATCGTGTTTTTTTTTAATTTTTTTTTTTTTTATACACGTTGTATTTAGTACAGTACAAAAAATAAATAAAAACGTACATATATACTACGAACATTTTCAATAATACACGTTTAGTTCTGTTCTCAACCCAAACAGCTGCCGAACAGTCAGCGAGGATGTTTTAGTAAAGTATCCAAGAGCAACAAAAAGGGACTCAAGGACTTTTTTTTTTTTTTTTTTTTTTTTTTTTTTGGGGGGGTGCGTGTGTGAAGAGAAAAAAAGCTTGAACACGTCTAAAGATTTTTCACAACCTGAAGCAAGTCTTCATTTTACAACAAACGACACACCAGTATCTCATTTCATGTCTTAACGGCTTGAACCCGCCCGATACACTTGAACTATATCATTATTATTATTGTTGTTATTATTATATAAAGAAGCATTACTGGACAGAAGGACTTGAACCAGAGGCACTTTGAATGCAGTCTACATGTTGAAATGTGTTAAAGACAGAGTTTTGGTTTTCTTTTTTTCTTTTTTTTTTTTTTAAATATCTCAGTAAGTGTGTGAATGTTAACGCCGCATCACTTGCTGTTTATCTTCAGACCACAGTTTGCACTATAGCAGACCAATAGAAAGAATTGGTTGCTAAAATTAAAAGTTGTAAAAACTAATTGTGATATGTTTGCAAATCGCCTTGTACTCAGTACATGTCGTATTTTTCCTTTAACACTCACCCTTTTAACCTCTGTTATAGTTCCATGTATAAGTAAACACGTTAGGAGCAAATAAATAAATAAAGAAGTGTACCGTATCAAATCTATGTAGCTGTTCATACAAATAAAGGTGCTTGCTTTATGTTTAGCTGCATTATTTCACTTTATATCGGGTAATATTTACCTCTTAGGGTCACAGAGAGGTTGGAGCCCATTGCAGCTGACTCTGTGCAGGAGCAGGACACACCCTGAAAATCTCGCCAGACCCTTCCAAAGCCAACACACAAATGACCGTTGACAGTTATGCCTCGGGGCAATTTAACCAACTATTCATGTACTCATGACTATGGGAGGAAACCCACACTAGTACTGGGAGAACATGAGCGTTTCACATAGGAACTCCCTGTCTGGGCCCAGGATTCGAACCCAGGACCTCCTTCCTGCAAGATGGACATGCGACCCACTTGTCCACTGTGCCATCATGTATACACCAGCAACATCAGGCCTGTGCTTATGTCGGTTTCCATAGTGTGACGCTACCAGGGGTTCATCTCCTCCAGGATGGAACGCGAGTCCATCGCAGGTTACCTTCCCAGTATATTTTACTGGTACCCATTTATACTGCTGGGTGAACACAGGCACACTTGTGGTTAAGACCTTGCCCAGGGGTCTCAGCACAGTGGGGGTCTAACTGGGATTCGAACACAACTTCCTGCTGATGAGCCCAGCACCCTAACCACTCCGCCACTGGCCCATGCCGCCATGTATATAATGTAATGTTTTATCATCCAGTGTGCCTGGACGTGATGATCATATTAACATATCACAAATTAACATGTACGACTTGAAAGAGCTCGGTTGTGTCTCGGTTAGGACACACGAGTCCCCCCGGGCTCTGTCAGGTCATTCCTGTTTCTCCATGCACTCCCTATGGGGTTCCTCCCACAGGCAGAAGACGTGTGCATTGGGATAATTGGCCGTCCCCTGGGATAGATGTGTGTGTGTGTATGGACTGGTGAGTTGTTCAGGGTATAGTCCACCTTCACCCAGGGTCAGCTGAGATAGGCTGTCACCTCCGGATGACAGGAGCTCATGCTGCGATGTAAACCTTGGCTTGCGTGAAGATTGAAGGAGCTTTTGGCAATTACGAAAAAAGCTTCACACTCTAGAGCTTCACAGCTGTACTGTACTTACTCGGACTCTGTACCGATCCGGTGGGTGTCTTTGAGAGGTTGCATGCTTGGCCTGAATGATGCTTTGATTTTTCTGAATAGGAAAGGAAAAACCCTTGCTTTTTAATCTCGGTTCTCATGCAAACCCCGTGCTTTTATAACTTGTTATTGGGCTGAGACGTTCTGTTATGTCAGTCCAATTTCACAACAACAACAAAAATTTTGCAGTCAAGCCTGTATAGCCCTGGAGTCAGAGCAAAAGGCTCAGTGCGTGAATGTTTTGACAGCGGGCTAATTGGAGCAGGTCCTCACTTCCGACCAGAAGAGGGCGAACCGAGCACTTGCTGAGATCCGCTTCCTTTCCTGCTGTGAGCTGGACGCCTGCCGACGGCAACCAGGTGCGACGTACACAGAAGTGAACAGAGGGTCGTGAGAGATTAAAGGTCCTGGAGCAATAACACTGCACTCAACATTTTCTGCTGACATAATACATTCGGATACCGCAGTCGGGTCTTTGTTAAGCCTTTTTCTGTTTATGCATAAGCTTGGAAGGAGTTGGGATTCATTCAAGAAGCCGAACATGTATTCGTGTTTGTTCGGTTCTGGTTTATTTGCAGGTAATCCTCAGAACTTACAGAAATCGTGGTTCTGTTTTCTGTCAATACAACCATCAATAAAATTCGGACGCAGTTTGAACTTTTCTTTCTACCCTGTTTCATTTCTCTGATCGTGACTCTTGTGTATCGGTTGTATCATCTTAAATTGATTCATTTTCCCAATCAGGCTTCATTTTCACCTGAGGACGTGACACAAGCACTTTATTAGCAGACTTCCGAACCCAGGAGTATCTTCGTCGAACCGCCAAGTCTTGCGTTGTACTCTTGAATTAGTCTTCTTCATTCCAGTTGCCCTTGAGTGTGACTTGGTTTGGCAGTGCTATAGACGAATGACTCCAACACAACCAATCGTAGCTGAGTATGTGATTCAGGATGAGCCGAGATGACTTCAACATACAGGTTAAAAAGATCAGGGTTAATTTACTCATGGACATCAATCCAAAATAACAAAAACAGGTGGGATTGTAATTAGCAATCATGGTAATACAATAAAACTCGTATAAGAAACATTCATACATGACAGCCTCGCTTGGCATCAGAAAATGACCCTAAAACCCGGTACTGGGTGTCACCAAAAGGGTACTGGAAAGACGGGGTAATATTTTTGAATGTAGATGGTGACCTTCATCATTATGTTGCCGTAGTCCTATTTTAGGAGAGAGTCGCTCCAACACCACTTTTCCCTTCACGTAAGGCATTGATTACAGAGTTGAGAAATCATCGTTCGTCATCCGTCATGTGCGTCTCTGAGTTCTCCTGTATAAGCTTTTTATAGGCAAAAGAGGAATTACTTCCATACAGACCAAGAGTCATGAGATCCAATCCCAACAATGCCGAACTACCACTGTTGCCCATACTCACATTCACACTCACATTTAGGTGCTATTCAGAACAGCCAATTGGCCAAATGTGTATGTCCTTGGGGGCAGTGCTAAGGTGCTATGGTGCAGGAGCACTGATCCCAAGGTTGGGGGTTTAAACCCCACTATCAATGTGTTTTCACTGCCCCCCCCCAGTGCAGCTACAGTAACTGGGTTATCAAAGGCCGACCATGTCTCTCACTGTCTGTGGTGGAGGTTCATGTAAAAGAACCAGTTCTGACTTTTGCAAAGAGTAGCTGAAAAGCCTTCAGCGTGTTTCTGCCTTACAATGACCTGGTGAGCCATCCAGGGTGTACTTTGCCCTCACCCAGAGTCAAAGATCCTGCACACTAAAGGTCGTCTCACAGCTGACTGAGGCACGCAGGATCAAGCTGTGCTGCATCAGGTGATGCCACAACAAGTATGCAATGCATCTAGTAGTTACAGTAGGCCCTTGACTATTCGCGGTTTTGCACTCGCGGTTTGAGTACAAGCGGTCTGCCCAGCAACCGGCACCTGATTCAGATTCAGCCAGTGGCTGTCCTCCTTTCTCCTGATTGGTTGAGCTGATGCCCCGCCCCTTTTCCCCTCATTCGCGCACAAGTTATCAATGAGCTTCTTTTTTTGTGTGTTTAAATTACCAGTTAAGCTCTATGATACCACTCAAACGCTGTGCGTCTTCTCTGGCTAAGTGATAGAAAACGCTGGATGTCTCTTCTGAAGAGATAAGACTTTCTCCTGAGAAACGACAGTTTTCTCTGAACTGTTGTACTGTATTAAAATCTTTTTCAATTATTATTCCAGTACAGTACCTAAGTTCATGTTTATTGCATGAGATTTTATCTTCTGTAGCATGTTTAACAAACGATACCAAAAGGATAAACTTTATTCCAGTACTCGTTATGTCCTTTTACATTGAAGTTGGAGCGACGTCTCCAAGATGGCGCTGCCCAGAGGGCGATGTCGCGGAGTTCTCAGAGTCAAATTGTTTCTTTGTTCATTTTAAATATTTTATTTGTTGTTTTGTTTGTTCATGCTTTGCACTATGCTCGTCTACGACCGGTCGACTGTACTATAGCTATAACATCGGAGTATCTTCGGGCTTGTATAACTAAGCAGAGCTAACATGCTATTAGTGGAGCTAGCATGCTATTAGCAGATCTAGCATGCTATTAGCAGACCTAGCATGCTATTATCAGAACTCACATGCTATGGTTCATTTTAATTTGTTTTATTTGTTTTTTTGTTCGTTCATGTTTTGTACTATGCTCGTCTACGACCGGTCGACTCTACTACAGCTAAGATCGGCTTATCTTCGGGTGTGTATAACTTAGCAGAGCTAACATGCTATGGTAGGCAGCGAGCCGCATTCCAGTGAACAAAGAAGCCGAGGCGGGAAGGGGCCGAACGACAACTCTGGCCCTTGGGATTGCAGGGGATGAAGGCCGTGTAGCCGGCTGGTATAATCGCCTTATCGTGTGTACTCTCCTCGAGCCATGTTTCACAGAAACACAGTCCTGTAGATCCCTCTGCGCTGCAATCTGAGCATGACACTCGTCCATCTCGTTTTGCAGGGATTGAACATTTTAAAGCAGTATGGCCGGAAATGCTAACCAAGCGCTGGAGAATCTGAAAACTCCGCCTGGGCTATAGCATAGCATAGCATAGCATAGCATAGCATAGCAGCTCAAGATAGGAGTTGTTGCGTGCTTAGTTGCCTGAAGCTGAAGCTGCTCATAGCTGTAGTAGGGTCGACCGATCATAGACGAGCATAGTGCAAAACATGAACAAACAAATAAAACAAATTAAAACGAACAAAGAAACAATTTGACTCTGAGAACTCCGCTACGTTGCCCTCTAGGCAGCGTCATCTTGGACACGTCACTCCAAGACGTCACTCCAAGTTCTATGGAAAAGGACATGAAGCGTAATAAAGTTTATACTTTTGGTATCATTTGTTAAACATGCTACAGAACATAAAATCTCACGCACAAACATTCTCAGTATTAACTTGGGTACTGTACTGGAATAATAATTGAAAAAGACTTTAAAACGAGTGCTTTACAACAGTATATACTGTCTTCTTCTTTTCTTTTCGGCTTTTCCCTTCAGGGGTCGCCACAGCGAATCATCTGCCTCCATCTCACCCTATCCTTTGCATCTTCTTCTCTTACACCAACGACCTTCATGTCCTCCTTCACCACATCCATGAATCGTCTCTTTGGTCTTCCTCTAGGCCTTCTGCCTGGTAGTTCCAGCCTCAGCATCCTATTGCCAATATACTCACTATCCCTCCTGTGTACATGTCCAAACCATCTCAATCTAACCTCTCTGACTTTGTCTCCAAACATTATATATACTGTATAATGTTTATATATTTTATTACTAAATATCACAGTACAAAATTAAAAAGTCTTTCTTAATCATGACTATATTTTACTACATTAATACTGTATTAATGAGTAAGACTGTCTATAGAATGTGTTTAAGAAGCATATTTTAGCGCATGTAATAGATACATAGTATTTCACTGCTGGCTGCTCATTCGCACATGTCATGTCATACATGGGGTTTTACTTCCGCATATAGAACACGCGGATTATCTCAATTCGGGGGAAGGCCCGGAACCGTACCCCCGCGAATGTCAAGGGTATTAGCAATTTTTGAAAGAGGACCATATGGTCCTGCCGGGTATTAAAGGGTTAATTATCATAAACCCAACCCTAAACCTATCGTGACACAAATCCAGAATCTGCATGATTGATTTGTTTTTCTTTCACGTCTTCTGTGTTCTCCCCTGAGACCATTAAAAACAAGTAGACACCATAAACAAGAACAGCAACGATTTGGCTGAATGTTGTTACATCTGTCGTATGGAAGGAGAGGCGTCTGAGTTTCGGCAGTGCCGAAAGCTGCCAGCACATTCCAAGACTCACAGGTGAGGAAGTGAGTGTGAGAAAATGGGAAGGTGGAACGAGTCTTCTGGGCCCAGGATTGACTACTGGGAAACTTGTAGCTGATGATCCAAGATATGTCAATATCCATCACGCTCTGCAGAATGGGAAAATATCATGAAGAGGAGTTAGAGGGAAGGACGAGTGCTCACTTACTCCAACAGATGGAGAAACACTTGCTTTAACGAGTTAAAGGCATGACCCGTCCAATTCAGTGGAATATGACTACGATAGTATGAGTTTTATTTGCCTGTGGGCTTATTGTTTAGCATGTCCACCTCAAAGCAAGAAGCTTCTGGGTTCAAGTCCCAGAATCGTTTTCTGTGTGGAGCTTGCGTTTTCTCCCTGTACTTGAGTGGATTTCCTCCGGGTCCTCTGGTTTCTTCCCACAGTCCAAAGACGAACAAGTTAAGTTGTTTCTAAATAGCCACCAGGTGTGGGTGTGAATAGATTGTGTGCGCAGACCTGAAATGGACTGGTGAGCTGATCATGGCGTACCCAGCCTTTGCTAACTGTTGGTTGAGACAGGCATTATTCTCCCCATGACCGTAATGGAATTAAATGATATGACAAATGAACACAAGAGGGTTTGGGCAACAAGCAATGGTGGCCCGGTGGTAAGGGACAGGATTACCAATCCCAAGGTCGGGGATTCAAACCCCACTATTACCGGGTTGTCACTGCTACCCCACCCCAACCCACCTGCACCCCCAGTGCCGCTAACTGGGTCATCAAAGGCCAGCCGTGTCTCTCTGCCTATGGTGGGAGGTTCATGTTAAAGAACCATTGCTGACTTTCATAAAGAGGAGCTGCGTGGCGGTCAGTGTACTTCTGCCCAGTGGTGGCCTGGTAAAATGTCCAGAGTGTACTCTGCCCTCATCCAGGGGCTCTGCAGGCTTGGACGTTTCTCTGCAGAGTTTGCATATTTTCTGCATGATAGTGTGGATTTATTTGGGAGACTCTGGCTTCCTCTTCCAGTCCAAAGAAATGCACATTAGGCTACCTGGCTGTTCCAAATTGCCCCTAAGTGTGAGTACGAATAGTGGTTAGTGTGTTGAGCCTCATAATAGACTGGCTAACTGTTTGGGGTATATCCTACCTCTGCACTACTGGTATCAAGTGTTGAGGATTGGTGACAAGATAGGGCCACATACTTCACATTTAATACTGGGTTTGGAGCAGCTTTATGGGTTGAGTTTAGGAACTTTTATAAAGACTGATGGTATTATATATGGCCAAATGTTTGAAGGCACCAGATCATCACACATGAATGTGCAAAACATCAATATTTATGCCCTCTCTGATCTTAACAACCGCCACTCTTCTACAGGCCCACATTCACCTGCCATTAGGCCCTAAAGCCAATAGAGTCTTCATAGGCTCTCCACCCACTTCCATCCCTTTGTGGAAGTTTCTCAAAGTAAACACACAACTCATCATCCATATAATTGCCCCAGAGACCTGGTTCCTAGTTGAAGCACTCCAGCCAAGCTTTCTTCTCCACATGTCTTCTCTTGTTAGCACGAATCAATCAAAACTATACATAATCTTCCTGCCCTTCAGCTTAGTGAGAGATAAGCATCCTGCCCATCTCCGGTTGGCTCTGTATTGAGTCATCGCGTCAGATTTTAACTGAAGGTCAGGGGTTCAAGCTCAACGATCACTGAGTTGTCACTGCTGTCCACCAGTGCAGCTAAATGGTTACCAAAGGCCAGCCAAGTGTCTCACTGTCTGCGGTGAGAGATTCGTGATTCTCGTCAAGAGTAGACCATTGGGTTTCCATCAGTGTATTTCTACCCTGAGACGGCCTGGCGAGCCGATCAGGATATACCCCGCCCTCGCCTAGAGTCGGCTGAGATGGGCGCCAGCCTTCCTAAAACATTAATTAGAATAAATCAGCTCAGCGAATGAATGAAGTGTAAATAAATTAGTGGTTAGTAAACTGTGACTCGGATAGTTAATGTAGTCCTTCACGTTTATTATCGTTTGTAAATTAAAATAAGGCTTCAAAGCATTAGAAGGCTAAGAGTATCCAAATACCAGTTTTGCTATTTTTATTTTTTATTTTTTGCTAATTTTTATGCATTCTGGAGGGCAATGTGTCATACGATTTGCGATGCAGTAATCACCTCACTAAGTCAGGAAAACCTGATTTAAGATGCAGCTGAACGTCTCTAGTGATAAGTTCTAGACTGATCCAAAGTAAGCAATGAAAAGCAATAAAAAGCTGTGCGCCTCAGGTCACAGGACGCAGCCACAGGGCTGCTGATGGCTGGCTGTCAGTGCTCCTGATGGATTTAGCCAGAGCGTCCACACCGCTTGTTTTTTCACTTAGCGCTTCTCTCTCCCACTCTCCCAACAACATATTGACCCTTGCGAGACCTCTTGATGAATTGCACCGTAAAGCTTCCGGATGTTTGTGAATGGGGACAGCGAGGTGTCCTGGTTTAGTGATATGCACCTCGAGATTGCATTAAGGGTTGGAATGAGTCATTCAGAAAATTTTTTGTCCATAAGCTCAAGTTCATTTACAAGGCTCGTTAATGACCAGAGTGGAAAAAAAGGTCCAGGGTAATAAACCACAAGCGTCCCACTGGGCAGGTGACTGACAGTGATGGAGGATAGATGCATCTCAGAGGAGACAGAGAGATGCCTGGATAATTTGGAAAAAACACCAAGTTGTCCCCACCTTTGTCATTACTACGCTTGTCAGACAGCAGGATGTGTCTTGTCATATGGTGAATCAGTTTTGCTGCATTATTGGAATTTATAATGAGAACTCAAGGCAATTAAACTTTTTGAAAGGACATCCACTCAAATGACTTCTGGAAATTTTATAAAATGTTGCAAGTGGTTTTCAGTTTTCACTGAAAGTGCCTTTAAGGGATTAGAGTTCCTAATCAAAGCCCCACAAACATGGAACCATGACTTGTATGGTTGTCTTATGTAATGCTGCTGCATCACTAATAATAATAAAAATAAAAAACAATTGATAATTGATAATAAAGAAAGAGAACTCCCAAAATTAAAGGCTCATAAATCACCACTCAGACTCATAAAGTATACAACCTCTGGCAAAAATTATGGAATCACCAGTCTCGGAGGATGTTCATTCAGTTGTTTAATTTTGCAGAAAAAAAGCAGATCACAGACAATGACACAAAACTGAACTCATTTCAAATGGCAACTTTCTGGCTTTAAGAAACGCAAAAAGAAATCAAGAAAAAAAAAATGTGGTAGTCAGTAACAGTTACTTTTTTTAGTGGGGGAATAAATTATGGAATCACTCAATTTTGAGGAAGAAATTATGGAATCACCCTGTAAATTTCCATTCCCAAAACTAACACCTGCACAGATTAGATCTGCTCAGTAGTCGGCAGCTAAACAGGAGCGATCACACCTCGGAAGTCGACTGACATGAATCATGGCTCCAACATGAGAGATGTCAATTGAAACAAAGGAGAGGATTATCAAACTTCTTAAAGAAGCTAAATCATAACGCAATGATGCAAAAGATGTTGGTTGTTCACAGTCAGTGGCGTATAAAATCTGGACCAAGTACAAACAACATGGGAAGGTTGTTACAGGCAAGCCTACTGGTAGACCAAGGAAGACATCAAAGCGTCAAGACGGAAACCCTGAGCCTTGATGATCATGTCTCATAAAATTCTGATTTGATTTTTTTGTTTACTTTTCTGTCTGGGCAGCACAGTGGCGCAGTAGTTCGCATGTTCAACTCACAGCAAGAAGGCGTGGGTTCAATTCCCGTGCTCGAGCGTTTCTGTGTGGAGTTTACATGTTTTCTTCACGCTTGTACATTTTTTCCACTCCAGTTTCCTCCAAAGCATGCAAAAGAACCATTGCTGTTGCTTCCAAAGTGCAGTCCATTGGGTTGCCATCAATGTGTTTCAGCCCAACTCTGGGTCCCCCCTGAGTCCAGAAACATGCATAGTAAGTTGATTGGCTGTTCCATATCACTCCTAGGTGTGAGTGTGTATGTGCTGCTCTGCGATGGCCTGTCAAGCTCTTCAGGATGAACACCGTTTTCTGTCAGAGTCGGCTGAGATGGGCGCCAGCTTCCCTGCCACCCTAATTAGGATTAAAAGTACCTAGAGAATGAATGATGAATTACTTTTTTTTTGTCTGGTAGTGCTTCAGTCTTTTAGTCGATCTAGTTCTCTGACTTTATCAAACAACATTCAGTTCCAAAGCTTCAATTTTGATGAGATCATCACCATCAACAACTTCTAAATGTATCTGAATATGACACAAACAGCAAAACTGAAGATTTAACCCCCCAAAAATGAAAAATGAGATACGGTCATGTTTTGACAGATGTGGTCAAAGTTTGCTGTTGAATGACAAAAAAAGAGAGTTTCCCTCCTCTTCCTTACGACTTTGAATCATATGGTGAACATTAATCCTATTTATTTTTTTTTCTTATATTGGAAGAGCTTTGAGGTAGTTTTTCTCAAACACAGCTTTCTGATGTTCACACCACTCTGCTTCTCAGCCCTTCAGTTGCATTTTTGATATTCATATCTTGATGTACTAGTACAGAAGCATAGTGGTCCTTCACACAACAAGAAGGTCCTGGGCGTGGCCATTTCTGTTCTCCATGTGCTTGCGTGAGTTTCCTCCAGGTACTCTGGATTCCTCCGACAGTCCAAAGACATGCATATTGGGCTCATTGAATGTTCCAAATCGCTCCGGGTGTGAGTCTGCAATGGTCTGGAAATGTGTTCAGGGTGTACCCAGCTTCACTCAGTGTTTTCCAATATGGGCTCCAGCCTCCTTGCACCCATCATAGTATTAAACGATTTGGCAGATAAGTGAGTGTTGGAGGTACAGCAGTGACAACCTGGTGATAATGGTAACCATTTCTCTACCACCAGGCCACGACTTGTAACGTAATGGTAAGAATATAATTTTAAATAAGGTTTCCAGCTCTTTCCACCAAGTGCGACTTTATTGGATAACTGAGGCACTACCAGAATACAGGCCTTCATCTAATCAGTGCTAACCAGCTAGCTCTGTGCTAACCAGCTAGCTCCGTTCAACTCAGCTAGCTCTGTGCTAACCAGCTAGCTCTGTGCTAACCAGCTAGCTCCGTTCAACTCAGCTAGCTCTGTGCTAACCAGCTAGCTCTGTGCTAACCAGCTAGCTCCGTTCAACTCAGCTAGCTCTGTGCTAACCAGCTAGCTCTGTGCTAACCAGCTAGTTCCGTTCAACCCAGCTAGCTCTGTGATAGGTGGCTTGCCACAAAAATCTATAAAATATGGATTATAATTACAGACGCTCCGCAGCTTATGCACGAGTTAGGTTCCAAAAAAAATATAAAATTTGAATAGACTATAATGAGTGGAACCCAAAACAGTTATTCCACTCCTTCTCGTTGATATGAATAGCCTGCCTGGTTCTGCATAGAATAACTGGTGTACATTATATAACTATAGTATATAGTAAGCATAAAATAGTATTTTTCTTATCACTTCCCAACCCAATAAGAAAAAATTATGGGGGGAGCACCTTCCCCTCCTCTGCCTTCAAAACTGAAGTGGCACCAAACCCAAAAACTGCTCTCCAGGTACCCTGATGTGTAACAGCCCATTACTTCAAGTGTGCGCTCACTGTTTACATGTGTGTGTGTGTGTGTGTGTGTGTGTGTGTTTTCTCACTTTGGATGAGATAGATGCAGATTTAATCGTTTCAAATTAAGGTCACGGGGAGACTGGCGCCCATCAGTTTAACAGGCCATCACAGGGCCAACACACACACAACCATTCACTTTCACACCAAGGGGTCGTTTGGACCAACCTGTTAGCCTATTGTGCATGGTTTTGAACTGTGTAACGAAACCGGAGTACCCTGAGAAAACCCAGACAAGCCCGGGGAGAACATGGAAACTCCACACAATAAATAAACAAGATTGGGATTCAAACCCAGGACCTGTGAAGCGAACTTGCAAAGCCACTGCACCACCAAGAATATCCAATTCACTTTATATGCATCTATTTGGACTGTCAGAGGAAACCAATGCAAGCGAGGGGTGAGCGTACAAACTCCACGTAGAAATGGCCTCACCAGGGACGGCGCTCAGATAATTCCGTACTAATTAACCTAACGTCATAGCTGTCGCAGATATCTTTTCTATAAAATGTTCTTTACTCTGTATAAAACTTTGTCATTGACACCATATGTAACTCACTGCACTTGAGTAAACTAAAATCTGTTCTGAACCTGATACGCACGTCCGGCCTCTCCGTCTCAGTCAGGGATTTGACTTGTTTCATGATGACGTTACCGTGACTGGGTCACACGGTTCTCCTGTCCAAAAACAGGCAGGACTTATTCTCATGCCTAAGTAATGAGTTATATCTAAAGAAGGTTCTCGAAGTGGTCTGTGGGGGTCCCGTTATTTAGTGGAATAATTCACACTCATATCAAAGTAGGCCCGTTGGGACTATCATCTTCAGTGGTTCATCTTACACTGCTGAACATTATAGGAGCGCCAACAATCTTTATAGCACATGCAATGCTTCTCGCCACGTGTTTAAAACCAGTCCCACCAAGGAAGTAAACACACTGTATGTTTATGACACTGAAGTTAAACATCATTATCGATTCGCTTTAGCGTGTAGAGTAATGGCATCTCCTCAGCGGGACGGTGGCGTCGCGGTTCGCACGTCCACTTCTTCACAGCAAGCAGGCCTGGGTTTGATACCTAGCCTGGGTGTTTCTGTGTAGCGTTTACATGTCCTCCCCGCACTTGTGTGGATTTCCTCCAGGTCGACCGGTTTCCTCCAACAGTCCAAAAACATGCACAGGAGCCTAATTGGCTGTTCTAAACCTCCCCTACATGTGACTGTGAATGGTTGTATGAGTGTTGACCCTGCGATGGTGTGGCAAGCGGTCCAGAGTGTACCCTGCTCTCTCTTAGAGTCTTTTTGAGACGGGCGCCAGCCGCCCTGCAACCCGAATTAGGATTGAGCGGTTCAGAAAATGAATGAATGAAAGAGATCTTCTTCAAAGACTGAGTATGCTAATGAAGCATCACCTGACTTTTTACCGATTAATCAATTTCACGTCCCAAAACTTCATGAAATGCGCCTTGCGTGCTCGAGTCTACAGCAGCTGTATGGACAGTTGTGTGAAGTCTTACAGTAGCTCAGAACCTTTAGACCCCTGGCTTCAGATGAGCTGCCTGGGAATCTGGTGTCCACCCAGACCACACACACACACACACACACACACACTCACACACACACACACACGCGCACGCTTTGCTTGGTGCCAGGTTTGCCTGTACTCTCGCTTCACCTCAGCCAGCTGCTCTGCCTTTATTAATAAACGCCACCGAACAGACAGCCACACGCCGTCCACGAATGTATGACACGTTTCAGAGATTTGCACTTTGACTACAATGTTAACTTGGGAAAGGCCGTGACATGGTGCTAATTTCTTGAATCAGGACACTTGCTTCTTAAACGTTGGCGCACGATTTTTATTCAAGTGGATATTACACTGGTGTGTCACTGGTGTGGGGCCGGTGGCGTAGTGGTTAGGGTGCTGAGCTCATGATCAGGAGGTTGTGTGTTCAAATCCCCTCACTATGCTAAGACCCCTGGGCAAGGTCTTAACCACAATTGTGCCTCTGATCACCCAGCAGTATAAATGGGTACCAGTAAAATGTACTGGGAGAGTAACCTGCGATGGACTAGCGTCCCATCCAGGAGGAGATTCACGTGACAGAAACCGGGGATAAGCACCGGCCTGACGAGCCACTAGGCTCAGGTGTAAAAGGCCCAAAGGACAAAAAAAAGGACTGAACTTAAATGGAATTTACATCTGAGAAATGTGTGATGTATATATATATATATATATATATATATATATATATATATGGTGACACAATAGCATTAGGGGTAAGTCCATCCATTGTCTCACAAGAAAGTTCTGGGTTTGATTCCTGGGCTCAGTGACGGTGTTTCTGTACGGAGTTTGTATGTTCTTTGAAGGTAGGTTTCCTCTGGGTACTCCAGTTTCCTTCTACAGTCAAATTGAGTGGTCTATATCAGGTGTGCCAAATTCATTTTCGCTGAGGGCCACTACACTAAATTTAAAGGTGATCGAGGGTCGAATAAATCACTGAACATCTGTTCTAAAAATAAACCATGAAATCCATCGCAAAATGATATGTTTACAAATTTGACCTGTTTTCCTCTACTCACATTTTCTGACAAAACTTCACAGCAATAGGCAAGCTCAGTTCATTTTCTGGAACCGCTTAATCCTAATTAGGGTCACGGGGAGGCTGGCACCCATCCCAGCCAACTTCAGGTGAGGGCAGAGTACACCCTGGACAGCTCGCCAGGCGGAAACACACCGACGGCTTTGCAGCTCCTCTTGTCGAAAGTCAGCAATGGTTCTTTTACATGAACCTCTCACCATAGACAGTGAGAGACATGGCCGGCCTTTGCTAACCCAGTTAGCTGCACTGGGGAGGACAGTGACAACCTTGTGGAGAGTGGGACTCGAACCCCCAACCTTTGGATCAGCGATCCAGTGCCCTATACCACTAGACCACCACTGCCTCGCAATAAGCAAGCATGCAATCTTTTTTGAGTCGTGAACGTCTAGTTTTTTTACTTGGAAAAGGCTGCTGCTGCCACCTAGTGGAATGGATGATGGATGGAAAGGATGATGAATTCTGTTTTATGGTAATAGTTGATGCAAAGGATGTACGATAGTCATAATCTTACAAAACTCATACTGGCCGCATAAAATGAGCTGGCAGGCTGGATTTGAATGTGGCACAGCGGCATAGTGGTTAGCACGTACGCTAATTTTTGATTCCTGGGTTTCTGTGTGGATTTCCTCCAGGTACTCTGGTTTCCTCCCACACTGGGCGGGATTACACACTAGTGGCTTTCACTTTAGATGCTATGAAGTCACTGGAGAGACCAGTCCTTCTGCTGAATAGGTTTATGCTCACTTGGTTGAGACAAGCAGAAATGTGAATCATGTTTTTCAAAATCTCAGGAGCTTTTAATGACAAAGTCGTGAGCAGCATGGGAATATCTCAGAGGATGGTGCTGCCTCCCTTTCAGAGGTTTTCAGACGCTACATCTCAGATGTCAGATGCTGGTTTTTGCTAGTCGTCTCAGCAGGGGACAAGAGGCTGAGGACAGGAGTGTGGTGGACATCTTTCTGAAGTGATGAGAACTAAATCACCTGGTCTCCAAAATCACTAAAAGAAAACTAAACAGTTGGTGGTTGATTTTGGGAACTAAAAGACAAGTCAGAACCCACCCAATGTTGGCAGGAAAAGACCATCCATGGAGACAATAAAAAAAGTTTCTCAGGGCACTTGTGGAACACAAAACTATGCTGGAGATATTTTCTGACTTGGTAGTGGCCAGAATCACTTCAATACTGTAATGTATTTGTAATTGTAACGGGGCAGTGGTGGCCCAGTGATAAGGTGCTGGACTACTGATCTCAAGGTGGTGGGTTCAACTCTCACTGTATCACTGGGTCGTCACTGCTATCTCCCCAGTGCACTTCCCTGGTTCATAGGCCCGCCATGTCTCTCACGATCTGTGGTGAGATGTGTAAAAGAACTACTGCGGAGTAAGAGGACCTACATAGCCATCAGCATGTTTCTGCCCAACGATGGCCTGGCCAGCTGTCCAGGGTGTACTGTGCCCTCGCACAGCTGGCTGAGATGGGCGCCTACCACCCCTTGACTTTTGCTGGCTTTTGACAAGGCCAGGGTACACCCTCAACAGCTTGGGAATCGAACCCAGGACCTTTTTGCTGTGAGGTGGACTTTGCACCATGGCGTCACAATTGATAAGCTTCATCTATTTATTTTATTTTTTTCCCCCAAATTGGTTCTGAACTGTAGGAGGAAGCTGGAGGACCAGGAGAACATCTACTCAAGCTCACTAAGCCCAGGAGCTGAACTCAGGACCTTCTTTCTGCTCAGTAGACATGCCACACCCCCATGTTTTATTTTATTATTTCTTATTATTACCAGGTACTCACTCTACGCAGATTTCCATCAAAATCGAAGATGAGTGTTATTATTCAAAATCAATGCTTACGCAATAGCCGCTGGGATATGAAGACATCATTGCCCCCCTGACCCTTGTTTGAAACTTTAATTAAATCTTGGAGTACGCACGTACTGGCAATCTGAGACCAGCCAGAACAGCAAAATGGAGGTAGTGCATTTTGGCACTGGGGGGAATATCACAGCGATTAGCTGGGCTTAGCCGGCGATCATCTTCGGAGCATGTGACCACTCAGTTGAAAAGGTCACGCTGGATTCAGTTTTACCAGCTGTCACTCAAATGCCTTTTTTTTTTTAACATATGTTAACATAAACAGCACACGGTCAGTGCACATCTCATAATAATGAGTGAGGTGTTAGTTACTGAATAAATCAAATAAAGGGCGGAGCTATATATAAATTTTAAAGGCTTCGTGTTCAGGAGCTTTTACATAAACCCCAAACCATGTGGTGTCATTTTATTCATTTAACAAGCTTGTTAATTCCAACATAATCCACTGGTATATCAGAGCGGCTTGAAGAAAATCCAAAGGCCCAGCAGACTGATGATGATGATGATGATGATGATTTAATAAGTATTTAAATCCGGGGCTGCACAGGAAATGTTATTGAAACAGGCTTTGCAAGACTTCACTGGGATAGTCCTTAATCTCGAGATTTTCATGTTCACCTTTGATATTTGCTTCTAATCAACACTCTGACCCTCGTCCCCGTAACTACATGTCACGCTTCATTCCATACTAGGACACGATCTGCTGTTGCCCCCCTTGGGAAAACACAGGGTTCTATACCTGAGCCAGGAACGCGGCGCTTGTGCGATCGAGTCGTCTATGGACGCAGTAAATGAATCGTTTGATATTTAACCCCTCAGTCGAACACTCGTCAAATTGCACTTCAATTTCTGGGTTGTTGACATGTCCCGATGAAGCAGGCACATGCTTAAAATAAAAACGCACGTACACAGAAGGTGGATATAAGTGGGCCATAAGTCTGTTGTTACAGCATTTGATGTGATTGGTGCTTACGCTGCGAGTTAAACAAGTCCAGCAGTCTCAGGAAACTCACCTTCCTAAAATAAATAAATAAATACATTGTTTTTTTGTTTCTTTTTAACTGGGAGGGCGGCACGGCGGTGCAGTGGTTAGTATGTCCACCTCAAAGCAAGAAGATGGTTCTGGATTTGACTTCTGAACTCAGCATGGTTTCTGTTCTGTGTGGGTTTCCTTCAGGTGTCCCAGTCTCCTTTCACAATCCATTAGGAACATTTGCTGCCCATGGTGGGGGCGTGTTGTGTTGGCACTCCCACATTCACCTAGATGCAGCTGAAGTAGGCTTTAACCTCCCTGCAACCCCAGTAGAATTGGGTCGCATGAACAAAAAGGGTGGTTGCTCAGTAGTTAAGGCTCTGGATTATGGACCTGAATGCTTGTGGAATGTTTCAAGGAGAAACAATCTGCCACTCTTGGATCCTTTGAATTTTTAAAAAAATTTTTTTTTGATTTGGGTAATGGTGGCCCGGTGGTAAATTGCTGGATTATCAATCCTAAAGTTGGGGGTTCTAGCCCCACTATCACGGGGTTGTTACTGCTGTCCCCCAGTGTTATGGTCTGCGTTGGAAGTGGCTCTCAAATTAGTGGCTTTTAACTCTTGCTCTCTCCTTATGCACTGTAGGCGCTGGTGAGGGGCGTGGCTCACTCATGGGTGGAGTCCAGAGCATCACACCTGATTCCACTCAGTCATCACCGGGCTATAAAGATGAGCGGCGCGCTGCTCCCAGCGCTAGAAGATAGTTCCCTCCATGTGATCCCGTTTCCCCGTGATCTCTCTGGCTCCTGGTTCTCAGCGTCATGCTCGACCAGATCCCGTTTCGTGTTCCCCCCTCACTTCTACGGTGACTACGATTCTCCATACTCCAGTGCCTGCTCTGTGTACAATAAAACTCATGTGTATTATGATACTCGGTCTCCTGCATCTTTGGGTCTAACTGAAAGCTCCTGGTGTCACACCCAGTGCAAAAACTGGGTTATCAAAGGCCGTCCATATCTCTCACTGTCTGTGGTGGAGGTTCATGTAAGAGAGCCATTGCTGACTTTTTAAATAGGACCTGCATAGCCGTCAGTGTGTTTCTGCCCTGTGATGACCTAGCGAACTGTCCAGTGTGTACTCTGCACTCACCCGGAGTCGGCTGAGATGGGCACCAGCCTCCCCATGACCCTAATTAGGGTTAAGTACTTTAGAAAATGAATTAATGATTTTGTTGTACTGTATTAATCCAGTAACTGAAATTATTAATGCATTTAACCCATCCAATGTGACTACACACACAGCAATTTGCTGCCACACCCAGAGAGCAGTCGGGGTTTCGGTGCCTTGCTCAAAGATGCTGCAGCCATTTATGTGGAGAAAGTGAACTTGCATCTCACTTTCCCCACCACCATGCTTTTTTCCTGGTAGTTTGGTAATTGAACCAGTGACCTTTCAGTCCCAAAGTCACCTCTCTAACCATTAGGCTATGGCTGCCCCAGAATTATAATTGTGCAAATGTATTAAAAAAAATTACATCTGCCAAAGGACATAAATGTAAATGAATGCATGAAAGAATGGAACTCAGAATGAAGCTGAGCTTCACGGTGTTGTCAAGTTGGATTGGCGGACTCAACACAGAACCCTGAGCTCGCCTTTGGAATGTGCTGGAACACTGGCATCACTGTCTCCACCAATCCTCTTGTTGCTGAATTAACACAAATCCTAAAGCCACGCCCCAAAAGCTCATGAAAAGCCCAGCAGCAAACCAGCTTCGTCTCAGATATTTTTTTATTTTCCGTTGCCGTTTTTTTTTCATGCATATGTAAGTATATTTTATAAAAAGTAGATTAATGGGTACAGACATGGATATGCACGATTTATGCATAAACCTCTGCATGTAGCGTAATAAACGAGAGCCTTGTTTCACACAGGTGAGTCACTCCAGAAATCACTCCATTGTGTTGAGGAGCAATAAAATTCTCCCAGACCGAGGTCCGTCTGCTGTCAACACTATCTCCTCACGCAACACGATTTCCTCTCAGAACACAAAAACGATCCTTTACAGCACACGGCTGGCTTTTAATTGCAAGATGGCGTGTGGAGAAAGGCGTAGGAGGAACAATATGATCTCGATCCAGGTCAGGTTTGGCAGGACAGAAGTTTTAAAGGCTTGTAGAGATTAAAAGGAAATAAAAGGTATAAAAAAAAAAAAAAAAAAAAAAAATCAAAAAATGCCATGACAGCTGGAAATAAAGCTGAAAGTAAGCTGCATAATGATGGTTTATCGGAGTGATTCAGGTTCTCGCAAAAAAAAAAAAAAAAAAAAGATTGTTACAGAGTGAGATCCAGTCCTTGATAAAAATCTTTCAGTTGCACCGAAGTCTGTTCAGGAAAGGAGAAAAACAGAAAGGTCTGAGATTGGTCGATACTTCGGAAGGAATAAACAGGTATTTATCATACATAATGATACGTCATCGTCTTCCACTTGATCCGCGGTCGGGTTATGGGTTCAGCAGCCTTTTCCTCCAGCTTTTCCACCAAGGTGTTCCTAGAAGAGCCAAGGGAAACACAGTCCCTCTAGAACATCCTGGGTCAACCTTGAGGTCTCTTCCTGGTTGGATGCCTGCCCAAAACACCACACCAGGGAGGCATTCGGGGGCATTCTATCCAGACGCCCTAGACACCTCAACCGGCACCGGCAGCGGTTCCACTCCAAGCTCCTCCAGGATTTGTGAGCTTCTCACCCTAATCAATAGGGTGAGCTTATAAATTGAAATTTACCTGAAATTTCCCACTAATGAGAGCTTAATTTCATGAGAAAACAGCAGTGTACCAACTGTCTTTATCCTTTGAGTCCAGAACCAATCACACACAAGCATGACTACACAAAACTGGATTTTGATATTGTACCAGAACCAGAGATAGGGCACTGTTCCTATTTTTATTTTTTAAACAAGACATGAGTGTGAGTTACATCCGATTCTAATTATTTACATTTACAGCATTTTGCAGACACTCTTATCCAGAATGATACATTTATCATTTTTTTAAATACAACTGAGCAATTGAGGACTGAGGGCGTTGTTCAAGGGCCCAACATTGATGATAGTGGGTACTGAACCGCTGACTCTCGGATCAGAAACTAATTGCCTTAACCACTAATCCACCACTGCCCCAAGTTTATTATCAAATAATTGTTATAGTCGATGGTGGGATGGTGGTGTAGTGGTTAACACGTCCACTTCACAGCAAAACGGTCTGGGTTCGATACCCAGCTTGAGTGGAGTTTGCATGTGTTACGTATGGAATTTGGAATAGAAAAGTGCCCCGAGAAACCACAACATACAGTAGATACAGTTTACAGACACTCCCTGACTTACGTTTTTGTATGGTGCCGAACGTAAGTTGAAAATGAACATAAGTTGTTACTATATGTTCCAGTGACGTATGACGTTCATACTGTACTATACATCCATAAATACCAGTACCGTATTTCATAAAACACCCCTAAATCAATTATTATAAACATAACATTGTAAAATAATATAAAATATATCAGATAGTATCAACATTAATTTCAAATAAATGAAAATCGAGCAAAATAATTTCAAATAGATAAATTTTAATCAAGTTCACTCATGAAATATCAAATACAGTATCAAATATAACCTTTAGCATTCTCTATGATGCGATCTTTCTGCTTGTAAATGGTTCTGATGGTCGACAGATGGTCACTTTACATGAAGCTTAAAACAGCCAATCAACGCTTACAATATGTGAGGCGCTCAATACTGAACGTAGTTTACTCACGGGTTATACGGACTTCCGGTCTTTCAAGTGAGCAAGGGCGCAGTTGAATACTTGTTTAGTACTCAGCCTGCACTGATGTGAATCACCAGCAGAGCGGAGAGTTCCCTTTCTCTTCTGGATTTGGGTTTTCATTCATTTTACAACTCTCTTTGCTTAACTGAGTCTGCATGGTAGATTGCGCCGATCCGAGCAGATAGTTAATTCATCTCTGTGTATGAGACTTGCACCCATGCTATAGTAGGCTTACGCTTCTGACCAACCAGATTTGCTTAGGGTTACAAAAGTCCACAAAACAGTGTAAAAACAAAGATCACAGAGACGATGTCTTAACACAAGGGTAACACACTATTTGACTGATATATATATATATATATATATATATATATAAATATATATATATATATATATATATATATATATATATATACACAAAAATAAAAGGACAGGACAAAGACTTTCTATTGAAACTCCATTTATCACTACAGATCTGTTTCGAGGGGTGGTGAAACCATCCTCTCTCTTCAGGTGATTATAGAAGAAATATCATATGTTATAATGCTGCTGATTCTGTGTAATTTAATCTCTAACTGAAAGGTATGTGCTCAAAATAATATCAGTGCGGAGTTCAATTAGTGACGTCATTCATTCTTTAAAAACAGGGGCCAATCATTGTCCTTATTGAAGGAAGGCGGGAAATGCTGTACCTGCTGGTTATAGAACATTCTCTCTGAAATTCTGAGGAAAACAGATAATTCCAGACATTGTTCAGAAGAACGGTGAACCTTGATTAAAAAGTTGATGGGAGGGGAGGAAACGTAAAGAGCAGAAAATGTTCAGCTGCTCAGCTAAAATGATTCAAAACATTTTGAAATGGCAACAAAACCCTGAAAGACGTGGAAGAAAAATCCATTCGAATGGGATAGAAGAACCAAATTGGCAAGAACTCAACCACCAATCAGCTCCAGGAAGATAAGAGAAGGCCTAAAGTTACCTGTGAGTCCTGATACAGTTATAAGACGCCTATGTGAAGCCGAGCTATCGGCAAGAAGCCCCGCAACGTCCCACTGTTGAAAAAAAGGCATGCAAAGAGGTTCCAATTCACCAAAGAGCACATTGACTGGAATAAAGAGAAGTAGAGCAACATTCTGTGGACTGATAAAAGTAAGATTGTTCTTTTCGGGCCTAGTTGCTGGAGACAGTTTGTCAGACGACACCCAGATGCTGAGTTGAAGCCCATGGTCCACTGTGAAGACAGTGAAGCCTGGTGGTGCCAGCATCATGATATGGGGAAGGAAAAAAAACACAAATTTAACTCATTTTTCTTCATGGTTTGATTTAGAATAGAATGTGTTGTGTGTCCCAATCCATCTGTGCGTCTGGAAATAAAGGCTGTGATTATTCTTTTCAAACTTTACTCACTTTTTAAACACACTGCCATTATTTTGGACATATATATGTACAGTGTACATAGACATTCTCTGAAACTGGGTCAAGTTTAATTATTCACATTTTTGAGGGGATATTTTCCAAACACTATAAAGAATTAAAAGAGTAATCCCCACCCAATGTACCACATGAACACATACAACATGTTACATTAAATAATTCAGATACATCCAGCAAAAAAAATGAACATTTTCTGCAAAATTGTTTGCAATTCACAGTTCTGCGCATAACCAGTGGTATCCACACCAGTTACATACGGAACTGACCCATTTTTCCCGCGACGGTTCCATGTTACAACATTGACTGCACAATTGAGTTCCTCCCGGAGTGGATTTATCTCGTACATAGTCAAACCCTGATTAATTTATTCATCAAAGACAAATGAGAAGAATTTGGCATCCATATGTGAATTAATTTGAAACTGAATTTGGTGCTTATTTATTATTTATGATGTATTCCATTCAGTTCGATTCAATTTTATTTGTGTTGCACTTTTTACAATTGACATTGTCGCAAAGCAGCTTTATACAGTAAAAGTAATTTACAAAGGAATCTGAACATTTTTCTACAATCCCTACACATCCCCCTCCATCCTTCATCAGCATCGCCCACGACGACGGGAGCAAAGAAAAACTCCCTCAGTTGGTGCGAGAAAGAAACCTTGAGAGGAACCAGGCCCAAAAATGAAACCCATCCTTATTTGGGTGGAACCATAAAAATACAAACTATATATACTAGTATATAAGTAAAAATTAAAGGGCAGGACAAAGACTTTCTATTGAAACTTCATTTTCACTACAGATCTGTTTCGAGGGGTTGTGAAACCGTCCTCTCTCTTCAGGTGATTACAGAAGAATCTTGGTCCTGTCCGTTTATTTTTACTTATATTTGCTCTACGAAAGTATTGAGCACTCTCTTACGGAAGGATCTACTCAGAAAATTATATATATATATATATATATATACACACAATGCAGCCATGAGGTGGGGGGGCACTAACCAGTGTCTCTCCCCCTCATGCCGGTCCCAAGCCCGGAGAAATGCAGAGGGTTGTGTCAGGAAGGGCATCCGACGTAAAACCAATGCCAATTACTTAAAATGCAAATCAAAAGTCTTACCTCCATACCGGATCGGTCGAGGCCCGGGTTAACAACGACCGCCATCAGTGCTGTCAATCAACAGGGTGCTGATGGAAATTGGACTACTGTTGGTCGAAGACGTCGAAGAAGGAGAGGTGGGAGGCGTGTCCGTAGGCAGAGAGAGAAGAGGAAAGGCATGAGTCTAGGACTGAGAGTGGGGACTTTGAATGTTGGAACTATGCACAGAAAAGGTAGAGAGCTGGTTGACATGATGCAGAGGAGGAAGGTGGACATACTGTGTGTTCAGGAGACCAGGTGGAAAGGTAGCAAAGCTAAAAGCTTAGGAGCAGGGTTTAAGCTATTTTATCACGGTGTGGATGGGAAGAGAAATGGAGTCGGAGTCATCTTGAAGGAGGAGTTTGTCAGGAATGTTCTAAAAGTGAAAAGAGTGTCAGACAGAGTGATGAATCTCAAGTTAGAAATTGAAGGTGTAATGCTCAATGTTGTTAGTGCTTATGCCCCACAGGCAGGATGTGAGCTAGAAGAGAAGGAGAGATTCTGGAGTGACTTAGATGAAGTGATGCAGAGTACCACCAGAGGTGAAAGAGTGGTCATAGGTGCAGACTTCAATGGACATGTTGGGGCAGGCAACAGAGGGGACGAGGAAGTGATGGGCAGGTTTGGTATCCAGGACAGGAACGCAGAAGGACAGATGTTGATAGATTTTGCAAAAAGGATGGAAATGGCTGTGGTGAATACTTTCTTTGAGAAGAAACAGGAGCATAGGGTGACTTATGAAAGCGGAGGTAGGCGCACACAGGTAGACTACATCTTGTGTAGGCGATGTAATTTGAAGGAAGTCAGTGACTGCAAAGTCATCGTGGGTGAGAGTGTTGCCAAACAGCATAGGATGGTGGTGTGCAGGATGACTCTGATGGTGAGAAAGGTGAAAAGGCAAAGGCAGAGCAGAAGACAAAGTGGTGGAAGCTGAAAAAGGAAGAGTGTCGTGTTGTCTTCAAGGAGGAGTTGAAACAGGCTTTGGGTGGCCAGGAAGTGCTTCCAAATGACTGGACAACCACAGCAAATGTGATCAGGGACACAGGTAGGAGAGTACTTGGTGTGTCCTCTGGAAGGAAAGTAGATAAGGAGACTTGGTGGTGGAATGAGGAAGTGCAGGAGTGTGTACAAAGGAAAAGGCTAGCCAAGAAGAAGTGGGACATTGAGAGGACCGAAGAGAGTAAACAGGAGTACAGGGAGACACAGCGTAAGGCGAAAGTAGCAGTGGCTAAGGCCAAACAGAGGGCGTATGATGACTTGTATGAGAGGTTGGATAGTAAAGAGGAGAAAATGAACTATACAGGTTGGCACAGCAGAGAAATAGAGATGGGAAGGACGTGCAGCAAGTTAGATTGATAAAGGACAGAGAGGGAACTGTATTGACTAATGACAGAAGTGTGCTGGGAAGATGGAAAGAGTACTTTGAAGAGCTGATGAATGAGGAAAATGAGAGAGAAAAAGAGTAGAAGAGGTAACCATTGAGGAGCAGGATGTAGCAAAGATCAGTAAGGGTGAAGTGAGAAGGGCATTGAAGAGGATGAAGAATGGAAAGGCAGTTGGTCCTGATGATATACCTGTGGAGGTATGGAAGTGTCTAGGAGAGGTAGCAGTAGATTTTTGACAAGAACATTCAACAAGGTACTAGAGAGTGAGCAGATGCCGGAGGAGTGGAGGAGAAGTGTGCTGGTGCCCATTTTTAAGAACAAGGGAGACGTGCAGAGTTGCAGCAACTACAGAGGGATAAAGTTGATGAGCCATACGATGAAGTTATGGGAAAGAATAGTGGAAGCTAGACTAAGGGCAGAGGTCAGCATTTGTGAACAACAGTTTGGTTTCATGCCAAGAAAGAGCACCACAGATGCAATGTTTGCCTTGAGGATGTTAATAGAGAAGTACAGAGAAGGTCAGAGGGAGCTACATTGTGCCTTTGTGGATCTGGAAAAAGCATATGACAGGGTGCCAAGAGAAGAACTGTGGTATTGCATGAGGAAGTCTGGAGTGGCAGAGAAGTATGTTAGAGTGGTGCAGGACATGTATGAGAGATGTAAGACAGTGGTGAGGTGTGCTGTCGGTGTGACCGACGAATTCAAGGTGGAGGTGGGACTGCATCAAGGGTCAGCTCTGAGCCCCTTCTTGTTTGCTATGGTGATGGACAGGCTGACAGACGAGGTGAGACAAGAATCTCCATGGACTATGATGTTTGCAGATGACATCGTGATCTGTAGTGAGAGCAGAGAACAAGTGCAGGAAAATCTAGAGAGGTGGAGGTATGCCCTGGAAAGGAGAGGAATGAAGGTTAGCCTCAGAAAATCAGAATACATGTGTGTGAATGAGAAGGACCCAGGAGGAACGGTGATGTTACAGGGAGCAGAGATAACGAAGGTGGAGGATTTTAAGTACTTAGGCTCAACAATCCAGAGCAATGGAGAGTGTGGAAAAGAGGTGAAGAAGCGTGTGCAGGCAGGCTGGAATGGTTGGAGAAAAGTATCCGGTGTGATGTGCGATAGGAGAGTGTCAGCAAGAATGAAGGGAAAAGTGTACAAGATGGTGGTGAGGCCAGCGATGTTGTATGGCTTAGAAACAGTGGCGCTGAGGAAAAGGCAGGAGGCCGAGCTGGAGGTAGCGGAGATGAAAATGTTGAGGTTCTCCTGGGAGTAACGAAGATGGATAGGATCAGAAATGAGTATATCAGAGGGACAGCCCACGTAAGATGTTTTGGAGACAAAGTCAGAGAGGCTAGATTGAGATGGTTTGGACATGTACAGAGGAGGGATAGTGAGTATATTGGCAGTAGGATGCTGAGGTTGGAACTACCAGGCAGAAGGCCTCGAGGAAGACCGAAGAAGAGATTTATGGATGTGGTGAAGGAAGACATGAAGGTCGTTGGAGTCAGAAAAGAAGATGCGGAGGACAGGGTGAGGTGGAGGCGGATGATTTGCTGTGGCGACCCCTGAAGGGAGCAGCCGAAAGTAAAAGAAGAAGAAGATATATATATACACACTAGTATATGAGAAACGTCATTACTGTCCACAAGGTTGTTGTGGTTAAACAACAGCTG
>CM045729.1:5870162-5967662 GCA_024760905.1 Plotosus lineatus | reverse complement strand
GACTTCAACGCCCATGTGGGCAATGATAGTGTGACCTGGAAGGGCGTGATCGGTAAGTACGGCCTCTGCAGTCTGAACCCGAATGGTGTTTTGTTGTTAGACTTCTGTGCTCGTCACAGTTTGTCTATTACGAACACCATGTTCGAACATAAGTGTGTGCATAAGTGCACTTGGCACCAGGACACCCTAGATCGCAATTCGATGATTGACTTTGTAATCGTGTCATCAGACTTGCGGCCATATGTTCTGGACACTCAGGTGAAGAGAGAAGCTGAGCTGTCTACCGATCACTACCTGGTGGTGAGTTGGCTTCGGTGGTGGGGGAGGCTGCCTTCCAGACCTGGCAGGCCCAAACGTGTAATCAGGGTCTACTGGGAACGGAGTCCCCTGTCAGAGAGGTCTTTACCTCCCACCTCTAGCAGAGCTATAACCATGTCCCAGAGGAGGCGGGGGGACATGGAATCCGAATGGGCCATGTTTCGTGCCTCTATTGCTGAGGCGGCAGCCCATAGCTGTGGCTGTAAGGTCGTCGGTGCTTGTCGTGGCGGTAACCCCTGAACCCAGTGGTGGACACCTGCGGTGAAGGGGGCCGTCCAGCTGAAGAAGGAGGTCTAGCGGGTTTTATTAGTCTGTGGGACTCCTGAGGCAGCAAACAGGTACCGGCAGGCCAAATGTGCTGCAGCCGAGGCTGTCGCAGATGCAAAATCTCAGGCGTGGGAGGAGTTTATTGAGGGCCTGGAGAGTGATTATCAGTTGGCCTCAAAAAGGTTCTGGACCGCCATCTGACACCTTAGGAGGGGGGAAGCAGTTCTCCACAAACACTGTTTACAGTGGCGGTGGGGAGCTTCTTACCTCGACTGGGGATGTCATCGAGAGGTGGAGGGAATACTCTGAGGACCTCCTCAATCCCACCTCAATCCCACCTCTGTGGAAGAGGAAGACCCTGGGGGTTTGGGTGGGGGTCCACCCGTCACTGGAGTGGAGGTCACTGAGGTTGTCAAAAAACTCCTCGGTGGTCGAGGTCTGGGTTTGGATGAGATCCGCCCGGAATATCTCAGGGCTCTGGATGCTGTAGGACTGTCTTGGTTGACACGTCTCTGCAACATCGCGTGGTCATTGGGAGCAGTACCTCTGGATTGGCAAACTGGGGTGGTGGTCCCGATTTTTAAGAAGGGGGACCGGAGGGTGTGTTCCAATTGGAGTCGGTCAAGGCTGTCCTTTATCACTGATTCTGTTCATAATTTTTATGGACAGAAGTTCTAGGCGCAGTCGAGGCGTTGAGGGGTTCTGGTTTGGTGGCCATCGGATCTCGTCTCTGCTTTTTGCAGATGATGTTGTCCTTTTGGCTTCATCAAGTCGGGACCTCCAGCTCTCATTGGAGCGATTTGCAGCCGAGTGCGAAGCGGCCGGGATGAGGATCAGTACCTCCAAGTCTGAGGCCATGATTCTCAGTCGGACAAGGGTGGAATGCACCCTCCGGGTCGGGAATGAGGTCCTGCCCCAAGTGGAGGAGTTTAAGTATCTTGGGGTCTTGTTCACGAGTGAGGGAAGGATGCAGCGGGAGATCGACAGACGGATCGTTGCAGCCTCTGCTGTTAAGCGGAGCCTGTACCGGTCCATCGTGGTGAAGAATTTACCAGGCGATCTACGTTCCAACCCTCACCTGTGGTCACGAGCTTTGGGCAGTGACGAAAGAACAAGATCGCGGATACAAGCGGCTGAAATGAGCTTCTTTCGCCGGGTGGCGGGGTTCTCCTTTCGCGATAAGGTAAGAAACTCTACCATCCGTGGGGTCCGATAGTAGATCCGCTACTCCTCTGCATTGAGAGGGGCCAGTTGAGGTGGCTCGGACATCTGGTCAGAATGCTTCCTGGACGCCTCCCTAGTGTGGTGTTTCGGGCATGTCCAACCGGGGAGAGACCCCAGGGTCGACTTAGAACACGCTGGAGGGACTATGTCTCTTAGCTTTTCTGGGATCGCCTCGGTGTCCCCCCAGGAGAGAAGAAGGAAGTGGCTGGGGAGAGGGACGTCTGGACCTCTTTGCTAAGGTTGCTGCCCCCGCGACCCAACCCTGGACTTCGCGGAAGATGGTGATGATGATGAACTTACATTATGGTGGCTCTGCTGACTCGACATAATCACACAAGGTTCTGAGCAGATGATTCAAAAGGGTTTTTAATGGGAATTTTTTAATCAGGATTTTTGCATCCAGCAATAAAATTACATTCGATACATCTCACATATTACAGCCGCTGGTTAATGAAATGGTAAAAGCTGGTGAAAATGAAAGTTTTTGCCCTGAAAATTGCACGGCGTGTTGTCCTGCACTCTGTAAAAGGGCAGATTCCTCTGAGGTGCTAAGCCACTGAGCTGGGCACAGGTTCCGGCAGCTGGCCAACATAAACCACAGTGACCTGTGGAGGCACCAAGACAGTACACACACCAACGGCTCTCTTGTTGCTCGAAGGCGAAATAAAGATCACGTCAAAAAAGCAAAAACAAGAGGAGGGATATCCCCTCAACTCAATTTAATTTGGTTTTACTGTATAGCATCTTTTACAGTTGCTTTTGTTGCAAAGCAGCTTTATATTCATTCGTTTCTGAACCGCTTAATCATAATTGGGGTCATGGGGAGGTTGGCGTCTATGGCTTTTTTACATTAATCTCACCATAGATATGGATGACCTTTGACAACCCAGTTAGCTGCACTGGGGGGACAGCAGTGACAACCCATTGAACCACCAACTTTGGGGTCAGTAATCTGGCACACTACCACCGGGCCACCACTGTCTGCACTGCTTCTCATTTGGCTTTGCTGAAATATACAACTGTGTGTCACCAGTGTAAAGGCGGAAGATAAAAACCATGTTCATGAATAATTTTACCCAAAGGAAACATATGTAAAAAGAAAAGCAACAGGCCTAGAACAGAACCTTGTGGTACACAAAAGTTAACATTCGGGCATACAGAGAAAACACCATTTACATCTACAAACTGATAACGGTCAGGTGTGCAAAATTTAAAGCTGAAGAGGGTCGTTTTCTAATTTATCACTTAAAATTGTGTGATTAGTGGTGTTGAAGGTCAAGTAGCACAAGCCTGGAGACAGCTATGTTCAGAGGCCACCAGTAGGTCATTTACTACCTTAAAAGTCTTTCACACTTTCATTGGTTCTGTGTGCTATAAGGTCTGTGTAAAATTTTTTGGAAATACAGTCGGCCCCCAACCTACGAAATTAATCCGTTCCAGAGCCGTTTTCATAATGCGGGGGTTTCGTAAGTAGGAGTCGCATCCTACATGTTAAACGCCTAATTCGTTCCAAGGCTCCAGTCCTTGGACTGGATAAACCCCATAAACACTTTAAAAATGATAAAAGTACACAAATTTTGTATGAAATATGTGTCAAAAGTAAAAGAAAATTATGTATTAAACAATTTAAACATTTTATTAACATATTAAACCATTTTATTAGCATCTTGATTAATTAAACCATTAAACCATTATTAAACATTTTCATTAACACACACACACACACACACACACACACACACACCTCTCTCTCTCTCTCTCTCTCTCTCTCTCTCTCTTGCTCTCGCACGCGCGCTGTGGGACGCGAGTTCAAGACGTAAATTCAAAGCGCATTCCCTGCTTGACAAACTCAGCTTTAATTTGATTCCTTGAGGGATCGGAATTCCAGATGAGCTCAAATACGCCCACATTTATTAAATATTTACTGAATTAAACAACTTAAAAAACTAAACTAAAAACTAAAGAGTACAGCTTCCTTCTGTCTCTATTTGGGAGGCCGGCGGGGCGGGATGTTGAGAGACAGTCAATGAGAGAGAAGCTCGTGCGTCGTATGAAATTTTGATTGGCGCGTTTGAATTTTGAATTTCTTTTCATAAGAGGGGGTTGCCTTCCTATCCCGGGGACGGAAACTTCAGAAAATGATCTTCGCAACCCGGGGATTTCGTACACAGGGGTCTTCATAAATAGGGGGCCGACTGTATTTAGTTTTAAATGAGTTCATCTTCCTTTATGCCTCTTCATTTAGCGTCCCGGATTCACAGCCGTATGTCAGTGTTAATATTATATTTCTCTTATAAACCTTAATTTTGTACTGAATGTGACTTATTTTTCCAGACGGAATTCAATTTCACCACAGCTGCAGTTGCTATTTCAATGCAATTCTTTATCTCGTTAACTGACTGTAAATTGATTTGAAGTTGATTTCCTACATATATATATATATATATATATGAAAGAGGTCACTTGGCTCATGATTTCCAATCTGTATTGGCTGGATTAGCGTAACACCTTTGGCAGTAATCATGATTTTACTCTTCTCTGCACGTATCTATTTCGATTCCATACTTTGTAACTGTAGCATTGAATAAGTTGGTGAGATTTCGTAGTGCATACCCAATGTTTCCAATAAAATCAACATAGTCCGCAAAACACAAATTACTAAGTGACCAACCATTAACCATCACAGTACCGTTGAAACTTTCAAGTTCTTGAGCCATAAAAAACTCCAAGAAGAGCTTGAATAGGTAAGGAGAAAGTCTACGTCCTTGTTGAACGCCCTGTAGACGTGAACCATTTACTCAGTTGATCAAGAGTCAGAACTGAGCTCTTTATATGGATATAAAGTGATGCAACTGTGTTCACTAATAAAATTGTGATACTTAAACGATTCTCCGGATTACCAAAATTAATATTAAAATCAGACACGTCACAGTCAGACATCACTAACCTGATAAATCGGCGTTTTTGGTAGAAATTATATTTGTACATGGCAAATAACTGCCTATCAGGTGTAGTAGAGTAATAGAATCCAACAGAACCAACAGTCTTGACCCACATGCTGCTCATCTGTTCATTTTCTGTAACCGCTTAATCCTAATTAGGGTCGCGGGGAGACTGGCACCCATCCCAGCCGACTCAGAGAAAAGACAGAATACACCCTGGACAGCTCGCCAGGCCATCATGGGGCAGAAACACGCTAACAGCTTTGCAGCTCCTCTTGTCGAAAGTCAACAATGGTTCTTTTACATGAACCTCTCACCATTGACAGTGAGAGACACGGCCAGCCTTTGATGACCCAGTTAGCTGCACTGGGGAGGACACCGACAACCCATGGAGAAGGGTGCTTGAATCCCCAACCTTAGCATCAGTGATCCAGCACCTTTACCACCAGGCCGCCATTGCCTGCCTCATGCTGCTGATTCTGTGTAATTTAATCACTAACTGAAAGGTATGTGCTCAAAATAATATCAGTGTGGAGTTCAATTAGTGACGTCATTCATTCTTTAAAAACAGGGGCCAATCATTGTCCTTATTGAAGGAAGGAAGGCGGGAAATGCTGTACATGCTGGTTATAGAACATTCTCTCTGAAATTCTGAGGAAAACAGATAATTCCAGACATTGTTCAGAAGAACAGTGAAGCTTGATTAAAAAGTTAATTGCAGGGGAGGAAACGTAAAGAGCAGAAAATGTTCAGCTGCTCAGCTAAAATGATGCAAAACATTTTGAAATGGCAACAAAACCCTGAAAGACGTGGAAGAAAAACTCCCAATCTAATGGATAGAAGAACCAAAATGGCAAGAACTCAACCACCAATCAGCTCCAAGAAGATAAGAGAAGGCCTAAAGTTACCCGTGAGTCCCGATACAGTTATAAGACGCCTATGTGAAGCCGAGCTATCGGCAAGAAGCCCCGCAACGTCCCACTGCTGAAAAAAGGCATGCAAAGAGGTTCCAATTCACCAAAGAGCACATTGACTGGAATAAAGAGAAATAGAGCAACATTCTGTGGACTGATGAAAGTAAGATTGTTCTTTTTGGGCTGAGTTGCTGGAGACAGTTTGTCAGACGACACCCAGATGCTGAGTTGAAGCCCATAGTCCACTGTGAAGACAGTGAAGCCTGGTGGTGCCCATCATGTTATGGGGATGTTTCCCAACTCAATTCAATTTCTTTAAAGGAAAAACACAAATTTAACTCGTTTTTCTTCATGATTTAGAATAGAATGTGTTATGTGTCCCAATCCATCTGTGTGTCTGGAAATAAAAGCTGTGATTATTATTTTTGAACTTTATTCACTTTTAAACACACTGCTATTATTTTGAACATATATATGTCGGTTCCAATTCACCAAAGAGCACACTGACTGGAATAAAGAGAACGGAAGCAACATTCTGTGGACTGATTAAAGTAAGATCGTTCTTTTTGGGTCCAGTGGCCCCTAGTCTGTCTGTCTGTCTTCCTTTCGGCTTTTTCCCTTTTACTCGGGAGTCGCCACAGCGAATCATCTGATTCGCACGTTTGATATGGCAGAGGTTTTTACGTCGGATGCCCTTCCTGTCACAACCCTTGTTAGCAAGGGACAGAAACACGCTGACGACTTTGCAGCTACTCTTTACGAAAGTCAGCAATGGTTCTTTTACATGCCTCTCACCATAGACAGTGAGACATGGCCCGCCTTTGATAACCCAGTTAGCTGCACTGGGGGGGGCAGTGACAACCTTGTGGAGAGTGGGACTCGAACCCCCAACCTTTGGATCAGCGATCCAGCGCCCTGTACCACTAGACCACCACTGCCCCCTCAGTGGCCAGTGGCCCCTAGACCACCCCTAAACACTGTATTGAAGCCATAGTCCACTGTGAAGACAGTGAAGCCTGGTGGCGCCAACATCGTGATATGGGGATGTTTGTCATACTACAGGGTCGGGCCTATTTATTGCATCAGGGATCATGGATCTGTTTGCATCCATCAAAACACTTGAAGAGGTCATGCTGCCTCATGCTGAAGAAGAAATGAATTTAATCCATTTCTATTAAATATGTTACATTAAATGATCAGTAATTATTTTATTTACAAAAAAACTATTTTGGATGTAAGAAGATCTAATATTTAACAATCCCAACTTTATATCAAATGTGCAAGCTGCAGATTCAATATTATTAATTTAATAAGATCACTAACACAATCTCTTTGGACATTTTTACATTTCTTTTTGTTACGGGAACAAACACAATTTTGAAAGCATTGAACTTGACCTTAAGTGACAACTCTGTGCAGCTAGCAGACGCCTGGATTAGCCTGTTTGTCTGCTCTCTGCCCTTGATTAAAACCTCCTGTTCTTAGACTATGTGCTACACTACAAGAAATGAGAGCAGCACCATCCTGAGTGGGATGGATATCATCCGCTTAATCCTACGTAATTCAATCTGCCCTATCAGGCCATGTTTGCTTTAAGAAGGACTCCAATTATGTTTCATGGAACCACCTGGATATCCAGCAGTTCAGCAACTGTATTGGGGTGGGACCAGAAAATATTACAGAATCAGATGTCGCCTCCTCCAATTTCCACAACTCTATAATGATACTGTCAGCAGCTTCGAACTGTGGAAAGCGTATATCATCAACTCCACCATGAACAACGATCTTGGAGAATCTGTGCTCAAATAAGATCCTAAGACAACCTGCTATGTGCAGTGCTCTGTTTGTCGCAGATAAACCAAATGCACACCCATCCCAAAATTATTCTTAGGATTAGATCGCTGATCGCAATTTTTCTTCTGATTTATTCTTCTAATTTTCTGTTTCTAGTAATAACTTTTCTAATTCCAGTAATCTCATATAAAAAGAGAACATTTTACCAACCATCAGAAATAATTACATATAATCCTGTTATTCCAGCCCTTCACATTTCTTAATTATTTGTGAACTCTGGAATGAACAAGGCAGATTTGTGTTAAATCCAATCAGACAGTAAAGACCATCAGGCAACGTGACTTTAGGAATGATATAAAAAGCATGATTTTCGATTACTATTAAAGGAAAAAAGAAAGACAAATATAAGGAGATATAGTAATAAAGGTAGATAAGGTTACACAGTCGTAGGGGAATATAATGAGATTAGCTTACATAGTCATGAAGGTACAGAGGAAAATATAGTGCTAGAAGTATAGAAGAAAAACAATTACAGTGATACCTCAGCTAACGGATGTAATCTGTTCTGAGAGCGAGCTCGTAAACAGAAAAGTTCGTTAGATGAAACATTTATTCCAATAAGAAATAACAAAAAAAACAATTAATCCGTTCAAACCCCCTCCCGAACTCATAACCTGCCACGACCACATATATCTGACATAACATGAAAGATAAACATGTAAAAACAATAAATATTTCATAATAATCATAATACACGTACATTAAGATTAATAATAATTAATAATAAATAATAACAAAACAAGAATAAACAATAAGTCATCTAACCCTTCCGATCATCGACTGCAGCAAAGATGTCACATGGGCAGGCATGAGGTGGTGCATAACAGAGGAGGAGGAGAATTTTATGCGTGTGCACGCTACGAATGCCATCGAGGAAAGGCTCGTGGTGAGCTCCCACAAGGCCAGTGCTTCTCAAATAATGGGGCGTGCCGGGTGAGGGGCCGTGTATGACCCTGGGGAACATGCTTTTTTGCAATACTGTACTAGAATTAAGTGCAATTGCACATCCTCTACAGTAAGTGGCAGTGGCGCTCTCATTGTGTTCCCGATGGTGAAGGGAAAAAAAACACAGAGCAAATGCTGTAAACACTATTTATAGTCACATGCGGGGTGCTGGGGGCATGAAATGTTTTTTTTTTTTCTTCCTAGAGGGGACGTCACAGAAAATAATTGAGAAGCACTGCACAAGGCGTTCTCTGAGTGCAGACGAATACACGCGGAAGGCTAATCAGCCGGAGAAAGCCATTTTAAGGAGGGCTCTTAAAGTGAATTTTTGCTCGTTGGATGGAGCAGATTTTTGGTGGGTTCAAAGCTCGTATCATGGAAAAATCCTTATAAGGGACACTTGTTAGGCAAGGGACCACTGTAAATAATTATAGAGGGAAATGTAGTTCAACAATTCTCGGAGTATATAGGGAAGTACAGTTATAAAGTTGAAGAAATCTATTAAGAACTGTAGTTATGAAACTAAAGATATACACGTTAATTTAGTTATATAGGTACAGCAGTATATTAAGAAATACAGTTGTTTATCTTGAGAAGTTCACGATGTTTTATTGGGTTTTAATAGTTGTTCTGCTTAAATACTGCTTAAATGAAGGAAATAAAATGAATAATTACATGATTATTGACGTAAGAAAATAGTTGCACAGTTCGAGACATACATTCATTCATTTTCTGAACCGCTCAATCCTAATTACGGTCATGGAAAGGATGGTGCCCATCTCAGCCGACTCTGGTTGAGGGTGGGGGTACACCCTGGACAGCTCGCCGGGCATTGTAGGGGCCGACACTCACACAACCATTCACACTCACACCTAGGGGAGATTTGGACCAGCCAATTAACTTATTGTACATGGTTTGGACTGTGGGAGGAACCATGAGGACCCAGAAGAAACCCACACAAGTATGGGGAGAACATCCAAACTCCACACAGAAACACTGGAGCTGGGAATCAAACCCAGGAAATTTTTACTGTGAGGCGGACGTGCTGACCACTACATAACTGTGCCGCACAATTGTACAAGTATACAAGTAAATATTACATATACTGATATAATTCTTATAGGTTCTAATTGTACTAAAGGGATATCAAGAAATATAGTTATTTATTATAGAGGTTATACTATATGAAAATATTTTAGAGTTTCATATATGGAAGTAGTATACAGACGCTCCCCCACTTACGAACATTCGTTTAACATCCGGAGATACGAACATCCAGTCCAAGATCGAGAGTGAAAGTGAAATGAAATTAAAGAACAAGTAGTAATAGAAATGGAATAAAATCAATACAAAGATCATAAATATAAGTATGAAATATAATTAAACATTATCCTGAGGTACACTTAATACTCCCCTTCCTGAATCGCCACCTTATCGTGGTGGAGAGGTTTTCGTGACCTAATGATCTTAGGAGCTATGTTGTCGGGGGCATAATGCCCCTGGTAGGGTCACCCAAGGCAAAAAGGTCCTGGATGAAGGTCCAGACGAAGTGCGATTCAGAAGACCCTTATGACTGAGAGACATACAAGGAAGCAGTCTCCCTTGCCCAGACGCGGGTCACCGGGGTCCCCCCCCCCGGAGCCAGACCCAGGGGAGGGATTTGTAAGCGAGCGCCTGGTGGTCGGGCTTCTTCCCATGGAGCCTGGCCGGGCTTAGCCCGAAAAGGAGACATGGCTCCACCCTCCCATGGACCCACCACCCTCGGGAGGAGTTTTAGGGGTCGGGTGCAATGTGAGCTGGGTGGCTGCCGAAGGCATGGGTTCTGTCGGACCGATCCTCGGCTACTCATTCTGACCCTAGGGACATGGAATGTCACCTCTCTGGCGCGGACGGAGCCTGATCTGGTGTGTGAGGTGGAGAGATACCGACTAGATATAGTTGGGCTCACCTCAACGCATAAGCTTGGGCTCTGGAACCACCCATCTCGAGATAGGCTGGACCTTATTCTATTCTGGAGTTGTTCATGGGGAGAGGTGGCGAGCCGTTGTGGGCATGCTTGTTGCCCCCTTTCTCGGGTCCCAAATGTTGGGGTTCTCCCTGGTTGACGAAAGGGTAGCTTCCCTCCGTCTTCGGGTGGGGGGACGGGTCCTGACTGTTATTTGTGCTTATGCACCAAATGACAGTTCAGAGTACCCACCCTTTTTGGAGTCTTTCGGGGTGTGTTGGAGAACGCTACCTCAAGAGACTCACTCGTTGTCTTGGGAGACTTCAACGCCCATGTGGGCAACGACAGTGTGACCTGGAAGGGTGTGATCGGTAGGTACGGCCTCTCCAGTCTGAACCCGAATGGTGTTTCGTTGTTAGACTTCTGTGCTCGTCACAGTTTGTCTATCATGAACACCATGTTCGAACATAAGTGTGCCCATAAGTGCACTTGGCACCAGGTCGCAGTTCATTGATTGACTTTGTAATCGTGTCATCAGCCTTCCGGCCATATGTTCTGGACATTCGGGTGAAGAGAGAAGCTGAGCTGTCTACCGATCAGCTCCTGGTATTGAGTTGGCTTCGGTGGTGGGGGTGGGGGGGGGGGGCTGCCTTCCAGACCTGTAATCAGGGTCTGCTGGGAATGTTTGGCGGAGTCCCCTGTCCAAGAGGCCATTAACTCCCACCTCCGGCAAAGCTACAACCACGTCCCGGAGGAGGCGGGCGACATGGAATCTGAATGGGCCGTGTTTCGTGCCTCCATTGCTGAGGCGGCAGCTCGGGCATCTGGTGAGAATGCCTCCTGGACGCCTCCCTGGTGTGGTGTTTCGGGCATGTCTAACCAGGAAGAGACCCCGGGGTTGACCTAAAACACGCTGGAGGCACTATGTCTCTTAGCTTGTCTGGGACCGCCTTGGTGTCCCCCTGGAAATATTGGAGGAAGTGGCTGGGGAGAGGGACGTTGCTTAGGTTGCTGCCCCCGCCACCCGACCCTGGACTTAGCGGAAGAAGATGAGGATGACACTTAATACTAGGTTCTGGCAGAGGGGCGTGGTTGACGTGCTGATACACTGATACATTTCTGAACTCCTTCCAAAATTTTCAAAGAAGAAACAAATTGACTCCAGTATTATAATGAACTGGATAAGAGTGAAACTCTGTAAATCTGATCAGATCTGCTGTGCTGTGCTTGAGAGGAACCAGGAGTTTAAACACGGGACATAATGATATAATGTGATGATTATGGAGCGAGAGAGAGAGAGAGAGAGAGGGGTTAAAAGTTTTCTAAGTGCTTAATTTCATCTCCCCCACTAGTATGAACTTTCCACCTGTGAGCCGGTAATGTGCGCGCGCTGCTCTCAGAGGTCAGCACGTCTTGCACAGTTCCAGCGACGCGCAGCCTGAAGTGCATGCGCGGCCGCCATGCACCTCCAGATCCTATACAGATAACTTCATTATCTGGGACCGGGACCGGTGGGTTAAATGGTGTGCTTTGGCGATGTTGAGTGGTTTTGATGTGTAGGATGATGTTTGCTGCGGCGGCACGGGAGGAATAGCGTCATTACCAATGATTTGTGATGGTCATGATTTAAACACCATAAAGACTATTCAAGCTTCAGGCGCACGGGCAGCAGGTTGAGTCGAGTCGGGTCAACGTGGGGCTGAGACACAAATCATTAATCTTATTGGGAAATGATTCACAAATAATCCACCAATCAAAGAGAATTATCTAGGAAGCATTACACACACTTCGAGTAAATAAATAAATAAATCAGATTATCTTCATGTCGAAGTTTGATTATAGTTCTCCAGTGCTCCTTCCAAGGGCAACCAGAAGCTGATCAGTTCAATTGTCCAGTTGTGCCGCCTCTGTGTGTGTGTGTGTGAGAGAGAGTGAGAGAGAGAGAGAGAGAGAGAGAGAGAGAGAGAGAGAGAGCGAGAGCGAGAGAGAGAGAATATGCTTCAATTAGACTGAGCTCAAGAGCACCATTACACTGCGCGAAAACGACTTAAATCGAATTAGCTTTTCTCTCGGCTAGCCTAGGCTCGGCTATTCCAGATTTGCTTGTATATTATTATAGATAACAATAATATACTAAATTAATATAATAAATATATATAATATACAGAACGCACCAGTTATTCACGTTATTGATGCGGTTTAAAACCTATGTATATTACATACACTAAAATATGCTTCTTAAACATGTTCTATAGACAGTCTTATTCATTAATACAGTAATAATGTGGTAAAATGTAGTAATGATTAAGTAAAAACTTAATAATTTTGTACTGTGATAATATTATTAATAAATAAAGCACTCAGGCTGCTTACCAGAAGCTAGAGAAGATGCAAGGCGTTTGAGTTACATCATAGCGCTTTAATAATCATTAAAAACACGAAAAAAAAAAACGTGAATTCACAATTCAAGCAATCACATTGATAATGTGCGTGAAGGAGAAAAAAGAGGCGTATACATCATCTGCAACCGATCAGCAGGAGGGAGAAACAAAAGCTCTCAGCCATTGGCTAAATTTGAATCATGTGCCATTAATGTTGTGATGATGCATATGTATAATTTGTTGGGGCTGCCGCTAATTCGGTGCTTGTCAAATAGTGGGGTGTGATGCCAGGGGAGCGCGTATAACCCTGGGAAAAATGCTTTTTTGCCATACTGTACTAGAATGAAGTGTTTTGTTTTTTTTTATTATTATTTAATGCTTTTTTGGTTTTTATGTTGCTAAGGATACAATGTTATGCAGAGGTGTATTCATAACAATTTTATCAACAAATAATACAATTTATAGTCACGCGCGGGGTGCCGGGGTGGCGTGAAATGTTTTTGTCCTTCCTAGGGGAGGCATCACAGAAAATAATTGAGAAGCACTGCGCTAATTTAAAAACATTATGAAAGAAAGGATTTGAGAGCAAAATCTAAGAGTATACAGCCCCGTCTTTTTTTCTCTGTATTTTTTGAAAACCGACGTCTAATCGAGAACGACTTAACTCGAAATGACTTAAGTCAAAGTATACCTGTACATGTGTATGAATACAGGGATCCCTCACTTTCCACGGTTAATTGGGACTGAGATCCCCCCACGACCAACGAAATCCGCAAAGTAGGATCAACCCCAACCCCCGCCTGACTGACATATATGTACATGTATGTACATATATGTACATAATAGACATAAACACATATTCAATGCTATAAATACTGATAATAACAATTAAACCTTCAAAAATAATGCATAAGATGTAAATAAAATATAAATACACACATACAGATGTGCGCGCACGCACGCAGATGCGCACCTCACAAAAATGTAACTAGTTTTTATGGGAGGTTTTGGGTTGTTTTTTGTTTGTTTAGGGTTTTTCTTTGCATGATTGGCCTTGTTTTTGTGACATTTTCCTTAACTTTTCCACCTATTCTTCCTTAATTTCCTTATTTTTTAATTCAATTAATATTTATTTATTTTTTTTTTTTTTAAAGCGCGATGCACTGAAGCCGCATTAATTGAAGGGCAAAGTAGCGAGGGATCCCTGTATTAATATTGTTCCTATGAAGTTGTATCATTCTTGAGGAAAGCTCTGCAGCTGGTGATGGAATTTCGGACAGACTCCTTCTAGGAAATGAGGAGTAAATGATGAATGAGTCGGATGCTGCCTCTGGGACTGAGCTTCTTTATAACATGTGCACATGATTTACTGAGTCATAGAGAAAATGCAAAAGCTCACAGCGCACTTTCCATAGATGGAATCTATTCATTATTCTTTACTTCTATTACAATTTGTCTGCAGTGTCTTTTAGCGCCATTAGTAGATAAGTTTATTAATGGAAATTATTTCCCCAGCATATTTAAACAAGGAAGTATCTCAGATAAAGGTGATACATTTAAGTACCGAACATGTAGCTTTTTTTTGATAATTTATTTATAAAAGTAAATGTAATATTGTAACTAAGTACACCTTTGGCCGCAGACGTATTTTATATAATTGTCAAGAGCTCTAGCATGCTCTTCCCTGTTCTGGGTTGAAATCGAGGATTTGACTAGAACAGGGGTCAGCAACCCAAAATGTTCAAAGAGCCATATTGGACCAAAAAACCTAAAAACAAATCTGTCTGGAGCCGCGAAAAAAAAAAAAAATTCTCATACAAGCTATATATGAAGGCAACACAGGCTGTAAGTGTATATTTGCCTGCTATCTAACTGACTAAGTAGGCTACAAATACATAATGAACATTCATGATTAAATGTTTGTTTTCCCTGCAGCGCATCCTGGAGAGAACGATACCACATGATTACTCTGTTATACGATATTTGGTGCATTACGTTTAACTTCCATTACTATATTAATGTATTTTGTTTTGTTGCATTGATGAAATAATAGAAAGTCAATAAAGAAATCAGCGGCCCATCAGAGTTTACATAACTGCACAACAGCGCTGTCTGTTCAATGTTAATCACATCACATGACTCACCACAGGCGATTGAGTACAAAGATTGTTTCTCCCTCCTGCTGATTGGTTGCAGATGATGTGTACACCTCTTTTTTCTCCTTCACGCACAAGTGATCAACCTGATTGCTTGAATTTTTAAGTAAATTTTTTTCGTGTGTTTTTAATGATTACTTAAGCCCTATGATGTCACTCAAATGTCCTGCATCTTCTCTGGCTTCTGGTAAGGAGCCTCAGCACTATAGTTATTAATAAATATTATAAAATTAAAAAGTTTTTACTTAATCATTACTACATTTTACTTCATTATTACTGTATTAAATGAGTAAGACTGGCTAATAGAATGTGTTTAACAAGTATATTTTAGCGCATGTCATATCATACATAGGATTTTAAAACCGTGTCAGTAACTCGCGGATTTTCTTGATCTGCGGTAAGAGCTGGAACTGAACCACCGTGAAAAACGTGGGTCTACTGTATGCTGGAGCCAAATTAATGTTGTTGATTTGCTGATTTGTGAAGCTGCCTACATTTTAATGGCCCTTTCCTTCACTGTATTTACAGAGAGGCATGTCTTTAATTTTCTGTATTATCTCTGTTTTGTTTTTGAAGTCTGAAAATAGGTGCTCTGATATTTTAATGAATGAATCCTTCATGTGATCACCTGTGCACCATCTCCACGCTTTATTATCTCTCGGGTTGCAACAAAACTAGCAGCAGTTGTGGAGTTTGGAGATGCAATCTATTTCTTAAATCTATCTTTGCACTCCTCTAATTTCTCCAGTAATACTGCAATCGCACTTTTTCTCTCGATCCCAACTGGGTGATCGGCTGCAAATTTAGCATGCCTTCCCTGGAAATGTCTTTCCAAATGACTCTTTGTTATTTGACAGCTTTTCATTACAATGCAAACATAATCACAGGCACAGGCAATCCTTCTGCATTTGGGATCCCTGGCCTATGACACACCCCGGTTTGTTTACAACAGCAGCCTGCCTGGCAACGCGTCGCGCTGAAACGTGTGTCGCAGGCTATGATGCAAATCTTCTTTGATAGAAATGTTGAAATGTAGGATTAATAATTTTTATTAATTATACAAATTTTTATAACCGTGGCAAATGTTAAGAATGTTGGTCAGGCTTGGCCTACAGAAACCGTATATATATATATATATATAAAAAAAAAAAAAAAAAAAAAAAAAAAACAAGAGCTTTTTCAATTTTCATACATATTTGAAAAATCTCCAGAAAAAGCTCCACTTGGGTGGCGTTAAAGAGCCGCATGTGGTTCGTGAGCCGCGGGTTGTCGACCCCTGGACTAGAACATTGTGTATCCTTGTCCTGTTTAGGATCGTTATTCTGTGAAATGATCCACCTTCTGTTCCCCTTTCGGACAGACTGCTTCACATATCTTTTTGATATGATATAGAATTCATATTTGAATCAGTTTTCAAAAAATAATTTTCCACCACCATGTCTCACAGTTGGTATGAGGTTCTTCTGTTCACATGAGCATTGTGGCCAAACAATCCATCTCTCACAATTTCCCTTTTTTTTTTTTGGACCCCCACCACCACCACCACCACCACCAGTTTTCTCCCTAATTTACATTTACAGCATTTGTCAGATGCTATTATCCAGAGCGACTTACAATTATCATTTTTTAAATACAACTTTAGCAATTGAGGGTTAAGGGCCTTGCTCAAGGGCCCAACAATGATGACAATTGGGGTTGAACCACTGACCTTCAAATTAGTAACTCATCACATTAACCACTAGGCCACCACTGCTCCCTAATTTAGTTGTATCCAATTCACACCCATCAGGTATTGTCTTTCCTATCACTAGACCACCACCAGTGAGGGATGAAAGCATGCATACACGCCCTCTCCATGACATGCAGTGTCGCCACCTGCATCTTTTTGAACTGTGTGCATGGATTCGCCCCTCCCTGCCTGGTGATGGCCGTGTGATTTTAAAAAAATGGCAATACTTCATCGGTATGAATTGGATACGATTAAATTGGGGACAAAAACAGGGGTGGGTGGTAGAGGAGTCCAGCAATAAGCTGGGTCCACCGGACTTAAACGAATGTGAACTGACAGGTACAGGATGAGGGACACATGAGTTCTAAAAACTATGAGAATGGAGACAAACGGAGTTCAGGTTTTGCCCTCTGTTGGACCCCGGTTAATGCTTTCTGGCAAAGTGTGGGTGCCGCTGAAGGAATTTCCATATAACGTATAGCTCTCACTCATTGAAATTGTTTTTTTTGTTTTTTTTGACATGCAAATCATCCACCCATGGTACCCAAAGCACAATCCATTCATTCACTACTGTAAAAGTGCTACCTGGCATGAGTCTGATCTGAAATCCGTTGGCCACCAGCCTGGGATCAGTGAAGAGGACCTGACCGGTTAAAGATGGGCTACCTTTTTGCATAGTCATAAGAACGTCCATGTATCTAGTACCACCAAGAGCACTGCGAAGAAAAACAAACGTGTGTCATCAGAGAATGATTTAAACAGATCAGAAACATAAATAAACAAAGTACTATTCAAATTTCAGAAAATATCAATATGGATGTAATATTAAGCTAAAAATAATTTTAGTCTGATCTAAATCACATTAGATGAGAACTCAGAGACACACACTACCCATCTGTTAGTTGTATAGGAGGCTGCAGACTCGCTGTCGGAAGTATATTATTCTCCAGAAGTCTTTTAAACAGCAGGGCTTCCTCGACTCTAAATGGATTTAACAACATGAGCTTTTTGCCACATGAAACGACCCAGGCGCAGTGAGAAGGCAGGCGGTTTACAAGCCGGAGGCCCCGCTCACTTGAGTGAGAGTGATTCTTAGACTTAAGTGCTTGCTCGAGGGCAGCCATACTGAACTGGAGCGGCTTGGACACTTTGGTAAATTTCTTCTGTTTTTCAGCCTGCAGGGTAAAGAGTTTGTCCAGGGTCTGCTGAGGCTGCTCCGAATCAGGGGCTTTGCGTTTCACGCCATGGGGTTTGTTCAGAAAGGAATTGGATTTCTGATGCTGTTGGTCAGGAGTGACGCTAGCTGATGCACGATGCTTCTGCTCGTTGTACGACACCAAGGATTTTTGAGACTTTTCGTCATACCTGAGACAGAAAAAAGCAAACAGATGCAGATAAGATTCAACTCCTATATACATGATCAATGTGCAATCAAGGCCCAATAAATGTACAGGCCCTCAGTGCAGCTAACTGGGTCATCAAAGTCTGGCCATGTTTCTCACTGTGAACCATTGCTGACTTTCATCAAGAGGCGCTGCACAGCCACCAATGTGTTTCTGCCCTACGATGGCCTGGCGAGCAGTCCAGAGTGAACTCAGCCCTTGCCCAAAGTCGACTGAGATGGGCACCAACCTCCCCGCGACCCTAATTAGGGTTAATCGGTTCAGAAAATGAATGAAGCAATGATAAACGTACGGGTTGTGGAATGTCTCCCTCATCTGTGCATTTATCGGGCTATACATAAAGAATGTTAAAGCCCCAACATACTTACAAAGGTGACTCACTGCTGCCTTCCACAAAAAATATGATATTCTGGAGAAAATGTTTTTCTATTCAGAGAAAGTGGAAAGTTGTAGATCAGAAAATACAGTGGTACTTTGACTTACAAAATTAATCTGTTCCGAGGGCGAGCTCGTAAATCAAAATGTTTGTTAGATAAAACAAAAGTTCCTACAGGAAATAATAGAAAACCAATTAATCCGTTCCAACCCCCTCCCAAACTCATATAACTTGACACGCACACATATATTTCACCTAATATATTAAATCCAAACATATAAAAACAATAAATATTTCATAATAATACATGTACATTAACATTAATAATAATTAATAATAAATAATAATAAAACAAGAATAAACAATAAGTCAACTAACCATTCCGATCATCGACTGCGGCAAAGATGTCATGTGGGCGTGAAGATGTCACGTGGGCAGACATGAGGTGGTGCATAACGGAGTAGGAAGAGAATTTTGTGCATGTGCACGCTAATAATGCCAGCAAAGAAAGGCTTGTGGTGAGCTCCCACAAGGCCAGTGCATCTCAAAAAGTAGTGTGTGCCCCAGGTGATACCGGGGGAGGGGGGTATGGCCCTGGGGAACATGCTTTTTTGCCATACTATACTAGAATTAAGCATAATTGTGCGTCCTCTACAGTAGGTGGCAGTGGCACTCTCACTGTGTTCCCTATTGTGCAGGGAAAAAGCACTGAGCAAACGATATGAAGTGGAAACACTATTTATAATTGCGCGCGGGGGGGGGGGGGGAAATTTTTTTTTTTCTTCCTAGAGGGGGCTTCACAGAACACAATTGAGAAGCACTGCACAAGGCGTTCTCAGAGCACGGAGGAAAACACATGGTAGAATGCGAGGCTAATTGGCCCAGAAAAGCCATTTCCACAGCAGAGCTCAGAAATCAAAATTTTGCTCATTGGATGGGGCAGATTTTTGGTGAGATCAAAGCTTATATCATGGAAAATTCGTTATAAAAGACACTCGTAGGTCAAGGTACCAATGTATTGCCTTCTGTGAAAAATTTATTACTGATGCCATATACAGATGGTTGTGGTAGAATTTGGTGTCAGCAGGATCCAAGAGTTCAGACTGGTGGTGGTAGTGTATTAGTGTGGGGAATATTTTCTTTTTTCTCTAATTTGATCTTTTGTTTACTTTGTCGTGTTGCAACTTGCACCCTTTTAAACAATATTATCGATACTTGAGAAAGTAACAGTGAAGCCTTGATATAACACTAATGGCATACTCCACCTCTTGCCGTTCCAAATTCCTTTACGATCCTGAGGGATAAACACTACAACTGGATGCGTGCTGCTAAGGTCATGTTAGCATGGACATTGTTATTTTCTGTAAAGCTGATATATCACCCCCGCCCATCCAGATTGCGGGTAAATGTGTTGTCTAGGAAATTAATTGATGCATGTGGGAAGTAAGGACTCATTATTAATTCATTTGTTCATTTAATAATCTGCATAATCCTAATTAGGGTCACAGAAAGGCTGGCACCAATCTGAGCTGACTCTGGGTGAGGGTGGGGTACACCCTGAACAGCTTGCCAGGCTATTTCAGGGTTAACACTCTGTCACACAAACACACACACACACACACACACACACACACACACACTACTCGCATTCATCCTCTCAACTAGGAGCAGTTTCGAACAGATAATTAGCCCACTGTACATGCTTTTGGACTGTGGGAGGAAACCAGAGCACCCAGAGAAACCCCATGCAAGAACTCACTGGGAGTGCATGCAAACTCCACACAGAAACGTCCGGGAATCAAACCCATACCTTGTTGCTGTCAAGTGGACGTGTGAACCAGTGCACGTTGGCATATTACTCTCTTCACCTTTTCATTTCGCCCCCCACCTTTTTTTCAGAGGTCACCACAGCGAATCATCTGATTCGCATGTTTGATTTGGCATGTTTGATTCGTCTTTGCATCCTACTCTTTACGAACATGAGCAATAGTTCTTTTACATGAAACTCTCACCATAGACAGTGAGAGACATGGCTGGCCTTTGATAGCCCAGTTAGCTGCACTGGGGGGGCAGTGACAACCTTGTGGAGAGTAGGCCAACCTTAGGATCAGCGGTCCAGCACCCTTTAGCACAAGACCACCACTGTCCCTGGTCATTAGTATTACTATTTCGGATTAAAGCACATTGTGTTCTGGTAACTAATCACTGTTTAAACAGCAAATGCTAATGATTTTTCTACATATAGTACAAATCGTATTCCAAAAAAGTTGGTACACTACAAATTGTGAATAAAAACTGAATGCAATGATGTGGAAGTGCCAAATTTCCATATTTTCTTCTGAATAGAACAGAGATGACAGGTTAAAAGTTTAAACTGGGAAACGATAAAATTTTAAGGGGGAAATATGTTGAATTTAAATTTCAGGGTGTCAACTAATCTCAAAAAAGGTGGGACAAGACCATTTTCACCACTGTGAGGCATCCCCTCTTACTCTTACAACAGTCTGCAAACGCCTGGGGACAGAGGAGACAAGTTTCTGAAGTTTAGAAATAGGAATGCTGTCCCATTCTTGTCTAATACAGGTCTCGAACTGTCTTGGGCCTTCGTTGTTGCGCCCTCTTTATGAGCCAAATGTTTTCTATAGGTGATTCAATACTCGGATCCTTTTCCTACGCAGTCATGATGTTGTAATTAATGCTGCATGTGATCTGGCATTATCATGTCGAAAAATGCAAGGTCTTCATTGAAAGGCGACGTCTGGATGGAAGCTTGTTGTTCTAGAACCTGAATATACCTTTCTGCATTGACGGTGCCTTTCCAGATGTGCAAGCTGCCCATGCCACATGCACGTGTTGATAACAAATTTGGATTGTCCTTGTCCTCTTTAGTCTGGATGACATGACATCCCAGTTTTCCATATAGAACTTCGAATCGTGATTCGTCTGACCACAAAAGTTTTCCACTTTACCACATTTTAAATGACCCCTGGCCCAGCTAAAACCCCTGTGCTTCTGGGTCCTGTTTAGAAATGGCTTCTTCTTTGTACTGTAATTTCAGCTGGCAACGACGAATGGCACGGTGGATTGTGTTCACCGACAATGGTTTCTGGAAGTATTGCTGAGCCCATTCTGTGATTTCCCTTACAGTAGCATTCCTGTTTGTGGTGCAGTACGATTTAAGGGCCCGAAGATCACGGGCATTCAGTATGGTTTTTTGGCCTTGACCCTTACACAGAGATTGTTCCAGATTCTATGAATCTTTGGATGATGCTATGCACTGTAAATGATGACAACTTCACACACTGCAATTTTTCACTGGAAAACACCTTTCTGATGTTGCTCCGCTATCTTTCTGCACAACATTGGGGGAATTGCTGATCCTCTACCCACTGATCCTCTTCGCTTCAGAGAAACACTGCCACTCTGAGAAGCTCTTTTTATACTCAGTCATGTTGCCAATGGACCTCATTAGTGGGAATTGATCTTCCAGCTGTCCGTTATAAGTGCAATTGAGTTTTCCAGCTTCTTTTTGCTACCTGTGTCAACTTTTTTGAGATTTGTTGAAACCATGAAATTTCTAATCAACATATGTTTTATTTGATATATTTTCTCAGTTTAAACTTTTGGCCTGTCATCTATGTTCTGTTTGGAATCTTCTTCTTTTCCTTTCGGCTGTTCCATTCAGGGGTCGACACAGCAAATCATCTGCCTCCATCTCACCCTCTCCTTTGCATCTTCTTCACTTACTGCAATGACCTTCATGTCTTCCTTCACCACATCCATAAATCTCTTATTTGGTCTTCCTCTAGGTCTTCCGCCTGGCAGTTCCAACCTCAGCATCCTACTACCAATATATTCAATATCCCTCCTCTGTACATGTCCAAACCATCTCAATCTAGCCTCTCTGGCTTTGTCTCCAAAATATCTTACATGGGCTGTCCCTCTGATGTACTCATTTCTGATCCTATCCATCCTTGTTACTCCCAGAGAGAACCTCAACATTTTCATCTCTGCTACCTCCAGCTCTGCCTCCTGTCTTTTCCTCAGTGCAAATGTTTCTAAACCATACAGCATCACTGGCCTCAACACCGTCTTGTACACTTTTCCTTTCATTCTTGCTGATAATCTCCTATCGCACATCACACCGGACACTTTTCTCCAACCATTCCAACCTGCCTCCACACGCTTCTTCATCTCTTTTCCAGACTCTCCATTGCTCTGGATTGTTGAGCCTAAGTACTTAAAATCCTCCACGTTCCTTATCTCTGCTCCCTGTAACCTCACCGTTCCTCTTGGGTCCTTCTCATTCACACACATGTATTCTAAGGATAACCATTCCTCTCCTTTCGAGGGCATACCTCCACCTCACTAGATTTTCCTCCACTTGTTCTCTGCTCTCACTACAGATCACAATGTCATCTGTAAACATCATAGTCCATGGAGATTCTTGTCTAACCTAGTCTGTCAGCCTGTCCATCACAATAGCAAACAAGAAGGGGCTCAGAACTGATCCTTGATGCAGTCCCACATCCACCTTGAATTCTTCGGTCACGCCGACTGCACACCTCACCGCTGTCTTACATCTCTCATGCATGTCCTGCACCACTCTAACATACTTCTCTGCCACTCCAGACTTCCTCATGCAATACCACAGTTCCTCTCTTGGCACCCTGTCATATGCTTTCTCCAGATTCACAAAGGCACAATGCAGCAACCTCTGACCTTCTCTGTACTTCTCTATTAACATCCTCAAAACAAACTTCATCGTATGGCTCATCAACTTTATCCCTCTGTAGTTACCACAACTCTGCATGTCTCCATTGTTCTTAAAAATGGGCACCAGGACACTTCTCCTCCATTCCTCCGGCATCTTCTCGCTCTCTAAGACCTTGTTGAATGTTGTCAGAAAATCCTACTGCTACAATCGCCTAGACACTTCCATGCCTCCACCGGTATGTCATCAGGACCAACTGGCTTTCCACTCTACATCCTCTTCAGTGCCCTCCTCACTTCTCCCTTACTAATCTTTGCTACTTCCTTCTCCTCAACGGTCACCTCTTCTACTCTATTTTCCTCATTCATCAGCTCTTCAAAGTACTCTTTCCATCTTCCCAGCACACTTCTGTCATCAGTCAATACATTTCCCTCTCTGTCCTTAATCGCTCTAACTTGCTGCATGTCCTTCCGATCTCTATCTCTCTGCTGTGCCAACCTGAATAAACATTTTCTCCCTCCTTACTGTCCAACATATCATACAAGTTATCATACGCCCTCTGTTTGGCCTTTGACACTGCTACTTTTGCCTTACGTTCTGTCTACATGTACTCCTGTTTTCTCTCTACGGTCCTCTCAATGTCCCATTTCATCTTAGCTAATCTCTTCCTTTGTACGCACTCATGCACTTCCTCATTCCACCACCAAGTCTCCTTATCTACTTTCCTTATAGAGGACACACCAAGTACTCTCCAACTGTCTCCCTGATCACATTTTCTGTGGTTGTCCAGTCATCTGGAAGCACTTCCTGACCACCCAAATCCTGTTTCAACTCTTCCTTGAAGACAACACGACTATCTTCCTTTTTCAGCTTTCACCACTTTGTCTTCTGTTCTGTCTTTGCCTTCTGCACCTTCCTCACCATCAGCATCATCCTGCACACCACCATCCTATGCTGTTTGGTAAAACTCTCACCCGCTACTACTTTGCAGTCACTGACTGCCTTCAAACTGCATTGACTACACAAGATATAGTCTACCTGTATGCTCCTACCTCTGCTTTTATAAGTCACCTTATGCTCTTGTCTCCTCTGGAAGAAAGTATTCACCACAGCCATTTCCATCCTTTTTGCAAAATCTATCAACATCTGTCCTGACAAACTCCTCCTTCAAGTTGACTCCTACTCCATTTCTCTTCCCATCCACACCATGATACAACAGCTTAAACCCTGCTCCTAAGCTTCTAACTTTTCTACCTTTCCACCTGGTCTTCTGAACACACAGTATGTCCACCTTCCTCCTCTGCATCATGTCAGCCAGCTCTCTATCTTTTCCTGCCATAGTTCCAACATTTAAAGTCCTTACTCTCAGTCCTAGAATCATGCCTTTCCTCTTCTCTCTCTGCCTAGGGAACGCCTCCTGCCTCTCCTTCTTCGACCAACAGTTGTCCAATTTCCATCAGCACCCTATTGGTTAGCAGCACTGATGCCGGTCGTTGTTAACCCGGGCCTCGACCGATCCAGTATGGAGGTAATATTTGTGATTTGCATGATAAAGTTTGGCATTGGTTTCACGTCAACAAACAAATCTTATTATCAATAAATTTTATTTTAGTTTGCTTCTCTTGTGTTTCTGTATTTTCTACAACTCTGAATAAGAATTAAGGAGCCACTGTAAATAGAGTTAAAGAAACACAAGTACAATTGCATGCGATAATTTTGATACATGTAAAAATAAAACCTGGTGATGAGCTGGCTCTGATGGCGTGGGGAGCCGCCCTCCAGACCTCTCAGGCCCAAGTATGGAGTTAGGATCTCAAATTTTAAGATATCGAGTCTTATCGACCTGTGGGACATCTGAGGCACCAAACAGGTACTGAGAGGCCAAATGTGCTGCAGCCCAAGCTATAGCCGATGCAAAAACTCAGGTGCAGGAGTTCACTGAGGGCCTGGAAAGCAGCTATCAGTTTGTCTCAAAAAGGTTCTGGACCACCATCCGATGCCTCAGGTGGAGGCCTCAGTTCTCTAAATATTGTTTACAGTGGAAATGGGGAGCTGCTTACCTCGATTGGGGATGTTGTTGGGAGGTGGAAGGCATACTTCAAGGACCTCCTCAACTCCACCAACACACCCTCCGTGGAGGAGAAAAACCCTGGGGGATTGGATGGGGGCTCACCCATCACTGGGGCTGAGGTCACAGAGGTAGTCAAAAAACTCTTTGGTGATCAGGCTCTGGTGTTGGATGAGATCCATGAATATCTCAGGGCTCCGGATGTTGTAGGGCTGTCTTTGTTGACATGTCTCTGTGACACTGTGTGGTCCCTGGGGACTGTATCTCTGGATGGCTAACTATGGTCGTAGTTGGCCTTTTTAAAATTATCATGGAATCACGCAAGCTGAATGATGATTGAACCTGACTCAGGAAGAACAATGTGGTTTGTGTCTTGATTGTAGCACTCTCAACCAGTTCTACAAACTCTACAGGATCCTGGAGGTGGCGATGGGAGTTTGCCCAATCTGTCCACATGTGTTTTGTGGATTTGGATAAGGCTTTAAAAAAGATTTGGAGTAGGCTGTCACTCAAGTTATCTTGTGGGGCGTGTGTCGAGAGTACGGTGAACCAGACCAGTTTCTACGGGCCACTCGGTCTCACTGGAGCCAGAGCTTGGTCCATATTTGGAACAACTGGTCGAATTCGTTTCCGGTAAGGATTGGAATCCACCAAAGCTGTCCTTTTTCACCGATTCTGTTTATCAACTTTATGGACAGAATTTCTAGGCGCAGTCGCGGCATTGCGTTTTGCGAATGATGTTGTCCTCTTGGCTTCATCAATCCAGAACCTCCAGCTCTCATTGGAGCGATTCGTAGCCACGTACAAAGCGGCCAGGATAAGAATCAGCACCTCCAAGTCCCAGGCCATGGTTCTCAGCTGGAGAAGGCTGGAATGCACCCTTTGGGTCTGGAATGAGGTCCTGCTCCAAGTGGAGGAGTTTAAGTATCTGGCGGGGCTTTCCCTTAGAAATCGGATGAGAAGCTCAGCCATCCGAAAGGAGCTCGGAGTAGAACCGCTGCTCCTCTGCATTAAGAGGAGCCACTTGATGTGGCTCCGGCATCTGGTTAAATCGCCTCCCTGGTGTGGTGTTTCGAGCATGTTTAACTGGGAAGACACCCCGAGGTCGACCGAAAAAACAATGGAGGGATTGTGTGTCTTGGCTGGTCTGGGAACGCATCGGCGCCCCCTTGGAAGAGTTGGAGGAAGTCGTTGGGGAAAGGGACATCTGGACCTCACTGCTTAGGCTGCTACTCCCATGACCTAACCCCAGATTCAGCGGAAGATGATGTAAAAATTAAACCAGAAGAAACTTGTTCTATAATGTGCCTTTTGCTTGTTACTGTGTAGTATACATTAAAACAATTACTCAGTAACAACAATTATTCTACAATTACAGAGAAGTATGTTAGAGTGGTGCAGGACATGTATGAGAGATGTAAGACAGTGGTGAGGTGTGCTGTCGGTGTGACAGAAGAGTTCAAGGTGGAGGTGGGACTGCATCAAGGGTCAGCTCTCAGCCCCTTCTTGTTCGCTATGGTGATGGACAGGCTGACAGACAAGGTTAGACAAGATTCCCCATGGACTATGATGTTTGCAGATGACATTGTAATCTGTAGTGAGAGCAGAGAACAAGTGCAGGAAAATCTAGAGAGGTGGAGGTATGCCCTGGAAAGGAGGGGAATGAAGATTAGCCTCAGTAAGACAGAATACATGTGCATGAATGCCAAGGACCAAAGAGGAACGGTGAGATTACAGGAGCAGAGATAAGAAAGGTGGAGGATTTTAAGTACTTAGGCTCAACAATCCAGAGCAATGGAGAGTGTGGAAAAGAGGTCAAGAAGCGTGTGCAGGCAGGTTGGAATGGTTGGAGAAAAGTGTCCGTGTGATGTGTGATAGGAGGGTATCGGCAAAAATGAAAGGAAAAGTGTACAAGACGGTGTTGAGGCCAACGATGCTGTATGGGTTAGAAACAGTGGCCCTGGGGAAAAGACAGGAGGCAGAGTTGGAGGTAGCAGAGATGAAAATGTTGAGGTTCTCTTTGGGAGTAACGAGGATGGATAGGATTAGGAATGAGCACATCAGAGGGACAGCACATGTAAGACGTTTTGGAGACAAAGTCAGAGAGGCTAGATTGAGATGGTTTGGACATGTACAGAGGAGGGATAGTGAGTATATTGGTAATAGGATGCTGAGGCTGGAACTACCAGGCAAAAGGCCTAGAGGAAGACCAAAGAGACGATTCATGGATGTGGTGAAGGAAGACATGAAGGTCGTTGGTGTAAGAGAAGAAGATGCAAAGGATAGGGTGAGATGGAGGCAGATGATTCGCTGTGGCGACCCCTGAAGGGAAAAGCCGAAAGGAAAAGAAGAAGATACATTAAAACAATTATGCACTTCAAGCTTAATGGATGTTGCTAAACTGAATAGTCCCTGAGGGGTAAATGACATCCAGCTTGCCTCGCTCTCGATCCATTCTTGTAAATTATATATTTTATTAGGTTAATCGGGATTGCAATTGTTTCACAAGAAAATAATTTCTGATTTAAAACCTTTTAATCAAAAGAAAGTATGTCGTTATAAATATCCTAATCTGCATAAGGAACCAAGACTTTTCTCATGTGTGCCTAAGTGGCCTCCTGGGACCTGATATAAATCACGGTGTAGAAAATTGCAAAAACCGCCAAGATGAAAAAACATCTGCTACCTGTGAGTAACTGGGGGCTAAAGAGAAAACCAAAGCCTGTAAAAGCACAGGGACGTCTCTTTCCCACTTTACGATCTTTATCATTCGGTCACATCGGCTATCAGATTGGATATTATATTGAAAACCACCAGAGTAAACCTTACCTATGTGTAGCTGTCAAATCACTACATACACCACTACCATAACCCACCACAAAACCACAAAATAAAGATTGTACAGAGTTTAAAATTAGCATAAAACACCAAAGCTAATCAGCCAGAAATACATTCGCAACATTAACACTGATCATAATACAAATAAAACATTTAAAAAATAAAATAAAATCAACACAAACATTATTCACACAAAGGTGGCTTATCAAAGAAAGAAAGAAAGAAAGAAAGAAAGAAGTTTTTATTGAAGAGTAAAGTAAAAAAAAAAAAAAATCTATTTAATGAATTAAAAGGAAAACTGAAGTACATATTGTGCAAAAAGTAAACACAAATAAATACATTTATGGAATAAAAAGATGAAATACAAAATGAAGAGAAGAAATAAAAAACTCTACAAATAAAAAAAGAGCTTCTCATGGGTTGCAGTAGTCGATTCAGGAAATAAGTGGAGGTTTTATAAAAGGCCGGAATGTCATATTTTTTTCTGATGATGAAAAATACATCTGCAGGATTCAGTGGTCAGTGTGGCGAGTCTATCATCACACCTCGTTAGTTAACTGCATTCTCCAGATGGACGGCAATGGCATCAGAGCTTAGTAGTTATTGAGATTTGGTTTCATAAGCTGTCTTTACTTGGAAGTAAAGTTCAGAAAGATGGTGTGATAACAGATCTGGGAGATGGATGGATTGAGGGAGGAATGGAAAGTAACACAGTGTAAAAGTGGAACAAAAGTCCATCTTTCTATATAAGCTCTGTTATACGCTTTATTACACAAAGAAATGATAAGTGGGACGAGAACCAACCCCTGGGGTATGCCAGTGACCTCTCCAGGACAGTTGGCAGGACTGTTATTCACAGATAGTATCCAGTAGAGTCTCGTTAATATGCTGTTCTTTTAAATACGTTTCTGCTTCATATGTGCCCATCCCTTCAACCCCAACCCGATTTGTAACATGGCATTGATATAAAAAAAAAAAAGTACAATTTTTTGTAATCCTTCACTGAAACTGACCATATTTTGGACTGAAATTGACATATAAAAGCAATATGACAGCATTCTGCTTTGTCTCAGGGCAGCTTCGATGCCAGCACATAAGCGCATTTACACCCACACATTAGCTCGAACACCTGTATACCCAGCATTTCACACCTCCTCTGATGTCAGACTCACAGATAGTCGCCCTCTTCCAAGAAAATTAATCCGTCCCAGCGCCTTTTTCGGAACCTGGATTTTTCGTAAATGGAGGTGCATTTTACATGTAAAATGCGGGATTCGTTCTCAGGCTCCCAAGACTACCCTTTAAAAATTATAAAAGCATACCTTTTAAGGTACTTACTTCGTGTTGACCATGTCTTCTTAGCAGAGTTATAATCTTGCAATGACCATGACACCGGGAATCACTTTCACCGGGAATCTCACACACCCGTGTGTGTGTGTGTGTGTGTGTGTGTGTGTGTGTGTGTGTGTGTGTGTGTGTGTGTGTGTGTGTGTGTGTGTGTGTGGGTTGATCATGTCTTAGCAGCGTTATAATCTTACAAATGTTTTTGCAAGTTTAAAAGCCTGAGCCATAAGATATAGTTGGAATGACACACAAACATGAACAAAGTTCACACAAACATACACAGTTCGAATGACGGTGTCATCCCTCCGAGCCAATGGGAGGCCAGGGGGCGGGATGTTGAGAGATAGCCAATGGGAGGGAGCTGTGTCATCCCTCCTAGCCAATGGGAGGCCAGTGGGGTGGGATGTTTGGAGATAACCAATGAGATTGAGCTGCATCATCCCTCCTAGTCAATGGGAGGCCAGCCGGGTGGGATGTTGAGGTGGAGACAGCGCTTACCTTACTCTCTCTCACACACAGTATGGATCAAAGTGCATCCAACATGATAACTTTTCCCCCATCTATTGTTTGAATGTTTGAATGGCGCGTTTGAAATGTTTGAATGGCGCAATTGGCGCTTTTCATAAGAAGAACTTGTTTCGTATACAGAGGAAAAAAATTGAGGAAAATGTTTTTCGTATACTGGATTTTTCGTATTCTGGGGATATCCGACTGTATATGTGAATTTTAATGCGCTTCGCACCTATTGTCCATCTTAAGCCTTTTTCTTCAGACGACTCTTCTTCATACATTTAGAGTCACATGAACATATTTACGCTTTGGAGATTAAAGACTGTTCACATGCAAGAATCCTAAACTGCACTCTTACTTAATATGCCCTGAGATGCATTGGACCGCGACGCACACATATTAACAAGACTATTGACTATTCGTGGTTTTGCACTTGCGCCCTCGCATATTCGTGGATTGTCGAGCAACTGTCACTTGATTCAAATTCCGCCAATGGCTGTTCTCCCTCCTGCTGATTGGTTGAGATGATATAACACCTTTTTTCCTCATTCGCGCACACTTTGTGCATGTGCTTTTTTAGTGAGTGTGTTTAATTACAGTTAAGCGCCGTTATATCACCCAAACGCTCAGGCTTCGGGTAAGGTGCCGAAGCACCAGAAAAAGGCTGCATGAAAAAGTAGAACTGCTTGATATGATTCAGGCAGAAAAACGTTTGGCTGATGTAGGGTGCCATTATAAAGTGAATTAAAGTACACTTTAATACACTCTTTATGTCCACTACATAAAGAAAAATGAAAAGGCAATCAGAGCGAGTGTAGCATGGGGTTTTTGTGGAGGTGCTAAGAAAGTGAATGTTGTATGAAACAATATCATCATCAGAATGGAACCTGCCTTAGTATTCTGGATACTTCTAGTAACTAGTATCTCAATTATCATTTCATTACAGAAGGTTCCATTTTGAGTTATTATTCTAGTACAGTACTGTACCGAAATTAATATTAAGAATGTTTGTGTGTGTGAGATTTTGTTATGTATATATCTTCTTCGTTTCCTTTCGGCTTTTCCCTTCAGGAGTCGCCACAGCGAACCATCCGCCTCCATCTCACCCTATCCTTATCTTATACTCTTACTCCAACTACCTTCATGTCCTCTTTCACCACATCCATAAATCTTCTCTTTGGTCTTCCACTAAGCCTTCTGCCTGGTAGTTCCAATCTCAGCATCCGACTACCAATATACTCACTACCCCTCCTCCATACGTGTCCAAACCATCTCAATCTAGCCTCTCTGACTTTGTCTCCAAAACCTCTAACATGTGCTGTCCCTCTGATGTGCTCATTCCTGATCCTATCCATCCTCGTTACTCCCAAAGAGAACCTCAACATTTTCATCTCTGCTACCTCCAGCTCTGCCTCCTGTCTTTTCCCCAGCGCTACTGTTTCTAAACCATACAACATCGCTGGCCTCATCACCGTCTTGTACACTTTTCCCTTCATTCTTGCCAATACCTTCCTATCGCAAATCACACCAGACACTTTTCTCTCCAACCATTCCAACCTGCCTGCACACGCTTCTTCACCTCTTTTCCACACTCTCTATTGCTCTGGAATGTTGAGCCTAAGTACTTGAAATCCTCCACCTTCTTTATCTCTGCTCCCAGTAACCTCACCGTTCCTCTTGGGTTCTTGTCATTCACACACATGTATTCTGTTTTTCTGAGTCAAACCTTCATTCCCCTCCTTTCCAGAGCATACCTCCACATCTCTAGATTTTCCTGCACTTGTTCTCTGCTCTCACTATATATCACAATGTCATCTGCAAACATCATATTCCATAGAGATTCTTGGCACCCTGTCATATGCTTTCTCCAGATCCACAAAGGCACAATGCAGCAACCTCTGACCTTCTCTGTACTTCTTTATTAACATCCTCAAAGCAAACACTGCATCTGTGGTGCTCTTTCTTGGCATGAAACCAAACTGTTGTTCACAAATGCTGACCTCTGCTCTTAGTCTAGCTTCCACTATTCTTTCCCATAACTTCATCGTATGGCTCATCAACTGTAGTTGCCGCAACTCTGCACATCTCCCTTGTTCTTAAAAATGGGAACAAGCACACTTCTCCATTCATCTGGCATCCTCTCATTCTCTAAGACCTTGTTGAATGTTCTTGTCAGAAAATCTACCTCTCCTCGACACTTCCATACCTCCACCGGTATGTCATCAGGGCCAACTGCCTTTCCACTCTTCATCCTCTTCCATGCCCTCCTCACTTCTCCCGTACTAATCTTTGCTACTTCCTGGTTCTCAACAGTCACCTCTTCTACTCTTTTTTCTCTCTCATTTTCCTCATTCATCAGCTCTTCAAAGTACTCTTTCCATCTTCCCAGCACACTTCTGTCATCAGTCAATACATTTCCCTCTCTGTCCTTTATCACTCTAACTTGCTGCACGTCCTTCCCATCTCTATTCCTCTGCTGTCACAACATGTATAAATCATTTTCTCCCTCCTTACTGTCCAACCTAGCATACAAGTCATCATACGCCATCTGTTTGGCCTTTGACGCCGCTACCTTCGCCTTACACTGTCTCCCTGTACTCCTATTTACTCTCTTCGGTCCTCTCAGTTTCCCACTTCTTCTTAGATAACCTCTTCTTTTGTACACACTCCTGCACATACATATATATATATATATATATATATATATATATATATATATATATATATATATATATATATGCCCGCTGTATAATGTTTACATTTTATTATCAATAAACATCACAGTAAAAAAGTTCAGTTTTTCTTAATCATCAGTACATTTTACGACATTATATTGTATTAATGATAAAGACTGCCTATACAATGTGTTTAAGAAGCATCTTCTAGCACATGTAATAGATACATAGTATTTTAGTTCCGATTGATCATTCGCGCATGTAATATGATACATGGGACTTTACTTCCGGGTACAGAACTCGCGGATTATCTTCATTTGCGGGAGGGGCCAGAACCGAACCCCCGTGAATAATGAGGGCCTACTGTATATAGATAGATAGATAAATATAGATATATATATATATATATATACAGTCGGCCCCCTACTTACGAGACCCCCTGGGTACGAAAACCCCGGGTTACGAAAAACATTTTCCTAACTTTTCGTCCTCTGTATACAAAAACAACCCCCTCTTATGAAAAGCACCAAACGCGCCATTCACAATTCAAATGCGCCAATCAAAATTTCACACGATAGGTGAGTTGTTCTCTCATTGGCGGTCTCCCAACATCCCACCCCGCTAGCCTCCCATTGGCCAGGAGGGAGCTGACCTGTACCCATTACTGTACCCATACCTTTTCGACGCCACACGCGTGAGGAGACTTGAAGAGGACTGTTGGCTTGGTTTGAGATCATTGCAGTGTTATATTTCGTTATCGCCGAAACCCCTCTACAATCGGGACAATATTGAAGCCGAAGTAGACCTTAAAGCGAAGGAAAACAGAGTGCACTGTGGAACAAGACCTCCGATCTCGCAAGGAAGCAAGTTAATATTGAATGAGGACCTCTGATCATTGAAAGAGGTACTGTAATTCCGCTATAAATAAAACATCCCGTCCATTTAAACATTTAGGGGCAGTTCAACATTTTCAACATTTTCCCAAGCACACAGAGAGTACTCTTTTTTTTACCCCCCTCCCCCCTCCCCCCTCCGAAAGCGTACAAATAAATGTTGATGATCTCTCGGCCGGATTTTTAAAAAACCATTGGTCAAACCTCTTTTATGAAATGCGCTTTGAATTCCCCGTTTTAAAATGCTCTGGTGTCCTGCATGTGGGCAGAGCCCACATTCAGCAGAGCTCGCCACAATACACATTTAATGTGTATTGTGAGTGTGTGAGTGTGAGAGAGAGAGAGAGACAGAGAGAGATAGAGAGAGACAGTGTTGTGTGTGTCTGTGTGTATGTATATGGGACCCCTGAAGGGAACAGCCGAAAGACAAGAAGAAGTGCGTTAATAAAAAATGTTGAATAATGGTTTAATTAATAAATATGTTAATAAAATGTTTAAATGGTTTAATAAATAATTTTCTTTTACTTTTAACACATATTTCATAGAAAATTGGTGTACTTTTATCATTTTTAAAGGGTTTATGGGGGTAGTGTTGGGAGCCTTGGAACAAATCAGGCATTTTACATGTAAAATGCGCCTCTACTTACAACAGGCGCTGAAACGGATTAATTTCATAAGTAGGGGGCCAACTGTGTGTGTGTGTGTGTGTGTATATATATATATATATATATATATATATATATATATACATACATATATATATATTAGTCCTCAAAAAATTAGCATATTGTGATAAAGTTCATTATTTTCTGTAATGTACTGATAAAAATTAAACTTTCATATATTTTAGATTCATTGCACACCAACTGAAATATTTCAGGTCTTTTATTATTTTAATACTGATGATTTTGGCATACAGCTCATGAAAACCCAAAATTCCTGTCTCAAAAAATGAGCATATCATGTTCAGGTAGTCTAAACGAGCTATTAACCTAATCATCTGAATCAACCAATGAACTCTAAACACCTGCAAAAGATTCCTGAGGCTTTAAAAAACTCCCAGCCTGGTTCATTACTCAAAACCGCAATCATGGGTAAGACTGCCGACCTGACTGCTGTCCAGAAGGCCATCATTGACACCCTCAAGCAAGAGGGTAAGACACAGAAAGAAATCTCTGAGCGAATAGGTTGTTCCCAGAGTGCTCTATCAAGCCACCTCAGTGGGACGTCTGTGGGAAGGAAAAAGTGTGGCAGAAAACGCTGCACAACCAGAAGAGGTGACCAGACCCTGAGGAAGATTGTGGAGAAGGGCCGATTCCGGACCTTGGGGGACCTGTGGAAGCAGTGGACTGGGCTACAGGTGCCGCATTCCCCAGGTCAAGCCACTTTTGAACCAGAAACAGGGGCAGAAGCGGCTGACCTGGGCTACAGAGAAGCAGCACTGGACTGTTGCTCAGTGGTACAAAGTACTTTTTTCGGATGAAAGCAAATTTTGCATGTCATTCGGAAATCAAGGTGCCAGAGTCTGGAGGAAGACTGGGGAGAAGGAAATGCCAAAATGCCTGAAGTCCAGTGTCAAGTACCCACAGTCAGTGATGGTCTGGGGTGCCATGTCAGCTGCTGGTGTTGATCCACTGTGTTTTATCAAGGGCAGGGTCAATGCAGCTAGCTATCAGGAGATTTTGGAGCACTTCATGCTTCCATCTGCTGAAAAGCTTTATGGAGATGAAGATTTCATTTTTCAGCACGACCTGGCACCTGCTCACAGTGCCAATACCACTGCTAAATGGTTTACTGACCATGGTATTACTGTGCTCAATTGGCCTGCCAACTCTCCTGACCTGAAGCCCATAGAGAATCTGTGGGATGTTGTGAAGAGAAAGTTGAGAGACACCAGACCCAACACTGTGGATGAGCTTAAGGCCGCTATCGAAGCATCCTGGGCCTCCGTAACACCTCAGCAGTGCCACAGGCTGATTGGCTCCATGCCATGCCGCATTGAAGCAGTCATTTCTGCAAAAGGATTCCCGACCAAGTATTGAGTGCATAACTGAACATAATTATTTGAAGGTTGACTTTTTTTTTGTATTAAAAACACTTTTTTTAATTGGTCGGATGAAATATGCTAATTTTTTGAGATAGGAATTTTGGGTTTTCGTGAGCTGTATGCCAAAATCATCAGTATTAAAACAATAAAAGACCTGAAATATTTTAGTTGGTGTGCAATGAATCTAAAATATATGAAAGTTTAATTTTTATCAGTACATTACAGAAAATAATGAACTTTATCACAATATGCTAATTTTTGAGAAGGACTAGTATATATATATATATATATATATATATAGCGTAGTTTTGCCCCTTGCTAAAGGAAAGGCATCCGAAATAAAAACCTATGCCAAATCAAACATGCGAATTAGATGATTCGCTGTGGCGACCCCTGAAAGGGAAAAGCCAAAAGGAAAAGATATATATATATATATATATATATATATATATATATATATATATATATATATATATATATGTCTACAGTCGGCCCCTAACTTACGAAGACCCCTGTGTACGAAATCCCCGGGTTACGAAAACCATTTTCCTGAGTTTCCATCCCCGAGATACGAAGCAACCCCCTCTTACGAAAAGAAATTCAAAGTTCAAACGCGCCAATCAAAATTTCACACGACGAACGAGTTGCTCTCTCACTGGCTGTCTCTCAACATCCTGCCCCGCTCGCCTCCCAGATAGAGACAGAAGGAAGCTTCACACTTTAGTTTAGTTTTTTAAGTTGTTTTAATTCAGTAAATGGTTAATAAATTTGGGTGCATTTGAGCTTATTTGGAATTCTGCGACCTCAAGGAATCAAATTAAAATTGAGTTTATTAAGCAGGGAATGCACTTTGAAGTCACGTCTTGTGGGCGTGGCCTGCAGCGCGTGCGCGAAAGGGAGACAGAGAGAGAGAGAGAGAAAGAGAGAGAGAGAGAAGGAATAATGCTTTAGTTTAGTTTTTTAAAGTTGTTTTAATTCAGTAAATGGTCAAGCAGGGAATGCACTTTGAATTCACGTCTTGTGGGCGTGGCCCACAGCAAGCGCGAGAGAGAGAGCTAGAGAGAGAGAGAGAGAAGGAATAACACTTTAGTTTTTTAAGTTGTTTAATAAAGTAAATGTTTAATGAATGTGGGCGCATTTGAGCTCATCTGGAATTCCGATCCCTCAAGGAATCAAATTAAAGTTGAGTTTGTCAAGCAGGGAATGCGCTTTGAATTCCACGTCTTGTGGGTGTAGCCCGCAGTGCACGCGCGAGAGAGATAGAGCGAGAGAGAGAGAGAGAGAGAGAGGTGTGTGTGGTGTGCGTTAATAAAAAATGTTTAATAATGGTTTAATTAATAAATATGTTAATAAAATGGTTTAATATGTTAATAAAATGTTTAAATGGTTTAATAAATAATTTTCTTTTACTTTTAATACACATTTCATCCAAAATTGGTGTACTTTTATCATTTTTAAAGGGTTTATGGGGTTTATCCAGTCCAAAGACTGGATCCTTGGAACGAATTTGGTGTTTAACATGTAAGATGCCACCCCTACATACGAAATCCGTGCGTTACGAAAAGGGCTCTGGAACGGGTTAATTTCGTAAGTTAGGGGCCGACTGTATTTTCTTCTTTTCCCTTTCTCGGGAGTCGCCACAGTGAATCATCTGATTCGCACATTTGATTTGGCAGAGGTTTTTACGTCGGATGCCCTTCCTGTCACAACCCTTTCGCAAGGGACAGAAACACGGTGACGGCTTTGCAGCTACTCTTTACGAAAGTCAGCAATGGTTCTTTTACATGAACCTCTCACCATAGACAGTGACAGACATGGCCCGCCTTTGATAACCCAGTTAGCTGCACTGGGGGGACAGTGACAACCCTGTGGGGACTCGAACCCCCAACCTTAGGATCAGCGATCCTGCACCCTATCCACTAGACCACCACTGCTCCTTTGGAGGGGCTGACTGTATATATATATATATATATATATATATATATATATATATATATATATATATATATATATATATATATATATATATAAAATCACTCAAAACATCAGCATTCCTTGCATCCTCATCCCAAGCTTGGTGTTTCTTTACACTTTTAATAAAACGTCTTGTAATACAGGATGAAGGTGAAACCATGGTTACAAGTCATTCTTGAATTTTTTTTTGCAAGAAACAAGAACACAGGCAGGAAAACGAGCTGCTGCATCATCAGACCGCAAGGACTACAGAACTGGACTGCTATCATTTCTGTAGATTTATCACTTCTTTAATAACACCATGCTGAATTAGCACAGACGTGTGAAGGCCTCGTGTTAAATACTGCTTGTCACACGGTCGCACTGTTACCTGCTGCTGTGATGGAATTGTGCAGAGATAGAAACTAAATGAAGGTTTGAGAACGAGCAGAGGATAAATGGTACAGTCCTAATTCACAGCATCAAAGGCAGTTGAGAGATCGAGAAGGATTAAGACTAAAGACAAGTTTTTCCTGGCAATTCCAAACTTTTTCCCAAATATGTGGGCTTTGTTTGTATGAAAAGGGTGGCCTGTGGAAATGATTTTCACTAGAATATTTGCATGAGAAAGTAGCATCACTTAAATATGTGATGGACAAATACATAATCATTGAAAAATAAATAAACTGTTATAAGTTTTACTCTTAAATTTAAACAAACAATTATTTGTGAATACTCATTAAATTGCACATTATTTGATGTTTTACATCATATATTTTTTTTCCTCTGCCAAGGAGGTTAAGCTTCAGTTTTACCTTTGATGTGTTTGTTTGGTTGTAGAAGTCCCCAAAAAAGTGTAGATTTTCATTAAAACCCCCCCCCCCCCCCTCATTTTCTCCCAATTCAGTCGTACCCAGTTTCCACCCATCACTTGCAACCAACCAGATTTCAGTGACAGTACAGAGGACGTGTTCCATGATGTGAAACCTGCTTGGTGGTATGCACCAACTGTTCAAGCCCAATGTCCTCAATGATGTATATTTAAGGGGATTTCTATAAGCTTTACAATAAAGAACCTGAATGCTATTCAGTGACACTCAGATATATGGTTAAGCATTTTTTAAATTGTGTACATCTAAAATAAAATAATTTTTAAAATCTCAAAAATCTTAGTACATCAGGCTCATGTATGATGCATCAGTGCAACATGATTTCATGCAACATGAAACTCAATTCCTTAAAGGCTGTGCCTCTTAACAGTGGCCGGAAAATGAGCTAAGCACTAGCTCAGACTTATTTATTACTCCACAATAGCATGCGAAAAGTCATTACTTTTTCCATACACCCTTCCATACCTTCTACAAATGCCCCTGGCGATGGTGATGCACATTTTCCATCCATCCAATTAGACTAAAGCGGCATGTGATAGCTCGGATAATTTTTCTTCTTCAGGGCAACTATTCCCTAACAGGGTTAATGGTCCTGTTTCAGTTTCAGGACCATGATTATTAGAAGATGGAACATTTATTTGCTTATTCACTGGTCTGTAAAAGGATTCTGTAATTCAATAATTACTCTAAACATCTGTGTAACATGAGTTTTGTTCATTAAAATACTTAAATAAATAAAAAAACAAAGGAAAGACAAATACTACTCATTACAGCGTAAGTTTTAAAGTGAAATAAAATACTACACTTTCAAACTTCCTCTTACACATATACATACGTATATTTTCATTATCAGGTAGTTTTTACTTACATTTTCAAAGTCATTGGATTGCATTAGCCTGTTTGAAAACACCACCACTGGGAGTTCATTTCACTCTCCTGACTCCACGAAATCACGAATATAGTATGTGGACATATCAATGCATTAAAGGCAAGGTCAGGGCAAGAAAAGCAGGATACAGATATTAAACTAATAAATCAAAAATCAAATAGGAATTGATTTATTGGAATTAATCGTATGTCCTGCTACTAAATAATATGCAAATTACTTGAGAATTTTCCTGTTGCATACACACGAACCATACACGACTTTTTGCACTGCAATTTTGCCCCATTGTGTGCGGATTCATTACTTGTCCATCCCGTTATGAACTAAATTGTAATAAAAATTGTGTTTTTTCATGCAGAAGGATGTATGTAAGCTTCTTCACTTGAACTTCTCTTAAACAATACTTGAAACGTACTGAATTGGAAGTTAAATAAAGTTAAACTGAAATGAAAATTAAATCCTTTCAGATGCTTCTGTTCTACCGAAAACGTATTGAAAATATAATGCATTTTATCATCAGATCAGTTTTACTTACATCTACGAAGATGCAATCTGATAAAATGGGTCCGATATCTAAATGGAATTGAGTCATTGAGTGCACATAATACTATATTACATTGATATACATTAAACAGCCCTCTGCTAGTATACACGAACGTATGGAACATATAATGATAAACATAAACATATCATACACACTTATGGCTCACACTTCCGACATTGGAAAGAGAAATAATAAGCAGCTGGGACAGGCTTTTGAGGAAAACTGGCTCTATGCTTGCCATGTAGCTGGATTCCATCATCATGTCAGCAGCCCAGATGAGGACCCTCAACTAACTACTGGCGTCATGGTCGAGGCTTCCACTAACTGTTCGCCCCAATCCTATTGGCTAATACAACTCTGATATAACAATTTGTTGTTCTTCTTCTTTTCCTTTCGGCTTTTCCCTTCAGGGGTCGCCAGAGCGAATCATCTGCCTCCATCTCACCCTATCCTTTGTATCTTCTTCTCTTACACCAACGACCTTCATGTCCTCCTTCACCACATCCATGAATCGTCTGATATAACAATTTGTTATTACGATAATTTCACCACATTGGCCAAATTGATGTATCTACCAGCTATCAGAATCCAAATACAGTGGTACCTTGACTTACAAGTGTCTGTTATAACGAATTTTCCATGATACGAATATATTATAAATGTTATAAATATAATATTATGAAATATTTCTTGTTTTTACATAATTATCTTTAATATACAGTAGTACCTCACCTTACGAAAAATTAATCCGTTACAGAGGCAGTTTCCTAACCTGGATTTTTCATAAGTAGAACCGCATTTTACATGGAAAAACACGTGATTAGTTCCAAGGCCGCCAATACTACCCTCTAAACCCTTTAAAATTATAAAAGCATACCTTTCAAGGTACTTACTTCGTGTTGACCAAGTCTTCTTAGCAGAGTTATAATCTTACAAATGTTTATGCAACGTTAAAATCCTGAGCCAAAAAATAAAGTTGCAATGAGCACACTCAAAAAACTCATGAAACAACAGTAACTCTGTTACTTTTCTTAACACGAAAAGCATCATGGGTATTATGGAGATACAGCTCCATAATAGTTAATGGGAGGGAGCTGCGTCATCCCTCCTAGCCAATGGGAGGCCAGTGGGGTGGGATTTTGGGAGATAGCCAATGGGAGGGAGCTGCATCATCCCTCCTAGCCAATGGGAGGCCAGTGGGGCGGGATGTTGGGAGATAGTCAATGGGAGAGCAACTCGTGCATTGTTTGAATTTTTAAGATGGTGCTTTCGTAACGTGAACTTGCTTCGTATCCAGAGACAAAATTTTTAGGAAAATGTTTCTCGTAACCTGGATCGTGAGGTGAGGTACCACTGTATTCGGTGAAATATACGTGTCTTTGTCAGGTTACATGAGTTGGTGAGGGGGTTGGAACGGATTAATTGGTTTTCTATTATTTTCTATGGGAATTTTTGTTTTATCTAACGAACATTTTGACTTACGAGTTTGCCCTCGGAACAGATTAATTTCGCAAGTCAAGGTACCACTGTAATAGTAGCTGTTAGCATACTGGCTAAGAGAGTCAGAATGCTAGAGGAAGCCTAGATGGACCCTGCTTAGGACACGTACCAGGCAGAGGAGTTTGTGCAGTGGTGGACTGCTGTCTCAGTACTGCTCAGAGCAGAGACTGAGCAACAATGTTGTATTTTTGTATTTTACATTCCATATCCTTTCTGTTAATTTGTTCATTCAGTCATGTGCTGAACCACTAAATCATAGTAGGGTTGTGGGGAAGACGGCGCCTGTCTCAACCGACTCTGTGCAAAGGTGGGATACATCTTGATTAGCTTGCCAGACCATCACAGGACACGACATATGAAACCACTCACACTCACACCTAAGGGCATTTTGGAAAGGCCAGTTAGCCTAATGTGCATATCTGTGGACTGTTGGAGGAAACCCACACAAGCACAAGCAGAACATGCAAACTCAATAGAGAAATAGCCTGCCTGGACCTGAGACTCAAACCCAGAACCACATCACCACTGTGCTGTCCTTGTTGTATGTTGTACTTTGGTATTCTGGTACATCAGACTTTATGCATAAACCCTCACAGCAATAAGGTTGTGGGTTCAAGTCCAGGACTCGGCGAGAACATTTTTCTGTCTCTGCATGTTTTTTTCCATGCGGGGTTTTCTCCTTGTACAGTACTCCAGTTTCCTTCCACAGTCCAAAAACATGCACATTAGGTTAAAGAGCCTTTCCAGAGTGCCCTTAGTTGTGAGTGTGAATACTTGTACGTGTTTGGACCTATGATGGACATTGCCTTCACCCAGAGTGGGCTGAGATAGGCTCCAGCCTCCCCACGACCTTAGTAAGAGAATGCAACTCAGCAAATGAATGAATGAATGAATCAATTTACAAAGAAGATATTGAAGAAAGTACTCGGCACCATATCGTATCTATATATTCTTTTCATTCATTTCCAGAAGATTTCATTACAATACTGTAATTACTTATTTTTAATCTATTCCTTTTCTATTGAAAACTTTTCACTGCACTCTTCAGTGTCTTACGTGAGATTCTGTTGTTATTAAATATACACCATGGCATTCTCTGGAATCCTAAATACCTCTTTTACAGCGGAAAACATTATTGACCACCAAACCAAGTAATCAAATGCAGTCGTCTGGAAAACACAAGTGTAGTTCATATCAATACCTCTGGCTTTGGACAGCAACCTGAACAAGTCAAGCAGACTTTCCACACCATATTTTATTCTTGCAAGTGGCAAGTCTATTCCACCTCCCCTCCCTCATCCCCCACCCCCCTCCAAACCAAGAGAGTGAATCACAACAACTGGAAAATGCAGCTTTGGGAGTGAAATCTGGAAACTTACTTCTTTCTTTCTTCCTCCCCAAGGCTTTCCCATCTCTCTTTTACAGCAGTAGTGACATCCTGCAGACTGGCTCGTGGCTTCTCCAGCAGGACAGATGATCTGGTGTCCTGCTCAAACAGAGCGAAGGCAGAAAGTGGCTGACGCACTGAGCGGCTGCTGATCAGGTCGTAGGCTGTTAATTTGGCCATTTTCTCCACGATGACATTCGAGGGCCTTGTGCATGGGCTGCTGCTGCTGGCAGGTTCCTTTTCCGGTACAGGGTTGCCCTGCTTTTGAGCTTCTGGTTGATGAAGCTTGACAGGTTCTAGACATTCTCCAGTGGTGGAATCAGTGAAAGCCGTACCCATGGCCCAACTCTGGGCTGAGATCTCACTGAGCACTTGGTTGACTGGTTTATCGTCTGGTTCGGGTTCGGCTGTAGAATTCAGAACCGTGTTCTCAGCCAACGATGAATCGCTCAAACTTGTGTTGATTATCCAGTCTTCTGATGAAGAAGATGAGCTTGTGTTGGCAGTACCAGGTAAGGACGTCTCGCCGTCCTGTTCTTTGGTATCTATGGCAGAATTATCTGGCACCAACGGTGGGGCAACTACATGAGGCTGCGACTTCGCCTTTTTAGGAATTTCAATGGGATCTGTACCAATTTCCAGCGCAGAACGAGACTGGCCTTCCGTCGCACAGTCATCATTCCCGACAGAATGGGAACCGTACAACGAGATCAGGACAGATTCCACTGCTAAAAGCACAGCATCCTGCAAGGAAAACCATTGTGACCAATTAAAAATATCAGATCTGTGTGTGCAATTAATTTCAATATAAAAGAGGGAATTTGAAGGAAACGTGCTTTTTCTTTTCTACCTTGTTCTGTAACATCACTTGCAATTTGTCTGGTGTTACATTAACATCCACGCTCGAGGCAGGGACGGTGACGTTCAACATCAGGACAGGAAAGCGCCGACTGGCTGCTTCATTATTCGAATGAGCCGAATTAGCAAAGTAGCGCTTCACAAGCTGAAGGATAAACAGTCAAAACTTCAAATTCGAACACTTGGAACACATAAACAATGAGATCAATTCATCTTCGAATTATTTATTCATTTGTGGTATAGATGCACTGCGTATCTGTCAAAGTCACATGGGTAGCAGGAGCCAATCCGTGCTGACTCGGGATGAACAAGTTGCCAAACTAGTGCAGGACTAACATGGAAACAAACAACCCTTCAGACCTGTAGGCAAACCTTCCGATCTTCATTGATGTGATTTAAGACCAGGCAGAACATCCTGTCATATATAAACATCAACACAACTTCACTGTTCACCTGACCATCGGAAATTTATGGAAACATCATTATGGACAGAAAAATTTTGCCACCTCTCCGAGTTCAGATTATCTCGACAGTTGGACAACTTAATCTGGCTAGGGTCACGGATAGGCTGGAGCCTATCTCAACCAAAACTTTGTGATGGCAGGATAAACCCTAAACAGCTTGCCGGTCCATCACAGGGCCAACACATACACAAAACCATTCATGCTTGAACTCACACCTCTAGAGCAGTAACTTAGTCTTTACATGACTTTGAACAGCTGGAGGAAACTGGAGGACCCAGAGGAAGCACATGCAAGCGCGGGGAGAACATGGAACAGAACATCACACAGAAACAGCCTCACCGAGACTCAAACCCAAAACTTGCTTGCTAGGAGGCAGACGTGGTCATCACGACACCACCATGCTGCCGATCAGTTATTCACTTGGACAAAATGAGATAGGAGTGAAGTATACTGACCACACCCTTGTTTTTAGACAATATGGGGGACGGTGTGGACAGGGTATTAGTAAAAATGTCACCGTCAAAGTCATTCAGATCCAACATTTTTCCCCTATTTATGTTGTCATTCATTTACTGTAACCTGTAACCGCTTGATCCTAATTAGGGTCACGGGGCTCCCAGCCGACTCCGGGCGAGGGCAGAGTACGCCCTGGACAGCTCACCAGGCCATCGCAGGGTGGAAACACGATGGCAGCTATGCAGCTCCTCTTGTCGAAAGGCAGCAATGGTTCTTTAACATGAACCTCACACCATAGACAGTGAGAGACATGGCTGTCCTTTGGTAACCCAGTTAGCTGCACTGAGGGGTCAGTGACAACCCGTTGAGAGTGGGGCTTGAACTCCAACCTTAGGATCAGTGATCCGGCACCTTACCACCGGACTACCACTGCCCTCATTTATGATGGTTGATAAGAAAATCAGCTGGTGGTGATCAGCCTGAGCTGATGTGATGCGCTATGCTGCTGCTTCCGCCACGTGATTGGCTGGATGAATAACTGCATTAATAAGCAGGTGTAGAATTGTTCCTATGAATGTTGCCACTGAATATATCAAGATTAGAATTTATAAAAATTACTCGTTAGCTTCATTAGCCTTGTAGCATCAAACATCACATCAGATTTTTGTTCCCTGTGTTACTGCACCGCATTAGAAATAAACACATGAACATACCTTCAGGATGTCTTTGTGATTCACAGGCCGACTGTTCACATAAATAAACATCTTGTCTGAAGTACTGGAACTTGTCGCATTGAGATCGGAGTTCGGCTTAGGAAAGTATCCCTCGATGCTAATCTATTCAAACATGGGAAGATTGATTGGGTAGAATCAGGGCTTTGGGGGTGTGTTCAGTATTTTAATGCTAATGTCAGTAGGGAATCCTGTACATTCAGACTTGCAGTTTTCAAACTATGTTTGTCCCGGTAGGTACACATTACTGGAAACTTTCTACAAGAGCTAGTTCTAGATAATACTTTAAATTCATGTGTATCCCAATCCAAATCCCCCATCTCTTTCCCACCGTGACCCGTATGATCCTTGTAAAATGTCAGTGCACAAGCCGTACCTTGGGGAAAAAAAAAAACACATAAATTCACAATGCTGAGCCTCTGACCCCCATCTGGCTGCCTAATTAGGATTTCCCCAGGGCAGTCAAAATGCATTTGTCATCTTGTAACCAGACATACTTGCCAAGCTCCTACAATCTGCGATAAAAATAAAATACAATAAAATAATATAACAGACGGTGGCATAGTGGTTACCAGGCCCACATCACAGCAAGAAGGTCCTGGGTTCGATTCCCAGGTTTGAGGTGTCGTTTGCATGTTCTCCCCGTGCTTGCATGGGTTCCTCTGGGTAGTCCGGTTTCCACCCACAGCCCAAAAACATGTATAATAGGCTAATTAGCTGATCCAAATCACCCCTAGCTGTGAGTGTGAACGGTTGTGTGAGTGTTGGCCCAGAGATAGCCTGGAGGGCTGTCTGGGGCGTACCCTGCGCTCACCTAGAGATGGCGGAGATGGGCACCAACTCCCCTGCAACCCTAATTAGGATTAAATGGCTCAGAAAATGAATTAATGAAAAAATAATTTAACAAATCATACAAAATAAACTTATAAATATTAAAAGCACAGAATATGGCAGGAAAAGTATTTCAATAAGAAACAGTTCCAAATGAGTCCAATATTTGGATACTCCAGAATTAAACACTTGTTGATGGTTAATTTCAATCAAATATTGAAACTAATGTCTGTTTGTGTGCAAAAAAATTTGGGCGTTTTATATTTTGAAAAATAAATCTGAGACTAATGATATAATCAATACTCAAGTAACCACGGCACCTCCATGGCTTTAAACCCAGTTTCTTTCACGATTTCACATCGTTGTGTTAATTCCAGAAATGTTGGTGTATTGACGGGCCAAACAAAGGTGCACACTAAGATTTTCATGGAGACCACTTATCCTCGCTTACAGCATATAATCTTCATGCCAGTGTTTCAAGAAACGTAATCACCAGAACCTTTCCGTCCAGTGTCGAGTTCAATTCTCACCGACGTCTCAAATCAATGAGGGGAAAAACTGAACCCCTCCATAAAGTCTTCTCCAGCACATCCCGAACACTTTCAATACGGTTAAGGTTAGGACTCAGGGAGGCCAATACACATGTGAACATGATTCCTCGTTCTCCCTGAACCACTCGTCATTATCTGGGTCCACGTTTTATATCCGAGCCATCGGGGAAGAAAAAGTGCATTGGTGTGATATCCTTCTCATTCAGTACATTCAGATCATCAGCTGCTTCATTTTATGACCACATTAATGTTGTGGTGAAGGAGGACATGAAGGTCGTTGGTGTAAGAGAAGAAGATGCAAAGGATAGGGTGAGATGGAGGCAGATGATTCACTGTGGCGACCCCTGAAGGGAAAAGCCGAGAGGAAAAGAAGAAGATTAATGTTGCTGAGCCTCGACCCGACCAACTGGAGAGACATCGCCGTGGAGATTACATGCCGTGATCAGGGATTTCTGCCCCATCAAAATATTAGCGTGCATGACTTTTTTTTTTTGTTTGTTTTGGCCAGGCAGTGTATAAATTGAACATGCAATGATTTTAAACTGATGCCATTGTTTACACCTCTAACACAAATCTGTTAATAAATGGCACAGATATTTTAAATTTTGCTCGTTTTATCAGAATATAATCATAAAAAATCCTATAGAATTTTTAAAATTACTCATTCATTCACTCACTCTCTCATATATTGAACTGCTTGACCTTACTGGGTTCATGGGAAGGTTGGAGCCTATCTCAGTCAACACTGGACAAAGGCTTGCCAGACCATCACAGGGCCACACACTCACACCAAGTGGCAGTTTGAAACAGCCAATTAGCCTAATGTACCGGTGTTTGGACTGTGGGAGGAAACTGGAGTACTTGGAAGAAACCTAAGCAAGCATGTGGACAGCGTGCAATGTGCAAATAGGGAAACTCGGCCCTTGAACTCAGAACCTTCTAGCTGTAAGGCGGACATGCAAAACTCTACACTACAATCTCACCTAGTTATCAAATGACCGCCCATAAGACGAATGAAACAGAAGCTATCAGCCTGAGATTTTGCACATAGAAAGGAATTAATCCAGAGGTTTCATTGGGATTCTAAATCATTTGTAACAAGTGCTGGCTGTTTCTTTTCAGCAGATGGCCAGCAGGAGGCCATTTCCTATTGTCATTTCAAACAAACTACAATTACTTGTTTTGTGTTACTTGGAAACTAAGTGCTTGTTAAGTACACAGTGGTTGTACTGCATTTGGTCAATTACTGCAGCACAGGTGAGGCTGTTCCTGGAGCGTCCCAGACTGAATGGAAACTATTATTCCAGGATAACAGGATGTGGATCACACTGCCAACAAAAATGACTTCTGCCATGAAACTCAATTAATGTCATTTGGGAAAGCAACACAATGAAAGTGGATGGAGGGGGAGGAAAAAAAAAAAAACCTGGCTCATACGAAACAGTTTTCAACATGATCGGAGCAGTTTCAGCGAATCAGTCAAACAAGAAGTTAAAACAATGAGGAAAAAGTACAATCTCACACTAATCACAGATTTATCGTTATCAGATTTGTACATTTACAAAAGGTACAGAAATACATGATGGTGAAAAGCTTCTCATACTGCGAGCTTTCATTTAAATTCACTGTGATAACTCCTGAACTGTTAAACTTTCCTATACCTGTTCCGACAGCACAGAAAGCATTTCCCCTCCAATATGAATGGACCCCCCCCCCCACACACACACACACACACACGAATAAAGCAAAGTAGCTGCTATGAATGGCATCCTTTCCCGCTGTATGACCTGTATGAAGCACCCTAACGCTTCCCTGCACTCTGCACGTGTCACATTCATGAGGTGGATGGGCCTCGAGGGGGTTAGGAAGGATTCGCTTACGTTCTTGGCACGGGGTCCGGCCTGATGAGTGCACTTCTCTCTTGGATAATGACTGATCGCTGAAACAGACACGCTTGAGAAGAAGGCATTAAGAAAAACAAACAATAAATTTGTTTTTCTCCACGTAACACAGATGCCGATTCCGAGAACGGCTTATAAATAACAGACGTGTCCTTGTCAGGGACACGAGGTTTGTGCGGCATTAGCCGTCGTGCCTGCATGTTCCTCTACACTTACGGCGAGGGGCCACGCGAAGGAAATTCCGAGTGCTTTCCTGTACAGAGAACTGAACATATGGTGCAGCTATTAAAGTGTTTGAAACAGGCATCAGCACAAGGTCAATCCACCTGACCTGTTACACCTGTTACTGCGACAGGCCATGTGACACGAGGGAATTACGTGCGATTAAAGATTATATTTGAGTATCAGCATGGTGTGTTTTAACATGTACACATTTATGCATCGATACACTGAAATTCACAAGCAACTTATTACATTTTGTAAAAAAAATTGCTTGAGTAGCTGTATTATCTTTTACATCCCATATATATATATATATATATATATATATATATATATATATATATATATATATATATATATATTAGGACAGTGGTGGCCTGGTGGCAAAGGGTGCTGGATCGCTGATCCTAAGGTTGGGGGTTCGAGTCCCACTCTCCACAAGGTTGTCACTGTCCCCCTAGTGCAGCTAACTGGGTTATCAAAGGCAGGCCATGTCTCTCACTGTCTATGGTGAGAGGTTCATGTAAAAGAACCATTGCTGGCTTTCGTAAAGAGGAGCTGCAAAGCCGTCAGCGTGTTTCTGCCCCTTGCTAAAGGGTTGTGACAGGAAGGGTATCCGACCTAAAAACAACCTATGCCAAATCAAATATGAAAATCAGGTGATTCACTGTGGTGACCCCCGAAAAAGGGAAAAAGCTGAAAGAAGAAGATATAGGGATCCCTCACTTTCCGGAGGTTAGTTGGGACCAAGGTCCCCCCGCAACCGCTTAATTCCATAAAGTAGGATCAACCACCGCTGACTGACGTATACGTACATGTATATGTGTATATTATATCAATAAATACATATTCAATGCTATAAATGCTAATAATAACAATTAAACATTCAAAAATAATGCATAATTTGTAAATAAAATATAAATACACACATACAGACGCGGACCTCATATAAAAATGTAAGTAGTTATGATGGGGGGGGGGTTTGGGTTGTTTTTTGCTTTTGTTTGTTTGGGTTTTTTTTTTGCATAATTGGCCTTGTTCTGCAGCATTTTCCCCGAATTCTTCCTTAAGTTCCTTATTTTTCAATTCAATTAATATTTTTTTCAAAAATCACGATGTACTGAAGCCACATGAATTGAAGCGCAAAGTATCCCTGTGTGTGTGTGTGTGTCTGTGTGTGTCTATATATATATATATATATATATATATATATATATATATATATATATATATATATATATATATATATATATATATATATATATACACACACATACATATATATATGGTTCCTTGACTTATGAAATTGATCCGTTCCGAGGGCGAGCTTGTAAGTCAAAATGTTGTTCGATAAAACAAGAATTCTCACAGGAAATAATAGAAAACCAATTAACCCCCTCCCAAACTCATATAGCCTGACACAAACATGTACATTTGGCCGAATATATTAAAGATAAACTTATAAAAACAATAAATATTTCATAATAATAATACATGTACATTAACATTAATAATAATTAATAACAAAACAAGAATAAACAATAAGTCAACTAACCCTTCCGATCATCAAGTGCAGCGAAGATGTCATGTAGCCAGGCATGAGGTGCTGCGTAATAGAGGAGGAGGAGAATTTTGTGCATGTGCACGCTACGAATGCCAGCGAGGAAAGGATAATGGGCGCTTCTCAAACAGTGGGGCGTGATGTGTGATGCCAGAGGGGGTATGACCTTGGGGAACATGCTTTTTTTCCATACTGTACTAGAATTAAGTGTAATTGCACATCCTCTACAGTAGGTGGCAGTGGCACTCTCATTGTCACGCTATGGTGTAGGGAAAAACCACCAAGCAAACGATATGAAGTGCAGTAAACACTATTTATAGTTGCGCACAGGGTGCTTGGGGGGGGGGGTATTTTTTTTTTCTTCCTATACGGAGCATCACAGAAAATAATTGAGAAGCACTGCACTTGACGTTCTGAGAGTGCGGAGGAATACACATGGAAGAATACGAGGCCAATCGGCCTGGAAAAACCATTTCCCCAACAGAGCTCATGAATCAAATTTTTTCTCGTTGGATGGGGCACATTTTTGGTGGATCATGGAAAATTTGTTATAAAAGACACTCGTAAGTCAAGATACCACTGTAATTGGTTACCGAGTCATCGTTCCGTTAGCAACACAATTAACACATGGAACTAGGTAGCACATTAGATGCTTCTAATTAGTTTATTTAATTTACCGCTTTCCTACTGCTGGGTCATACATTGGCGGGATGTTTACAATCGTGATGACTAGGTCCAGATGGGTTCAAGAAGTTGCTACTTTGGTGATTTTGTTTGTTATAACAGTGATGAGAAGAAAGTAGGGCACCATGTGTCCACACACAATAGCTTCCTCTCCAACAGTGCGAGGAGATTCATTCAGTCCAACTACACAAATTGACGTCACTGCATTCCAGATTTAAATGAGCACTACATCGCACCCAAAATGCATGGGTTGCCCTTCACAAAGCCAAGGGAAAACAACTCGCGACAGGAAAAACGAGGTGAAAAAGGTTAAGGGCTTATGTAAGGAACTGATCTGAAGGAGGGCTTCTGAAACAAAAACAATATAAAATTGGGCTAGGAACCGTGCTCCACATCTGTAAGGTGGAACTAACAGTGAGCAGAACTGGCATTTAACACATTACACCTGCCATGACTGTGCAGAAACAAACTTTCTCTGGGAGATCAAGAACGCCAGAGAAAAAATGTTCAACCTCTTGCATGCTGAAGAGACAAGAAAACAAAAAGGTGTCGAAAACAGGTGGCAGGATCCGAAAGCTGGTTGTTCATTGGCATAACAAGCGATGTGAATGCTCCATAACTGAGCATGTGACCGAATGCCCGTTCTTTGCGTGCACTGCCCGGGGAAAGCATAATTGGTGCCAGCACAGTGGGAGAGCGGCTCTGCGCCAACCTGGCCATGCTGCGATCCTCTGACACACGCTCTTCACATGCACTATGGCCTCTGTACTGGCTGCTACGAATCGCTGCTATAGTCAGTGCACCCATACACCCATAGTGTGATGCAACCATACAGACGGTACTATCAGGCTCGCATTATTTATTCTAATTCTATCTAGCTATGGAACAAGGTTAAGAGTGGAAAAACAAAATAGTCGGAGGCTGTAGAATATGGGAATAGAGTGAATACAGACATGGTCTGTGGCGTACAATAGAATTTCTGATGATTGGTAAAGTGATTATGGACAGGATAATATTCATATTGGGCTGTGGTGACGGAAGGGCATACAGTCATCCCCCGCCCATTCGCGGTTCGCCATTTGCAGCGCCTATTACTCATGGATTTTGCTCTCAAAGGCTTTTTTTCATAATGTTTTTAAATTAACGCAGTGCTCCTCAATGTATTTCTGTGACACCCCATCTAGGAAGGAAAAAAAACATTTCACGCCCTCCAGCACCCCATTCATTGTATTATTTGTCGATAAAATTGTTACAACTACACCTCTGCATAACATTGTATCTTGATTAACATAAAAATAAAAAACAGTAGATAATCAAAAAAACACTTACTTCTAGTACAGTATGGCAAAAAAGCATGTTCCCCAGGGTCATATGCGTTCCCCCTGGCATCACACCACTATTTGAGAAGCACTGAATTAGCGGCAGCCCTGGGAAATTATACATATGCATCATCACGACATTACTGGAATGTGATTCAAATTTAGCAAAAGGCAGAAAGATTTTGTTTCTCCTTCACGCACATGTCATCAACGTGATTGCTTGAGTTGCGAATTCATGCTTTTTTCGTGTGTTTTTAATGATTATTTAAGCCCTATGACTCCACTCAAACATCCTACATGTTCTCTAGCTTCTGGTAAGGAGCCTAAGCGCTTTATTTATTCATAAATATCACAGTACAAAATTAAAAAGTTTTTACTTAATCATTACTACATTTTACTTCATTATTACTGTACTAATGAGCAAGACTGTCTAATGTGTTTAACAAGCATATTTTAGCATATGTAATATCATACAAAGAGTTTTAAAACCGCATCAATAATTCGCAGATTTTCGGGCAGGTGGGGCGGAACCTAACCTAACCCCCGTGAACAACAGGGGATTTCTGTACTGAACGTACTGGAAATCAGTAATCAGTGTGTGTGTGTACTATGCTTACGGTTCCTTTTTCTATACAGTTCCTAACAAGTACATGAACCCTACATAGAATGATTTAAAAAGGCATGGTTCAGTTCATTTTCTGTACCCGCTTTATCCTACCTTGGATCACGCAGAGGCTGGTGCCCATCCCAGCCAACTTCGGGCGAGGGCAGAGTACACCCTGGACAGCTCGCCAGGTCATCGCAGGGCGGAAACACGCTTTGCAGCCTGCTCTTGTCGAAAGTCAGCAATGGTTCTTTTACATGAACCTCACACCATAGACAGTGAGAGACATGGCCGGCCTTTGATAACCCAGCTAGCTGCACTGGGGGGGACAGTGACAACCTTGTGGAGAGTGGGACTCGAACCCCCAACCTTTGGATCAGCAATCCAGCACCCTATACCACTAGACCACCACTGCCCTAAAAAGGCATGGCATCCATCCAAACACATGAAGACTCCGGAAAAAAACAAGCGGGCTTGTTAGATAACAATCACGCTAGCTAGCACATGGCTCTTAGCTTTGACAGAGTGACGGCGAAAACAAAGGGACGCTGCCAAGCGTATCGACATTTCTGTCAGATCTCAAGATCAAATGGTTTTAAAGCATTCAGGAGTCATGAAATTAAACTGTAATTACATTTTACACTTCCACAGAGCACTGCATCTTAAATCTGTTTTTTAAATCTGTTTTCAAATGTCACACTCCGAATATAAAGAGTTAACATTTCTGAGATCGCAATCGCCCAAAAACTAAAAAAAGTAAAAGATTATTAATCATTTAATCAACAGCATTGAAATATCAGCATTTACATCAGTAACTACTAAAAGTACACAATTATTTAAATTTTACACCAACACAAGCTTTAAAAAGAAAAACATTTAAGCAGATGGTTGATATGAAAGCTGAAAAATGCTACGTAATAACTGAGGACAATGATTTAGCCAGCAGGCATACAGATGTTGAACCTGTAAAATGGAATAAAATAAATAAATAAACAAGAACAGAATGCTAAAAGTTCAACATTTACCTCAGATTTCATATTAATTAATGTTTTCTAGTGAGTGAACACAAGATGTGGCATTTGCTTGTTTAGTAGTTTGTTAATTAGTAATTACAGTGTAATTACTGGTTTCGTTATTATTGAGGCTTTTATTAGAAATTTACAAACAAATCTGAGGTAAATGTTGACGTTTTCTGTAGCCTGGTTTTGTCTCCACTGTCATGTTATCTTGATGGTGTTGTTAAAATTAGCTGCTCGCTGAGGTGCTGTGTATATTTTAATCCAGCAGACAATTCTATGCCAATGTTGATCACATTTTTTTCATGGTTATAGCTTGATTAGCTCTTAAAGCTTAATGCAGTTATACTGTGATTTTTGTTATAATTAATGTTTTATTTTTTATTTTTTTTATTCACAAATCTGAGGTAAATGTTAAATGAAAAAAATCTGTCACTCACACAGAAGTGTTCTAAAAAATGACCAAAGTGAAATCAGTATTAACCGCGCCTTGTGATTGGTCAATTTCACCAGTTCGGTGAAACAGCGATTCTCATTGGCCAGTACTGTCTTAATAACAAAATTGGAAAGCATGATGGAAGGTAACAATGATGAGGCCAAAAAAAAAAAAACTATTCTCTGTCACTATTAAAGGTCCCAACCTGAAAATAATACATAAATTAATGTGTTTCAAATTGAGGAACAGATTTGCTGACATTTTCGAACAAATACAAGTTAATTATAAACCGCCAGCAACAGCACGGAGCGTGACAAAGGTATATTGAAGAAACCTTGATACTCTGTTGATTACAATTTTAAAAGAATAAACTTTGATATTCAGTTTATGTTGATTTCAAATATAAGATATTTATTTCATCCTACGGTGTTTACATCGCCGCATACATAATATGAAAAAAAAAAAAAAATTCCCTGTGAGTCCGGGGTGGTCTGCACAAGCAAAAAAATAAATAAATGAAAAAAAAATTAAAAAAAAAAAATTCCTCCCTCCTGAGTGAATCTTTTTTATCATGTTATTGCCAACAAAGAACTTTTTAAACCTGGCCTCATTTAATTAACATGAAATCTGAGGCAAATGTTGACATTTCCTCAAGCCTGGTTTTGTTTATATTGTCATTTTGTTGAGTTTGTTGATGTATCCAGCTAGCTGTACTAGTAATTTACCAGTTTCATTTATGAACTAAATCTTGATGTTCCCAAATGGTTCATCAAATTTTTATAATCATTCCTATTTATATTGTTGCCATTAGCTATTTTGTGCTAAATTTCCCAGTTAAAAGCTCAAGAGTTTTCAGGATGAACTCTGTGGCACGACCAAAGTTTAGCCAGAAAATGGCGAACCGCGGGGGGCTTTTCACTCAGGGACTACCTGGGCAGAATGCTGAGTCATCCAGAAAGAAAGAAAGAAAGAAATATCAGCACTGAGAAATGCACAGGCAAGAGAAACAGTGCCCCTGGGAGTGGAGAAAAGCCCTTCGCAGCGCAAGTGTTATGCGAGTCCCTGAGTTCTGCTGCTCAGCAGGAGCCGAGCAATGTTTTAAGTCAAATCCAGCGCAACGTGACATGTCAAGGCTCCACTGTTTATTCATTTGGAGCTTTTCAGAAACATGGCCACGGGGAGAAAGGGGTTCGGAAGCTGACGACTGTTTCGAAATTCACTTTCTATTTTTTCTGGTTTGGGGAAGTCAGCGTTTTTTACCCCCATGCTGACTGTACAAGGAAAATACAACACTAAAGTAAACTTACTCTGTTAACACCTTCGACAAGTTATAAGGCTGAAATTCAGAGAACGACTAACCAGTCAGTCTAAGCATTATTTAAAAGAAAAATGAACATTTCAAACCCTGAATGGGGTGTGGTCAAAAAATATTAATCTGACTTATACCTCTTCCAAATTTTTATTCTGTGGTTTGTTTGTGTGACCCAATCACTAGTCAATACTTCATGTTTCATCATCCATTATTAGTTTATTTTGGCTGAATACCATGGATTTCCAGCAAAATCACCCCAGCCCACAGGCTTAGTACCTTTTATTCACCGGTTTTACATCTTGTGTTGGTTCTGCGTCTGTTTACAAGATCAAAAATGGCGCGGCCGATGGAACGATAGCGTGTCTGCACAAGACACCGACTCGTGATAAGTGAACTCCGAGATCAAGTGTTCTGATCAAGTGATCAAGAGCCTCAAGATGGCGATATTTACTAATATCAGGGATCATTGACCCTCGCATCCAGGTGAAGCAAATGGTTTCAGAAAGGCACCACGGCCGACTGAACTTTATATTCAGTAGCCATCAATGTACTTCCTGAGTGACTTCTCATTCACACAACTGAATAGTAAAGATTAAGTGCCTTGCTCAAGGGCCCAGCAGTGGCATCTTGTCAAAATTTGTACTGGTTCTCAAATCCCATTTGTGTGATCAGGAGCCAATAACCTCTGAGCCATGACTTTCCAAAAATGCTCTTGAGTCAAGTTTGGTGGAAGGGTGTACCATGGAAAAAGGAAGAAGCCATTGCATTTTGGAATGGATCTGAGGCACAGGGTGGATCCACAAATTTTCACTAATGTTGGGATATACAATCTTGGCGGACTGGACAAAAAAAGGTCGTTCACTGATATATTGATAGTGAGGATTTATCCCTGATCACAGCATGTAATTTCCATGGTGTTGTTCCTCTGGTTGTTCCATTCGACGCTCAGCAACATTAATGTGGTATATAAAATGAAGCAGCCGATAACCTAAAAGTTCTGAATGAGCAGGTTATCACATCAATGCACTTTTTCTTCGGATATAAAATTTGGACCCGAATAACCAAAGAGTTGTTTAGGGATCATGAGGAATCACTTTCACATATGTATTGGCACCCCAAAGTCCTAACCTAAACCCTATTGAAAGTGTTCGGGATGAGCTGGAGAAGAATTTACGGAGTGGTTCAGTTTCCCCCTCATCGATTCAAGACGTTGGTGAGAAACAAACCTGACACTGGATGTAAATAAAATCTTGCGTTGCTTAAGTTTACTGAAACAATGGCGGAAAGATTAAATGCTGCAACTTTTTTTTTTTTTTTTTTTTGGCAGGGCTCCTTTGAGACGTACATGTTACATGACACCTTTCACCAGTACAAATGATCAGACTGTCCAATTATCTTTATTCATTAATTTTCTGTAACCGGTTAATCCTAATTCGGGTTGCAGGGAGGCTGGCGCCCATGTCAGCCAACTCCAGGTGAGGGCAGAGTACAGCCTGGACAGCTCGCCAGGCTATTGCAGGGCAGAAACACACTAAAGACTATGCAACCTACTCTTGTCGAAAGTCAGTAATGTTTCTTTTGTTATTACAGCTTCACACCAAAGACAGTGAGAGACATGGCCGGCCTTTGATAACCCAGGCAGTGCACGGGGGAGACAGTGAGAACCCATTGAGAATGGGGCTTGTACCCCAACCTCCCAACCTTAGGATCAGTGATCCAGCACCTTTACCACCGGGCCGCCACTGCCTCCAATTATCTTTCTTATATTTAATATCCGGGGAGCTTAAGTGCTAGCACTTGGACAAGAATTTGACATTTAGAAAGAGGTTATTTGGCTACAGAAGGCACAGCTGCCTGCAACGTGAGTTGAAAGCGTATTCTGTAAGCTTTGAGGTGCCCTATAAGGTGACACACTTCTGTGTTCATATCCCAAAAGATGAACTTCATGTGCCAAAGGACTGACCTGAGGAAATATTTAAGGTATGCAGGAAACTGAGCTTCGTGGCTCATAAACAATGAATATTCTCTCAGTGATTTGGTAAGCTCGGTAAATAAGGCAGGAACATCAGCTCTGCCTTACTTATGTTCTTCTGATCAAAAAACATCAAGCTACAGTAATATCTTGGGCGTGTTTGAAGCCTAAAACAGGAGACAGTCTTACTGTTTAAGATCAGCACCACTGCCACCACAGGTGTGGGCGTAACCATGATTCTCATATTTCTATCATTTTATGTTGATAAAAATAACAAGCTGAGCTGTGAAACCTAGAGCTCTTGCTGTGCATGATCACTGTTCCCACCATTTCCCAGAGCATCACTGACCTCTGCTTGCTCATGGCGATGTCGGACGGGTAACAGGTTGGCGGCGGCGGAGGATCCGAGCACGGCCATGAGAGCCGCGGCGTGATCCGATACCTTGGACTTCTGCCACAGCACGGTCTGAAACAACACAGCAAAAATGGGTCAGGCTATTTTCTCTCGTCCTAAAATAAGACCACCTGGAGGACTCAGCGCTGATACATACACACGGATTACAAACAATTAACTTGCAAAAAGGAACAAAAAACAGGAACACTGTGATGAGTCCGTGAGCCCAGATTGGGCCTTAATATACGTCATGCATTTTTTTTAAACCAGCTTTATTTACCTGATTCTTCTTCAGTACCTGCATCATTTACCTAATAATTCAACACTGAGGTTGCGAGGTCTGGCAAAGGAACGCATTCCCTCACCAGGTATATAAAAAACACGACATACTCATGTTATAATTCATTCATTTTATAAGCCGCCGAATCCTAATTAGGGTCGTTGGGAAGTTGGCAACTATCCCGTTTAACTCCTGGCAAAATTGGGGTACACCCTGGGGTACCCCCTGAACAGCTCACCAGACCACTGCAGGGCCAATCTGACTTAGGAAGCACTCTGGGTACTCCTGTACACCAATTTCCATGACCCCATCATCGGGTGCAAGGGTATTAGTGAACAGCACCATCTTGAGGTGACTGAGAGTGCAGAATTTTTGTTTTATCATCATGGCTGCTAACATGTTAGCACAAGCACGGAAGGCGTGAAAAAAGAAATATCGATAATTTGCAAATTAACAGATGTGTCGGCTGTGATGTGTGTGTGTGTGTGTGTGTGTGTGTCAGAGAGAGAGTAAAATGTATTATGCTAGTAACTTAGCACTTCGACTTTTCTGCAAATCTGTGTTGCCATGCTGAGTTATCGTACAGCACTGTTCCTCTGCAGTCTCATGATTGTTATTGTAAACAGACACAGAACCCAAACAAGAAATAGAACAAGGACATACTAAGCCTGTGAGATGGAGTGGTTTCACTGGGAAACTTTTACACTCATCCAGAATGAAGTGATGATGAGCATGCGAGTGATCGTGCACCTTCAACCTCGTGCCGTACACCTTCGGTAAATAGGGACGCTGTTACATCAGAAATGCACACATATTTTCACACCCATGCATTTTGCCTGTCATAGGCACTTCCACCAGCCAGTAAATATATCCAAGGTGTTGATTTCTGTGGTGCATTCGGTCCATAGCACGCAGCCGTGCTATGAAATACAGAGTTTGAGAGAAGTGTAAAAGGATCGCTCTAGTAAACAGCTTGGAGAGAACTCGTGAAACCCAACCCGCGATGAAGTGCGATGTTTGTGATATGAGATACCGTTGAGGCACAACATAGTCGTATGTTCCTCCTTACTTAACCTACGCAATCAAGCTCGTGAAAATCATCTAAATCATCCGTATGTCTAAATTCCTCCTATATGGGATGTTCGTGTCAAGCTTTCCAGCTGCAGCGCGGACACACGTTCCACAGATTTCTCACGCGATCTGGTGTTGCACTTAAAATTAACCCCGTAAACCTCACACCACTCAGGCCGGTACATTAGGCTTGGATGACAGCTTCAGGCCTTCAGCTATAGCCTTATTTGATTCGGCTTGGTGGCTAATCTTGTGGTCACACTGCTATATTTGGATGATGTCCAAGTTAAAGAACAACTCTGGGGTCTTTCTTTCTCTTCTTCTTTCAGCTTGAACTCAAAACCTTTTACTGCATTTGTAGGGTAGACAAGATTTTACCAAAACAATAAACAAAACAAGCTTTTAGCTAAAATTCTGCTATCATAGAAGACATGGGGTAATTTTCAAGGTAAAGGTAAGGTAAAGTCCATGGGCTTTTTACGCCCCAAGCCATAGCGGCTCATCAGGCCGCTGCTTATCCCCGGTTTCTGTAGCGTGAAGCAACCAGGAGTTCAACTCCTCCTGGATGGGATGCTCGTCCGTCGCAGGTTACCTTCCCAGTATATTTTTACTGGTACCCATTTATACTGCTGGGTGAACACAGGCATACTTGTGGTTAAGACCTTTCAAATCTTGGGGCAGATTTCCATCATCTCAACACATGCAAAGAAATTCAGTGAGCTTCTTCACCAGCGACTGGCCACCAGTTTTTAATACTTCAGGTGGGATGCTATCGGTGCCTGCTGCTTTGCCACACTGCAGCTCTTTGATCGCCTTTTCCACTTCATTTTCTGTTGGTAGGTCATCCAGTTCTAAGCGAAGGGTTCTCTCAGGGATCTCTTCGATGACACTTGGGTCTTTTGATGAAGGCCTGTAGAGAAGCTGCTAAAAAGTGTTCTGACCATCTCTTATTAATAACCTCATTATTAGTGATGAGTTCACCTTGTAGGTTGCGTATTGGGGCTGCACTTCGTTGTGATGGCCCATGTACTTCTTTCAGGCTTGAGTAAAAGAACCTGTCCCTTTTCGCACCTGATTGTTTGTCAGCGAGTCAGGCCTTGTGTGCAACATACTTCTCAGCAAGTAGTCCTTGAATCTAAGTGTCATTGTCATCAAACCAGTCCTTGTGATGTTTTTTCAGGACATCTATAGTCTCCCTTGCAGCGGAGTCAACTTAATTTCTAAGCTTGGGCCAGTTTGCTTCTGTTTTACCTTTGCAGAAGTTTATTTGTTCAAGGCGCTTTGAGAGTTCACCTTATAAGGCTAATACAACGTCTAGATGTTTAGTTTGTCTGACTTCCAGTTTCTTTGGTGGTTTCTTGCCCTGTGGCCTTCTTTCTTTTTGAATCTGAAAGCACACTTTGGATCTAAGGAGTAGATGGTCTGTTGAGCATTCAGCACCTCTCATGGCTCTTGTGATGTGAAAGTCACGAATGTCACGTTGCCTGCATATGATGAAGTCAAGCTGATGTCAATGCTTCGATCTTGGGTGCATCTACGTGGTCTTGTATACATCTGTAAGTTTGATGGTGTTTGTGACCGAGAGACTATGCTAAGAGCAGAGCGACAACAGGAGTCTACCATTTGTGTTCTCTTGTCCAATGCCATGGTGACCAATGATTCCTGTCCAAGCAGTGTGATTTGACCCAATTCTTGCATTGAAATCACCCAGTATGACTAACTTGTCGGCTGTGGGTACGCTGCGTACAACCTCATCCAGCTGTTGATAGAACAATTCCTTGTTTTCATCTGGATTTGTCATGGTGGGTGCATAAACACTTATCAAAGTAGCATTTGTGTTGTCTTGTAAGGCAAGTCTCGTTGTCACTATTCTGTCATCGATACCTTTTGGCTGCGATTCAAGTTGTGAAACAAGGGAAGTCCGTACAGCAAAGCAAACACCTGCTTTCCGTACACTATTGCGACCTGATCAAAAAAATGATATAACCAGAAACCCACTTTGCTTAATTCTCCTTAATTGTCCAAGAACCTTGTTTCGCTGAGGGCAGCAATGTCCACGTTGTATTGTTTGAGCTCTCTTGTGACTATGGCGGCCCCTTCTCTCTGGTCTGTTGGCTTCCTTTCTATCCCAAAGGGTGTGTACATTCCAAGCGGCAAGTGTTAGAGGTTTTCCGGTCCGTTTCCGTTGACAGTAGCCTGTCCAAACCCAGAGATTCTTCGCTCCCTCTGCTCCTTTCCGTCTGCTTGTTACCTTGAGCAGTGGGTCCAGAGCCGTTGGGGACTGAGGGCCATTGTGTATATGACACAGTCATGAAAGTTTTTAGCGCTAGGTGCCATGCGCAATATTAAGTTACTGTTAGTTGCACGGAGCAGCAGCAACTCTCTCCACCTGCAACCACAGATCCGGGGCAAACCGAGGTAAGACAGCTGTACTCGAAGAGACACAGACAACTGGATGGCAGATAGCAGGTCACAGCATATGGCCAAAACCACAGGCAGTGCACTGTAAAGACGCCCTTGCTGCAGTATGCGACTGCAGGATTTTCTGTGCAAGTTAACTCCCACAGCCTTACCCCAACCAAGAGGTATCCACAAGTAGGCAGTAACAGATGCAGGTAGTACAGTCTTCTATACTGTCATACTGTAGCAGAGTGTGTAACCCTGACCTGACAAATACATACATGTACGTATACGTCAGTCAGGGGGGTTACGGGCGTTGACCCTACTTCGCGGAATTTGGCGGTCGCAAGAGGATGTCGGTCCTAATTATACGTGAAAAGTGAGGGATCTCTGTAATTCCAAATTTTCCAAAAATAATTTACAGCTATTGCAATGGCCTGGCGAGCTGTCCAGGGTGTACCCTGCTCTCGCCCTGAGTCGGCTGAGATGGGCACCAGCCTCCACGTGACCCTAATTAGGATTAAGCAGTTCGGAAAATGAATTAATAAATTTACAGCTATTTAAACACAATTCTGTCAAGGACATCAATCCAATATATTTTTATATCCTTTTAATTCTTGCAGGCCTTTTAACAATGCAGAGCTTAACAGAAATATATAAATTCTTGATACGTAACATATATGTTTCCTTCCTGCTATATTCATTCACATTCATAATTTTTTTTATGAATTGTATGCAAATTAGCAACCTGCTGCTCCTCTACATTGTGAAGAGCCGACAGACTCCTGGCGTTGCTTTGGCATCTGGTTAGAATGCCTCCTGAATAAATCCCTGTGTGGTGTTCCAGGTATGTTCAACAGGGAAGAGACCCCGGGGTTGACCCAGAACACACTGGGGGGACTCTGAGATGGCCTGGGAATGCTCCAGTGTTGCTCTGGAAGAGCTGGAAGAAGTGGCTGGGGAAGAGGGACGTCTGGACCTCAGTGCTTAGGCTGCTGCCCCCTCGACCCGACCACGGATCAAGCGGAAGAAGATGACTGACAAACTGATGCGAATTTGGTATGACACTCAGTGCAGATTCCTGGGACCAATCCAAAGAAATATAAAGCTCAGATGGATGTCGCCGGGATCAGCAGCGCTTCTGGGGTGTGTAATTTATCTACTAATAATGCTAGGATGTAGCAGGGAACACAAAATTAACACGAGAATCATATGAAAAAAGAGGTTTTAAGCCTTTTCAAATTTTTTGATCCATACATGTAGTGTTTAATAGCCATGTTCGACTACACCAGAGTACACCAGTTTCCCTCTGGGCTGTTTGGGCTGGCTATAAACACGTTTTTGGGCACATTACTACATCATAGATTGTTCTCACACACACACACACACACACACACACACACACACACACACACACACACACACACACACACACACCTCTATCTCACCCACCCCAATTTGCCTCCCAGCACACTGAAATTTAAAGTGACAAGTCAGAGCAAAGTAGCCACAGAGAATGGAAAGTGCATAAACATGAGGAGGAAGCCAAACAGGCCGTCCAGCGCACAACCTATAATCTAAAGTCTTAGATTAGGAAACTAATTTGTTTCTCCACTGGTGTCAACAATAAAAAATAAAGCAGTGAATGTACCTGGGTATTATATCTGATCTTTAAACACATTCTCACAGGCCACGCCCACAAGCAAGAACCTGTACAAGCCAAAAGGACATTGCAATTCGAAATGTTTGTATTACGTAAAGTGGTCACATGCTTTAAAGCACAAAATCTACTCCTTAGACTACTCTGAGGTGAGTTTACAGGGTAAAGCACACAGATTTTACCTCTGAGTTTAGACTGAGACATTAACTACCAATATGATCAATAAAGATAATTAAAGAAAAATAATAATAATAGGGTAATCAAGGATTTTTCTTTTTTTATTTCTAGGTCTATCTGTCATAATAAAAAGCCTACAGTCAACATGATGAGGGATGAGACTTCAGTGTCAGTGTTCCAGGAAAGTAGGAAAGTAACTGGTGGAGGAAAATTCCCTTGGTATGAGTGTGCTGTCAAAATTTAAGCTACGTATTGGCAGGATGTTGCGGTTGAACGATGAGGGCGGACTGGTGGACACAGACAGGCTAAAACTGTAAAACAATACAATATTAAGAAACACAGCCAGAGAATTTAGATTTCTACACTGGGAAATCGTTTAGAAATACAGTGGTACCTTGATTTACGAATTTAATTCATTCCGAGGGAAAGCTCGTAAGCCAAAAAGTTCATTAGATGAAACAATTATTCCCATAAGAAATAATAGAAAACCAATTAAACCGTTCCAACCCCCTCCCAAACTCATACAACCTGCCACAAACATGTATTTTCACCTAATATATTAAAGATAAACATGTAAAAAACAATAAATATTTCATAATAATAATAGAGGGGAGTGGTGGCCTGGTTGCAAAGGTTGCTGGATCACTGATCCTAAGGTTGGGGGTTCAAGTCCTACTCTCCACAAGGTTGTCACTGTCCCTCCCAGTGCAGCTAACTGGGTTATCAAAGGCTGGCCGTGTCACAGTCTGGGGTGAGAGGCATATGAAAGAACCATTGCTGAGTTCCATAAAGAGTAGCTGCATAGCCGTCAGCGTGTTTCTACTCCTTGATAAAGGGTTGTGACAGGAAGGGCATCCAACATAAAAACCTATGCCAAATCAAACATGCGAATCAGATGAGTCGCTGTGGTGACCCCTGAAAAAGGGAAAAAGCCGAAGGGAAAAGAAGAATACACGTACATTTATAATAATTAATAATAAGTAATAATAAAACAAGAATAAACAATAAGTCAACCAACCCGATCATCAACTGTGACGAAGCTGTCACGTGGGCAGTCAAGAGGTGATGCATAACTGAGGAGGCTGCAAATGCCAGCAAGGAAAGGCTCGTGGTGAGCTGCCACAAGGCCAGTGCTTCTAAAACAGTGGGGCACATGGTGTGATGACAGGGGGGGCATGTACGACCCTGGGGAACGTGCTTTTTTGACATAGTGTACTGTGAGTGGCAGTGGCGTTCTCATTGTGTTCCCTATGGTGGAAGGAAAAAGCACTGAGCAAATGATATGAAGTGCAGTAAACACTATTTATATTCGCGCGGGGGGGGGGCTGGGAAAATGAAATGCAGGGTACAGTATTCATTAAGTTTTAGAGTAGAAGGAGGATATTGATGAGTCTGTCTGTCTTCCTTTCGGCTTTTTCCCTTTTACTCGGGAGTCGCCACAGTGAATCATCTGATTCGCACGTTTGATTTGGCAGAGGTTTTTACGTCGGATGCCCTTTCTGTCACAACCCTTTTAGCAAGGGACAGAAACACGCTGACGGCTTTGCAGCTCCTCTTTACGAAAGTCAGCAATGGTTCTTTTACATGCATCTCACCATAGACAGTGAGAGACATGGCCCACCTTTGATAACCCAGTTAGCTGCACTGGGGGGGGGGACAGTGACAACCCTGTGGAGAGTGGGACTCGAACCCCCAACCTTTGGATCAGCGAGCCAGCACCCTATACCACTAGACATATTGATAAGGGGTGGAAATTGTTTGAGGCAAGCATGGGGATGGGGGTGTCCCCTCCCGCAGGGGGGTCTGGAGAGTCACCCCCAGAAAATTTTTAAAAATTTATGTGCTCTGTGGTGCATTCTGGGCCCATATTTATGAGCAAATCAGACAAGCTAGAAGCAAATAAAACTTTTAGTTTTAGGATTAGGCTAGTTTAGTTGGGGCTAGTTTTCACTATTATCGCTCAGTGCAATGAAGAAATAATTTGTGTTCGGACATGACAAAACTTTTTTACCTATTTCATGAGATACGGATGTTTCCGAAACAGTGGAATCATCAATCTTGAGTCGCTTGCACAACGTATTTAATGTTGGTTGTTTAGATCTACTTCGCTTTGGCGCCATGCTTGTCGGTACGACTCACATCAGTTTGGACTATATTTTACCCGGGTTTGTACAACCTGTCACAATCTAAATGTACCCGGGAGCACAGGCAAATGGCGACGCGTATATAAAAAGCACCGCGCTTTTGAATGAGGTAGCATAGTGCATCATGGGATATCGGAAGTGAACCAATTGAGAAATTATCAAAACAAGTGATCGTGTTGTCAAGTACACAGCTAAACAAAGCTGTGAAAATATTTTTATTAAGTATTATTATTTACTATTATAAAATATAACCAGCGCTAGGCTAATAGTAGCCGGCAACGCGTTCTCGGAGCACAGAGCACATGCGGAATACGAGGCTAATCAGCCCGGAAAAGCCATTTGACAAGAATAGCTTGTAAATCAAAATTTTGCTCTTTGGATGGGGCATATTTTTGGTAGGATCAAAGTTCGTATCATGGAAAATTTGTTTTAAAAAACACTCAAAGGCAACAGTGCAGCACGTTGTTGCAGTGGTTAGCACGTCCACCTCACAGCAAGAAGGTCCCTGGTTCAATTCCTGGTTCAGGTTTCTCTGTGTGGAGTTTGCATGCTCTCTCTGTGCTTGTCTGGGTTTCTTCCTACAGTCCAAAATCATGCACAGTAGGCTATCTGGTTTGAGTGTCTGTTGTCCTACTATTGCCCGGCAAACTGTATTTCACCAGATTCGGCTGAAATGGGCCCCAGCCTCCACATGCCCCTATAATAGGATTAAGTGGCTTCGAAAATACTCTTTTTAAAACTAGAGTTGGTCTTCAACAAGTGCCCTTTTAAAGCACGTCAGCAGGTACATTGCGTGCTGGGATGAGGCCAACAGACACGTTTTGTTGACATTTGTTGCCACCGAGTGGCCAAAAACATTACTACAAGTGGGGGGGGGGTTTAAAAAAAACAAAAAACTGTGGCACAGTGCAAAATAAGCCTGATGATAAATAAAATGCTCGAACTCAAAATGTGAACACGTACATTACTACTGATGTCGAATGAAACTCCACCCACTCCACCTCAGAAGATTATAAGTACATTATTAAAGAAATCCACCGGATACCATGAAAGCTCTGACGGTCCTTATTGACAATGTCGTACTACAGTTCACGTGATACGGTATGACGCCACGTAAAGTAAAACATCCAGAGTGAAGATCGGAACCCAACCTTATTATGTGTGAACACCATCCTCAGCTCAGGTTTGATGATCGCATAAGCCATGAGCAGGTCTTGCACCTTCTTCAACTCGTCTTTGCACTTCTTGCTGTTGGAGTAATACTGCCGGCGGACAGGAAGGTTCTTGAAGAGTTTCAGTACGCACACAGTGGTACCTGCGGAACGAAACCAGGACATATTTCCACTGGATTCTATGTGATATGCTTTACATATGTTTTAATATGATTATATATCACTGAAGCTGCACGGTGGGATAGTGATTACAACGTCCGCCTAACAGCAAGAAGGTCTTGGGTTTGATTCCCAGCCTGGGTGTTTCTGTGTGGAGTTTGCATGCTCTCCATGTACTCGCAGGTTAATTATAAATAATAACTCGTGGGTTAATTGGCTGTTCTAGATCGCCACGAGGTGTGAGTGTGAGTATGAATGGTTGTGTAAGTGTTGGCACTGCGATGGCCTGGCGAACTGTCCAGGGTGTACCCCGCTCTCACCCAGAGTCAGCTGGGATGGGCACCAGTGTCCCTGTGACCATAATTAGGATTAAGCGGTTCAGAAGATGAATGAATGATTATATATCACTTTGTGGCGCAGCGCTTAGTATGTCAATCTAAGAGAAAGAATGTTGTTAGTTTGATTTCCAGGCTTGGAGCGATTCTGTGTGGAGTTTGTATGTTCTCGCCCAGTCTCCTCCCTCAGTCCAAAGATAATTGGTCATTCCTAGGTGTAAGCGTGTGTGTGTGTGTGTGTGTGTGTGTGTGTGTGAGAAAGAGAGTGTTGATCCTGTGACGTTCTGGCAAGATATCTAGACTTTATTCCGCTGAGATGGACTTCAGCCTCCCTGCGACCAAAATTAGTATGAAGCAGTTTAGAAAATGAATGACTGGGTGAGTGAGTAAATATTACATACCCTGGCCAAGGTGCGAGGGCCGTCGCGAGACCACGCACCCCTTAAAGTCGAGGGTGTACTGAGTGCTGACATCATCGTCGGCGGTTTTGGTGGTGATAAGAACCTGCAACATTCGGAATATTATTTTTAAACACATTCTATTCACAGAACACTTTTTTCTTTCTTTCTACATTTAGAAATTTCTGGTGTTACGTTTTGCTGTGATCTGATATCCTGTCCTGTTATATTTCAAGCACATTCAGCAAAACCAATTCGGGTCTGAAACAGGACCGAGTCCAGATTTACAGTGGTACCTTGGTACTTGAACGCTTTAGAAGTCGAACAAATCGGAATTCGACCAAAAAATCTGGGATTTTTTTGTCCTGGAAGTCGAATGCTAAAAAAGAGCGAGAAAAAACGAGACCGAGAGGGAGGGGAAATGCACGCTTTCTGGAAGTCCGGAAGTTGTTGATACTATGTATCGCTGTGAACACCTTTAACGATGAGGTTATGAGTCACTTCTGTAAGGTTTTGAAAAGAAGGCAGAGACAAGCCACGTTAGAAATGTTCTTCAAGAAAAGACAGGGACATCCTGAAGAAGAGTCATCCACAAAGTGAGTAGCAAAAGAAAAAAAAAGTCTTTGGCTGATTCACCTGAAGCTGTTATGGAAGGGGATTCTCCTCTCTCTCTCTCTCTGTCTCTCTCTCCAACATTTATGTATGCAAACTGCTCACCACCACAAAGGGAAAAAATTGTTATCTTTATTGTTGTTATGCGTTAACTGTACTGTGGTTTTTATTTTAGTGTGTTATGGTCTGTGTTGTGAATGCAGCCATGAGGGGGGGGCACAAGCCAGTGTTCACCCTAATACCGGTCCCAAATCCGGATAAATGCAGAGGGTTGCGACAGGAAGGGCATCTGGCGTAAAACTTCTGCCAAAATTGTTATGCGAATGACCAAAATTACGAATTTCATACCGGATCGATCGAGGCCTGGGTTAACAACGACCACCATCAGTGCTCTTAACCAACAGGGTGCTGGTGGAAATTGGACTACTGTTGGTCGAAGGAGAGGCGGGAGGCGTGTTCGTAGGCGGAGAGAGAAGACGAAAGACATGAGTCTAGGACTGAGAGTCGGGACTTTGAATGTTGGAACTATGACAGGAAAAGATAGCGAGCTGGCTGACATGATGCAGAGGAGGAAGGTGGACATACTGTGCGTTCAGGAGACCAGGTGGAAAGGTAGCAAGGCTAGAAGTTTAGGAGCAGGGTTTAAGCTGTTTTTTCATGGTGTGGATGGGAAGAGAAATGGAGTAGGAGTCATCTTGAAGGAGGAGTTTGTCAGGAATGTTCTAGAAGTGAAAAGAGTGTCAGACAGATTGATGAGTCTCAAATTAGAAATTGAAGGCGTGATCAATGTTGTTAGTGCTTATGCCCCACAGGCAGAATGTGAGCTAGAAGAGAAGGAGAGATTCTGGAGTGAATTAGATGAAGTGATACAGAGTAACCCCAGAGGTGAAAGAGTGGTCATTGGGGCAGACTTCAATGGACATGTTGGTGCAGGCAACAGAGGGGATGAGGAAGTGATGGGCAGGTTTGGTATCCAGGACAGATGTTGATAGATTTTGCAAAAAGAATGGAAATGACTGTGGTGAATACTTTCTTACAGAACAGACAGGAGCTGAGGGTGACTTATAAAAGCGGAGGTAGGATTACACAAGTAGACTACATCTTGCGTAGGCGATGTCATTTGAAGGAAGTCAGTGACTGCAAAGTAGTAGTGGGTGAGAGTGTTGCCAGACAGCATAGGATGGTGGTGTGCAGAATGACCCTGATGGTGAGAGAGGTGAAGAAGACAAAGGTAAAGCATAAAAAGTGGAGGAAGCTGAAAAAGGAAGAGTGTCAAGTTGTCTTCAAGGAGGAGTTGAAACAGACTTTGGGTGGTCAGGAAGTGCTTCCAGATGACTGGACAACTACAGCTAAGGTGATCAGGGAGACAGGTAGGAGAGTACTTGGTGTGTCCTCTGGAAGGACAGTAGATAAGGAGACTTGGTGATGGAATCAGGAAGTGCAGGAGTGTGTACAAAGGAAGAGGTTAGCTAAGAAGAAGTGGAACATAGACAGGACCGAAGAGAGTAAATAGGAGTACAGGGAGACAGCGCAAGGCTAAGGTAGTGGTGTCAAAGGCCAAACAGAGGGCGTATGATGACTTGTATGATAGGTTGGACAGGTAAGATGGAGAAAATAATTTATACAGGTTGGCACAGCAGAGAAATAGAGATGGGAAGGATGTGCAGCAAGTTAGAGTTATAAAGGACAGAGAGGGAAATGTATTGACTGATGACAGAAGTGTGCTGGGAAGATGGAACGTAATTAAGGACAGAGGTAAGTAAAGTCTGTTGGGTTTTTACACCCGAGCCTAGTGACTCATCAGGCCGGTGCTTATCCCCGGTTTCTGTAGCATGAAGCGACCATGAGTACAACTCCCCCTGGATGGGACACTAGTCCATCGCAGGTTACCTTCCCAGTACATTTTACTGGTACCCATTTATACTGCTGGGTGAACAGACGTACACTTGTGGTTGAGACCTTGCCCAGGGGTCTTAGCACAGTGAGGGTCTCAGTGAGATTTGAACTCACAACCTCCCGATCATGAGAGCAGCACCCTAACCACTACACCAACGGCCCCACTGATTAAGGACAGATTGGGAAATGTATTGACTGATGACAGAAGCGTGCTGGGAAGATGGAAAGTGTATTTTGAAGAGCTGATGAAGAAAATGAGAAAGAAAAAAAAGAGAAGAAGAGGAGACTGTTGAGGACCAGGAAGTAGCAAAGATTAGTAAGGGTGAAGTGAGGAAGGCATTGAAGAGGATGAAGAGTGGAAAGGCAGTTGGTCCTGATGACATACTAGTGGAGGTATGGAAGTGTCTCGGAGAGGTAGCAGTAGATTTTCTGACAAGAACATTCAACAAGGTCTGAGAGAGTGAGCAGATGCTGGAGGAATGGAGAAGTGTGCTGGTGCCCATTTTTAAAAACAAGAGAGACGTGCAGAATTGTGACAACTACAGAGGGATAAAGTTGATAAGCCATACGATGAAGTTATGGGAAAGAATAATGGAAGCTAGACTAACGGCAGAGGTCAGCATTTGGGAATAAGTTTGGTTTCATGCCAAGAAAGCGCATCACAGATGCAGTGTTTGCTTTGAAGATGTTAGTAGACAAGTACAAAGAAGGTCAGATGGAGCTGTATTGTGCCTTTGTGGATCTGGAGAAAGCATACGACAGGGTGTCAAGACAGGAACTGTGGCATTGCATGAGTTAGTCTGGAGTGGCAGAGAAGTATGTTAGAGTGGTGCAGGACATGTATGAGAGATGTAAGACAGTGGTGAGGTGTGCTGTCGGTGGTGGATGGAGTTCAAGGTGGATGTGGGACTGCATCAAGGGTCAGCTCTGAGCCCCTTCTTGTTTGCTATGGTGATGGACAGGCTGAGACAAGATTCCCCATGGACTATGATGTTTGCAGATGACATTGTGATCTGTAGTGAGAGCAGAGAACAAGTGCAGGAAAATCTAGAGAGGGGGAGGTATGCCCTGGAAAGGAGGGGAATGAAGGTTCGCCTTAGTAAGACAAAAGACATGTGTGTGAACAACAAGAACCCGAGAGGAACGGTGAGGTTACAGGGAGCAGAGATAAAGAAGGTGGAGGATTTTAAGTACTTAGGCTCAATAGTCCAGAGCAATGAAGAGTGTGGAAAAGAGGTGAAGAAGTGTGTGCAGTCAGGTTGGAATGGTTGGAGAAAAGTGTCCGGTGTGATGTGTTCTAGGAAGGTATCAGCAAGAATGAAAGAAAAAGTGTACAAGATGGTGTTGAGGTCAGCGATGTTGTATGGTTTCTAAACATCAGGCAGAAGGCCTAGAGGATAACCAAAGAGAAGATTTATGGATGTGGTGCAGGAGGACATCAAGGTAGTTGGAGTAAGAGTACAAGATGCAAAAGATAGGGTGAGATGGAGTCAGATCATTCGCTGTGCTGACCCCTGAAGGGAACAGCCGAAAGGAAAAGAAGAAGATGGTCTGTGTTGTGAGAGACTCTGGTTTTGGCGGCTCTAACTCTCTCTCTCTCTCTCTCTGTGCTCTGGAGCGGGGTGTGGCTGTCACACACGGGTGGAGTGCTAAACACTTACACCTGATTCCACTTAATCACGGGTTATAAAGACAAGCAGAGCGCTCTTCCTGGTGCTAGAAGATTGTCCCTCTTCCACATGATCTCTGTTCCCACTTTAGTTTGATTTCTGTGTTTCTCCGCATCTCTAACAGTGACTACGATTTCTCCGTGCTCTAGTGCCTTCCCTGTGTACAAAAATGCTCATCCGTTTTCATCACACTCTGTGTCCTGCATTTTTGGGTCCAGCTGAATGTTCCTACCGTCATAGAAGATTCACCAGCCACGCCCCTCTTGAGCATGCAAAGAGAGAGAGAGAGAGAGAGAGAAGCCAAAAGATGCCAAAACCAGAGTCTCTCTCAACACAGACCATAACAGTGTACTGTATTCAATAATTTTTTCACTTAACTTGCGGACCTATGGTATGAGTTACGATATTGTTAACTTCTGTTCAAAAGACGAAGGAAAGGATGAAGACCATTTACATTATTTGTAATGGGAAAAGCAGATTCAAAATTCGACCGGCTGTCTGGAACGAATTATGGTCGAGTACCAAGGCACCACTGTAGTTTCGAGCTGTAACATCACTTCACAGTCACTGAAGATGTTTTCCGTGACGGTGAGATGGCTAAAACCATACGTCCGTTACCTCAGAAACAGCGCATATGGATCCGAGAGCTTCTCCTCTAAAACCGTAGGTTTCCAGACGCTCCAGATCTTCGTGACAGGATATTTTAGATGTGTAATGCTTTACTGCCATCACTGGAGCGTCGGCGGCTCTGACACCTGAACCGTTGTCTCTGACCTCGATACGATCCAGACCGTAATTCTCCTAAAATTAGAAAAACTACTGTATTACTCATGAAGCCCTTGGAAGGAATGAGGAAAGAACATGAGTGGTTAGCACGTCTGCCTCGCAGCAAGGAGGTCTCAGGTTCGATTCCCATTCCCAGGGTGTTTCTGTGTGGAATTTGCATGTTCTCCTTGTGCTTGTGTGTGTTTCCTCGGGGTACTTCGGTTTCCTCCTCCAGTCCAAAAACATGCACAGTAGGCTGACTGTCAATTCCAAATCACCCTTAGGTGTGAGTGTGAGTATGAATGGTTATGTGTGTGTGGGTGTGTTGCACTGCAATGGTCTGGCAAGCTGTTCAGGGTGTACCCCGCCTTTGCCTGGAGGATGGCCGCCAACCTCTCAGTGACCCTAAGAGTAGGAAAACTCCAGAAATTCTGTGGTCATCCAAGGTCCTCTTCAGACAACCGTTCAAGTTTATAATTATTTTATAATTCTTAAAATAAAAACAACAACAAAAAAAAAAACAAATACAGCATGAAAATAACACTATTCATTTTCAGTTACTGCTTAATCCTAATTAGGGTCACTGGGAGGCTTGCGCCCGTCTCGGTCGACTGTGGGCGATGGCAGGGTTCACCCTGAACACCTCATTAGACCAATGCAGAGCCAACACTCACACACAATCATTCACCCTCACAGCCAGGGGTGATTTAGAACAGCCAGTTATCCTACTGTGCATGGTTTTGGACTGTGGGAGAAAACCAGAGAACCCTGAGGAAACCAAGAGAACATTCAAACTCCACACAGAAACGCACCAAGCACCAGAATTGAACCTGGGACCTTCTTGCTTTGAGACGGACGTGCTGATGACTACACTGTTATGCCACCCGCAGATACAATTAAAAATAATAAAAAGAAGAAGAGGTCCGTTTGTGAATTTACCAGTTTGATTTCTATGTTTGCGGATCCAGCATCAATAGAGTTCTCAATCAGCTCCTTAACGACATTAACAACAGACGTGATCACCTGAGAGCTGGTCAGCAGCCGTATGGTGTCTGGTGGAAGGATCTTCATGTTGTATTCAGCTGTAGGGAAAGAAACAAAAATGATCTAACAGATCCACAACCATGAAAACACCAGGAAAACATTGAAACTCCACCCGGAAAGACCCAGGTTTAACTCGGAAAGGCTCAAGTCAAGAACCTGTTTACTGTGAGAGGACAGTGCAAACGGCTAAAACTGAATAAAGGTTAATGATAATAATAATAATAATAATAATAATACAGTAAATGAAAATTGGATCGCATTGGTAACAACAGGGCAAAGTCTTTTCCGGGGAGGGTTGGAGTCCTCTAAGGTTGTCCTTTATCACCGATTCTGTTAATAATTTTTATGGACACAATTTCTAGGTACAGCCATGGCATTGTGGGATTCTGGTTTGGTGACCATACGATCTCATCTCTGCATCTCACGGATGACGTTGTTCTTTTGGCTTAATTAATCCAGGACCTCTACCTCTCACTGAAGCGATCCGCAGTCTAGTGCGAAGCGACCGGGATGTAAATCAGTACGTCCAGGTCCGACACCATGGTTCTCAGTAAGAAAAGGATGCGATGTACCCTCCAGAATGGGAATGAGGTTGAGGTCATGCCCCAAGTAGAGGAGTTGAAGTATCTCGGGATCTTGTTCACGAATAAGGGAAGGATGGAGTGGGAGATCAACAGGAAGATTGCTGCAGCCTCCGCTGTAAAGCGGAGCCTGTACCGGTCCGTTGTGGTGAAGATGTAGCTGAGCCACAAGACAAAGCTCTCAATTTACCAGTCAATGTAGGTTCCAACTACTATGGTCATGAGCTTTGGGTAGTGACCGAAAGAACAAGATCGCGGATACAAGCATGTGAAATGAGCTTCTTTTGCCGGGTGGCGGGGCCCTCCCTCAGAGATAGGGTGAGAAGCTCAGCCATCCTGGGAGAGCTCGGAGTAGAACCACTGCTCCTCTGCATTGAGAGGAAGCCAGTTGAGGTGGCTCGGGAATCTGGTTCGAATTGCCCCCCCGAACGCCTCCCCTGGTGTGGTGTGTCGGGCATGTCTGATCAGGAAGAGACCCCAAAGTCAAACCAGAAGATGCTGGAGGAATTATCTCTTTCGGCTATTCTGGGAATACCTCGGTGTACAGGGAAAGAGCTGGAGGAAGTGGCTGGGGAGAGGGAGGTCTGAACCTCACTGCTTAGGTTGCTACCCCAACCCCAACCCAACCTGGCCCCCAACTCCGGATTAAGTGGAAGATGAATAATAATAATAATAAAAATGATAATAAGGCTCCTTTTTCACCACAACGGACCGGTACAGGCACCGCTTAATAGCAGAGGCTGCAGCGATCCGTCTGTCGATCTCTCGCTCCATCCTTCCCTCACTCGTAAACAAGACCCCAAGATACTTAAACTCCTCCACTTGGGGCAGGACCTCATTCCCGACCCGGAGGGTGCATTCCACCATTGTCCGACTGAGCACCATGGCCTCGGACTTGGAGGTACTGATCTTCATCCCGGCTGCTTCGCACTCGGCTGCGAATCGCTCCAATGAGAGCTGGAGGGCCCGATTTGATGAAGCCAAAAGGACAACATCATCCGCAAAAAGCAGAGACGATATCCGATGGCCACCAAACCAGAACCCCTCATCGCCTCGACTGCGCCTAGAAATTCTGTCCATAAAAATTATGAACAGAATCGGTGACAAAGGACAGCCTTGGCGGACTCCAACTCCCACTGGAAACGAATCCGACCTGCTGTTACCAATACGGACCAAACTCTGGCTCGGTGATACAGCGACCGAATCGCTCGTAGCAACGGATCCGAACGCCGTATTCTCGAGCACGCCCCACAAGATCTTTCGAGGGACACGGTCGAAAGCCTTCTCCAAATCCACAAAGCACATGTGGACAGATTGGGCAAACTCCCATGCCCCTCCAGAATCCTGTGGAGCGTATAGAGTTGGTCAAGAGTGCTGCGGCCAGGCCGAAAACCACATTGTTCCTCCTGAATCCGAGGTTCGACTATCGGTCGGATCCTCCTCTCTAGTACCCCTGCATAGACTTTCCCAGGTAGGCTGAGGAGTGTAATTCCCCGATAATTGGAACACACCCTCCGGTCCCCCTTCTTAAAAATTGGGACCACCACCCCAGTTTGCCAATCCAGAGGTACAGCCCCCGATGACCACGCGATGTTGCAGAGACGTGTCAACCAAGACAGTCCTACAACATCCAGAGCCCTGAGATATTCTGGGCGGATCTCGTCCAACCCCGGAGCTCGACCACCGAGGAGCTTTTTTACAACCTCAGTGACCTCCACTCCAGTGATGGGCGGACCCTCACCCGAACCCCCAGGGTCTTCCTCTTCCACGGAGGGCGTGTTGGTGGGATTGAGAAGGTGCTATTAAGCGGTGCCTGTACCGGTCCGTTGTGGTGAAAAAGGAGCTGAGCCGCAGGGCGAAGCTCTCAATTTACCAGTCGATCTACGTTCCAACCCTCACCTATGGTCACGAGCTTTGGGTAATGACCGAAAGAACAAGATCACGGATACAAGCGGCTGAAATGAGCTTTCTTCGCCGGGTGGCGGGGTTCTCCCTTAGAGATAGGGTGAGAAGCTCCGCCATCCGGGGAGAGCTCGGAGTAGATCCGCTGCTCCTCCGCATTGAGAGGGGCCAGTTGAGGTGGCTCGGGCATCTGGTCAGAATGCCCCCCGGACGCCTCCCTGATGTGGTGCTTCGGGCATGGCCAACCGGGAAGAGACCCCGGGGTCGACCTAGAACACGCTGGAGGGACTATGTCTCTCGGCTTGTCTGGGACCGCCTTGGTGTCCCCCCGGGAGAGTTGGAGGAAGTAGCTCGGGAGAGGGATGTCTGGACCTTTTTGCTAAGGTTGCTGCCCCCGCGACCCGACCCTGGACTAAGCGGAAGAAGATGATGATGATGATGATGATAATAAGGCAAGATATTAATGGTTATTTTTTTAGTAAGAGAAACGGCACTTCCACATTTAATGAGACACTTCTTCTTTTCTTTCAGCTTTTTCCCTTTCTCGGGAGTCGCCACAGCGAATCATCTGATTCGCACATTTGATTTGGCAGAAGTTTTTACGTCGGATGCCCTTCCTGTCACAACCCTTTTAGCAAGGGGCAGAAACACGCTGACGGCTTTGCAGCTCCTGTTTACGAAAGTCAGCAATGGTTCTTTTACATGCCTCTCACCATAGGCAGTGACAGACATGGCCTGCCTTTGATAACCCAGTTAGCTGCACTGGGGGGACAGTGACAACCTTGTCGGGACTTGAACCCCCAGCCTTAGGATCAGCGATCCTGCGCCCTATCCACTAGACCACCACTGCCCTTTATTGAGACACTCTTAGTCATAAATTAAACCTCATCTTTAAAAAAAAGTTTTATGATAATAATTTCAGATCTTATAATATTGACAAAGTTTCTAAAATTGTGAGAAAGTATAGTCTCTGGGCAGTGGTGAGCTGGTGGAAAAGGTGCTGGATCACTGATCCTTAGGTTGGGGGTTCAAGCCCCACTCTCAACAGGTTGTCACTGTCCCCCTTCACCCAGTGCAGCTAACTGAGTTATCAAAGGCCAGCCGTGTCTCTCACTGTCTATGGCGAGAGGTTCATGTAAAAGAACCATTGCTGACTTTCGTCAAGAGTAGTTGCAAAGCCGTTAGTGTGTTTCTGCCCTGCGATGGCCTGGCGACCCATCCAAGGTGTACTCTGTCCTCGCCCAGACTCAGCTGGGATGGGCACCAGCCTCCCAGAACCCTAATTAGGATTAAGCGGTTACAGAAAATGAATGAGTATAGTCTCTTCAGACAACTATTAAAAACATTTGCTTGTTTCATTAGCTTGTTTAACAAATTAAGTCCAGTTCAGAGGAATAAATAGAAAAATAAATAAATAAACTGAAAACATTATTCCTCTGGTCGCAAGGATTTATTATTGTTATTATATTATAGATGCAGAACCAATACAAGATGTAAACCATGTGACTAAGATACTGAACTGGGTTGGTTCACTCGGAAACCTTTGTATTCCTCCAAACTGAACTGAAAATAAAACTTCAACTTTTCATTAGTTACTGGATCCTTTGAAACATTTCACTGTTGTTGAAAATTTAGACGGTTTAACTCACGGCGCTGATTTAAACCACCAGCCAGGTTGATTCTGCTGCCAGATGTGCACAGCTGAGGGCTTTTTCCATGAATGAACAATAACTACCTGTTCACCCCACAGACAGACAGACATACAGAGAGAGAGAGAGAGAGCGAGAGAGGGGGGGGTGAGTGACTGTTCATCCATGGTGCACCTCTGTGCTGTACACAGGAACACCGATGGAAGGTAACCAAGGGTACAATATATTTATTACAATCGATACAGGGGAAAAAACGTTTATTTAATTCATTATTTGCAGTTTTTACATTATTAAATTACTCACAAAACTCTCCGTGGATGAAACCATATACTATTAAGTAAACAAACCGCCACAGTGCAAAAAAGAAATCACAATTCGGCGCCTATTTTTGACGTCACCTTCGAGTCTTTTTCCTGATTGGAAGCTTTGGTATTCGATCACTTTTTAGTAAGTTGATAGACCAATCACAACGATAGGCTTAAAGACGTATAACGTTTACTTCATTTTCATCTTCCTCCGCTTCATCCAGGATCGGGTCACGGGGGCAGCAGCCTCAGCACTGGGCTCCAGACATGCCTCTTCCTAGCCATTTCTTCCAACTATTCTGGGGGAACACCGAGGACTTCCCAGACCAGCCGAGAGACATAATCTCCCGCCAGTGTGGTCGCCCCCTGGGGGTCATATAATATATATATATATATATTTTTAAATAAATAAATCGCGATATGTTTAAAATATATTTGCGTTGTGTATTTTGTTTATGTTTATGACGTGTTTTACGCAATCACCCGGCTCTTTGTTGGATTCACTGCTGTGATTGGTGGATACACTTTTAGGGGCGGGACCTTGCGTTGAGCCATTTACCACTGCGAATACAGGTTTGCACAGAGTACGAGTCTTAAGAGCAACAGGGTCCTGGAACAGGGTTTTATTAATTTTTTTTGCATAAGGTAAGTTATTTCTGGTTATTAACATGCATATCTTGTTGTCGCATGAATGTTAGAATTGATTTAAAACAATTTCATATGAAATCAGATCAACTGGTGTGGGTTGATTTTGGTCTTTTTAAGTCTGGCTGGGTTGTGTCCTAAACTACACGCCTCCTTGCGCACTACATGATTAGTAAATAGGGAAATCATTGCCGATTGGAACACTGCCGGACTAACGGTGCTGTTTTGGTTTCCGAATTAAAAGCTAGGAATTGAACTATATAATTTTAAAGCATGTATTGTAAAGACATAAAAGCAGCACTTAAAATGTATATATCATTTTTAAAAATCTCTTTTAGCAACTTGGCTAGCTGTGAGCTATAAAGCTAGCAAAAACAAGTGCACTAGCCGGTGCTAGCTAGTAAATTTCTCCCTTTGTGTTCATCGCAATGTTTTATAACAAACGCAATTTTAACATAATGCAAAATACAGGTGAAATAAAAGTGAAGACTGGTGACGCATTTAAACTAAAGAATAAAATGAAAAAAATGTCTGCATGTTGGATGCTAAGAAAGGAGATGAAGGTGCACGAGCGCTTTGTTTGTAAATAAATTATGTTTTGTGGATATTTGGAGGACTTTTCTGAGATTAAAATCAGATTATGCATCATTAATTAATTTTAAAACTGAGTTGCTATTTGCACCTGAATAGAAAGCATACTTTACAGTATTTAAATGAACTCAAATTATTTTTAATATAAGAATATTGTTAAAGCAATATTATAATATTTGTGTTCTGTTTGGGTCCCCAGTCAAATTACTCTTATTTATTTATTTCTTTATTTACTCATATATATATATATATATATATATATATATATATATATATATATATATGTGTGTGTGTATGGAAGGGGGATATGTGTATATGCATACATAATTTTACATATAACATAAAACTATACAGAACTTTTATTTTGTTTTTTTTTCACCTGCTGGCTCATAGGTGTAGAAGAAAAGAATAGGATGAGAAGTTTGTGTGTGTGTGTGTGTGTGTGTGTGTAATCTTATCTGCTGTTAAAGGTTATGTAAGAAATGTGGTGATGAGCAGGGAGATGATGTTAAGCAACTGTGACCTTTGCTTCTAAAAACTGATAAACAAGTGCCCCGAAATGGGTCATTCAAAAAAAAAAAAAAAAATACATTTTGATCAGATATAATGTTCGAGTTTATCGGAACGTTCTGGTGTTTTCGTGCAGAATAAATGACCGCAGATCTTTGTGTCGTCGACTCTTCCGTGAACAGTAGTTACAGGATCCAGATCATTGTTCCCAAAAATCCCAGCATATTGTCGTGAGTCGACATATCATCGACGGATGTGGTTGATGTTCCACTGGGTTCTAATAGATTAATCTGTAACATTGTGGTGATGCGAGGCTATAAAGCCTTGATTGTAGCATCATTCAGTGATTATTTTGTTTAAAATTTGAATTAATTCTGTTTTTATATTACACTATTGTAATGTATCAGAACCATGTTTATTTATTTTTGTGTCCGAGTGTGACGAGTTATCACCCAGAGATGCAGAAAAACGCTCTTAAACCGCGTGCACACGAGGGGCGTCCTTGCCGAGTCAGTGATCGCCAGTAACATGAGTGACGAGAGGCGAATTTCTATTAACCGATGATAGTTTTTTCTTTCAAAGCAAAGGCATGGTGTAATTAATAGATTATTACATCCTCATCTCCTGTTTTTAAAAAGCACTGTTTATTTAAAAAATATATAAAATATCTTTATTAATTAATCATCAACTGATTTGTGTTCGCGATTTTTTTTTTAAATTTTTTTTTTACGTTTTCTTCCCTCGTCACCTTTTTTTTTTTTTTTTTTTTTTTTTACTTTTCCATCATCTTCATTCGCTTAATCCGGGGTCGGGACACAGAGGCAGTAGCCTAAGCTGACAGGCCCAGATGTCCCTCCCCCATCCACTTCCTCCAGCTCTTCCAGGGGACATCGAGGTGCTCCCAGACCAATGAGAGACATAATCCCTCCAACGTGTTTGAGGTTGACCCCGGGGTCTCTTGCCGGTCGGATATGCCCAAAACACCACACCAGGGTGGCGTTCTAAGCAGATCCCTGAGCCACTTCAACTGGATCCTCTCAACACAGAGGAGCAGCGGTTCTATTCCAGGTTCCATCGGATGGCTGAGCTTCTCGTCCTTTCTCTAAGGGAGAGCCCTGCCACCCAGTGAAGGAAGCTTATTTTAGCCACTTGTATCTACGACTACCCAAAGTTTTTGACTGTAGGTGAGGGTTGGAATGTATATCGACCAGTAAATTGAGAGCTTCGCCTTGCAGCTCAGCTCCCTCTTCATGACAGACCGGACCAGGCTTCGCTTTACAGCAGAGGCTGCAGTGATCCACCTGTCAATCTTCCGCTCCATCCTTCCCTCATTCCTGAACAAGACCCTGAGATATTTGAACTTTTCCACTTGGGGCAGGACCTCATTCCAGACCCGGAGGCTGCATTCCATGGCCTCGGACTTGGAAGTGCTGATTTTCATCTTGGCTGCCTCACACTGAGCTGGGAATCGCTCTGATGAGAGCTGGAGGTTCTGGATCGATTAAGCCCAAAGTACAACGTCATCCACAAAAAGCAGAGATGAGATCCTATGGCCACAAAACCAGAAACCCTCAATGCCTCAGCTGCTCCGAGACAGTGTGTCCACAAAAATTATGAACGGAATCGGTAACGAAGGACAGCCTTGGAGGACTCCAACCCTCACCAAAAATGACTTCACCTCATTGTACCAATGTGGACCAAGCTCTGGCTCTGGTCATACAGTGACCGAATGGCCGTAGTAATGGATCCAGAACGCCGTACTCCTGAGCACGCCCCACAAGATAACCCGAGGGACGCAGTCGAAATCCTTCTGCAAATCCACAAAAATACATGTGAATAGATTGGGCAAACTCCCATTTCCCCCTCCAGGATCTTGTGGAGCATATAGAGTTGGTTGAGAGAGCCACAACCAGGACAAAATCCATATTTTGTTCCTCCTGAATCTAAAGATCAACCATCAGTCAGATCCTCCTCTCCAGTACCCCTGCATAGACTTTCCCGGGTCGGCTGAGGAGTTTGAGTCCACCATAATTGGAACACACCCTCTGGTCCCCTTTTTATAAAGGGAGACTATCAACTTGTTAATCGCAAGTTTTGAATCCAGGTTGATTCTGCAGCCTACTCTAACTGTGAGTCCATGGGAGCTAATTGGCTGAGCTCTCACTGGAGGCAAGGAGGGAGGGATGGAATACGCTTTCCTGTCACAGCAATCACCATCCATCCAATGGGCGTATGGTAGCTCATTCGTACAAAAGAGGGCGGATAGCGCTTTCCCTCCTAGTGTGTTAGGCTGTCTCCAAATGCGCATGCACAGCAGTTCATAAAGAGGTGGGTGGCAGCACTGCATGTCAGGGAGCGGATGCATGCATGATTATGCCCCTCAATGGTTGGTGTTGGTCGTGTATGATGACGCAACCCTTGTTCGTAGCACGATGTTGATTGTTATATAACTATAATGCTCCAGCATGTCTGTTCATTCCATCTGAAGTCTGTGGGATTGAAGTTTGAAAAGAGCTGCATGTTAACCTCATGAACTGGTTCATGTTCGAACTCGTCCTTCTGCTCAACTTCTACCTCCTCCTCAGCAGGTTCTCAAATATCCCTTAATGACCATCATGTGTTTCTTGTGAGTAGTTTGAATTGTTTCTGAATGAATGGCCTATTGTATAAAGTGAAATTAATGTAAAAGGTTTCACTAAATGATGGAAATCATGAGGCGTTCATGAGTGTCGATGATCCTTTTGTGAAGAGGATACGACCTTCAGATTTTTGTTTTTCAGCTTCACCCTATGGAAGGGAGCAATTTGTATTCCGATCTGTCATGTGTGCATGCGTGCATATGTGTGTGTGTGTATGTGTGAGTGAGTCTGTGTGCGCGTGCGTGTGTGATTGTGTGAGTGCATACGCATGTGTGTGAGTGCATGCGTGTGAGTGCGTGTGTGTGTGTATTTAACATGGAAACATGAGCACAGAAACAAAGTAAATAATTTTAATAAATTTAACTTTTTGATTTCCCCCCATTCTTCTCCCTAATTTATTCATATCCAATTCTCACCCTTCAGGTGTTACCTTCCATTATCACACGTGCACCTCCGTGTCTTGCGATGCTAGCCACCCGCTTCTTTTCGAACTCCTGCGCATGTGTATTTGGGGGCAGGTCTAACACACTCGGAGGGTATCTGCTATCTTCTCCTCCTTTGTACGAATAAGCTCACAGACACCGGTGATTGGCCGGTGATTGAGAGTGACAGGAAAGTGAGCTCATGCCGGCCCGCCCTCCCATGAGAGCTCAGCCAATTAGCACCCATGGACTCCCGGTCACGGACAGCTGTGACATTATCCCCGGATTGGAACTTGCATGCTCCGGGTTAATAGTCACTCACCCTGTTGATGCGTCACTCCGGAGCCCCATGCTGGACAAAAACGATCTCTCAACTGTATAATGTTGTCTCTTTAAAGCCCTCATCACACATTTATGATTTAGCCAGTGTATGCAGCAGTATGAGAAATTTGGCGAATACAGTACACTGATGTACATCGAATAAGTTATGGGTAGGTGTTGTGTAAGTTAATAGTATGCTGATATAAGTCATAGTATGGCGAGATCGTATGTTAGCGTATGGCTCATTCGTGACGCACACTCTGGCCATAAGTTGTCAGTAAGTTATGCGAACGTTCACATGCGATTTTTTTTAAGTTTCGCATAAGTTGAATATAACGTCTAGCATACTTTGAACCTACCTGCATGTATAACTTGCCTACAACTTATGGCCATTGAAGGCGAAACAGATAGTGTTGGTTACATATCGCGCAGCCTGTCTTGAACACCAAGCTCACCTGACCCGTCTCTTTCATGGCTAATATATGAACCTAGATTTAAACTATAAATATCTGGTTTTTGTGGATTTTCTTCAGGTTTCCACTCAGGATATAGTAAAACTTTTAAAGAGAGTGAGGCCCCCATCACATATTAACAATCTGCAGAACTCACTGCATAGTGAACTCACTGCATAGTGAACTCATTACATAGTAAGGGTGGGTATTGCCTAAAGCAGTGGTCTCCAACCTTTTTTGTACCAGGGACCGGTTTTGTGTATGTCAGGTCCTAAATAAACACAGACATCATAAACACGCATATGCAATGAGAAGGACACCAGAGAATTAAGTTCTTTTATATACTCATATGAGGAGAGTGATCAAACCAGCTCTAATCACTGTGAACTAGGTCTGATCGAGAACCTCTATTTATTTCTTTAGGGGAGTTCCTTGTTACATATCGTTTCTGGCATTAAGGGAATGGGGAAGAACAGTGCATGAAAATGTTTCTGCGGACCGGTTAGAGTCTACTCCGTAGTCTTGTTTTAGTGGCTGTCACTGCAGAAAACCCTGCCTTACAAAGATATGTGTTTGGAAACGGAAGAAGGGCTTTCAGTGCTTCTGTGACAATGTCAAAAACAATCGTTTTTTTAAAATAAGACCCGGAAGCTCAAATTAAAAAAAAAATACAATTTGTACCATGCGAGATTTTGTGACAGGTACTGCGTATGTGCAAGCCCGAGCTGACCAATCAGTGTGCTCATTTCAGATCTTCCGTAGCAACTAGCCTGCATCGTTTATGAGCATATCGTCTTCATAACCTTTATTTTATTCGCTGAAACAGCATGGAAGCTCATTTTAATATCAAAATAGTATCCAAAATGGAGAGACTACTTCACGACCATTCTTCTGGTGTATGGATTATAGTGTGTCTTGTACGAAGTTTGTTACTGTTTTCATCTAGTGTTATGAGGGTACTCGCTAGAAAATGGGGGGGTAAAGACATTTTTATTGAGTTTTAGTCGATTTCACCTGAGCAAGTGATAGTTGAATACTTGTTTTAATAGTTTGTGCAAAAATACGAATTTTGAGAAAAATGGACCGTTTTTACTTTTATGGCCTTTATCTCAAAAGTGGTCTGTGCGACAAGCGCCTACTTTCGGGGGAGCGCCTCATATATATATATATATATATATATATATATATATATATATATATATATATATGTGTGTGTGTGTGTGTATGTATATATATATATATATATAAAAATGCCATCATAGCGATGCGCTGGGCACATGCCACACGTATAACACTTACAGTGACACTGACGGCTAAGGAAGGTATTTATTGTTCCGAAGTTTTCAGAATGCATGTCAAAAAACCGGTTTTCCTTCAAAGTATCGCAATATGTATTGTTTGCATGTTAGAACCGGTTTAAACTGATAAACCGGTTTTATTTCGCAGCCCTACGGCATAGTGAACTCAATGCATAGTGAACTTATCTTCAGCGTATATTGATGTACATAGATGTGTTCAACGTGTTCCAGGCGACCGCAGAAGTTTAACGGAACGTCCTTGTAATTTGCAGCTCACGTATTCTGGGCGTATCAGCAGCAATTAGAGTGGTCAACATATAAAACAGAGTTCAAATGAGGAGCTGGTTGATGCTCCTCAAGACTCCATGGGGAGCAGATATCCATGTCTTCCGAGAGACGGAGGATCCAGCGAGATCGAGATGAGAATACCGACACGCCATCCTCCAACTTCGGCATGATCTCATCGATTTCTCCTGGCATGACGTTGATTTTGATACCGCGATGTCGAGTGTGAATCAGATTTGAATCGACGACCGGCAGCCTTTTATTTGTTACGTAACATGATCAATTGTCGGGGATACACTGCTGCATGATATGTAGCAAACACTGTCTATTGCGTGTACTCGTTCAGTGCAGTACCTACTACACCGAAGGTAAATGATCCCTAATTGGTCAAGGCATTTTATTAAATATTATCCAGAAAATTAAACTAGATTTGTATTTTTTATTTTTCATTTTAAAGCTTGACAATAATGGCAATGGTGATGAATTAGCCACTCGGGATAATAATTTTTAATCCAAAGGTAGTGTACCGATCAGGTTGCTTTGTCCCTGTCTGTGAAGCATATCCATACTAAAAGAACATGTCGTTACACCATCTTGCTGCTTTTATTTCCCTCTCTGTGTATAGTTAATTCAGAAAATTAAAAATTAAGTTTTCCACGTTGGCGAGAAACAGCAAAGCAGTGTAAGCTCCTCCCATGCATGATGTCATCCCAGGTTATTATCCGGTACAAACGTCTTAAAGGAGAAACTCCAATTGTTTATGGAGTCTGAAGGTAATCCCCAGAAATGCATTGCAGCCGTTACTATAGAAACAACGTTAGAACAAGCTGCTTTTCTGACCAATCCGAGTGCTGGATTTGTCAGCCCTGTTGTGTACACTGGTGCCCTCTTGTGATTGCGCGCTTTGTGAGTTAAGCTCCTCGTGTTTCCTCAGGAGGTCAGGATGAATGTTGGTGTAGCCCACAGTGAGGGGAACCCCAACACTCGAGTCATGAACAGTCGGGGGATATGGCTGACGTACGCGCTCGGCGTGGGGATGCTTCACATCGTGCTCTTGAGCATTCCTTTCTTCAGCGTTCCGCTCGTGTGGACACTCACAAACGTCATTCACAACTTGGTAAGTCTGACTTGTTTTTCATTTTCTCAAGCGTAGATATTTGTGCTTCTTTGTATTATTGTTCCTGTTCTGTTAAACAAGCAGTTTGTATTCGCCTTGTGAGATCCTATTCCAGGAAAAGGGGCGGAGCCATGCCAAGAGGCATGAAAGGAAAAACTGGCGAGACTCGAATTAAAATTTAAATTGAACACATTTGGGGAAAAGACTATATGGCTGTAAATAAAAGAATAGAAGAATTTATTTTAGTTTCTTTAAAACACGTTTAAGACGTCACCTACATGTTACAGCCTCTTGAGGTAGACATCTCACTCTCTCTCTCACTCTCTCTCTCTCTTTCACTGTGTCTCTCTCTCTCTCTCTCTCTCTCTCTCTCTCTCGCTGTCTCTCACACACGCTCTCGGTCTTTCTCTGTATATCTGTCGCTCTCACTCTCTCTCTCATGCTCTCTGTCTCTCTTTGTATATCTCTCTCTGTCTCTCTCTCTCTCTCTCACTCTTTCTGTGTAGCTGTCTGTCTGTCTCTCTGTATTTTTTAGGGCTGGGTATTGCCTAGATTTTATGTGTGCGATATATTACAATTTCTACCATGTATTGCGATATGTATTACAAGAAGAATTTTAATTTAAAAGTGAGCCTGTTCTTGTCAGTATTTATTCTTTATTTCAAAAAAGAGAAATCAACTTTAAAAACATTTTAGTCATTTAAAATAAAAATTCTCAGCATCAGAAAAAATCTACTTCTGAAAATTTAATGTTTTACATTTGGCACAAACATAAACACTGAAATAGAACGGCATATTGAGCAAGATAAGTGATTTAAAGATATTAAATACACATAAAGATTAGAATAGTGTAAGTGCGGCATATTGTGAAGCCTTAATAATTAATGTTATGCATATTAAATTTTTAAGGCGGAGCATCATCCGCGCATGCGCAGAACTGTATCATGGTACGACTAGACCTCATCAGACCTGTGAGCCTATGAACATTGATATAAAATATATAAATATTGATATATTTATAGAGAACAATATTAACATGACATGTATATACAGTGTATTAATGCCATCATAGCGATGCACACAGGCCTGCTGGGCACGTGCCACACATATACCACTTACAGTGACACTGACGGCTCAGGAAAGTCCGTCAAACTTTAGAAGTTCACAATAATAACGTACAATATCGTTAGTCACATAAATCACATTAATATTAACATTATGCTGGAGAGAAGTGGAATGTAATTTACCGGAATCTGGGACCGATTTGGAGCATGTTGAGACCGAGGCTGAGTCAGCAAGTTGTGTGACATCATTTTTTTCAGAGTCGACAAACATTATTGTTGCATTAAGCAAAAAAAACAAAAAACAAAAAAACATGCATAGTTAATGTTCCTTGTTGGAAATTAGGTTCAGGGACCGCTTCCCTCTTTTGCTCATTTTAAAATAAATGTTTAATTGAAACTCTAGATGCAGAAGTTGGTAAATTTCTGAGCAGTTAGCAACATGAACCGTGGTTTTGTTTTTAGAGGGAATTTATTGGTTGAAGGCCTTCGTGACATCCGTACTGTCCAATCACGGCATGGCTCTTATTATACCGGGCTTTCCACACACTGAATGACTGTAGATAAGAGGATGGAAACCCATTGGGTCAGGATTACATGCCGGAACCTCTGCTGTCGCCATTTATTTTATCAACGAAAGCATTACTTCCGGTTCAATTAGCAGGAATTACTTACTTACTTAATCCTCTTCATCCTCTTCATCCCGAGTGGGACATAAGGCCGCAACAATGTGCCTCCATCTGGACCTGTCTTGCGCTGCATACTGGGCTTCGCCCCATGTAAGGTGCATCTCTTCTAGCTCTGTTGTTACTGTCGTTCTCCATGTTGTTTTCTGCCGGCCATGTTTCCTTCTTCCAGGTGGAGTCCACTTGAGAGCTGTTTTTGGGATGCGAGATGCGTGCATTCTCAAAACGTGGCCTAACCATCGAATGCGTCTGCGCTTTATTTCGAGCACCACACTGTGGCTGTTGGTTTTCTTGTAAAGTTCCTCATTTGATATCTTATTAGGCCAGAATATTTAACAGATTTTCCTGAGACCGCTGTTGTGGAACGCGCTAACTTTGTTCATGTCGCCTTTCACAATTCGCCAGCATTCCGAACTATACAGCAGGACTGACTTAACATTGCTGTTGTAGATTCGTGTCTTGGTGCTGAGACTGTACTCTTTTGACTTCCAGATGGGCTGGAGTTTAACAAATGTACAGTGTGCTTTTCCCAGCCTTGCTTTGATGTCTTTACTGGCTGCATTGTCGTCTCTGAGGAGACTTCCGAGATATGTAAACTCTTTGACGTATTCAAGTGGTTGGTTGTTCACTGTGATTCGTGGTGGAGTTGATGCACATCACTTCTGTTTTCTTGATGTTAATGTTTAGTCCTGTCTGTTTAGCATACTTATGTAGTCCATCAGTTTTCTCTTGTCGATGGACATGTTTACTGGAAAGCACAGCAAGGTCATCTGCAAAGTTCAGGTCCTCGAGTTGTGTGAAAGGCGTCCATTGAATACCTCTGGTCTTTTCGAGTGTAGTTTGGCGCATAATCGGAGAAATGATGCACCCCTGTGTTACACCGGATTCCACAGGGAACCGCTGTGTTAGGTTACCATTTACAATGATGCTGCATTCAAACTCTTGGTAGAACATCTTGATTAGTGTGACTTATCTTTTCTGGAATTCCATAAGATAGCAGTATCTTCCATAGGGTTTCACGGTGCAAACTGTCAAAGGCTTTTTGAAAGTCTATGAAATTGATGTACAGAGGGGTATTCGATTCCAGACACTGTTCAATGATGTTTCTAAGGGTGAAGATTTGGTCAACACAGTTTCTACCCTTTCTGAACCCAGCCTGTTCTTGTCTCAGTTTAGTGTCAACAGCCTTATCGATTCTGCAGAGGATGATATTAAAGAAAACTTTTGATGGTATTGAAAGCAGTGTGATGCCTCGCCAGTTGTCGCAGTTCTGAAGGTTACCTTTCTTTGGACGTTTGACAATGAGTCCTTTTGTCCAGTCTTCTGGAATAGCTTCTTTTTCCCACACAGTTCTGAAGAAGTCTGTTAATACCTTTCTTGAGGTTTCAGGGTCAGCTTTTGGCATCTCAGCGTGTATAACGTCAATACCAGCTGCTTTCCCACTCTTCATGGTTTGGATGGCACGTTTGGCTTCATGTTCTTTTGGGCAGCTGACATCAATGCCAAGAACTTCATTTGCTGGTAGGGGATTGGGTGCATCCTCTGGTTCAGGTTTGTTGAGAACTTCACTAAAGTATGGCCTCCATCTTGCTGTTCTTTAGTTGTAAAAATCTTGCCATCCTTATCGTTCATGGGGCGAGACTGGCAGATGTTCATGCCACACAGCTATTTCGTGATTTTATATACAGCACTTAGTTCTCCTCTCTCAGAAACTCGTTCAGCATTACTAGCTAATTCATCAGCAAAGGCTCTTTTGTCATTCCTGGCACTCCTTTTGACTTAGCCTTGTATGCTTCCAAAACTTGCTTTTGTAGTCTTGATGATTTTGTGTTTCGCATCTTTGCCTTCAGTTGTTTTCTCTCATTTATTTTCTGCCATGTTCCAGATGTAATCCATTCTTTGTTAGTTTTCTTTTTGTAACCAAGTACTTTGGTGGCTGTCTCCACATAGGTATCTCTGATGTTTCTCCATCTGGTGTTAATATCTTCGTTTTCTTCCGTTATGCCGGTCAAAACACTGAAGCGATTTCTTAGTTGTAAAACAAACTCTTTCTTAGTTTTAGAACATTTCAGCTTAGCAATGTCCAGTTGTTTTCTTATCTTGTTCTGTTTTTCTACTTTCCTCCACTTCAGCTTTATAGTAGCTTTTACTAGGTAGTGATCGCTATGAATGTCGGCTCCGCGGTACACTCACACGTCTTGTAATGATCTTCGCCACTTCCCATTGATTAATATATGGTCAATCTGGTTTACTATGACCCCATCAGGTGACTTCCAGGTGATCTTGTGTATATCTTTGTGCCACCGATAATGAACTCATTTTCCAGACGGAAGTCAGCTAGACGTTTGCCATTGTTGTTCATCACACCACATCCATGTTTTCCCATAGCTCTCTCGTGATTGGTATTGTCTGCTCCAACCTTGGCATTCAGCTCACCCATAATCACAAGTGTATCGTGTTTAGGGACTTTTGAAACTGTAAGTTGTAACTCTTCAAAATAATTGTCTTTCTCTTCATCTTCAGCTTCGTTTGTTGGTGAATAACGCTGGATGATGGAAAGTTTACAGTGTTTTGAGTTAAATTGGGCTCTAATCATTCTGTCATTGATGGGTTCCCATTCCAGGAAGGTGTTTGTTTTCTCTTTTGAAACAATGATGGCTACTCCACGTATATGTTGATATTGATGTCCTGAGTGTAGTATGACTGATCCATCATTTTTATTGATAATTAGCAGGAATAGCCGAAGTTTTTTTTACTGTTCCGAAGTTTTTCGAATGCATGTCAAAAAAACGGTTTTGCTTCAGAGTGTCGCAGTACGCACTGTTTGCATGTCAGAACCGGTTTAAACCGATAAACTGGTTTTATTGCGCAGCTCTAGTATTTATCTCTCTCTCGCGCTCTCTTTCTGTCTGTTTCTCTGTACAGTATTTTGAACTATTTCTCTGTTGCGTTTGTATCTGAATATCTGTGTTGGTACTTTCTCTCTTTTTTTTCGCTCCCTCTATATTTGTACTGTATTTTTCGGGCCATAAGGCGCACTTAAAAGCCTTCAGTCCTCAAAAAAAAATGGATGGTGCGCTTTATAATCCAGTGTGCGTTATGTATGGATGAAGCCACAAGATGCCATCTCACTGATACCGTCAAAACCCAAGTGAAGCGAACAAATCGGAGCTTACCATCATTCCGGTGGATTAACCAAAGAACTCCAACCTATCGGTGTCAACAGGTCGTAAGTTAGAAAGATCCGGGCTTTATGTCCAATACTGGCACTACTACTATCAAAGTCAGGTGATGCTGAGTACCGGTGAGTGGTTTCACCTAATCGTCTATCCTCAGGATGCTCAACCGGCTTAATGAGAGTCTCATGTTCACCACCAGGATAAAGCACCGCTACAGATCTCCTCCTGAGACCTCGGATTAACCTTCTTGAATTTAAAGTTACGCTGATACAGCTTTCTTAAAAGTAATGACCTCCGTTCTGTAATGAACACAATACTCACGCTGCGAATGGGTGCCGCCATGTTTGTTATTGTGATGACGTCTCTTTAAGGCGACGTGGCTGAGAGAAGTTCAGGTCACGACCGGAAAGACTTCTAGTCTCCGTCTCTATTGATCTGACTCCATGCGCGTGAGGGAATAATTGACAATAAAATATTATAATATAATATAATAATAATAATAATAAACTAGTGATCATAATTTTAATAGTACTAATGATTTGTAAATCGTAGATTGGCTGATGAATTGAGAGCTTTGCCTCACGGCTCAGCTCCTTCTTCACCATGACGAACCAGCACAGGCTCCGTTTTACAGCAGAGGCTGCAGCAATCCGTCTGTCGATCTCCCACTCCATCCTTCCCTCACTCGTGAACATGACCCCAGGATACTTGAACTCCTCCACTTGGGGCAGGACCTCATTCTTGACCCAGAGGGGCCATTCCACCTTTTTCCGGCTGAGAACCATGGCCCGGTCTTCCCGGCTGCTCCACACAGACAGTCCAACAACATCCAGAGCCGTGAGGTATTCAGGCCAGCTCTCGTCCACCTCCAGAGTCCGGCCATAGAGTACATTTTTTTTATCTACCTCAATGACCTCTGCTCCAGCAATGGACAGAGCCTCTTCCAGACCCCAAGGCTCTTCGTCTTCCACGGAGGGTAAGTTGGTGGAATTCAGGAGGTCCTTGGAACTTCTAACTCCCGACAACATACCCAGTCGAGGTGAGCATCTCCCCACTTGCACTGTAAACAGTGTGGAGAACTGCTTTCCCCTCCTAAGGTGTTGGATGGTGGTCCAGAACCATTCCGAGGTCAACCGATAGTTGCTTTCCACGATCTCACTGAAATCTTTCCATTTCTGAGTTTTTGTCTCTGCAACAGATCGGGCTGCAGCACATTTGGCTTGTCAGTTACCTGCCCATTGCCTCGGGAGTCCCACAGGCCAATAAAACCCGATAGGCCTCCTTTTTAATTGGGACGGCCCCCCCCCTTACTGCAGGTGCCCAACACCCAGTTTGAGGGTTCCCCACAACAGGCACCTATGTCCTTCCAGCCACAGCTTCAGGTTGCCGCCTTAATAATGAAGACACAGAACTTGGCCCATTCAGATTTCATGATTCCCGCCTCCTATGGGTAAGGGTGTAATGGTAGGTATTGTGAAATGTCATTATGTGTATCAGCACAAATAACACTCAACACGTCCCCTCCACCTAGAGGTGGAGGAAGGCTCCCCTTTCGTCAACCGAGGAGAACCCCAGTATATGGGCACTGAGGTGGGGAGACAACAAGCCGGCTCTCCCCATGAGCCTTTCCAGAATTAAACAAGGTCTCTCTTGAGATGGGTGATGCCAGAGCGCAAACTATAGTATGGGTTCAGGTGAGCCCGCCTGTCGGTATCTCTCAACCTTGTGCACCGGCTCAGGCTCCTTCCCTGCCATTCCATGTCCCAAAGGCCAGTAACTTGCTGAGCATCGGTCCGGCGGAACCCACGACTTCTGCTGCCACTCAGCTCACATTGTACTCAACCCCATAGTCCCTCCCACAGACGATGGGTCTATGGGAGGGTGTTCTGATGTCTTCTCTTTGGGCTGGGCCCGACCGAGCTCCGTGGGCAGAAGCCTGTCCACCAGGCACGCGCCTTTGAGCCCATTCCCCAGGCCCGGCTATGAGGAGGGGTTCCTGCGTCTGGGCAAGGGAAACTGAGTCGTTGTACCCGTTTCTCTCATGGAGGTTCTTCTGAACTGCACTTAGTCTGGACCTTTAGTGAGGGCCTGTGTGCCTTAGGTGATCCTACAAAGAGCATAATAGAGAGACAGTGTCGCTCAGCGGAGAGTTATCTGCTCGTAACTTCCTGTGTGAACACGGCCTGCCGGAGCGCTCTGTCTTCTGTTTGTTTGTCATGAGAGTTAAATCCAGAAACTAGATTTCAGGTGGATGTGCTGAGTTAGTCAGAACTTGGACGCCTTTACATTGTGCATTAATCAGGTTACTAGAAACAGGAGCACTTCTATCTTGCTTGTTTATTTGTTTGTTCATTTGTATTTGTGATATTTTTTTCTTTAAGGGAATGTACGTGTTTATGCATGCAGTAAAGGGAACACCGTTCGAAACTCCAGATCAGGGCAAAGCGAGACTCCTGACACACTGGGAACAACTGGACTACGGTGTGCAGTTCACGTCATCCAGAAAGTTCTTCACAATTTCACCCATCATTTTGTACGTATGTATGTGTCCTGTCTGTGTGTGGGGGGTGTTTTGTGTGTGTGTGGGGGGTCTATGTGGTGTGTGTGTGTGTGTGTGTCTGTGTGGTCTAGGTGATGTGTGTGTGTGAGTGGGGTGTATGTTGTGTGTGTGTGTGTGTGGGGGAGGGGTTTGTGTGTGTGTGTGTGGGGGTTTGTGTGTGTGTGTGTATGTATGTATGTACAGATCCTTCTCAAAAAATTAGCATATTGTGATAAAGCTGATTACAGAAAATAATGTACTGATAAACATTACACTTTTAGTTGAAACAGGCTTTGGGTGGTCAGGAAGTGCTTCCAGATGACTGGACAACTACAGCGAATGTGATCAGGGACACAGGTAGGAGAATACTTGGTGTGTCATCTGGAAGGAAAGTAGATAAGGAGACTTGGTGGTGGAATGAGGAAGTGCAGGAGTGTGTACAAAGGAAGAGATTAGCTAAGAAGAAGTGGGACATTGACAAAACCGAAGAGAGTAAACAGGAGTACAGGGAGACGCAGCGTAAGGCAAAGGTAGCAGTGTCAAAGGCCAAACAGAGCGCGTTTGATGACTTGTATGCTCGGTTGGAAAGTAAGGAGGAGAAAATGATTTATACAGGTTGGCACAGCAGAGAAATAGAGATGGGAAGGACGTGCAGCAAGTTAGATTGATAAAGGACAGAGAGGGAAATGTATTGACTGATGACAGAAGTGTGCTGGGAAGATGGAAAGAGTACTTTGAAGAGCTGATGAATGAGGAAAATGAGAGAGAAAAAAAGAGGAGAAGAGGTGACTGTTGAGGACCAGGAAGTAGCAAAGATTAGTAAGGGTGAAGTGAGGAGGGCATTGAAGAGGATGAAGAATGGAAAGGCAGTTGGTCCTGATGACATACCGGTGGAGGTATGGAAGTGTCTAGGAGAGGTAGCAGTAGATTTTCTGACAAGAACATTTAACAAGGTCTTAGAGAGTGAGAGGATGCCAGAGGAATGGAGGAGAAGTGTGCTGGTGCCCATTTTTAAGAACAAGGGAGACGTGCAGAGTTGTGGCAACTACAGAGGGATAAAGTTGATGAGCCATACGATGAAGTTATGGGAAAGAATAGTGGAAGCTAGACTAAGGGCAGAAGTCAGCATTTGTGAACAACAGTTTGGTTTCATGCCCAGAAAGAGCACCACAGATGCAGTGTTTGCCTTGAGGATGTTAATGGAGAAGTACAGAGAAGGTCAGACGGAGCTGCATTGTGCCTTTGTGGATCTGGAGAAAGCATATGACAGGGTGCCGAGAGAAGAACTGTGGTATTGCATGAGGAAGTCTGGAGTGGCAGAGAAGTATGTTAGAGTGGTGCAGGACATGTATGAGAGATGTAAGACAGTGGTGAGGTGTGCTGTCGGTGTGACAGAAGAGTTCAAGGTGGAGGTGGGACTGCATCAAGGGTCAGCTCTCAGCCCCTTCTTGTTCGCTATGGTGATGGACAGGCTGACAGACGAGGTTAGACAAGATTCCCCATGGACTATGATGTTTGCAGATGACATTGTAATCTGTAGTGAGAGCAGAGAACAAGTGCAGGAAAATCTAGAGAGGTGGAGGTATGCCCTGGAAAGGAGGGGAATGAAGATTAGCCTCAGTAAGACAGAATACATGTGCATGAATGCCAAGGACCAAAGAGGAACGGTGAGATTACAGGGAGCAGAGATAAGAAAGGTGGAGGATTTTAAGTACTTAGGCTCAACAATCCAGAGCAATGGAGAGTGTGGAAAAGAGGTGAAGAAGCGTGTGCAGGCAGGTTGGAATGGTTGGAGAAAAGTGTCCGGTGTGATGTGTGATAGGAGGGTATCGGCAAAAATGAAAGGAAAAGTGTACAAGACGGTGTTGAGGCCAACGATGCTGTATGGGTTAGAAACAGTGGCCCTGGGGAAAAGACAGGAGGCAGAGTTGGAGGTAGCAGAGATGAAAATGTTGAGGTTCTCTTTGGGAGTAACGAGGATGGATAGGATTAGGAATGAGCACATCAGAGGGACAGCACATGTAAGACGTTTTGGAGACAAAGTCAGAGAGGCTAGATTGAGATGGTTTGGACATGTACAGAGGAGGGATAGTGAGTATATTGGTAATAGGATGCTGAGGCTGGAACTACCAGGCAAAAGGCCTAGAGGAAGACCAAAGAGACGATTCATGGATGTGGTGAAGGAAGACATGAAGGTCGTTGGTGTAAGAGAAGAAGATGCAAAGGATAGGGTGAGATGGAGGCAGATGATTCGCTGTGGCGACCCCTGAAGGGAAAAGCCGAAAGGAAAAGAAGAAGAAACATTACACTTTCATATATTTTAGATTAATTACACACAACTGAAGTAGTTCAAGCCTTTTATTGTTTTAATATTATATTGTTTTTATTATTTTTTTTAATATTATTAATTTTTTATTAGTTTTTATTATTATTTTAATTTATTATTATAAAAAAGTAAAGAAAAACCAAAAATTCCTATCTCAAAATATTAGCATATTTCATCCGACCAATAAAAAAAGTGTTTTTAATACAAAAAAAGTCAACCTTCAAATAATTATGTTCAGTTCTGCACTCAATACTTGGTCGGGAATCCTTTTGCAGAAATGACTGCTTCAATGCGGGCGTGGCATGGAGCCGATCAGCCTGTGGCACTGCTGAGGTGTTCCGGAGGCCCAGGATGCTTCGATAGCGGCCTTAAGCTCATCCACAGTGTTGGGTCTGGTGTCTCTCAACTTTCTCTTCACAATATCCCACAGATTCTCTATGGGCTTCAGGTCAGGAGAGTTGGCAGGCCAATTGAGCACCGTAATACCATGGTCAGTAAACCATTTAGCAGTGGTTTTGGCACTGTGAGCAGGTGCCAGGTCGTGCTGAAAAATGAAATCATCTCCATAAAGCTTTTCAGCAGATGGAAGCATGAATTGCTCCAAAATCTCCTGATAGCGAGCTGCATTGACCCCGCCCTTGATAAAACACAGTGGACCAACACCAGCAGCCGACATGGCACCCCAGACCATCACTGACTGTGGGTACTTGACGCTGGACTTCAGGCATTTTGGCATTTCCTTGTCCCCAGTCTTCCTCCAGACTCTGCCACTTGATTTCCGAATGACATGCAAAATTTGCTTTCATCCGAAAAAAGTACTTTGGACCACTGAGCAACAGTCCAGTGCTGCTTCTCTGGTTCAAAAGTGGCTTGACCTGGGGAATGCGGCACCTGTAGCCCATTTCCTGCACACGCCTGTGCACGGTGGCTCTGGATGTTTCTACTCTAGACAGTCCACTGCTTCCACAGGTCCCTCAAGGTCTGGAATCGGCCCTTCTCCACAATCTTCCTCAGGGTCCGGTCACCTCTTCTGGTTGTGCAGCGTTTTCTGCTACACTTTTTCCTTCCCACAGACGTCCCACTGAGGTGGCTTGATCGAGCACTCTGGGAACAGCCTATTCGCTCAGAGATTTCTTTCTGTGTCTTACCCTCTTGCTTGAGGGTGTCAATGATGGCCTTCTGGACAGCAGTCAG
>CM045729.1:5857662-5867662 GCA_024760905.1 Plotosus lineatus | reverse complement strand
GTTTTAATCCATACTATGTTGAGTAAAAAAAGAAAGTGGTCTCGGACGAATATGTACAACATGGATTCACATATATAACGTGATGTTAGTCGGTGTCCTATCTGCATGATTTGCGAAGTAGGATCAACGCTGTGCTGACTGACGTATACGGACATTTATGTGTATATAATATCAATAAATACATATTCAATACTATAAATGCTTATAATAACAATTAAACATTCAAAAATAATGCATAAAATGTAAATAAAACAAATACAGACAGACGCACGCGCGCACTCGCACTCAGATGCGTACCTCACATAAAAATGTAAGTAGTTGTGATGGGGGAGTTCATGCATTGTATTGGTTTTGTTCTTTGAACACGGTGATGTTAATAATGTAAGATATTTTACTCTTCAGTATGAAATATTTGCTCGTTTAGAATCTTGAGGAGGCAACACGTCTCAAAGTAAAGTTGGGGCGGGGCAACAAAAGGCTGTGAACCTAAGTGGTACTACGAAGACTGCAACCAATCAGCTCGCAGCATTTCTGAGCAACCGTTTGTTCATTCGCCAACCACTTTATCATTAAATGGTCGCAGGGAGGCCTGGAACCTATCTCAGCCAACTTCTCTGGGCAATGATAGAGTACACCTTATTCCGCTTGCCAGTCCGTCACAGGGTTACAAGCACAACTATTTACACCTGGAGGCAATTTGAACCACAAGAAACTGAATGTGCACCGTTTCGTATCTGTGAACTGAGGGACGGAAACCAGAGCACCTAAAGGAAACCACAAGAACTTCCTCAAAGCACAAGTAGTTAAACCATATGCAACATACTGAGGAAAATTTTGGGAATTTGCATGTTCAACCACTTAAAAACAAACTGGTCCTGCGGTTCATTATGGGCCACAGATTCAATGAAATACTGAATCATTCATCACTCGCAGTGAAAATAGGAGCAGTGGAGATCCGGTGGGAAGAAGCTCTCCAAAGTTGGAGGTTCAAACCCTACTATCACCAGGTCGTCACTGCCGTGTCCCCCCCCCCCCCCCCCCCCCCAGTGCACTACCTGGGTTATCAAAGGCAGGCCATGTCTTTTACTGTCTATGGTGTGAGGTTCATGTAAAAGAACAATTGCTGACTTTCAAGAGTAGCTGCATAGCCGTCAGCGTTTTTCTGCCCCACGGTGGCCTGGTAAGCTGTCCAGGTTGTACTCTGCCCTCACCCGGAGTCAGCAGAGATGGGCACCAGCCTCTCCGCTACCCTAATTAAGATTATTCATTCATTAATTCATGCATTCATCTTCCGCTTAATGCGGCGTCGGGTTGCGAGTGCATCAACCTAAGCAATGAGGTCCAGACGTCCCTCTCCCCAGCCATTTCCTCCAGCTCTTCTGGGGGGACCTCGAGGTGTTCCCAGACCATCCGAGAGACGATCCCTTCAGTGTGTTCTAGGTTGACCCCGGGGGTCTCTTTCCATTCAGACAAGCCCAAAACACCACACCAGGGAGGCGTTCGGGGGCATTCAACCAGATGCCCGAGCCACCTCAACTGGCCCCTCTTGATGTGGGGGAGCAGCGGTTCTACTCTAAGCTCCTGCTGGATGGCTGAGCTTCTCATCCCCAAGGGAGAGCCCTGCCACCGGGCAAAGGAAGCTCATTCCAGCTGCTTCTATCCGTGATCTTGTTCTTTCAGTCAATACCCAAAGCTCGTGCCCATAGGAAAGGGTTGGAACATAGATCGACTAATAAATTGAGAGCTTTGGGGCCCAGCTACCTCTTCAACATGACAAACCGGTAAAGGCTCCACTTTACAGCAGAGGCTGCAGCAATCCACCTGTTGATCTCCCGCTCCATCCTTCCCTCACTCGTGAACAAAGCCCCGAGATACTTGAACTCCTCCACTTGGGGCAGGACCTGATTCCCAACCGAGAGGCTGCATTACACCCTTTTCCGTTTGAGAACCATGGCCTCGGACCTGGAGGTGCTGATTCTCATCCCATACACTCGATTGCAAATCACTCCAATGAGAGCTGGAGGTCCCGGCTTGATGAAGCCAGAAGGACAATGTCATCCGCAAAAAGCAGAGATGAGATCCGATGGCCGCCAATCCAGAACCCCTCTACGTCTCGGCTGCGCCTAGAAATTCTGTCCTTAAAAGTTATGAACAGAACCGGTGACACAAGACTCCAACCCTCACCGGAAACAAATTCAATCTGTTGTTCCCAATACGGACCAAACTCTGGCTCGGGTGATACAGCGTATCAATAGGTCCGGAATGCCGTACTCCTGGAGCATGTTCTACAAGATAGCCCGAGGGCCACGGTCAAAAGCCTTCTCCAAATCCACTAAACACATATGGACAGATTGGGCAAACTCTCATCGGCCCCTCCAGGATCCTGTAGAGCAGGGGTGTCAAACTCGTGCCACAAAGGGCCATGTGACTGCAGGTTTTTGTTTCAACCAAGCAACAGCACACCTGACTTGCCTCAGATTCTTCAGGCAGTTGATTGGTCAGTTTCTGTACAGAGCACACAGATTGACCAATCAACTGCCTGAAGACTCTTATCACCTGTTCGAATGCGCCAAGTCAGGTGTGCTGCTGCTTGGTTGAAACAAAAACCTGCAGCAACGTGGCACAAGTTTGACACCGCTGCTGTAGAGTGTATTGAGTTGGTCGAGAGTTCCGCGGCTAAGACAAGAACCAGCCATCAGTCCTCCTCTCCAGCACCACTGCATTGACTTTCCCGGGTCGGCTAAGGAGTGTGATTCCACCAGCATAATTGGAACACACCCTCCGGTCCCCCTTTTTATAAAGGAGACTACCTTTCCGGTTAAGATTAAGCAGTTCAGGAAAATGAATGAAAGTGCAGGGAAAGTACGACAGCCTGGGCCTCTGTGTGTTTGTTCTGCTTCCCATTGTTGTGGATCCTTTTCAAGAAAAGTTGGATCCAATTCCAAGGTCGCATTATAAAGTCCCACGTGTTAGATTTGGCACCTAGATGCTGAACTTTGGCCGTGTTGAGCAAGAAGTAAACATTGAGGCCTCTGCTTCGAAATTTATATTTGCGGTTTTGGTATGAAGTGTCACAATAATTTAAACTGGCCAGTATAAAATAGGAAAGTTTAAATGTTCCCATATTGTTAACACACACAGACATTATTTGTATATAAACACTCTGGACTGAAGTCGACGAACTCGCGACCATAATGTTCCTGTGTGTTTCTTCATCATTAGGCTCCAGGTGTCAGTTTTCTTTGCTGTTATAAGACATTTCTCTGTTGTGTGAAGTCTCTGTGCTAGATATTGGGAAAGTGGGGATTTGTGGTCACTCATCCTCGACAGCATTATTAAGGTCAGAAGCTGATGGGAGGCGGAGACACCGGGGACAGATGTTATTGTATTTCATTCCATTTCAGTGGGGTCATGGTCGGCGTTCTTGGCAGACACTCTTATTCAGAGCGACTTACAATTAGCATTTTTATATATTATACAACTGAGCAGGGCCGTGCTGAAGGGCCCAACAGTGGTGACAGTGGGGATTGAACCGCTGACCTTTAGATCAGTAACCTTATCCAATAAGCCACCACTGCCCGATAGGCTCTAGGCAAGAGACTCACGTTCTCCCAGTCTAACCTTGGTAAGGCACTGTGTGTGCACGGGCGGGACGGGGACACGGCCATGCTGGAACAGGTACGAGTCTCTTAGTGATAGTGAAGGGAAATAGTGATCCAACGGCAAACGAATCCAGTGGTACCTCACTTTATGAAATTAATCCGTTCCAGCGCCTTTTTCGTAACCCACATTTTTCCAAAGTTGAGCCGCATTTTACATGTAAAACACGCGATTCGTTCCAAGGCTCCCGAGACTACCCCCTAAACCCTTCAAAAATTCTAAAAGTACTGTACACCAATTTTGTATGAAATGTGTTAAAAGTAAAAGAAAATTGTTTACTTTTTTTTAAATCTCTCGAACCACCCATGCGACGTTTTAAAGTCCGGGGGTTGCTGGTCTGAAGAACCCTCACCCCCACCCTCTTTCACGAGGTCATTAAATATGGTAGTTGCTTTTTCCGAAATAATCGCCTCCGTCACTGTATCTCCATTTTTGAGGCCTCCTGCTTCAATATCGTCCCGAATGTAGCGGGGTTTCGGCCGTACTCCTTTGCGATTTCACTCAACCGCATCCTACTTTCATATTTTTTTATCATCTCCTGCTTTACTTTTATTGATAACGGAACCCGCTTATTCTTTTCAGTCTCACTGGGAATCACTTTCTTGGGGCTCATGATTAATAACGAAAAATAACTCCGCAATAAGCACAGTCAAAAAACTCACGAAACTCACAAACCAACAGTACAACTGTCCTTCGCGTGAGTGTCGGACAATGGGTCGAAGGCACACGCAAAGCATTATGGGTACAGTACTGTATTATGGAGATTCAGCTCCCTCCTAGCCAATGGGAGGCCAGTGGGGCGGGGTGTTGGGAGACAACCAATGGGAAAGCAACTTGCACATTGTTTGAATGTTTGAAAGGCGCTTTTGAATTTTTAAGATGGCGCTTGCGTAACATGAACTTGATTCGTATACAGAGACAAAAATTTTAGGAAAATGCGTTTCGTAACCTGAATTTTCCATTTGGTGAGACTTTCGTAAAGTGAGGTACCACTGTGACAATTTTTCTAAGCCCTGAAGGCGGTGCTGATGTTCCTCGCGTCTTTTTCTTCACTGCAGTCAGTGTAGCAGAAAGCCACCTCGACTACACATGAGTTCATAGTCGTGTCTCGTATGTTTCCAGAGAATTTTAAAAGTAAATCATGATGAAATTTTCACGTCTCTTTTTCTTGTAACATCCATCACGCACAATTTTTTTTTCTTTTCATGAATAAACACAAGTATCAGTGGATATCTTTTCTTCCCTCCCTAAATAACTCATGACCGTAAATATGCCAAGAAACAAGCTTAGCGATGTATGGCTTTAATATTTCGGGTGAGACTGGCGAGGGAAAAAATGGCCCGGACACGTAACAGATATCACGCCCGTGACAGTAGAATCACCTGTACGATATTTAATGTACGTCCCTCATCCATAACCCTGATGGTTTCGCCCGTGTCAGGAAACTTTATCCCTGACACTGGAGACTCCTTTCTGCTGTACCAGCTGCAGCATGAGTTGTTACTATGGAAACAATAAGATATGAACTCAAGTGCATTAACGTAAACCTGTCACTCTATCATAAACCTGACTGTCAGAGAAAGATGGGTGTTAAAGTATTAACTACAAGTCATATATATATATATATATATATATATATATATATATATATATATATATATAATTAACAACCAAATCAGATTTGAAATTTAAAAAATTGTCAGGCTCAAACAGCTGTAAGAAACGAGTCACTTCAGCAGAGTCAGTTCATCGCAGGCCTGGCGCACGACTCCTTTATAAACCTCGTAATGGTGATTCAACTCTTTCTGGCAGTGAATTTTGTACTTGGTGCCTAAAGCACCGTCTGGAGAAGCTGTTCCGTAGAACACTCTGCTGATCCTGGAGTGGACGAGAGCCATGGCACACATCACACACGGCTCCCTGGTGACGTACAGCTCGTACCCGGTGCAGATGTATGGCTGGACGGTTTGGTCAGACGCTGAGGCTTCGTGGTGGCCCGTGGAAAGCTGTAGGTCCACAGTGGTGTATCTGCATGCTGGGTGTTTCTCGTATCGATAAACGCCTCCTCCTTGTGACCAGGCAACGAGGTCGATACACACCATCACAGCATGGTGAAGAGGGTGATCCCGGGTCAGGTCGTGACCTATAGCGATAACCTTTCCTGATTTGGGTTCCACCACCACGGCACCCACTGCCTCCATTCCTTCGTTGTGTCCAGATCTGGCAGCCTCCACGGCAGTCTGCATGTATTCCTGGATTTTTGCTTTCTGGCTGGACATAAAAAGCTGTCCCCTCAAACTCAGCGTGACTTGTTTATCCTCGTGGAAGGACGTCGGCCAGTGATGGCTCGCTCGCTCAAACTGCGGCCTGGTTAAAGGAGCTCGGGCTGGGATTTTAACCAGGAAAGGTTCTCCCAAGCCTTCAGAATTAAAGTCTTTCGCACTCAGGAGATCCGTCAGGGCCGGACGCTGCGGCGGAGTCATGAAGGTGGTGATGGGGACATCACTAACAAGGCACACGATCACTTCTAATGGATGAGGGCTGCTCTTGTCCTTGCAAGCTCTAACTCTTTTAATATGCTGGAAATCTGGTAAGGGATGGACCGCAGACAGATCTTTGACCAAACGTGAAGTTTGGCGTTTATCAGTGATGGGAGCAGCGTAGGCGTCCAGCAATTTGACATCCTCAGACATTTCATCTGACAGGACAGGAAGGACAGACCAAGAGACTGGATCATACTCCATCCCTTTTCTCCTTTTCATCTCTGGCTCCATTTTAACCATTTAAATTAAAAAGCACATGACACTCCCGCGGCAAATAAAACCAAAACTGTGAAATATTTTTAGCAAATAAACTCTTTTCTCAAATTGTATTCTGAGAAAAAAGATTCAAAAACAACGAATTTTCTAAAATAAATAAATAAAACATGCACCCTTGAGCAAAATCCAAGTGTGTAGAAAAGTCCGTCGCTATTATACAAATCCCTGGAAACAACAGTCAAGGTTTTAGGTTCCGGTGTTTTTCCACCAAACTTGAAACTTTTATGGGAGAAAAAAATTAAACAATTATCGTCCCATGTTATGTAAAATTTTCATCATAACTACAATTGTCACACATCAAGTAAATGATAGTAAAATATTCACTTTATAAAACGGAACAACAAAAGAATGTACTGTTGCACATCGGAGGCATTTTTCTGTGTGCTTTTTAATCCCACTCGTATTTGTAACACTAGAGCCCGCCTTCTTTGTTGGGACTGGTTAATTCTATGCGTTGGGCTGATTGATTGGACATCAACTGTAAAATCATCCAATCCGTGTTTAGATGTAAATTGACAGCGATTCACAAAAGAAGAACGTTATTCAAAACGAAAACGGGTATGAAATGTTAAAACGTGAAGACATGGACTACATTATTTCCAACGAGTTTATCCCATATTTATTTTTGTCTTTTTAAGTAAATAGCTGTTCGTGCGGACAGGTTGATGATGAATGAAATTAGTTTCTATAATTAAATGTTTGTGTAGTTTTTTTTGTAGTAGGTGATCAGGTTCAGGGTGCATCATGTTTACAGGTAAAGGTTTTTACTGCAGATTAGCATCATGTGTGTTGATGGGGTTTAAAACCTGCAGAAAAGCTTCTCTGATCAGATCTACATCCAGGCTGGTGTTGGGCATCGAGACGAGCTGTGATGAGACAGGGGCTGCTGTTCTGGATGAGGCTGGGACAATCCTTGGAGAATCCCTACACTCACAGAAAGAAGTGCACTTGAAGTAAAGATGATTTAACAGTATTCATTTACAGGTGTTATCGAGTTTATTTAACACTGATTTCATTAAAAATGTCTAATACACCTGAGATAAGGAAGGGAACCCACTTCCTCCCCAGTTAAAACAGCATGCTTCTAGTAGTTAGCATTTTTGAAAGAGGACCATATGGTCCTGCTGGGGGGGGGGGCGTTAAAGGGTTAATCCAACGTAATGTTGGTAACTTTTATGTCTTGTGTCACACAAATGAAACTTAGCTCATTCAGATTCCACATAATAACACGTAATACAGAAAAAAGTACAGTATACGTACTTTAAGTGAGACAGTATTACACTGAAAATCTGCAACTGCCTTGTAACGGAACATGTAAAAGCACATCCGTAAAACAACTGATGTTGAAAACTTGAAAGATTGTCATCCCCCACATAGAAAAAACTTTTGAATACAGTATATATTTTACATTTACAGCATTTTCTCGTATCATTGTAGTACAACTGAGGAATTGAGGGATCAGGGCCTTGCTCAAGGGCCCAACAGGGGTGACAGTGGGGATCAAACCGCTGACCTACGGATCAGGGATCCACGACCTTATCATTGTAGTACAACTGAGGAATTGAGGGATCAGGGCCTTGCTCAAGGGCCCAACAGGGGTGACAGTGGGGATCAAACCGCTGACCTACGGATCAGGGATCCACGGCCTTATCCACAAAGCCACCATTGACATAGTAAACTACTTCTCTGTATCAGCAGCATAACATTCATCGTTCATTTTCTGTAACATCTCAATCCTAATTAGACTCGCGGGGAGGCTGGCACCCATCCCAGCCGACTCTGGGCAAGGCCAGAGTACACCCTGGACGGCTCGCCAGGCCAGCGCAGGGCAAAAACATGCTGATGGCTTTGCAGCTCCTCTTGACAAAAGTCAGCAATGATTCTTTTACATGAACCTCCCACCATAGACAGTGAGGGACATGGCCGGCCTTTAATAACCCAGTTACCTGCACTGGGGGAGGAGCATAACATAAAAACATTAAATCAGCACCAGTACCATCTTTCCGCTTCACTAGTAATAGTGAGAATAGTAATAACGAAGCTTCCCAAACTTAAGTGATGGTGGTTCTTACAGCAAGAAGGTTCTGGGTTCAAGTTGCAGTCTTGGCGAGGTTCCTGTATGGAGTTTGCAGGTTCTCCCCGTGCATGGGTTTCCCCAGAGTCATCCACAGCAGGCTAATCGGCTGTTCCAAATTGCTGATAGTTGTGAGTGTTGGACCTGTGATGGACTTGCAAGCTCTTGAAGCTGATCAGATAAGAATGGATATCAATATATGACCATCGAGCACCGAACCAGTCACTGGGCTTTCAACCTCCAGGTCGACAGCCTTCAGACACACTGGAGCGAGCCCATTCATAAATAACTAAATTGGTGCTGGGATTCTGACAAAGAAAATGAATCACCACCTTCTGACCAATCAGAATCCAGAATTTGATGTTTCCATGGTGTAAGAGGAAGAAAACACTCAGATGATTTTCTGTAGGAAAATAATACACATCATCACCCCATTCATTCACTCTCAGAGCCGCTTGATCCTAATTGGGGTCGCAGGGAGGCTGTTGCCCATCTTAGCCGACTCCAGGGTACACCCTGGACAGCTCACCAGGCCATCACAGAGCCAACACTCACACAACCATTCACACTCACACCTAGTGGCGAGCATAGGGAGAACATGCACACGCCACAGAGAGCCCCCGAGCCGGGAATCGAACCCAGGACCTTCTTGCTGTGAGGCAGACGTGCTAACCACTACGGCACCGTGCCGCCCGCCATCACCATTATTTTCTCATGTTGGCATGATCTTGAGTAGTTTTATTCCTTTGTTAGTAATGTATGTATATATAGGGGCAGCCATGACCTAACGGTTAGAGAAGTAAACTTGGGAATGAAACGTCATTGGTTCAATTCCCAAACCAGCAGGAAAAATGTGTGGCAGTGGGCGGAGTGAGCAGCATCTTCCCTTCCTCTACATAAATGGCTGAAGTGCCCTTGAGCAATGTACCAAACCTCCAGCTGCACTCTGGGTGCTGCAGTGTGTGGCAGCCCACTGCTTCGTGTGTGTGTGTGTGTGTGTGTGTGTGTGTGTGTGTGTGTGTGTGTGTGTGTGTGTGTGTGTGTGTGTGTGTGCGCGCCCACGTCAACGCTTTAATAGCGCGGTTTATTCTACAGGACAGGAGGGATCATCCCGCCCGTTGCCCAGCGCCTCCATAAGGAGAACATTAACAGGGTGGTGCAGGAGGCCTTGGACAGAAGTGGCGTCACTCCGCATGAGCTCGCCGCCGTAGCCACGACGGTTAAACCGGGACTGGCGCTGAGTCTCGGCGTCGGCTTACACTTCAGCCTGAGTTTCGTACGACAACACGAAAAGCCTTTTATCCCCATCCATCACATGGAGGCCCACGCTCTGACTGTCAGGATGCTCCAGCACGTGGACTTCCCGTTTCTGGTGCTGCTCGTGTCAGGAGGTCATTGTCTTCTGGCGCTGGCGAGAGGCATCGATGAGTTCTTGCTGTTAGGGCAG
>CM045729.1:5815162-5855162 GCA_024760905.1 Plotosus lineatus | reverse complement strand
TCAGGGAGGGAAAGGGGGTCGTATCACATACTCAGGACGTGGTCTACGAGCCAAAGTGAGTCCGGGACGCCTTCAGCTCATCGGGGCGGATTTATTTACGGATCGGTTTGTTGATGTGTGATTTATTTTCTCTCAGAGCTCCGCTGGGGACGGATATTTCTACGGAAGTGAGAGACGCCGCCATCAGACTTCCTGGGATAAAATTCAAAATAAAAAGCTAGAATTGTATCTGATATTGTAATATTCATTTCTAAAATAAATAAATATGTGTAGATGTGTGTGTGTGTGTGTGTGTTGCAGTGTTTATATTTGAATGGGTGGTATTGAGAGTAGGATGTGAGGAGTTGTTCTAAAAGCATGAATCCAGTGTGGAGTCACTGATCTCACAGCAGACATGCAGCATCATCATCATCAGCATCATCATCATCGGCAGCAGCAGCATCATGGAGGCTCAGGTTTCCCAGGTAAGGACCCAAAGTGCTGGAGGACTGAACAATGTGCAGGACTCTGGGATAAAGAATCGGCTGTCCTGCTCCAGCGAGGACACACCCCCAGGGGCGGGTGGGTTCTGTCAGAGCCGTGTGACATGTTGCTTCTCTTCGGTGCATCTGGAACAGGGTTATTGTCGTTCATTAAAAACTACCAGTGATTTTTTTTCTCCCCATAAATTGAAACATACATTTAAAAACTACAGTAGAGAGTCTTGCATAATTTAATCACAGAAACTGAAATAAAATCGAATTGTAGGTAAAGTTAGCTCATTTTGTTTTGTTTTGGGTTTTTTTTTTAAATTTCCAGTCTATTTGTGATGTGTGGGGCTGGTGATGTAGTGGTTAAGATTCTGGGCTCATGGTCAGGAGGTTGTGTGTTCGAATCCCCGTTAGACCCCCAACCGTGCTCAGACCTCTGGGCAAGGTCTTAACCACAACTGTGCCTCTGTTCACCCGGCAGTATAACTGGGTACCAGTAAAAATATACAGTGGAACCTTGACTTACAAGTGTCTTTTATAATCAATTTTCCATGATACGAGCTTCGATCCACCAAAACTCCACCCCATCCAACCAGCAAAATTTTGATTTATTATTATGGATGCTTATATAGCACAATTTCATACACACGCATGCTCAGTGCACATGAGACCCCAGCGCTCCGGGCACCCGTCGCCACTGTACGGCACCAGTTGTTGTGTTGTTCTATCCTTTTGATGCTGAGTGCCAAGCAGGAAGTAACAACTCCCAAATTTTAAAGTCTCATGGTATGACGTGGCTGGATTTGAACTCTGACCTTCCGCAGGATAAAGCGGACGCTCTATCAACTGAGCTACATTCCCAGATTTACGAGTGCTCCTGTGGAAATGGCTTTTCTGGGCCGATTAGTCTCGTATTCTTCCGCGTATATTCCTCTAGGCTTCAAGAACGCCTTGTGCAGTGCTTCTCAATTATTTTCTCGGATGCCCACTATAGGAAGAACCCCCCCACCACCCCCGGTGCCTGCACGCAAATATAAATAGTGTTTACTGCACTTCATATCGTTTGCTTGGTGCTTTTTCCCCACACCATAGGAAACACAGCGAGAGCACCACTGCCACCGACTGCAGAGGATGCACAATTACACTTAATTCTAGTACAGTATGGCAAAAAAACATGTTCCCCAGGGTCATACGCAGCCCTCTGCCCCCCCTCTAGGGGGCGCGCCCCACTGGCTTTATGGGAGCTCACCACAAGCCTTTCCTCGCTGGCATTCATAGCATGCAATACACAAAATTCTCCTCCTCCGCCTTCTCTGTTACACACCACTTCATGCCTGCCCATGTGACATCTTCCCCACAGTTGATGATCTGAAGGATTAATTGACTTATTCTTTATTCTTGTTTTATTATTATTTATGATTTATTATTAATGTTAATGTACATGTATTATTATTATTATTATTATATATTTATTGTTTTTACATGTTTATCTTTAATATATTAGGCGAAATATACATGTTTGGTGCGGGTTATATGAGTTTGGGAGGGGCTTGGAATGGATTAATTGGTTTTCTATTATTTCTGATGAGAATTTTTGTTTTATCTAAAGAATATTTTGACTTACGAGCTCGCCCCCGGAACAAATTAAATTCGTAAGTCAAGGTACCGCTGTACTGGGAAGGTAACCTGGTCCCATCCGGGAGGAGTTGAACTCCTGGTACTGTCACACTAACAGAAATCGGGAATAAGCACCGGCCTGATGAGCCACTAGGCTCAGGTCTACCAGCTCAACAGACAACCTGTAATCAGATAAACGTTCTTATTACATTCTAACCTACAGATTTGAATAATCTCATCAATATCAGATGATCAGTGAGATGTTTCTAATGCACGAGGTCCCGAATGCGGTGAGGACACTGAGCAGAGTTCTGTCGGTAGTACGGGACCCAAGCAGCAGCCACACTAATGGTACTAATGGTACGACGTTTTCCTTACACAGTCTTTTCTGATGGATGTGGCAGTCTCAGCAAAGGTCTATCGCAGCCTGGCATCCTGTAGATCATATAACCAGACAGGTAAAAAAAGGGCTGTTCAGGTGACCTGTTCCACATGCTGCAATTTATAGATCTAGTGTGAGGACAACTCTGGCTGCAAAGGGTCTAGAGGGAGTCAAAGGGATATCTGCCGGACGGGAGCTTTAAAACAGACCTATCAGGATCGAGCGCCAGACACGAGGAAGTGTTTAAACCTGGGATCACTCCCTGTGACCGTGTCATGTAAGTAATGGCCACTGATGGCAAAAACAACAGGTGAGTAGTAAGCAGCTTGTTGGGTTTTTTTTTTTTTTTTTTTTTTTGTAAGCAGAGTGGAATCCCGACGGAGGTCTGGTAGTCCTGAGCGCTTGGGCCTCTCTGTGCACCTTATGAGTCTAGCAGACGAGTAGCATATCCAGACAGGAAGTGTTGCTGTTTTTCCCACTGGACTTGGACCCGTCTCACAGTAGCAGGAGGAACACTCGGTCCAAATGGCTGTCGATCAACAATCAGCGCGGTTTATCCAGGACCTGTCAACCCTGTGTCGTCGCGTCCTGTTTTACTGCACTTGGCACGCGGTTTTGTTAACCTCATGAGATCGTACGGGATGACGGCTTCGCTCGGAAGGTTTTATATGAAATTTATGAGCGTCCACGGATGCTGACAACAAGATGTGCTGTGTATTTTGGAATAGTACGCACGCTGTAATGAGCTGAGCTCTGTCCGGTCCCTTCCCCGCAGTCTTACGCACATAACGCATTTTATCCGACGTGGACAGGAGCAGCTCCAGGACGGAACGGTAACTGATGAGCTCGGCTGTGTAATTCTGCTGCTTCGGGTGTGTGTCCTGCCAAGGCCCAGAGAGCCGTCGCACCCTGTTCCATCGCCTCCTGATCGAAAACCTGTAGAACCAGAACAGAAACGCGGTCTCATGTGCTAGCCGTTTGCCAAAAAAAAGGTTTTACGTGATTAATTTTCAACCAAAAGTAATCGCGTTATAGAAACAGTTCCATTCCAGTTTCTCAGATCAGCCTCCTTTTTCCACGAGGTTTATCATTTCACAGCATGAACCAAACTTTAATATTCCACCGATGTAGAAATCCCTAATTAATTAAATAAAGATCTTAAAATCCACAACAGAAACGTGACCTCAGGATTAAATCAGAACAATTCTCACCATAACTCAATTAAATTTGATTAAAAGTGGAAGAGTAATCCGGTTATTTTAACATGGTGGAGGAGATGTCTGGTAATGGATTTGTTCAGAAAATGTTGCCGTGTGACCGGGTTCTTGGTGCGTTATGGTTTCCAGGGCTTTGGTGGCTTTCACTTGGCTGGAGATTTTTCTGGGGCCAAGATGTGCACCAGAGAGGTCACGGCACGCCCGGTACAAATCTGCCTGGTTCTCCTGTGATCACGGTCCAGCTCAGTCAGAGTCAGACACATTGCCCCCAGAAGTAGCTCTATTTTAAACACACACACAAAACCCACATCTCCTGTACTAATCAAATACATATAAAGGTGTGTATGGATTTAGTACAATAGATTTGTGTTCAGCAAAGTAAATACAATTCAGTATTTCCTGTCATTGTTGTATAATCTTGTTATTAAAGTGACTCGATTTCAGAATATTTTAAGTGTGTAAAATATTTTTAATACTGTACAGAAAAAAGAGAGAGAACATAAAGAGAAGAGAGAGGAGAGATGGAGAAGTTAGATATACAGTGGTAGCTTGACTTACGAGTGTCTTTTATAATGAATTTTCCATGATACAAGCTTCGATCCACCAAAACTCCGCCCCATCCAACCAGCAAAATTTGGATTTACGAGCTCTTTTGGCTTTCTTGTATTCTTCTGCAAGTATTCCTCCACACTTCAAGAATGCCTTGTGCAGTGCTCTCAGTTAATTTCTGTGACGCCCCCTCAAGGAAGAAAAAAACATTTCACACCATCCCCGCACCCCATGTGCGACTATAAATAGTGTGTACTGCACTTCATATCGTTTGCTCGGTGCCTTTTCTCTACACCATAGGGAACACAGTGAGAGCGCCACTGCCACCTACTGTAAAAGATGTGCAATTACACTTAATTCAAGTACAGTATGGCAAAAAAAAACATGTATCATTATTATTACTATTATGAAATATTTATTGTCTTTATATGGGGCAGTGGTGGTCTAGTGGTATAGGGTGCTGAATTGCTGATTCTAAGGTTGGGGGTTCGAGTACCACTTTCCACAAGGTTGTCACTGTCCCCCCGAGTGCAGCGAACTGGGTTATCAAAGGCAGGCCATGTCTCTCACTGTCTATGGTGAGAGGTTCATGTAAAAGAATAGATGGATAGATGGGCGAGCCAATGGGCAGACAGACTCCAGTTTAGATCAGTTTGATAAGATACAAAGAATTAAAGAATGAACAGACACAGATAGATGGATTTTCCCCATTTTCTGCCTAATTTAGTCTTATCCAATTACCACCCATCAATTCCCTGTCACATGACCACAACCAATCAGGGAGGGGTGAAAGCATGCACATGCTAGCCACCTGTCTGTTTTTTTTTTAACTGCTGTGCATGCGTATTTGGGGGCGGGTAGCACACACTCAGACGGAAAGCGCAATCCGCCCCCTTGTGCAAATGAGCTCACAGACGCCCGTAATTGGCTGGAAACTGCGGTGAGTGAGAGGGAAGTGAGTGTAAGATAAGATAAGATAAGATACAGCTTTATTAATCTCACAATGGAGAAATTCACTGTTACAGGCTCTTGAGGTACCATCAGTAGGGGGTGCAAAAATAGATACAAATACAAACATACACACATACATATATATTATATAAGTAAATAAATAAATAGATACATAAATAGTATAAATTAATAAACAATAAAAGAAAAGAAAGGAACGACTTTGTAGACTGGCCTATATTAAAGTGTAAATGTATCTGAGGGCAGAGTAGATGGGTTGATGTTCACAGTCAGTGGGGTAGATGTGGTTGATTAAAGTGCACGGGGGTTTTATTGCACATAACCGGTATTTTCACAGACAGTTACAAAGTGGCGTTGTACAGTCTGACAGCGGTGGGAATGAACGACCTGCGGTAGCGCTCCTTCCTGCACTGAGGATGTCTCAGTCGTCCACTGAAGGAGCTACTCAGCTCCTCTACAGTCTGGTGCAGTGGGTGAGAGCTGTTGACCAGGATGGATGTGAGCTTTGCTACCATCCTCCTCTCACTCACCTCCTCCACAGAGTCCAGTGGGCAGCCGAGGACAGAGCTGGCCCTCCTGACCAGCTTGTTCAGTCTTTTTCTGTCTTGCTCTGTGCTGCCCGGGGCCCAGCAGATGGCAGCGTAGAGGATTGCAGAGGCTACCACAGAGTCATAAAATGTCCTGAGCAGAGGTCTGCATACTCCAAAGGACCCGAGTCTCCTCAGAAGGTGGAGGCGACTCTGGCCCTTCTTGTACAGGACGTTGGTGTTGTGGGACCAGTCCAGTTTATTGTTAAGGTGAACGCCCAGGTATTTGAAACTGTCCACTGTCTCAATGTCCTGTCCCTGGACGTTCACTAGTGATTGTGTGTGTGTGTGTGTTAGATTGCTTCTCCTGAAGTCGATCACCATCTCCTTCGTCTTCCTGGTGTTCAAGCACAAGTGGTTGCGCTCACACCAGTCCACGAAGTCAACGATGACCGACCGGTACTCCAGCTCGTTCCCCTCTGACACACGGCCCACGATGGCGGAGTCGTCCGAAAACTTCTGGAGGTGGCAGCTGTCTGTGCTATAGCTAAAGTCCGAGGTATAAATGCTGAAAAGGAAGGGTGAGAGGACGGTGCCCTGCGGTGCCCCCGTGCTGCAGACTGCCACCTTTGACTTACAGCCGCGCAGCCGCACGTACTGTGGACGGTTAGTAAGGTAGTCAGTGATCCAGGCAGCAAGATGCCCGTCCACTCCCACGTCCACCAGCTTTCCCCGCAGAAGTGCTGGCCTGATGGTGTTGAAGGCGCTGGAGAAGTCAAAGAACATGACCCTCACAGCACTGCCAGCGATCTCCAGGTGGGTGAGTGCCCGCTGCAGAAGGTAGATGACGGCGTCTTCTACTCCGATGTTGGGCCTGTAGGCAAACTGCAGCGGATCTAGGGTGGGGCTCACCATACAGCGGAGGTGTATGAGGAGGAGCCTTTCCATGGTCTTCATAAGGTGGGAGGTCAGGGCAACAGGTCTGTAGTGGGCCGGTTCCTTCGCTTGTGCTGTTTTGGGAACCGGAACCACACAGGAGGTCTTCCACAGGACGGGAACCTTCTCCAGGCTGAGGCTCAGGTTGTACAGGTAGCATAGTACCTCACAGAGCTGGTCTGCGCAGGTCCTCAGCAGCCTGGGACTGATGCCATCAGGTCCTTCAGATTTCCTCTGATTTAGTCGCGTCAGCTGTCTCCTCACCTGGTCTGATGTGAGGGAGAGGGGGGGGCTGGGGTGGGCTGCAGAGGGAGGGGGATGTGTCTGTCGGGCTGTAGCAGTCGAGTGGAGTTGGCCTGGGGGGGGGGGGGGTGTCTGCTGGTCTAGAGACGTGTGAAGAGAGGGGGGGAACGGGGAGGGGTGCAGAGGGGGAGGGGGGAGAATCAAACCTGTTGAAGTAACAGTTTAGTTCATCCGCCCAGCACTGGTCACCATCAGCTGTCCCTCTGACACTCTGCCCAAATCCAGACATGGTTTTTAGTCCTCTCCAGACGTCCCGCACGTTGTTCTGAGCCAGCTTCTCCTCCAGCTTCTTCCCATAGTCCTTCTTTGCCTTCCTGATCCTCCACTGGAGCTCACACTGGACCTTCTTCTGCTCCTCTCTATCCCCTGAGATGAAAGCCGTCTTTTTCTGGTTCAGGAGGACTTTAAGCTCAGGGGTGACCAACGGGTGATTGTTGGAGAAGCACTGTACTCTCCGTGTTGGCACGGTGCTGTCCACGCAGAAGTTCATGTAATCAGTGATACAGTGTGTGAGGCCGTCGATATCATCACCAAAGGAGTCACAGAGCATGCTCCAGTCTGTGGTCTGGAAACAGTCCCTAAGCCTCTCATTGGTCTCCTCGGTCCACACTTTCACAGACCTCTTCTGCACAGGTTCCTTTCGCACCCTGGGTGTGTATTGGGGGAGCAGGTAGACCAGGTTGTGGTCTGAGCGTCCCAGTGGGGGGAGGGGGGAGGAGCTGTATGTGTATGCTGTCCCTCGACCTCGTGAGAGCTCGGATAATTAGCGCCCATGGACTGTCAGCCACGGGCAGCTGTGGCATTAATAAGAATTCAAACTTGCGTTCTCAGAGTTAATGGTCTCCATTTGGGAGCGTCAGACAGACAGACATGAGTTTTTCCAATTTGAGAGAAAAGAAATTAAGAGAGAGAGCGAGAAATTGAAATGAAATAGAAAGGGTTGGATAGTAATAAATTAATTAATTCATTTTCTCAGCCGCTTAGTTCTAATTAGGGTCATAGATAGTTTGGTGTCCATCTTAACCAACCCTAGGCGGGAGTGAGGTACACGCTGGACAACTCCTCAAGCCCTGGCAAGGCCAAGAGTCACACAACGATTCACACTCACAAGATTTGGAACAGCCAGTTAGCTTCGAATAGTTGTGTGACTGTTGGCCCTGCCAGGGCTTGAGGAGCTGTCCAGCGTGTACCTCACCCCCGCCTAGGGTCGGTTAAGATGGACACCAAACAAACTATCCACATACATATTTTGGACTGTGGGAGGAAACTTGAGGACCCAGATGAAAACCCACACAAGCACGGAGAGAACATGCAAACTCCACACACACACACACACACACACACACACACACACACACACACACACACACACACAAGCCTGAGCCCGGCCCTTGTGCTGTGAGGTTGACGTGCTAAGCATTGCACCACCGTGCTGCCGAATTTTAATCAGTTTAGTAAAAAAAATTAATCACACTAGATGTCTTATCTCATTTTTAAACTGCTTTTTCCTAGTAGAGTGAGACCAGAGCCTATCTCAGCCAGTACAGGGCCAACACATACAACAATTCACACACACACCTGGTTGAAATTTGGAGCATCCAATTAGCCTAATGTGCATATCAGAAGCTCTGCCTGATAACGATTAAGATGTTTGACGAGTGCTTGAATTGCACTATTATTATTATTATTATTATTATTATTATTATTATTATTATGGATGCTTGTATAGCGCATTACAATGAGTTGTCGACTTACGACCTACGCGAGTTTCGTCTGATCGACTTGACGACCGCAAAAGTGGTGAAGCATGATTCATGGCAGTGCAGTGCAAGTGTTGTGTACGACAGGTTGTTTGCGCTGCCGACAGCGCCAGCATCTTAAAAGGCGAAGCAAAAAAGGCCGATACCTTGAAACACTAATTTTATTGGACTCACACGCTGCAGTGTTTATGTGACAGGAAGCCCGTCCAAAGTTTTGGCAATCAGCTGGTCTGCGGGTTGCAGTTTTTCCATGTCCGTCCATTTGTGTTTGCTTGCCAGCTGTGCTTGGCTTTGTGGAAATGAGCCGATCAAAACGAGGGAAATTTATCTCTTTACCTAAACAACACGCGCAGTCTATGGCTGTTGTTATAATCCAATAAAATTGTAGTTCGAAGCTATCGGACCCGCCCACATAGTGGAGTAGCTCAGTTGGTAGAACGTCTGCTTTATCCTCCGGAAGGTCGGAGTTCGAATCTGGCCGCGTCATACCATAAGACGTTAAAATTTGGGAGTTGTTGCTTCCTGCTTGGTGCTCAGTATCAAAAGGATAGAACAACGCAATAACTGGCGACGAGCGCATTGCGCATATGTGTGTATGAAGTATGCACTATACAAGCATCCGGGTGTGTGATAGGAGAGTATCGGCAAGAATGAAGGGAAAAGTGTACAAGACGGTGATTAGGCCAGCGATGTTGTATGGTTTAGAAACAGTGGCCCTGGGGAAAAGACAGGAGGCAGAGATGAAAATGTTGAGGTTCTTTTTGGGAGTGATGAGGAATGGGTACATCAGAGGGACAGCACATGCAAGATGTTTTGGAGACAAAGTCAGAGAGGCTAGATTGAGATGGTTTGGACATGTACAGAGGAGGGATAGTGAGTATATTGGTAGTAGGATGCTGAGGTTGGAACTACCAGGCAGAAGGCCCAGAGGAAGACCAAAGAGATTTATGGATATGGTGAAGGAGGACATGAAGGTAGTTGGAGTAAGAGTAGAAGATGCAGAGGATAGGGTGAGATGGAGGCAGATCATTTGCTGTGGTGACACTTGAAGGGAACAGCTGAAAGGAAAAGAAGAAGAGGAGTATCCATAAGGACAAGGCTGTTCTAACACAGCTGAATGGTATGAATGAGAAATCTAGTCCCCTCTCATCCTGAACACCGGAACACCACAGAGGTGTATTCTTAGCCCGCTTCTCTTTTTCCTCTTCACACAAAACTGGTCCTCCACTCTCACCAGCAACACCATCATCAAATTCACCAAAGACACCACTGTCATAGGTCTGATAACAGATAACAGTGAGTCAGCCTACAGGAAGGAGGTCTGGCACCTGCAGCAATGGTGCAACAACAATCACCTGGAACTTAACACATTCAAATCCAAGAAGAGGGTAATGGACTTCAGGAGACTGAAACAAACTGAGCACTCTGCTCTCAACATTGATGTAGAGGAGGTAGAGAAGGTGGAGTGCTTCAAGTTTCTTGGAGTTCATATCTGTGCTGACTTCACCTGGACCACAAATATCTCACACCAGGTGGGGAAAGTGCAGCAAAGGATGTACTTCCTCAGGAATCTCCAACAAGCCCGTCTACTCTAACCCCTACTGACCCACTTTTACCTCTCCGACATCGAGAGCCTCATGGTCTACTGCTGCACAGTGTGGTTCAGTCGCTCTACTGCAGAGGACAGGAAGGCCCTGCAGTGGGCGGTGAGAGAGCGGGTGATTGGAACTACACTACCGCCTCAAGGACATTTACACTGACACACTTCAGAGGAGAACCAGTGGAATTATCAGGGACGCGCCCTCACCTCTAACCTCTGAAAAAAAGGTACAGGACACTAAAAACAAAAACAGACTGAAGAACAGCTTTTACCCACAAACAGCGAGCAGAATTCATGGTTCCATCATGACAAGTCGCCCAGGTCCTGAAGCAGCAAAGCAGGCCCAGATCATCACACTTCCACCACCATGCTTCACTGTTGGCACAATGTTCTTTTTATCAAAAGCAGTGTTGCTTTCGCGCCAGATGTAACGGGATGCATTTCTCCCAAAAAGTTCAACTTTAGTTTCATCAGTCCAGGGGACATTTTCCCAAAAGGTTTGGGGATGATCAAGATGATCCTTGGCCAAATTGAGTTGTGCCTTGATATTCTTTCTTGTCAACAGTGGCTTTCGCCTCAGAACTCTTCCATAGATGGCATTTTTGCCTCGTCTCTTTCTGATGGTGGAGTCATGAACATTGGCATTAACTGAGGCGAGTGAGGCATGTCGTTGTTTAGAAGTAGGTTTTGGATCCTTTGTGACTTCACCGGTTAGTCTGTGCTGTGCTCTTGGAGTAATTTTGGTAGGTTGGCCACTCCTGGGAAGGGTCACCACTGTTCCATGCCTTCTCCATTTATGGATAGTGGCTCTGACAGTGGTCCGCTGGTGTTCCAAAGATCTACCAATGACTTTGTGTCCTTTCCCAGACTGAGACATCTCTATAATATTCTTTCTTGTTTGCTCTTGAAGCTCACTGGATCGAGGCATGATGATGTGTGTTCAGTATGGCCTCAGCTTGTCAGCCAGGTTTTATATTACGGATCTCCTGATTGGAAATGTCTGGCAGCAATCAGGCCTGGGTGTGGCCATGAAATTGAATTCAGTTTTGCCCCAATAATAGGATTATCTCAATTACCTCACCTTTTAACGAGGGGGCAATTACATTTTCATAGAGGTTCATGTAGGTTTGGACGGGATTTTTCTCTGCGCAAATAAAATCACAACTGGACAACTGCATGTTTGGAATACTTGGGTTATCTTTGTGTCATTTTTAAATGTATTTGATTATCTGAAAAAGTTGTGTGCAAAGGTGCAAAAAAGTAAAAAAAAAGCAAAATGTTTACACGGCACTGTATGTAAGCTATATATGTGTGTATATAGGTATGTGTGTATATATTTGTATGTAGGAGATATGTGTGTATATGTGTATGTATGTATATGCACATGTATAACTTAGGGTAGTTATTTTGTTGTCTTTTATACATTTTTTTCTAATTGCTGCAATACAAAGAGCTGCTGAACAGATTTTCATTGTTCATGCAACAGTTGGCAATAAATCCCACTTCGGAAAGGGCTGGCTCATTATCATGCAGCATAGCGCACTGTTTAAAAGCAGGACTAATTAACCGGTGATGCTTGACCAGCCTTCTTGTTGTGAGGCAGATGTGCTAACCACTGCATCACCGTGCTGCCGCTCAGATACTGCTGTAAAGATATAACAGGCCACTGCATACCATAACTGACCAATCAGAACTGAATATTCAAATGACCCTCATAATAAATACTGCTATTCAACAGAGTGCAGTGCTGTTCAACTTTCAGTTGCGATTGATCTGAACTGTTAGATTTATTCTAATTCATTATACTTTCATAAGGATGTTGTACAAGTTTTCTGGCATCTCAAAGACAGATGAGTGTAGTTTCTACATAAAATCCCAAGCCGTGCGAGAAGTTGGTGAGGATACGATTGTACAAACTAGACCTGCATCTCTGATGTCCTTCCATGAGGGGTCAGCGTTCACACAGAGAACCTCCATGCATGTCAAGGCCATCTCTACCCACCTGTTCTCCTCACTCTCTTCACATCTCTGTGCCTCAAACAATCATTTTAACTACTGAGCAACTGACTGACTGAAAGCAGAGTGGCATGCCAACAAGGCTCCTCCACACAGCAAGGCCATCCAGATTCAGCTGAATAAAATGGCTGAGGATCAAAATGTAGAGCTGCCAGAAAGACCGTATTATTGCCTTTGCTGTCTGTCATTCTCCATTTTGCCCCATTTCACAGCGGGTAGTCCATAGCCTCCAGAGATCCTGGTGTGGCAGAGAGTAAGTTGGGTGTACTGCGATATCTACAACATTGTAGGTCATGATTTCCCCTGAATGCTAAACACACGTGTAAACAGACTTGGGATCTTCCCTACACAGAGCTCGGACACATGTCACCTGGCAGTAAGAGGCGGAGAAGTGCAGAGTTCGCCAGACTTCCTGTCCATGACTGTGTGGTCGGCTTGCAGAGCAATCAGGCAGCTAAGGGCAGTGAGAGAGCTGCACTGAGCGGCCAGGTGCAGTGGCGTAAAGTCTGATCGGAAGGTCGATGACAGTATTGTAACCAAATACAATATTAAAAAGAAGAAGAAGAAGAAGAAGAAGAAGAAGAAACACCCAGACTAAATTTAGAAATAATCTGGAAGACCAAGCTTTGTACACAAATAAAGAAAATTAACAACTGATAATCTCCTTAATGGTGAACCGTTGGCACAGTGGTTAGCAAGTCACCTCACAGCAAGATGGTCTGGGGTTCAAATCCTGGACTCGGGGAGTTTCTGTGTGGAGTTTGCTTGTTCTCCCCGTGCTTGTGTGGGTTTCCTCGGGGTACTCTGGTTTCTTCCTACAGTCAAAAAACATGCACAGTAGGCTAACTGACTGGTCCGAATCATTCCTAGGTGTGAGCAAGACAGACTTCATGCTCCCCGTAACCCGAATTAGTGATAAAGCATTTTGGAAACTGACAGGACATGACATGCTACAAGCAAGAATTCCTGTTGTTCCAAAACTTGGTCTACAAATTAATGAAATCCTGCAGGTGTGTTTTTTAATCTGTGCAAGTCTGAGTGGTAGTATATGAGCCTTTATTTTTGGGTTTAATCTTCATTGTCAATAACAAATGCTTTTTTGCTTATTGGGTTTCCAGTGATGGCATGGACATGGGACAACCATCCAAGCCACGTCTTGTGCCGATGGGGCTCCGCTCAGAAGCTTTTCTATAATCATTATATCAATCATAAACTGTGACTATAATGGTGCGGTGTGCGTACAAGAAGATCGTACTCAATTTTTTTTCTCTTCCTCACCTTCATCTCTTCAGTAATGGGTTCCAGTTCAAAAGTCCCAACATCAACCTTGATTACTGCGTGAAAATGGAGATAATCGTTCAGCTCGTCTGGAAAGTGCTGACAGGAAGATTTGGGTTTTCTGAGCAGAAGATGTGGCATTTCGTGCTTGGATTTCAGCATATTGATTGTCAAAAAGCGTGGTTAGTCTTTCAGTACCAGATGTAACGCCATCGAGAACTCAAGGAACGGAACCTCGTCTAGTTTACCTCAGGATCTAGTTTACTTCAAAGACGTAACCACAAATATCACGATTTCCAGAATATGAAGAAAATATGAAAAATTGAGGAATGAATCATGATGGGATACAGTTTTCTTGTGCCACATGTACTAAAGAATGAAATACTTTATAACCAGTTGTGGGCGGATCACACTAGAGGTGAGACAGAAAAGCGACTGACGCGCATCTTTACTTTTTAGCAAATTTTGAAATTCGCTTTGAGATTTTTTGCAACACCAAAACATGCAAGTTTTTTGCTGCTTAAACACATTCATTCATTTTCTGAAGCCCTTAATCCTAATTAGGGTTGCGGGGGGGCTGGCGCCCATGTCAGCCGACTTTGGGCGAGGTACATCAGGGACAGTTCGCTAAGCCATCGCAGGGCCAACACTCAGACAACCATTCACACTCACACTCTCACCAAGGGGCAATTTGGAACAGCTCATGAACCTACTGTGCATGTTTTTGGACTGTGGGAGGAAACCAGAGAACCCAGAGGACACCCACGCAAGCACAGGGAGAACATGCAAACTCCACACAGAAACGCAGGAGCTGGGAATCGAACCCAGAACCTTTTTTGCTGTGAGGCGGACATGCTAAGCACTATGCTGCTGTCCCAGCCTGCTTAAACACATATCACGCGGAAGGGATTTTTGTGCCTGATTTGATGTGTGAAAATTTTTGACATTTTTTCTCGATAATTCCATGGACTAGGCAGCCAAAATGTGATTCCACGAATGCTGTGCGACAAATTCGAGAACATTTTGAGAATGAAGATCGTCAGCCATGAGTTGTCTCTCACATCAGTCATTTTTCTATCACACAGACTTTACACAGGTCATGGATGTGGTGAAGGAGGACATGAAGGTCGTTGGTGTAAGAGAAGAAGATGCAAAGGATAGGGTGAGATGGAGGCAGATGATTCGCTGTGGCGACCCCTGAAGGGAAAAGCCGAAAGGAAAAGAAGAAGAAGAAGAAGACAGACTTTACACAGGAAGTGGACTTCCTTATAATTCAACACAAGGAGACCATGAACATACCGTAGAGAGGCAGGAGCATTTTGGAAAGACTTGGAATCATCACTTTCCACCTCATGCTGATGAGAAAAGACACAAGGAAGTTGATGAGCTTCAGATATGCCGGGCTTTGGGTGAGCTCCACTTTGCAGGTGTCCCCTGACCAGTCTCATGTGGTGAGAGACCCTATGCTGTAGCTGCTGGTATGTGCCAAGCTCCAGATCATCCTCTGTGAGACGCGTCACGTTAGACAGGCTGTGTGCAGCCTGGAAGGTGAACAGATTCTCGTGCTGACTGATGGAGATCAGATACGAAGTGATCTTTAGCAGGATCTTCTCTGTGTACTGAGGGAAGAGGTTCTGCTCCTCTGCACTGTTGGGCTCACAGGTTGGGTTGGGGTTGTTTTTTCTTTGACGTATATATGGGATGTCGGGGTTAACCCAAATATCAACTCCACACTTCATCTTTATACCAACACATTGGTGATGAGGTCACATTGTTCTCAACCTGAGGAGATCAACAGATAAAAACACAGGTAGATGGACATTTATGGATGGAGGGACAGGTAGATAATCAAACAAGAAGGTAGCGGAGTGGATAGACAGATAAATAGACGACAGATGGATAAATAAGCCGACAGACAGGTAGGTAGGCAAACTGATGGATGGATGGATCCGTAAAACCTGCTGTAAGAGACCCAATGAGCCTATGTTTCTCAGCCTGAGAAACGGTCATGCTGGACCTCCACAGTTCAGGAAGCAGGCATGTTCTTCTTTAAGAATGTATGCTCCATGCCACATGGCCTTTATGGTTAAATCAGTGTTTATGAGGATCTGCTGTACTTTGGTGTCAGGTCATCTGGCATACAGAGCTCTGATCAGGGTTGGGTTCTGGGCTGATGGATGGTACTTGGTTGAAAAAGTATAGTCCTACTGTGAGCTCTTGGATTATCTGATGGACCACCCTGGAGTCCATAGACACCCTGGGGTCACAGGTGGCCAGGATGAGGGCGTTGGGGTGAAGTACAGCTTGGATTTGTCTGATTCCAGGTGGAGGATCTGCAGACTAAAGGAAATCCTCTCCACCACAAGAGGGCGCCATTGCTCTTTTTTTTTTAAAGCCGCAGCGCCACGGACCACGTGATTATGACGTATGCGGAAGTGTATTTCAAAGGTTTTTTTTGAACTGTTGCAACAAGCTTGTGACTAGAAATGTTGTTTTGTTTTATAGAAATAAACAAATGTATCGTTGTGTTTTTTGGCGACCTGTAAAGTACAGATAGTGTTCGGTAGCGATGATGTTCTAATCATAGCAAAGTGTCGATGATGAAGGCTGTTATTTTGGCTGCAGGTTATGGAACGAGGCTGCAAAGGGACATTGAGAAAGACCAGAGTGGACACTTTGGACATTTACAAGGTGTTGCGAAACCTTTACTTCCGGTTGGAGACTGTGCCCTGATCTCCCATTGGATCAGAGCCCTCACTCAGTCAGAGTGTGGAGATCAAGTGTTTGTGGTCGTGAGTATAATATTTCTAATCATACTACAAATAATAATAATATTTATAATAACACTCAGTAATAATATTATTTATAATAATACTACAAATAATAATATTTATAATCATACTACAAATAATAATATTTATAATAACACTATCAGTAATAATAATATTTATAATAACACTCAGTAATAATCATCATCATCATCATCTTCTTCTTCCGCTTAGTCCAGGGTCGGGTCGCGGGGGCAGCAACCTTAGCAAAAAGGTCCAGACATCCCTCTCCCGAGCTACTTCCTCCAACTCTCCCGGGGGGACACCGAGGCGGTCCCAGACAAGCCGAGAGACATAGTCCCTCCAGCGTGTTCTAGGTCGACCCCGGGGTCTCTTCCGGTTGGACATGCCCGAAACACCACACCAAGGGGGCGTCCGGGGGGCTTTCTGACCAGATGCCCGAGCCACCTCAACTGGCCCCTCTCAATGCGGAGGAGCAGCGGATCTACTCCAAGCTCTCCCCGGATGGCGGAGCTTCTCACCCTATCTCTAAGGGAGAACCCCGCCACCCGGCGAAGAAAGCTCATTTCAGCCGCTTGTATCCGTGATCTTGTTCTTTCAGTCATTACCCAAAGCTCGTGACCATAGGTGAGGGTTGGAACGTAGATCGACTGGTAAATTGAGAGCTTCGCCTTGCGGCTCAGCTCCTTCTTCACCACAACGGACCGGTACAGGCACCGCTTAACAGCAGAGGCTGCAGCGATCCGTCTGTCGATCTCTCGCTCCATCCTTCCCTCACTCGTAAACAAGACCCCAAGATACTTAAACTCCTCCACTTGGGGCAGGACCTCATTCCCGACCCGGAGGGTGCATTCCACCGTTGTCCGACTGAGAACCATGACCTCGGACTTGGAGGTACTGATCTTCATCCCGAATGCTTCGCACTCAGCCGCGAATCGCTCCAATGAGAGCTGGAGGGCCCGACTTGATGAAGCCAAAAGGACAACATCATCCGCAAAAAGCAGAGACGATATCCGATGGCCACCAAACCAGAACCCCTCATCGCCTCGACTGCGCCTAGAAATTCTGTCCATAAAAATTATGAACAGAATCGGTGACAAAGGACAGTCTTGGCGGACTCCAACTCCCACTGGAAACTAATCCGACCTGCTGTTACCAATACGGACCAAACTCTGGCTCCGGTGATACAGCGACCGAATAGCTCGTAGCAACGGATCCGGAACGCCGTACTCTCGGAGCACGCCCCACAAGATCTTTCGAGGGACACGGTCGAAAGCCTTCTCCAAATCCACAAAGCACATGTGGACAGATTGGACAAACTCCCATGCCCCCTCCAGAATCCTGTGGAGCGTATAGAGTTGGTCAAGAGTGCTGCGGCCAGGACGAAAACCACATTGTTCCTCCTGAATCCGAGGTTCGACTATCGGTCGGATCCTCCTCTCTAGTACCCCTGCATAGACTTTCCCAGGTAGGCTGAGGAGTGTAATTCCCCGATAATTGGAACACACCCTCCGGTCCCCATTCTTAAAAATTGGGACCACCACCCCAGTTTGCCAATCCAGAGGTACAGCCCCCGATGACCACGCGATGTTGCAGAGACGTGTCAACCAAGACAGTCCTACAACATCCAGAGCCCTGAGATATTCCGGGCGGATCTCGTCCAACCCCGGAGCTCGACCACCGAGGAGCTTTTTGACAACCTCAGTGACCTCTACTCCAGTGATGGGCGGACCCTCACCCGAACCCCCAGGGTCTTCCTCTTCCACGGAGGGCGTGTTGGTGGGATTGAGAAGGTCCTCAAAGTATTCCCTCCACCTCTCAACAACATCCCCAGTCAAGGTAAGCAGCTCCTCACCTCCACCGTAAACAGTGTTTGTGAAGAACTGCTTCCCCCTCCTGAGGCGTCGGATGGTGGCCCAGAACCTTTTTGAGGCCAACCGATAATCACTCTCCAGGCCCTCACCGAACTCCTCCCACGCCCGAGATTTTGCATCTGCGACAGCCTCGGCTGCAGCACGTTTGGCCTGCCGGTACCCGTTTGCTGCCTCAGGAGTCCCACAGGCTAATAAAACCCGATAGGTCTCCTTCTTCAGCTGGACGGCCCCCTTCACCGCAGGTGTCCACCACCGGGTTCGGGGATTACCGCCACGACAAGCACCGACGACCTTACGGCCACAGCTATGGGCTGCCGCCTCAGCAATGGAGGCACGAAACATGGCCCATTCGGATTCAATGTCCGCCGCCTCCTCCGGAACGTGGTTGTAGCTCTGCCGGAGGTGGGAGTTAAAGGCCTCTCGGACAGGGGACTCCACCAAACGTTCCCAGCAGACCCTGATTACACGCTTGGGCCGGCCAGGTCTGGAAGGCAACCTCCCCCACCACCGAAGCCAACTCACCACCAGGTAGTGATCGGTAGACAGCTCAGCTCCTCTCTTCACCCGAGTGTCCAGAACATATGGTTGCAAGTCCGATGACACGACTACAAAGTCAATCATCGAACTGCGACCTAGGGTGTCCTGGTGCCAAGTGCACTTATGGACACCCTTATGTTCGAACATGGTGTTCGTGATAGACAAACTATGACGAGCACAGAAGTCCAACAACGACACACCATTCGGATTCAGACTGGAGAGGCCGTACCTACCGATCACACCCTTCCAGGTCACACTATCGTTGCCCACATGGGCGTTGAAGTCTCCCAAGACAACGAGCGAGTCTCCCGAGAGAGCGTTCTCCAACAACACCCCCCCCCCCCCCCCAAGACTCCAAAAAGGGTGGGTACTCTGAACTGTCATTTGGTGCATAAGCACAAATAACAGTCAGGACCCGTCCCCCCACCCGAAGACGCAGGGAAGCTACCCTTTCGTCAACCGGGGAGAACCCCAACATTTGGGCACCGAGACGGGGGGCAACAAGAATACCCACACCGGCTCGCCGCCTCTCCCCATGAGCAACTCCAGAATAGAAGAAGGTCCAGCCTCTTTCGAGATGGATGGTTCCAGAGCCCAAGCTATACGTTGAGGTGAGCCAGACTATATCTAGTCGGTATCTCTCCACCTCACGCACCAAATCAGGCTCCTTTCCCGCCAGAGAGGTGACATTCCATGTCCCGAAGGTCAGAGTAAGTAGCCGAGGATCAGTCCGACAGAACCCATGTCTTTGGCTGCCACCCAACTCACACTGCACCCGACCCCTAAAACTCCTCCCACGGGTGGTGGGTCCATGGGAGGGCGGACCCATGTCTCCTTTTCGGGCTGGGCCCCGCCAGGCTCCCTGGGCATAAGCCCGACCACCAGGCGCCGCCTTGAGCCCCTCCTGGGCCTGGCTCCAGGAGGGAACCCCGGTGACCCGCGTCCGGGCAAGGGAGACTGATTCCTTTGTTGTCTCGTGTCTTAGGGGTTTGTTTTGAATCGCACTTTGTCTGGACCTTCACCCCAGACCTGTTTGCCTTGGGTGGCCCTACCAGGGGCATTTGTCCCCGACAACATAGCTCCTAGGATCATTAGGTCACGCAAACCCCTCCACCACGATAAGGTGGCGATTCAAGGAGGAGTAATAATATTATGTATAATAATACTACAAATAATAATATTTATAATAACACTATCAGGAATAATACTATCAGCAATAATAATGTTTATAATAACACTATCAATAATAATAATAATAAGAAGAAGAAGAATACAGTGGTACCTTGATTTACGAAATGAATCCGTTCCGAGGGCGAGCTCATAAATCAAAATATTCGTTAGATAAAACAAAAGTTCCGATCAGAAATGGTAGAAAACCAATTAGTCCGTTCCAACCCCCTCCCAAACTCATATAACCTGCACAAACACATACAGTATATTTCACCTAATATATTAAAGATAAACATGTCTTCTTCCTCTTCTTCTTCTTTTCCTTTCGGCTGTTCCCTTCAGGGGTCGCCACAGCAAATCATCTGCCTCCATCTCACCCACATGTAAAAACAATAAATAGTTCATAAATAATAATAATAATAATAATAATAATAATAATAATAATAACAATAATAATAATAATACATATACATTAACATTAATAATAATTTATAATAAATAATTAAACAAGAATAAACAAGAGAAATTGTATGTTAAATTTTATATTTAATCATATTCATGCTGATAAGCTGACACTGACACACACACACACACACACACACGGTAGAGACAAGGCGTGCATGCGCACACACGGTACAGAGATGAGGCGGTGCACACACACACACACACACACACACACACACACACACACACACATGGTAAAGAGGCAAGGAGCACACACACAGGGTACAAAGACGAGCTAGACACACAGACAAGACGTGCGCATGCACACACGGTACAGAGACGAGCCACATATACACAGACGAGGCATGCGCACACACACACACACACACACACACACACACACACACACACAAACACACACACACACGGTACAGAGGCAGGCCACACACACACACAGACGAGGCGACGCACACACTCACACACACACACACACACACACACACACACACACGGTACAGAGGCAGGCCACACACACACAGACGAGGCATGCGCGCACACGCACACACTCACACTCACATACACACACACACACACAAACACACACACACACAGTACAGAGACAAGCCACACACACACAGACGAGATGCGCGCACGCACACACACACACACACACACACACAGTAGAGACGAGGCATGCATGCGCACACATGGTACAGAGACGAGCCAAACACAGACACACACACACACGCACACACGGCACAGAGACAAGGCACACACACAGACACACACAAGGTGTGGGGGGTGCAGTGTCATGCCAGGGGGGACCATGTATGTCCCTGGGGAACACGCTACAGTCAGTGACAGTGGCACTCTCACTGTGTTCCCTGTGGTGTAGGGAAAAACACCGTGCAAACGATATGAAGTTCAGTAAACACTATTTATAGTCGCGTGCTGGGCGCTGGGGTGGGGTGAAATGGGTTTTTGTTCTTCCTATTGGGGTATCACAAAAAATAATTGAGAAGCAATGCACAGGGCGTTTTCGAAGCGCGGAGGAACAACACGAGGCTAATCAGCCCAGAAAAGCCATTTCCCCAGGAGAGCTCGTAAATCAAAATTTTGCTGGTTGGATGGGGCAGATTTTTGGTGGATAGAAGCTTGAATCATGGAAAATTCATTATAAAAGACACTCGTAAGTCAAGGTACCACTGTATTTATAATACTATCAATAATAGGTATATTTATAATAATACTGTACGTACTGCTACATACTAATAATACTATCATAATAATAATATTTATAATAAAACTATCAATAATAGCTATGTTTATAATAATAATCCTAGCAGTGGTGGTCTAGTCGTATAGGGTGCTGGATCGCTGATCCAAAGGTTGGGGGTTCGAGTCCCACTCTCCACAAGGTTGTCACTGTCCCCCCCAGTGCAGCTAACTGGGTTATCAAAGGCGGGCCATGTCTGTCACTGTCTATGGTGAGAGGCATGTAAAAGAACCATTGCTGACTTTCGTAAAGAGTAGCTGCAAAGCCGTCAGCGTGTTTCCGCCCTGCAATGGCCTGGCGAGCTGTCCAGGGTGTACTCTGCGCTCGCCCGAAGTTGGCTGGAATGGGCACCAGCCTCCCCGCGACCCAAACTAGGATTAAGCGGGTACAGAAAATGAACTGATGAACTGATAATAATCCTAGTAATAATAATTTTATAATAATACTTTCAATAATAATAATTATAATTATGTTAATAGAGAAGTACATAGAAGGTCAGAAGGAGCTGCATTGTTCCTTTGTGGATCTGGAGAAAGCATATGACAGGGTGCCAAGAGAGGAACTGTGGTATTGCACGAGGAAGTCTGGAGTGGCAGAGAAGTGTGTTAGAGTGGTGCAGGACATGCATGAGAGATGTAAAACAGTGGTGAGGTGTGCTGTCGGTGTGACAGGAGAGTTCAAGGTGGAGGTAGGACTGCATCATGGGTCAGCTCTGAGCCCCGTCTTGTTTGCTATGGTGATGGACAGGCTGACAGACAAGGTTAGACAAGATTCCCCATGGACTATGATGTTTGCAGATGACATTGTGATCTGTAGTGAGAGCAGAGAACAAGTGGAGGAAAATCTAGAGAGGTGGAGGTATGCCCTGGAAAGGAGAGGAATGAAGGTTAACCTCAGTAAGACAGAATACATGTGTATGAATGACAAGGACCCAACAGGAACAGGCTCGGAATGCTCAGCCGCAGAGATGGTATGTAAGATTGGGATCATCAGGCACCAGGGAAGAGCCGCGGCTCTTCTGTTTCTCGCTTCTGCTCTGTTTCCTGGATCCTCCTGGCCCCAAAGTCAGACACACTTCGTCTAATCGTTGTCCTCTAAGTGTTTTGATTTGCAGCGGTAACTTCCCACTTAACCAGTTGGACTCCAAAATCATTCATGGTCGCGTTGAGGCTGTCCTTAAAACGTTCTTTGGATTCTCTATGGGCTCTCTTGCTATCAGTCAGCGCTCCATAGAGAAGAATCTTTGGGAGCCTGTTGTCCTCGATATTATATACACAGGCGCATGGACACATCATCGCTTCCAGCTGTCTCCACTCAGCAAACTCTCAATCTCTATCTCGATAATATAATAATATAATAATAATAATAATAATAATAATATTTCAGTCACCTACCGGCGCTCAATCAAGCCTTCCGGCCACAGAGATATTGTGCGGTACACCACGTTATTTCTATGAAAAATGTTATAGAGGTAAAAGCTAATAATAGCACTGAAGGGTGCTGGATTGGGTCCCTTGGAAAGTGATCGCGGTTGCTCGACAGGACAGCAGGACTGACATCAACACCAATCATGGGTTTTGTTATCGGGGTTTACACCCCAAGATCCGCTGTGTTCCGCGATGGTAAATATGGGCACCAGGAGTGGGTGTATAGTAATTTATTAATAATAATAATTTGTTCTTTTATTTTCTGGACTCGGCCGATATGGTGGTACAGTGGTTAACACATTTGTCTTACAGCAAAAAAAGGTTGTGGGTTCGGTTCCCCGGGGTTTCATCAGGGTACTTCCGTTTCCTCCAACAGTCCAAAATCATGCACAGTAGGCTAACTGGCTGTTCCGGTCACTCCTAGGTGGTAGTGTGAATGGTTGTGTGTGTGTGTGTGTGTGTGTGTGTGTGTGTGTGTGTGTGATGGCTCTGCAATGGCCTGGGTGTACCAGCACCATCCTCCCCGTGACCCACATTAGGATTGACTGGTTTAGAAAATGAATTAATGGATTTTCTGGACTCCTCCACAGACTAACGCGCTTTACCATGAAGGATTCGAGCTCTGGGCTCAAGAGTTCCCCAGAGTTCAGGTCCTGAACGATGGGACGAGAACAAACGAGGTACGTCAAATCCATACACCCCTGCTTCAGTTTGTGGAATCTGGTGTTAATGATCTGTTCGATTTAACTGAGGGGTGTGGCATGCACGGTGTGATGCATTTTGGGTAAATTCAGAACATAGGTTTATTTCCTCAGTGAAGATCTGGTGTAACTTCAGATACAGGACAGACTGCTCGGTGCTGCTGCTGAGGGATGAATCGGGTTTTGTTTGCTCGTTTGTGCAGGAGCGACTCGGGGCTGTTGCGTGTCTTCAGCTGGCAGTGAAACACTTTGCGGTGCATGATGATGTCATCGTGATAGGAGGGTACGTTTTCATGTCTTTGAACAACGAATGTCTGAAAGGTCATAATTTCTATGTAAATCTACTGAGAGTTATTAAAGGACCGGGAATCAGTGTGTATGAATTTCAGTGGTGAATTATTAAAGGCTCACGTCAATCAAATTCTCAATGCCCTCAGCGCTCCGCCTTTTTCCTGCAGCGCTCACATTGCTTTCGCTTTATGATAGAATAAGTTCTGGGACATTGTTGAGATCCTCAACGGCAATTCTACCTCACCGACCAATCAAAATCAAAAAAAGAGGAGGGCCTTACACCATATCACAATATTCAACAATGGTGGAGAAGAAACTTCTACTCCATCTTCTGCCATATGCGGCTAATATGCATGGCTGATACCGCTTATGCCCGTAAATCCCTTTCTCAACACGCAACTTTCACGCGGATGCCCGACTTACCTCGAGGAGGAAACACGGTGTAGATGCAAAAATCAGAAGGCTGCGGTGCTGACATTTTTCTGCGGCTACTTGTGGTACACTGGACAGTAGTCACATGGTGTTCTGTGGAAGCATTTCCCCGAGCTTCCACAGGTCAAGTTGCGTCGGCGAGCAATGTCGGCCATGCATCGCAGTCGTGTTGTTATAGAATATAGGGGTTTGGTTAAAGTAGGTCACAATGGGCATCGTCTGATGGGTGCAGAGTTGGACACTTATGCAGGATGGGTCGTGTAGACTTTTCCGAAGCGCCACAGGTGCAGGTGACAGATGGGTGTAGACCTCAGTGGTGCACGTCAACATTGAATCTGCTCACACCTGTTTGTTGGTGGCTAGTGAAGTAGCGGTTGTGTGAAAGTAAAGAATTTTACAATTAATGCGAATTGAGCTGGACTAAATCAGGGAGGGTAGCATGGTGGTGTAGTGGTTAGTGTTCACTGACTGTAAGAAGGTCTTGGGTTCGAGTCCTGGGCTCTGCGAGGGCGTTCCTTATGGACTTTGCATGTTTTCAGAGTGGTTGCCACATTGATCCAGATGCGCTCACCAAAATTATCTTTTCATAAAATGCCAATATAGAACCAACATGGTGAGTTTGAAAGTCTCAGCTAAAATACAGTTTTGCCTCTGTGACCTTGAAAGGTCGGTTAAGGTCACTCACACACAAAGTTGTCCAGGTACTCATAGTAGTGAACAAGCACAGCAAGTTTGAAAGCCCTGACTTTGATGCACAGCAAGAAAATGTCCAGAAACTGAAGTGGGACTCCTGGACGGAACCTATTCCGATAGATTGTGAGTCATGTTGTGGTCGTGAACAAATAATGCTTATTAAAATACATTAAAAATGCATATTCATTAAAATAATTTAGATTGAACTGATTGTTAGTGTTTTATCAGCGGAAACACGGCAAAATAATGTAACCAGATCTTCTGTATTTGTGTTTAATTAACCTTTTATGTCCTCCCACCACCCCACCCCACCCCACCCGATGCTGATCATTTCAGACTATCATGTTGGATTCAGGACATTTTTGGGAGCTGCTCCTAAATCAAAAACCTCTTTTAAAGAAACTTGTTTTAAACTGAATAAATGAAACTGCGACAGCACCATCCATCCAGCGTGAAGATTTACAGTGGTACCTTGACTTACGAATTTAATCCGCTCCAAGGACAAGCCCGTAAGCCGAAAAGTTCATTAGATGAAACAATTATTCCCATAAGAAATAATAGAAAACCAATTAATTTGTTCCAACCCCCTCCCAAACTCATATAACCTGCCACAAACACATATATGTGACCTAATATATAAACACATATACCTAATATGTGACTAACAAGTAAAAACTATAAATATTTCATAATAATATACATTAATATTAATAATAATTAATAATAAAACAAGAATGAACAATAAGTCAGCTAACCCTTCCGATCATTGAACACTTTTTTTGCCATACTGTAGTAGAATTAAGTGTAATTGTGCATCCTCTACAGTAGGTGGCAGTGGCGCTCTCACTGTGTTCCCTATGCTATTGGGAAAAAGCACAGAGAAAATCATAAGAAGTGCAGTAAACACTATTTGTAGTCATGTGCAGGGTGCTGGGGGGTCGTGAAATGTTTTTTTTTCCCTTCCTAGAGGCGCTATCACAGAAAACAATTGAGAAGCACTGCACAAGGCATTCTCAGAACGCCGAGGAATACACGCGGAAGAATACTAGGCTAATGGGCCTGAAAAAAACCATTTCCCCAGCAGAGCTCGTAAATCAAAATTTTGTTGGTTGGATGGGGCAGATTTTTGGTGGGATCGAAGCTCGTATCATGGAAAATTCATTATAAATAACACTCGTAAGTCAAGGTACCTCTGTATTTACTGAATTGAGTCCCTGAGTGTTGTGTTTTCCTCCAGTGACACGTTGTTTAAAGAGGATTTCAGTCTGACGACGTTTACTTTACACTTTGCGGAGCTGCAGAGGAAAAGTGAAGATTGCAACTTGGTGCTCTCGTATCAGTGCAAGGACGAGGGTGAGTCTGACCTGCTATATACCTTGAATTTTATGTGTATCACAATTTGTTAGCAGGTTTCTATTTACAGCACTAAACCATTAAAGTGAAAAGAAAAAAAAACAAAACAACTACGACCCATGTTTGCTTCCGCAGAAACATCCAAGTACGGCATCCTGGAGGTGGATTCAGAGTCTCGGGTGCTGTGTATGAAGGAAAAGCCCCTGCCAGATACGATAAAGTCACGCAGTGCTGTATGTCTGTCACATCGTTCACGTCTTCCATGAGATCTGAGAAATGCACATAGGCCTTTAATTCTGATTAATTTTTTTTTTCAGTGTCCCTGTTTTTACTTGTTTTCAAGAGCAACACTTCCTCTGCTGGACGACTTCCTGAAGGAGAAGGAGGTACTCGAGCGAGACTCTGTTATTTATTTTTATTATTATTTTGCTTATTTCTACATTTTTATGGTTTCTTGTAGCAACTTGAAAATGACATGTAATGTACCTTATGAAAAGAATTAAACATGCCGAAAGGGATGTAAGCATTTTGGGTCCAGATATATTAAAAGTTTTTGGTTCAAATGAAAAAGTCTCCACACATCAAAACACACTATTGTTAGTACAAGTTTCTCAGTTAACAAAAGAAAATGAGTAATAAGTCTGGACACAAGGTCAAAACATAAGCTTTACTGCAAAAAGTTGCACATGATTCACCTCAAATATATAAGTAATTAGCATACGAATGACCGGTAGGACTTACCATTCGTTCCTGTAAATTAATGGTGCTTGTGTCATGTATGTAAATGGTTTGTCTTATGTGCAAATATGCCTTTTATTTTATTCAAAAGTTTTATTCACAGTTTAATATCTGTATACTGTTATTTTTGCCGTTTTCTCACCTTATATGAATTTCCCATTCGAACAATCTCACAAAACTATCAATCAGATTTTAATAGATTGCAACCCTGATGATGTAAGTAAAAACCACTTGATGTAGGCTAGGCAAATGGACTTCTTTCAATCGTTTCAAAGTACTTTCTTTCATTGAGGTTGGTAGAACAAGGGAAACGATAAAATTTGATGCATTATTCGTCCAAATTGATCACAGAGTAACAGTTTCATGTTTAAACAGCAATTTAAACTGAAAGGTAGAGGTTATTTTTGTGAATTTTTATTCAGCTGTCATGGAGGCGCCTGGATCGGAACTTGAGGGATCTTGGATTGGCTTCAAACACACCTGACCAAGTGATTTGTTTACCCAGGAGTCACATTAACTGAACTTTGATGCTAAAATTCGCCTTCAATTTGAACTCTCCGGGGAAGGATAAAAAAACCCACACAAAACTTACTGGATTTTCACCACATACAAGAAATTTCATAAAAAATTCGTAAAGCATTACAGCTTCAAGATTGCTGCTCTGTCAATTAAAATAACATACAGTGAGCCGTGATTTTAGGCACCGATTCGAATCGACAAGTGAAATTTTGATGTCATTGCGACTGGGCCGAGATACCCAGGTGAATCGGGGGTGTCCAAGTGTCTACCTGTTGATGAATGTGGTACAGTAGTTTTGTGTTGAACAGGAGAGTTGAGAAGGTTTTATCATCATTACAAACTCCTGACACTGGAGACTCCTTCCATAAATGTGAAATAAATGAATATTTATTATAAATAAATTATTTGTCAAACTATAGAAACGATTACAGAAGAGCCACTATTTTGGACAATGAAGCAATTATGTGGGAACAATCAGAATTCAGAACAACCCCAATCCACCCTCTGATTATAGGTGAGGCCGCTTGAGGAACGAGATGCACCAGGGAACTTTCTGTCGTGGCTTATACCGAGGTGATCCCTGCTTATAATTTTTAATTTGCTCTAATGTTTATATTCACCATGGATAAAATATCTCATGTATGTTTTTTTCATGTTGTTTAGGAGGCCTGTGTATGTTCATGAGATATCAGGACGCTTTGATGTTGGAAACCTGGCATCTTATACCGAGTGTGACAAATATTTCAGAGAACAACTTCAGAATCCAGATGTTTATTTAATATAGTGCTCAGACACGCCCTTCAGACATCAATACAAATGTGATTGGGACACAATAAAATCTCCCCACTCTAATTCGTGATTAGTCTCCTGCATTTTTCTGAAGCCTTTTCATGGCTGTTCTCCAATTTAGCGATTCGAGAACCAAACTGCATGGCTCTCTTGGGTAGCGCAGCACAGGGTCCAAGTCCGAGCTCTATGGCCGCCAGCCGGAGAAGGAGCTTTTCTCCGAGTCCGCGTGGCAAAGACAGATCCGCCTTGTCCCAAACCGGCAGTGTGTTTAGGAAGCTCACCACATCTTCATCCAGGTATGGAAATCTGAGAAAGAAAATTCTGACCAATCAGATTCGAGAGCTCACCATGACTGTACTATACATGACTGTACTATAATGAAATTTTGATACAATTAGAAATAAAATGCGGGCAGCGCGGTAATGTAGTGGTTAGTACGTCTGCCTCACAGCAAGAGAGTCCTGGGTTCGATACCCAGCCTGGGCATATCTGGATGGAGTTTGCACGTTCTCCCCGTGCTCGCGTAGGTTTCCTCTGGGTCTCCGATTTCTTCCCGCAACCAAAAAAACATGCACAGTAGGTTAATTGGCTGTTCCAAATCACCCCGAGGTGTGAGTGTGAATGGTTGTGCGAGTGTTGGCCCTGTGATGGCCTGGAAAGCTGCTCAAGGTGTACCCCGCCCTTGCCCAGAGTCGGCTGAGATGGGTGCCAGCCTCCCCGCAACCCAAATTAGGATTAAGTGGTGCAACAATTGAATGTATGCCATGAAGCCACCCATTATTACCATAGAAACCACCATTTAGTCTGACACAGGTGTTAAATACACGAGCGCCTTCGTCTCATCAATTTAATGTTTACAAACAGTTTGTATGTAGCTCTGCCCACAAAGTATAAGCTTTAGCGCTGAAGTGTTAACAAATCGGACCGAAACGCTAAATATGGTTAAGGATGAGGTCGACAGTGAAAATTCTTACATCCGAAACAACAAACATCTCTAGAATAAACATCTACCTCCCCTCTTTTCCATGATCCGCGATAACCCGATCGTCTCGGCCCAGATTCCTGGAGGATATTCTCTCCAGCTCCATAGCCAGCTCCTTGACCAGCCCCTGTAGACCCGAGTGTTTAAACCGGACTCGGTGTCGGGAGTAGCCAGCTAGCTGCTCGTCCGCACCGATACCGGTCAGAACAACCTGCAAATGGATGGATAAAGGAGGTCAAATAATACACAGAACCACTAAACCAGATCCCGGTTCTTAGTATCACGTGAATTTGTTTTTGGACCGAAACTTCTGCAATTCTGTCCGGCTCATTCGCATCATCAGCACAATTATGCGCATACTGTATCTGCCTTTGTACTGCATGTGTTACTGCAGGATTCCAATCCAGATTCTTTCATCGCGGCGTCCAGAGCAGTGAGGACCGACACATGCTTCGTAGACATCCCGGTTAGTGCCAGTGGTCGCATTGAAGTCCCCCAGTACGATCAGGGTGTCCCTTCCCGGAACCCACGACACCACCGAGTTGAGCTGGTTGTAGAAGGTTTCCTTCATAGATCGATCACTCACCCCAGTCGGAGCGTACACTGTGATAATAGAGAGCGTCCCCACTGTGTGGGTCACCCTCAGTCGCATAATACGCTTGTTGACCGGGACCACCTCAGATACCAAAGGAGCCAATCAATCGACGGCATCGCCCCGAGTATGAAGACCGTCGGCCCGGCCAGACCAGTAGTAGGTGTACCCATCGACACTTGTCTCGCCGGACCCAGGCCTCCGCACCTCAGAGAGGGCCGCAATGCCAACGCCAAGCTGACTAAGCTCCCTTGATACCAGAGGCAGGTGAGAGTCATCCCGCAGGGAAGTCACGTTCCATGCGCCAACCCGGACTGACCGCCTCAGATTCAACCGAGGCGACCAAAAGCAGCTGGTGCCCGACACCTTTGCACTGCCCGCGTCACTCACCCTATCACGCCGACCTGGTTGCTCCAAGATTTCACCCCATCATGGAGTGGGGGTCCCAGAGGCTTTTCCCCACCCCCCTCATACGACGCCGCCTAAGGCAGGCATCGGGGCTACTCCCCCGGAGCAAACTCCAGCGTTTAGCAGTGTGTTTTGCTGGCGTTTTTAAGAGGGCAGGGGTGCAAACCCCACCCCCCGAGGCTCCTCTAGGGCAGGGGCGCCGCTCCCTGACAGGCAAATGCCCGGAGGTACCATGCAACCATCGAAATCCGTGAAGTAGGATCACCCCCCACCCCTGACTGACGTATACATGTGTGTACATGTGTATATAATATCAATAAATACATGCTATAAATGCTTATAACAACAATTAAACATTAATAAAATAAGATGTAAATAAAATATAAATACACACATGCAGACGCTCACGTGCACGCACGCAGATGCACACCTCACAACAATGTAACTCGTTTTGATGGGAGGTTTTGGGTTGTTTTTTTGTTTAAGGTTTTTTTGCATAATTGGCCTTATTTTGTGTCATTTTCCTTAACCTTTCCCCATATTCTTTAATTTGATGAATATTTAAAAAAAAAAAAAAAAAACGCTTTGCACTGAAGCTGCACGAATTGAAGCACGAAGTAGCGAGGGATCTCTGAAAATATTTCAGGGATGGACTTTAAAGAAAACAACAACACCAACAACAAAAAAAGACGGTACAATCAACCCTTGCCACTTTGTGATTTGAACTTAGCGGTCTTGGTGCATCACGGTATTTTAATAAAAAATTTAATTAAATTAAAAATATTCATAAAAAAATTCTAAATTTGTGCTGAAACTCACATGTACGCAAGTGGAAGGCAGGGACCCAAGGCAGGCTGCGTCCTACAAACGACAGATTGAAGTGCCCCTCCTTCCCAGTTCAGGCAGGGACCGCCCACCCAACTCAATCTCGGAAGCTGATTGGCTTAGACGCGTGATGCTATTGCCTCGCATATTCCCGCGGGAATTTTTGTGATCTTATAGTGTTTGTGAACATCCTGCACCATCTAAGGCATCCAATGATCCCAAGAAAAAGCGAAATATGAAGACAGTGACCCAAAAAGTGAAGTTGCTAGATATGCTGACGGCGGGCAATACGTATGCCTATGGAGCACGCCATTACAGCATAAATGAATCTACCGTGCGTTAAATAAAAAAAGTCTAAGATTAAGATCAAGTGGAAAAGAGCTGTTGTCAGAGGTGAGTACAGTACTTAAAGTATTTATATATAAATTCTATTTAAACATTAATACATTCCAGTATTTACATATGCATATAACTGTGCAATGTTTAATATATACTTCTTGATATTGTATAGACGCAAAAACATATAGAAATGAGACAACATGGTAGAAATGACTGGGGTTATCCTACTTCGCGGTTTTTCGAATATCGCGGCCAGGTCTGGTCTACATTAGCCGCGATATTCAAGGGATGACTAATTTCGAGGGTGAATGAAGGCGCCTCCTATGGGTGTGTATGTGTTCCCTCTGTGGGCTGCATTCAGGAACCTCCAACAGCTTGCGCCCTGATTAAGCCTCACTTACTCATGCACGTGGGGACATGTGGGGACCTTTCCATCCTATATATGCCGAGGGGCAGTGGTATGGTTGGGTAATTTTGGACAGGGGGCAGTTTTTGTGGCAGTTCTGGAACATTTTCCCCAGACTATAACTCAGAGTGCCGTCTGTGCAATTAAACAAAACCGATTTTATCATGTTCCTCCGTGTCCCTAGTTTCTACGATCATAAGATCTCGTAGACTTTATTAGTTCTTTACAAGCCGGAGTTCCAGATGAAGGTCTTCCTGATATTATTACTCAAATATATCTAAATGCACGAGTCAGTCAGGCTTATTTCAGGGTGCAAACCACTGGAGGTCCCTGAGCACAGCCCAAAAAGTCAAAAGTCATTATTTGAGGTGCCACCGATAGGAAGTGCCATCATTGAACTGCAAAAATACCGACTTTTTTTTTTTTTTAAAGAGTCGACCAGATAGTTTTTGGGTTTTTTTCCCACCTTCGCTGTGGAGCTGTGCTGCCTCTGTTGTGTTCCCTCCGATACGAAGCCGGTTCCTTTGGCGGCAAACCACACGGCGCAGCCGATGCTATCGTCCAGAACGGTATCTAAAGGATGCACTAGGTGGCAGATGTCCGACGCCCGCATTTCCCTCAGCTCTTCCTGTGTAATATTGACCTCGACAAAGTTCCACTTCCGTGAAGGACTGAGACTCATAAGTTCCCGCAAACCGTCGCGGCCGGTGATCCTGTCCGGGACGTCAAATTTGGGTTGCGTTGCCGTAGCGTCATCGTGACTCGCATGCTCTTTTTTGCCGTTACGTTTTCCATGTTTCCCTGATCCCCGATTTGTCTTTGATTCCTGGTGACTGAAAGCCACGTTGAGGAGATCAATGGGTTGCTCCGGAGGTACGTAGCGATCAGCAAGAACAGCCAGGATCATGGAATCAAGTCCTCCAGAAAATAGTATTGCAACTTGTGCTCGTTCAGCGCAGGACTGATGGGGAAGGTGCTGCACCCTCCTGCGTACGGCCTCGCCGAGGACGTCTATAAGACGGCAAACCAATTCCCGCTTTCCGGAGATTTTAAGAAGTTCCTTAAGATCTGGAGGTGATTGGCTGGGATTGCAAGAACGGGGTTCCACGTCAGTCACAGACATGTTCATCGGGGGAACCGGGGGCAACAGAACAAGTCCGGAACGGTTCACGACGACAGAGACCAAATTTGGGAGACCTTCCCAGGAGAAATCGGGATCGAGGTGACCCCATGAGTAAACCTCAACCTTCAGGCCATCCTGCTGCACCCAACTCTTCAAGTCCAGTCTGTAAACACCAACTGCCGGGACTTCAGAATAGTTTGAGGAACCGGAGCCCGGCGAACAAGAGGACACCGACGTCAGGACGAAGGAACGTCCATCCAATCCCCGGCTCCAGAGCAAACTTCTTCTCCCAAAGAAATCCCTCCCAAACCAGATACACTGTTCCTCTTCCTGGTAATAAATAATTGCCCATGGTCCTCTCACCTGCTCCAGGACACGTAACACATCCAACGCAGTTTTGCATGCTGTCAAGTGACCGAGAAGCACCTCGGTATCATTTTCATCGGGTTCCACTGTTACACCGTCGAACACCTCCCCGTTCCAGAGAAGAAGGTTCCCGTGGTGGTCTTGCAGAGGCTGCGGGGTCAGGCTCCCTCTCATATGGAGGACGTGAGCAGAGAAGACACACGTGTAATCCAGATCTGTTTTCGTGACATCGTGGCCATGATCGGGTCCCCGGCGACGCAGCCTTTCGTAGAGACGATCGTCAAGTATACACGGAGACAAGGTCGAACTCACTACACAACAGATGCCACACATTTCACACTCGGTCCAACCTCTACATGTCCTGGTACTCTTTCTTCATCACATCCAGATCATCTGAGGGAAAAAAAAAACAAAAAACACACACATTATATTTATATATATATATATATCTCAGATGCAGTGGGGCCAATAAGTATTAGAAAATGTAAAAATGTGAAAGTTCACCCATTTAAAAAGATAAGAGAGGTTTGTAATTTTCATCATACGTACACATCAAGCTTGAGAGACAGAATGTAAAAAAAAAAAAAAATCCAGGAAATCACATTGTATGATTTTCAAACAATTTATTTGTGAAAATGGGAGGCAAATAAGTATTGGGCAGTTAGAAAACAAACATTATTTCGGCCCCCACTTGCTAACAGTATGAATGACACCTGTTTGAACTGATTAGATGCATAAGAGACACCTTCAAACTGTCAGACTGCAGTCTTCACCATGACCAAGACCAGAGAGCTTTCCAAAGACACCAGAGGTAAAATTGTACAACTGCACAAAGCTGGGATGAGTCAAACTGCAATTGGTAAACAACTTTGTGAGAAAAGATCAACAGTTGGAAACATTATTAGAAAATGGAAGAAGTATAACATCACTGACGACCTCCCTAGGAGTGGAGCTCCATGCAAGATCTCACCTCGTGGGGTTCAAAGGATCCTGAGAACAGTGAGTAATCAGCCCAGAACTACACGGCAGGAACCGGTCAATGATTTGAAGACGGCAAGAACCACCGTCACAAAGATGACATCAATAACTAACACACTACGTCGTCATGAGATGAAATCCTGCATTGCCCGAAAGGTTCCCCTACTAAACAAAGAACATGTAAAGGCCCGTCTGAAATATGCTAAAGACCATCTGGACGATCCAGAGGAGGATTGGGAGAATGTGATGTGGTCAGATGAGACCAAAATTGAACTTTTTGGTTTAAACAGCACTCGCCGTGTTTGGAGGAAGAAGAATGCTGAGTTGCATCCCAAGAACACCATACCTACTGTGAAGCCTGGGGGTGGACACATCATGCTTTGGGGATGCTTTTCTGCAAAAGGGACAGGAAGACTGCACCGTATCAACGGCAGCATGAATGGGGCCATGTATTGTGAGATTTTGGGTAAAAACCTCCTTCCCTCGGTCAGAGCATTAAAGATGAAACGTGGCTGGGTCTTCCAGCATGATAACGATCCAAAGCACACAGCCAAGAAAACCAAGGAGTGGCTCCGTAAAAAGCATATCAAGGTTCTGGAGTGGCCGAGCCAGTCTCCAGACCTCAACCCAATTGAAAACTTGTGGAGGGAGTTAAAACTTCGAGTTGCCAAGCGACAGCCCTCAAACATCACAGCGCTAGAGAAGATCTGTGTAGAGGACTGGAACAAAATACCAACTAAAGTGTGTGTAGACCTGGTCAAGAACTACACAAACCGTTTGAGCTCTGTCATTGCCAACCAAGGCGACATTACAAAGTATTAAAAGTAACTTTTGCTGGCTGCCCAATACTTATTGGCCGACCATTTTCACAAACAAATTGTTTAAAAATCATACAATGTGATTTCCTGGATTTTTTTTACATGCTGTCTCTTAAGCTTGATGTGTACCTTTGATGAAAATTACAAACCTCTCTTATCTTTTTAAATGGCTCAACTTGCACATTTTTACGTTGCCCGATACTTATTGGCCCCACTGTATATATGTGCGTGAAAACGTATTTAAATGGCATAAAAACAATCGCGAGGAAGAACTGGGTGGACACAGACTCACTCTTGCAGGTGCTCAGCGTCTCCTGTTTGTCAGCGAGGAAGAAGATGGTGCTGTTCGGCTGCTGAACGAAGACTTTCTGTTGGACAGAACATGCACAGCTGCATGACTTTTAACCCTTTACTACCACAATCCTGAGCAGCAACAACCATCTCATCACACCTTCCGAAGCTCTTTTCACCAATTAATTTCACCCTCAACATGGCTGCATGCTGGAGAAAACAGAAAATCACCCACAATGCTCCAGGATATGTTATATTTACAATAAAATAATCCTTGGATCATTTTCCTTCTGATCACTCTGATTCCAGTCCGGATAAATGCAGAGGGTTGCGTCAGGAAGGACATCTGGCGTAAAACAATTGCCAAATAAGACATGCAAATCACAAGAAAGAATTTCATACCGGATCGGTCGAGGCCCGGGTTAACAACGACCACCACCAGTGCTGTTAACAAACAGGGCGCTGGTGGAAATTGGACTACTATCTACTACGCTATCGTTATCGTTATCAAATGGGCTGTTATGGTCAAACAGAAAGTCTCAAACCTCTTCTGATCCTATTCATTCTGAAATCGTGAGAGTTTATTGACTTAGGTCTGGAATCCTTGGTTAATTTAAACCCAATTTCAGAGTATCAGTTTCAAATAAATCTCACTGTGCATCAGGAGGCCCAATATGGTGAAGCTCAGCTTGAACATGTGCAACAAGTTTCATCTCAACAGCAGATTTAAATTTATGAGTGTAACAAGAATGAAGAAATGAAATCTTACCCTGTTTTTCTTCAGATTTGAAAGTTCATCAATCACAACCTTCTTTTCTTTAATCTACCAAACATAAACACACACAACCCCCAGCAACAACAGGAGCAGCGTGAGTGCTAATATTCAGTCTGAATACATATAAACATCACCAAGTCGGAAAATTAGCAACATTTTTAACGTTTATCTTCCACTAACCTGCTTATTAAGGTCTTCTTTTCTTGTAGCCAGCGCTTCTTGACCAAGATAAGAAGACATTTTTCAATAATCCTCAACAAAACAGTGGAGAAAGCATGTCCGGAAATGCATAACCGGAAGTCTGAACGAACAACCGGCAATGTTAATTGCCGACTTTCTTTTCCCACCCGTTTTAAGATAAATCCCGCCTCCTTTACTATTATTGATTGGATAAGCAGAAGCACAAGCTGCTGATTGGATGTTGCACATGTTACCCGTTTTTCTGATTGGCGTATTTAGATTTCTCTGTGTTTTTGCAATGAGAATACGATATTCAAGTAAATTATACTCTAGAACTCCACAGAAGGCTAAATTTTACCGTTTTTTTTAAGTTTTACATCAACAATCCAACAAAATGTAAACGCTGGTCTTACCCTTTTCGGTTTTGATTCATGTATTGAATCGGTTCGACTGAGTGATTCATTGTGAGGAGCCGGTTTACTTATTCTGAATCAATACATGCAGGGTGTGTGTGTGTGTGTGTGTGTGTGTGTGTGTGGTTGTTTGTTCCTATTAAAAGTGTACACCAAGCCTGAAGTGAACAAGTGTTTCAGTAAGTACTACATGGTACATACCTGATGAGGGCGTTCCTTTCTGAAGACTGTTCATCATTGGCAAATGATCACTAACCTGAGATGACAAGCCAACCAATCAGATTGCACAGTCTTTGTGATTAAGAAACAAAGATAAACATCTCAATACACACAGACACACACACGTAAATACTAGTCCTTCTCAAAAAATTTGCATATTGTGATAAAGTTAATTATTTTCTGTAATGTACTAATAAAAATTAAACTTTCATATATTTCAGATTCATTGCAAACCAACTGAAATATTTCAGGTCTTTTATTGTTTTAATACTGATGATTTTGGCATACAGCTTATGAAAACCCAAAATTCCTATCTCACAAAATTAGCATATTTCATCTGACCAATTAAAAAAAAAAATGTTTTTTTTGACCCTTGCAGTCCCACCTCCACCTTGAACTCTTCTGTCACACCGACAGCACACCTCACCACTGTCTTACATCTCTCATACATGTCCTGCACCACTCTAACATACTTCTCTGCCACTTCAGACTTCCTCAAACAATACCACAGTTCTTCTCTCGGCACCCTGTCATATGCTTTCTCCAGATCCACAAAGGCACAATGCAGCTCCCTCTGACCCTCTCTGTACTTCTCTATTAACATCCTCAAAGCAAACACTGCATCTGTGATGCTGTTTCTTGGCATGAAACCAAACTGTTGTTCACAAATGCTGACCTCTGCCCTTAGTCTAGCTTCCACTATTCTTTCCCATAACTTCATCGTATGGCTCATCAACTTTATCCCTCTGTAGTTGCCACAACTCTGTACATCTCCTTCTTCTTCTTCTTCTTCTTTTACTTTCGGCTGTTCCCTTCAGGGGTCGCCACAGCAAATCATCCGCCTCCATCTCACCCTATCCTCTGCATCTTCTTTTCTGACTCCAACGACCTTCATGTCTTCCTTCACCACATCCATAAATCTCTTCTTTGGCTAACCTTCATTCCTCTCCTTTCCAGGGCATACCTCCACCTCGCTAGATTTTCTTCCACTTGAATTCGTCGGTCACACCGACAGCACACCTCACCACTGTCTTACATCTCTCATACATGTCCTGCACCACTCTTACATACATCTCTGCCACTCCAGACTTCCTCATGCAATACCACAGTTCTTCTCTTGGCACCCTGTCATATGCTTTTTCCAGATCCACAAAGGCACAATGTAGTTCCCTCTGACCTTCTCTGTACTTCTCTATTAACATCCTCAAAGCAAACATTGCATCTGTGGTGCTCTTTCTTGGCATGAAACCAAACTGTTGTTCACAAATGCTGACCTCTGCCCTTAGTCCAGCTTCCACTATTCTTTCCCATAACTTCATCGTATGGCTCATCAACTTTATCCCTCTGTAGTTGCCGCAACTCTGCACGTCTCCCTTGTTCTTAAAAATGGGCACCAGCACACTTCTCCTCCATTCCTCCGGCATCTGCTCACTCTCTAGGACCTTGTTGAATGTTCTTGTCAGAAAATCTACTGCATACCACCATCCTATGCTGTTTGGCAACACTCTCACCCACTACGACTACTTTGCAGTCACTGACTTCCTTCAAATTACATCACCTACACAAGATGTAGTCTACCTGTGTGCTCTTACCTCCGCTTTTATAAGTCACCCTCTGCTCCTGTTTCTTCTGGAAGAAAGTATTCACCACAGCCATTTCCATCCTTTTTGCAAAATCTATCAACATCTGTCCTTCTGTGTTCCTGTCCTGGATACCAAACCTGCCCATCACTTCCTCGTCCCCTCTGTTGCCTGCACCAACATGTCCATTGAAGTCTGCCCCAATGACCACTCTTTCGCATCTGGGGGTACTCTGCATCACTCAAACACGTCAACGTGTTTCTGCCCCTTGTTAAAGGGTTGTGACAGGAAGGGCATCCGACGTAAAAAAAACCTATGCCAAACCAAAATGTGCGAATCAGATGATTCGCTGTGGCGACTCCCAAGAAAGGGAAAAAGCCGAAAGGAAGAAAGAAAGAAAGAATTTTGAACACATTTCGAAATGTCAACCCATCCATTCGCCAAAACACTGAATCCTACTACAAGCACAGAGTCTAAGGCCTATCTCAGCCCACTCTGGCGAAAAGCAGGCTACACCCTGAACAGCTCACCAGTCCCTCACAGGGCCAACACACACACACACACATGCACACACACATACGCACACACACACACACACACACACACATATACACACACACAGCAGTGATTTTGAACGTCCAGCTAGCCCACTGTGGATGTGTTTGGACCATTGGAGAAACCCACACGAGCTATCCAGGTCCACCCTGCTGAGCCCGGGACTCAAACCCAGGACCTTCTTGCTGTGAGCTGGATGTTCTGACCATGACAACACTGTGCCGCCCCATTTCGAAATTAAGTAGAATTTGATGTTGTTACAGGATCGGTTACTTTTAAATACTCACCCTGAATACGTATGTATATTCACACCTATCGGGTTTTAATGTTGGTTCTGTCCTGATCTGCTATTATAAATTCCTCACAGTCACGGACTGATTCACGCTGTTTATGTGTGGTGCGCTGGCGTTTGCTCGGGTTGTCGTCCTGTTGACCTCAGCGCTTCTTTAAAAGGCTTAGTGGTCGACCACGTGGCCCGTGTTTGCTCAAGTGA
>CM045729.1:5797662-5807662 GCA_024760905.1 Plotosus lineatus | reverse complement strand
CAGCGTCCCATCCTGGAGGAGTTGAACTCCTGGTAGCTTCATGCTACAGAAACCAGGGACGAGCTCCAGTTCTGATGAGCCAGTCAGCCTGAGTGCAATAAAAACCCAATAGACTTACTTTACGGACTGTCCTGTCAAGCATATAGAACCGAAGCAGGATGTAAAAAGAGAGAGAAAGGAGAGTACAAGAGAGATAGAGAGAGAGAGAGCAAGGGAAAGAGCAGTCTCTCTAACTGTGTTATCAAAGGCCAGTCGTGTCTCTCACTGTCTGCGGTGTGAGGTTCATGTAAAGGAACCATTGCTGACTTTCATCAAGAGTAGCTGCATAGCCGTCAGCGTGTTTCCTTCCTGTAATGGCCTGGCAAGCTGTCCAGGGTGTACTCTGCCCTTGCCTGGAGTCGGCTGGGATGGGCACCAGCCTGCCTGTGACCCTGATTAGGATTAAGCAGATAAATAAACGATGATTAACATTTCTAGCAGATCTTAATTAGATTTAATGTATTTCTCATGATCTGTTTCTGTGATTCCTAATGTTTCCTGAAACCTTCTACCCATCTGTTTTCTACAACACTTAAGCCCAGGAAGCTGGAGCCAATCCTCGCTGACTTCAGATGAGAGGCGGAGCTACACCCTGAACAGGATTCCAGGATATTACAGGATTAACAATGACACAAACAACCATCCACACGCACACCCAAACCTACTGGTAATATAGAGTAGTCAGTTGTCCTTTGGATGTTTTGGACTGTTGGAGGAAACCAGGAGTACCTTGTGAAAACCCACATGGAAGATCATGCAAACACTACAATAAAAGGCACCAGTTGGCTGTGATGTTCAAACCCAGAACCTTCTAGCTGTGAGGCGACAGTACAAACCACTGGGTCACTTTGCCTCCATGATGACGTCTATGATCTATGATTACAGGCACTACTGTGCTCTCTCCAGGAATCTAAAGGAAACCACAGCTCAGTGCTTCCTCATGGCCTTTATTTGTATTTCTGCTGTTCTGGAATGGCTGATAATAGATATTTCTTTATAGACTTAGATATATCAGTGTAGACTTTAGTAAATAACCACACTGTCAGCCTTAGACAAGGGATGAGAAGCTTAAAAATTCAGGGAGAGCTCAGGGTAGCGTTCGAGTGGTTCGGGTATCTGATTAGGATGCTTCCCGGTCATCTCACTTTAGAGGGTTTTCAGGCTCATCCGACTGGGAAATGGCTGCGGAGTAGACCCCAGGACCTGCTGGAGGGATGCTATATCCAGTTAGGACTGTGAATGCCTTTGGATCCTTGAGTAGGAGCTAAAGACGGCAATCGGGGAAGGGATGCCCGGGTTTCCCTCCTACACCTCTTGTCTGGTGGAAAAAAATGGATGAATGGTAGGATGGATGGATATTACACCATTTGTTTTAATACTATGGTCAAGGAAGGCTGGAGCCTTTCTTAGCTGATATTGGGTGGAGGCAAAGTTCAACCTAAACTTTGGCAGACCATCATAGGGCCAACACACAACCATATACATTCACAGCCAAGGGCAAATCTGGAACGTCCAGTTCGCATAATGTGCAAGTGTTTAGATTGTCAGAGGAAACTCCGCAGAGAAACACCTGAACTGGGTCTAAACTCCAGGTTCTCCTTGTCACTCGGCCAAGGTGCTGCCCTGAGTTATATCATTAGAATAAAATGCACCTTCCTGCGGGTGCCCAGGTCTGATGTTGAGAAACAATGACCTCACAGAATACAGCTCGATGAGCAAAGACACATTTCTGAGTGATCATGTCCACACTGTTTGCAAACAGAAACAAGAGTAATGTTTTCTTTGGGCTTACAATTTCTGTTGCCCTGTAGGACTGTAATTTGACTACCAAACTAGGAGATGTGCAGGGTTCACCATGAGGACAGATCTCCAGAGACAGGGTCAGTAATCAGGGTGATAATATATCTGCTGCGTGTCTGTTATCATCTACAGAATATAATAGGACAGTAAACGCCGTAATTATTGACACCATGCAAAAGAAAACTGAGATCACGCCCTCATTTACAGAATGGCTTGATCCTATTGGCGTCACGGGAAGGCTTGGATCTATCTCAGCCAACACTAGGTGAAGGCAGGGTACACCCTAACTAAACATCTTGCTAGACCATCGTGGGACCAACACACATAACCATTCACACACTCACGCCTAGGGACACTTTGAAACAGCCAGTTAGCCTACTGAGCATGTTTTTGGACTCTAGGAGGAAACCGAAGTTCCTGGAAAAACGCTCTCGCCGAGTCCGCGACTTGAATACAAGACCTGTTTCCTGGGAGACAGACATGCTAACCACTATGCTAATAAAACTATTATGTTAGGCACTCCACCGAATGTAGACGCTTGTTGCAAGTGACGTATGATGCTTGTGAGACAGCGCGGCTTATCCGGACTTCCGATCTTTCAAGTGAGCAAGTTTCAAGTTGAATACTTGTTTAGTACTCAACCTTCACTTGCCGCGCTTTGTCTCACAAGCACCATACGTCACTTGCGACAAGCGCCTACATTTGGTGGAGCGCCTCACATATAATCTATAAAATAAGCATGAATAATAATGATCGTAAACTGATTTATCATTGGGCGGCACAGTGAGGCAGTGGTTCGCATGTCCACCTCACAGCAAAAAGGTCCTCGGTTCGATTCAAGCTTTATATGGAGTTTGCATGTTCTCTCCGTGCGTGTGTGGGAATGAATTCTCTGTCATCACAATGAGATGGTCTAACAGTAACGACTGTGTCACAATGACAGTAATAGTCATTGTTGGCCCCTTCACTATTTTCTGAACCACTTAATCCTAATTAGGGTCACAGGTAGGCTGGCACCCATCTCAGCGTGCTTCTGCCCCGCGATGGCAAGCAAGCTGTCCAGGGTGTACTCTGCCCTTGCCCAGAGACAGCTGAGATGGGCGCCAGCCTCCCAACGATCCCCTCATTATATGAAATCATAATAAACACTCCCTCTCCCTGTAACAATGTCACGTCGGGGCGTCACATTGCATATGACCAGATGGTCTCGTCAATAAAACCCTGCGTAAAGGACCACGCGATACTAAAAGGACAAACAGAAGATCTAGTGGAGTCTGGCTGAAGGACAATACCGCTGAGTAAGAAGATAACAAAGTCATCAGGTATCTACTCATGTTTGTGAAAGTGTCAGGACTGTAAAAGAGAAAGTTATTATTATTATTATTATTATTATTATTATTATTATTGGAGCAGTGGTGGTCTAGTGGTATAGGGCGCTGGATCACTGATCCAAAGATTGGGGGTTTGAGTCCCACTCTCGACAAGGTTGTCACTGTCCCCCCAGTGCAGCTAACTGGGTTATCAAAGGCGGGCCATGTCTCTCACTGTCTATGGTGAGAGGTTGATGTAAAAGAACCATTGCTGACTTTCGCAAAGAGTAGCTGCAAAGTCGTCAGTGTGTTTCTGTCCCTTCTGGCTGTAAACTAAAGCAGAGATCTCCAAACTAAATAGAGGCAATGATGCGTGAGGACACTCAGCACTCAATTAAACAGCATAAACTAACATATTTTTACTCATAAAACAAAAGATATGAACAACAATGTGTATTTCAATGGAGGAAATAATTAGGACACGCCCACATATTTTTCCAATTAAAATGGCTATAATCACACCCAGGTGTATCAGGTCAGGTGAACATCATCACAATATTGTCACCTAGGATTCTGAAGACGACTCACCCTATTTAAACCTCAGAAACTTAGTTTGTTATGTTCCTGCCTGTTGAAGTGAGACTGAACACAAGGGTGAGATGCACAGAGCTGTCTGAGAGAGAGAGAGAGAGAGAGAGAGAGAGAGAGAGAGAGAGAGAGAGATAATTTTTCCCTTATAAGTGAGAAGGTTGTTGAAGATCAGAAAGAAGATTGTGGTGCTATGACTCTGGTGAAGGATTTAAAAAGATATAAGACTTTGACATCTGCCATAATTGTTTACAAATGAAGGACATTCAAAAACAACTTCCCCCAATGACCCGGCCTGGCCGTCCGAGCAGGTTCATCCCCCCCAGAGCAGCCCACAAGATGCTAAAAGAAGTCATGAAAAGTCCTAAACTATCTGAGGAACACTGCAGGCTCTCCCTGCTGTCGATGTGAACGTGCAGGCCTGTTCTTTCAGAAAGAGAAGACACAAGTCTGTCCTTCATGGGAGAAGTACAGGGAGGAAACCTTCACTTGCTGGACAGAACAGTGAGGCTAGGCTGAGGTTTTCCAGAGGGAACATGGACAAAGACCAGGTCTTCTGGAATAATGTTCTTTTCACAGATGAGTCTAAAGTTGGATTATTTGGAAAAGCAAAAAAGCATGTTCCCCAGGGTCATACCCCCCCCCCCCCCCCCAAGGCGGGACGCACCCCACTATTTCAGAAGCACTGGTCTTGTGGAAGCTCACCACGGGCCTTTCTTCATTGGCATTTGTAGAGTGCACATGTGATGCCCCCTATAGGAAGAAAAAACCCCAACGTCCCCCCATCGCTATGCATGCGACTATAAATAGTGTTTACAGCACTTTATATCATTTGCTCGTGCTTTTTCTCTACATCATAGGAAACACATTGAGAGCGCCACTGTCACCTACTGTAGAGGATGCGCAATTACACTTAATTCTAATACTGTTCAGTATGGCAAAAAAAGCATGTTCCCCAGGGTCATACCTCCCTGGAATCACACCGTGCCTCCCAAGGAGGGCATGCCCCACTATTTGAGAAGAACTGGCCTTGTGGAAGCTCACCACGAGCCTTTCCTCGCTGGCATTCGTAGAGTGCACATGCACAAAATTCTCCTCCTCCCTCTGTCATGCACTACCGGCTTCGCGCCCACGTGACATCTTTGCCGCAATTGATGATTGGAACAGTTAGTTGACTTATTGTTTATTTGTGTTTTATTATCATTTAATATTAATTATTATTAATGTTAATGTACATGTATTATTGTTATCATTAAATATTTATGGTTTTTACATGTTTATCTTTAATATATTTGGTGAAATATACGTGTTTGTGCAGGTTATATGAGTTGGGGGGTTGGAACGGATTAATTGGTTTTCTATTATTTCCTGTAGGAATGTTTGCTCGCCCTCGGAACGGATTAATTTCGTAAGTCAAGGTACCGCTGTATATTCAAAAAATATAGTCTACAACAACAACAGCAACAAATCTCAGGTATGTTTTTTTGGTTGTCGATGTAAGTGATCCATCTGAGATCCTAATTAGGGTCATATATCTTACGCATGGGTGGATAAAAGTTTATGTGTAAAATGATGGTTGTATCCGGAGATAAAAAGATTAGATATTGGAATCGGATTAAATAAAGTCAGGGTCAAAGTCACAGCAATAGTTTTGTTTGAAGCTGAATGAAAGTAAACGGGGCAGTGGTGGCCTGGTGGTGAAGGTGCTGGATCACTGATCCTAAGGTCGGGGGTTCAAGCCCCACTCACCATAGGTTGTCAGTGCTGGCCCCCTCAGGGCAGTTAACTGGGTTATCAAAGGCCGGCCATGTCTCACTGTGTATGATGTGAAGCATGTAAAAGAACACGCCATCAGCATGTTTCCGCCCTGCCTTGGCCCCTGGTGAGCTGTCCAGGGTGTCCTCTGCCCTCGGCAGGAGTCGGCTGGGATGGGCACCAGACTTCCCACGACCCTAATTAGGATTAAATGGTTACAGAAAATGATCAGAAATTATGAAAGTAAATGAGTACAAATTATCGACAAGTGCAGCCGAATTTCCTTTCCAAAGAGACAACAATATAAACGCACGTGGAACGCTGGTCCACCACCAAACTCTCAAACACTGACTGTTGATTAAGGGATGAACAACTGCAAACCTACAGCAGAATTAAACACAATTTGAAAGCCTGAGCAGTATAGAACGGGTGCAGCGATGTGGAGGGTAAGGTAAAGTCCGGTGGGCTATTTACACCCGAGCCATAGCGCCTCATCAGGGCGGTGCTTATCCCGGGTTTCCGTAGCGTGAAGCGACTCAGGGTTCAACTCCTCCTGGATGGGACGCTAGTCCGTCGTAGGTTCCCTTCCCGGTATATTTTTACTGGTACCATTACACTGCTGGGTGAACAGAGGCACACTTGCGGTTGAGACCTTGCCCAGGGTTCTGCGCACAGTGGGGGGGACTGACTGGGATCTGAACACACAACCTCCCGATCATGAGCGCAGCACCCTGACCACTATGCCACCAGCCCCACCTACGCTGTGTAGGGGGGAATCAACCCCAAATCCCTGGAGTCCAGTCCGGAAAATGATTTATTGTGGTCAATCCGTTGGGTTTTGGTACTTTTCCATCGCTTTTGTGAAACAATAATTGTGGAGTTTATAAAACCACTTTTATATAATATATATATATATATATATATATATATATATATCTGAAATTAATCCTAACAAAAAGTTTCAAATTTTCTTCAAATTAATCACTGAGAAAACCCGTGCAGTACTGACCCGTTGTGGTTCCGGACCGAAACAATGACATGGCGTGTTTTTGATTCTCCACAGAACAGCCAGTGTGGGAAACAAAGCAGCTTGCAGGAGTGGCCTCTGATTGGCTGCTGCTGAGTCATGTGCCGACGCCGTGCACAGTGCGTGTTCATAAAGCGTCGGCGGCGCGCGGCACAGGGGAGACACTGTGTGTGTGAGAGAGAGAGAGAGAGAGAGAGAGAGAGAGCGCTCTTCGGCAGATCGGGAATTTTGCGCAAATTCTCTGATTTTTTCCGAACAAAAAGCTCGAAAAAGGTTTAATTTCTTTCCGACTTCAGCTACAGTGATAGCTAAGTTTGGAAGGGAGAGGAAAGCGTCGCGGTGTTTGGACGAAATTAGGACTTCAGTTTGTTGACGACAAGGAAAACAACAACAACAACAACAAAACAGCATTATTTCTATAATCGCTTTCATTGCACAAATAATAAAAAAAAAAAAATTAAAATCGAAATGGAAAACTCAACAACTAAAAGAGGGTTTTGTGGTGAGTGATTTCAGATCAAACACACCGAGAACCCTGACAGACAATAACATCTATTTCCCAAACCCCAACTTTTATTTTCTGATTTTTTCAATAACTGCATTCTTTTTTTTTTTTTTGTATTTATTTACAGATTCTGTGCGTGATTTTTTCACATCTGCTAAGTTTCTGATCTATGTGGGACATGCTTTATCAACATGGGTGAGTTTAATATGCAGCCAGGAACTCATGTGTAATAACCATGTTATTAACAGGATTGCACATGTTGTAATAACTAATTTTATTTATGAACATAGAACAATGTACATACTGTTATAAAATGTAAACGCTTGCTGACGTTCTTGTGAAATTATTTTTGAAATCATTCGTTAATGATAATAGTGTGCACAACAGCAACAGATCAGTGATGCAGCTGTATTATTAATGTAACAGGATTTCATTTCAAAATCCATGAAATAATTCAAAATAAAAAGGTCCTGCGGCGATTTCTAGCAGTGCCTGCAAATAGAGTTATCAAACTACCGTGTTTCCCCGAAAATAAGACAGGGCTTATATTAATTTTCATACCGAAATATGATACTAGGGCTTATTTTTAGGTGATGATGTATTTTACATTTTTCTCTATTACATGTCTTATAATATATCTTAATATATCTTATAATATATCTTAATATATCAAACCAATGGAAGCTTACAAGTATTTTGTTGCCGGATTTGTAAGCTGTATGCAACACTGGGAGCCAGGAACCGGGAAGAGAGACTATCACCTCATAACGGCTAAGGTGCCTGTTCTATCCCCAAATAGACCTACACAAACAAGCGCTTATGCAATAATAAATTAAAATGATCAGTGCTTATAATGGTTGTATAAATTCACATGTTTTATATATATGTATATATAATGTATATTTACCTGATACAAAGTGTTCGCTGCATATTGTACTGTATTCTGTAGAATTACAGTCTTTCCTATTTACCGCTGCGATCCACTTGGCTTTTCTCTCCGGGTCAGATGGAAAACGATAAAACGACAGTGCAGGCTTACTCCTCTATCTATTTGCACAGCCAACAGCACAACACAATATAACCATACTCACTGGTTATTTTGTATCACTCCGAGGAAGTCCGTAACCGACAAACAACATCCAGTTGGGTAATGTTGAACCACTATTAGTTATTTTAAAATGTTTAGCAATGTTGAATGAGTGAGCACCGTCCAGATCATGCGGTCCAATATGGTGTGTAAACATAAGTCAGGTGACCCTGTGACGTCACGTGCAAAACCTCAATTGCTGTCGCTCTCAACTAGGGCTTATTTTAAGGGAAGGGCTTATATTGAAATCATCTTGTAAAATCACGCTAGGTCTTATTTTGTGGTTAGGTCTTATTTTCAGGGAAACACGGTATATAACAAGAACAACAACAACAATAATAATAATAATATATACATATATTATTATAATAATAATGCTGATATTAATATATTTGTAACTTCAGTCACGGTTCAAGGTTCTCTGTTGGTTGAGTAAACAGGCGGTGCTCTTGTTTTGTCCTACAGGGGGACCGTATGTGGAACTTTGCCGTGGCTGTTTTTCTGGTTGAACTGTACGGACAGAATTTACTTCTGACAGCTGTGTACGGTCTCGTGGTGGCAGGATCAGTGTTGCTGCTCGGAGCCATCATTGGAGACTGGGTGGACAAAAATGCTCGTCTCAAAGGTAAAAGTCCTTGTGTTTATAGCTGTATGTTTAATTTTGAATATACAGTCGGCCCCCAACTTACGAAGACCCCTGTGTACGAAATCCCTGGGTTACAAAAAACATTTTCCCGAGTTTCTGTCCCCGAGATACGAAACATCCCCTCTTACGAAAAGAAATTCAAAATTCAAACGGGCCAATCAAAACGTCACACGCTACGTGAGTTGGCTCTCATTGGCTGCCTCGCAACAGCCCACCCTGCTGGCCTCCCAGATAGAGAGAGAAGGAATAATGCTTTAGTTTTTTTAAAGTTGTTTAGTTCAGTAAATGTTTAATAAATGTGGGTGCATTTGAGCTCATCTGGAATTCCGATCCCTCAAGGAATCAAATTAAAGTTGAGTTTGTCAAGCAGGGTTAGGCGCTTTGAATTCACGTCTTGTGGGCGTGGCCCGCGCGCGTGCGAGAGAGAAAGAGAAGGAATAATGCTTTAGTTTTTATTTTAGTTTTTTAAGTTGTTTTAATTCAGTAAATGGTCAAGCAGGGAATGCGCTTTGAATTCACGTCTTGTGGGCGTGGCCCGCACCGCGTGCGTGTGAGAGAGAGAGAGAGAGAGAGAAGGAATAACACTTTAGTTTTTAGTTTAGTTTTTTAAGTTGTTTTAATTCAGTAGATGTTCAAGCAGGGAATGCGCTTTGAATTCATGTCTTATGGGCGTGGCCCGCAGCGCGAGCGTGAGAGAGACAGAGACAGAGAGCGAAAGAAAGATAGAGAGAGAGAGAGAGAGAGAGAGAGAGAGAGAATAACACTTTAGTTTTTAGTTTTTTAAGTTGTTTTAATTCAGTAAATGTTTAATAAATGTGGGCGCATTTGAGCTCATCTGGAATTCCGATCTCTCAAGGAATCAAATTAAAGTTGAGTTTGTCAAGCAGGGAATGCGCTTTGAATTCCACGTCTTGTGGGCGTGGCCCGCAGCGCACGCGAGAGATAGAGAGAGAGGTGTGTGTGTGCGTGTGTGTGTTAATAAAAATGTTTAATAATGGTTTAATTAATAAATATGTTAATAAAATGTTTAAATGGTTTAATAAATAATTTTCTTTTACTTTTAACACATATTTCATACAAAATTGGTGTATTTTTATCCTTTTTAAAGGGTTTATGGGGTTTATCCAGTCCAAAGACTGGAGCCTTGGAACGAATTAGGCGTTTAACATGTAAGATGCCACCCCTACTTACGAAATCCCCGCAATACGAAAAGGGCTCTGGAACGGATTCATTTCGTTAATTG
>CM045729.1:5695162-5792662 GCA_024760905.1 Plotosus lineatus | reverse complement strand
AAACATCCTGAGCTCTTCTTCATGTTTTGCTTTGCTGTGCTTTTTTTCTGCCATTTTAAGAGTGAACGAGACACAAATTGTTTACTTCGATGATCTCGCTCACACTGGGAAGCTTTGCGGTATTTTCATCTCATGCACATGCGCACTGTTGAAAATACTGCATTGAACTCTGGAGAAGCGAACACGCACATTAAAAAAATCACAAACAAAAACTTCTACATGAACATAAGAGCCGCGTGAAACCAGGCAAAGAGTCCCGGGGTGGCCACTCCTGCACTATGAGGTTATGTTATGTCATTGTTAATGAAAATAGGTTAATGGAATAGAATTGTTTTAGCTACAGTTTTGTTTTATTTTATTTATTTACATTTTTCAATGTATCATTTATTTAAAACTTTTCAAGTTTCCTTTATTCTGTTTATTTTTACAGTTTTAGGAGGTTTTAGCTTCAGTTTTATTTTGTTATGAGGGTTATAGGAGTTTCTTATAATTTCTGTTAAAATGTTGAAGGCTTTAGCGGGTTTCAGCGTATTTTCCAGTTTCAGCTCCAGTTCTGTTCCGTTTATAAAATTGAATTTTTAAACCTTTTAGCTACATTTTCATATATTTTTGACAGTTTTGTTTCCCGCTACACTTTGCAGTTTTAAAGGATCTCATTACAGTTTTGTCTAGAATTTTGTCATTAAAACTCCTCAAAATTGTGTCCGTTGCATTCAAGTAAAAGTGTCCTGCATTAACCACAACAGCTCGTGCCGCTGAAGGTAGTAAACATTTAAACAAACATAAATGAAGATTTGTTTTTGATGGTTATTAACTTGGTGCTCAGAATTGGTTCACGTTTTAGCGTTGCTACATTTACGCCCCTAGTTGTGCACACTTAGGATTTGGTGTGTTTGTAATGTATAGTAGTATTCCTAATCTTTCTGAGACCACAGTTAAGGTAAAAAAGATATAGGTTAAAGGGTAAACAGCAGCTCCGTGTCGCTTGGAAACGGATCAGGAACGCAAAGAATTCTGGGTTACTGACACGTTATCTTTAAAAGAAAGCCACCAGTGCTAATCCCAGCTCACTTTGAACCTCTTGATATATTATATGATTTTATATTATATTATATTATATTATATTATATTATATTATATTATATTATATTATATTATATTATATTTTATTTTATTTTATTATATTTTATTTTATTATATTATATTATATTATATTATGTATTTAATCCCACAGCATTGGACTGGTGAATGTTCATGTACAATCACATTACTTAGTAACTGCAGTATATATGGAATGTTCTGGAATTAGAACAGGGTTAAAGGTCAAGTTAAAGAGGTTCTTGTCACTGTGCTGTCAGCAGATCATGAGTCTTAACGTGTGCAAACAAAGTAGGTTACAAGGCGGGTATAAGCACATGACCTTGTTTTACACAGCTGTAACCCAAAAACAAACAAAAAAAAAACCAAGGAACAGACAGGAGTCGAGGAGCAAACAAGTTCAGAAGGACCGCAGAATACCTGAATGGGAATGTTGTTCAGATCTGTGCCTGAGTGTAGGCAGTAAGCCTAGTTTTATGATTAGTAGTAGTAGTGTCATTGTTATTATCATCATCGCCATCATTATTGTTGTTGTTGATGTTTTCGTTGTTGTTATTTATAGTAGTTGTAGTAGTAGCAGTATTGAAACAGACAAAAATAGATTCTGACTTAAAGCTTTTCACTGTCACCAGACAAGTATTAATAATATAATAATGACTGTATTAATTTAGATATTCATCGTGTTTGTTGTGAGTTTAGTTGTTATTTGAACTAACTTCTCAGGTCTAAAATCACTGGCAACAGTCTGTTGATCTGCAAAAACAAAGTATTGGCCCATCTCTGCCACTGCTATAATGATGAGAATCCAAATAATACCGTAGCCCCTCCAGTGGGGGTCGCGTGACAGAAACAGATATGGTGCCAATATTTTGTCCAAAGCAGCGGTACTAAAAATCAATAATTTTGTATAATATAATGTAAATTAGTGTGTAATGAGAAAAGAAATTTGATTTTTATAGTGTGTTTTATTAAATTATAGACAGTTTATTTACTCTGAGGTGCCGGTGAAAATGTTTTATGTGGAATATACAGAAATTATGTACAAGTTTATATTAATATAAAGTTATTATCATTAATAGTGGCATTATTGTTAGCAAAAGTAGTAATAGTACAGTAGTAGATATACACAGATGCTCACCGACTTACGTTCATCCGTTTTACGTTTTTTTTTTTGATTTTACGGTTTTTTTTTTTAAGTCAAATTTTGAGTAGTTTAGACGTACCTACGTAATATGCTGACGTAATGACACTGCATTCATTGTTTACAAACTACAGACTGAGTGTGTGTGTGTGTGTGTGTGTGCATGTATATATATATATATATATATACATACACTTCTTTTCGTTACGGCTGTTCCCTTCAGGGGTCGCCACAGCAAATGATCTGCCTCCATCTCTCCCTATCCTCTGCATCTTCTACTCTTACTCCAATGACCTTCATGTCCGCCTTCACCACATCCATAAATCTTCACTTTGGTCTTCCTCTGGGCCTTCTGCCTGGTAGTTCCAACCTCAGCATCCGACTACCAATATACTCACTATCTCTCCTCTGTACATGTCCAAACCATCTCAATCTAGCCTCTCTGACTTTGTCTCCAAAACATCTAACATGTGCTGTCCCTCTGATGTATTCATTTCTGATCCTATCCATCCTCGTTACTCCCAAAGAGAACCTCAACATTTTCATCTCTGCTACCTCCAACTCTGACTCCTGTCTTTTCCCCAGGGCCACTGTCTCTAAACCATACAACATCGCTGGCCTCATCACCGTCTTGTACTTGCACTGACTTTTCCCTTCATTCTTGCCGAGACTCTGCTATCACACATCACACCGGACACTTTTCTCCAACCATTCCAACCTGTCTGCTCACGCTTCTTCACCTCTTTTCCAGACTCTCCATTGCTCTGGATTGTTGAGCCTAAGTACTTAAAATCCTCCACCTTCTTTATCTCTGCCCCCTGTAACCTCACTGTTCCTCTTGGGTCCTTGTCGTTCACACACATGTATTCTGCCTTACTGAGACTAACCTTCATTCCCCTCCTTTCCAGGGCATACCTCCACCTCTCTAGATTTTCCTCCACTTGTTCTCTGCTCTCACTACAGATCACGATGTCATCTGCAAACATCATAGTCCATGGAGATTCTTGTCTCACCTCGTCTGTCAGCCTGTCCATCACCATAGCAAACAAGAAGGGGCTGAGAGCTGACCCTTGATGCAGTCCCACCTCCACCTTGAACTCTTCTGTCACACCGACAGCACACCTCACCACTGTCTTACATCTCTCATACATGTCCTGCACCACTCTAACATACTTCTCTGCCACTCCAGACTTCCTCATACAATACCACAGTTCTTCTCTCGGCACCCTGTCATATGCTTTCTCCAGATCCACAAAGGCACAATGCAGCTCCTTCTGACCTTCTCTGTACTTCTCTATTAACATCCTCAAAGCAAACACTGCATCTGTGGTGCTCTTTCTTGGCATGAAACCAAACTGTTGTTCACAAATGCTGACCTCTGCCCTTAGTCTAGCTTCCACTATTCTTTCCCATAACTTCATTGTATGGCTCATGAACTTTATCCCTCTATAGTTGCCACAACTCTGTACATCTCCCTTGTTCTTAAAAATGGGCACCAGCACACTTCTCCTCCATTCCTCTGGCATCTGCTCACTTTCTAAGACCTTGTTGAATATTCTTGTCAGAAAATCTACTGCTACCTCCCCTAGACACTTCCATACCTCAACTGGTATGTCATCAGGGCCAACTGCCTTTCCACTCTTCATCCTCTTCAATGCCCTCCTCACTTCTCCCTTACTAATCCTTGCTACTTCCTGGTCCTCAACGGTCACCCCTTCTACTCTTTTTTCTCTCTCATGTTCCTCATTCATCAGCTCTTCAAAGTACTCTTTCCATCTTCCCAGCACACTTCTGTCATCGGTCAATACATTTCTCTCTCTGTCCTTTATCACTCTAACTTGCTGCACATCTTTCCCATCTCTATTTCTCTGCTGTGCTAACCTGTATAAATCATTTTCTCCCTCCTTACTGTCCAACCTATCATACAAGTCATCATACGCCCTCTGTTTGGCCTTTGACACCGCTACCTTCGCCTTACGCTGTGTCTCCCTGTACTCCTGTTTACTCTCTTCGGTCCTCTCAATGTCCCACTTCTTCTTAGCTAACCTCTTCTTTTGTACACACTCCTGCACTTCCTCATTCCACCACCAAGTTTCCTTATCGACTTTTCTTCCAGAGGATACACCAAGTACTCTCCTACCGGTCTCCCTGATCACATTGGCTATGGTTGTCCGGTCATCTGGAAGCACTTCCTGACTACCCAAAGCCTGTTTCAACTCCTCCTTGAAGAAAACACGACACTCTTCCTTTTTCAGCTTCCACCACTTTGTCTTCTGCTCTGTCTTTGCCTTCTTCACCTTTCTCACCATCAGTGTCATCCTGCACACCACCATCCTATGCTGTTTGGCAACACTCTCACCCACTACTACTTTGCAGTCACTGACTTCCTTCAAATTACATCGCCAACACAAGATGTAGTCTACCTGTGTGCTCTTACCTCCGCTTTCATAAGTCACCCTATAGTCCTGTTTCTTCTGGAAGAAAGTATTCACCACAGCCATTTCAATCCTTTTTGCAAAATCGATCAACATCTGTCCTTCTATGTTCCTGTCCTGGATACCAAACCTGCCCATCACTTCCTCGTCCCCTCTGTTGCCTGCACCAACATGTCCATTGAAGTCTGCCCCAATGACCACTCTTTCACCTCTGCATCACTTCATCTAAGTCACTCCAGAATCTCTCATTCTCTTCTAGCTTACATCCTGCCTGTGGGGCATAAGCACTAACAACATTGACCATCACGCCTTCAATTTCTAACTTGAGACTTATCACTTTGTCTGGCACTCTTTTCACTTTTAGAACATTCCTGACAAACCCCTCCTTCAAGATGACTCCTACTCCATTTCTCTTCCCATCCACACCGTGGTAAAACAGCTTAAACCCTGCTCCTAAGCTTCTAGCCTTGCAACCTTTCCACCTGGTCTCCTGAACACACAGTATGTCCACCTTCCTCCTCTGCATCATGCCAGCCAGCTCCCTATCTTTTCCTTGCATAGTTCCAACATTCAAAGTCCCTACTCTCAGTCCTAGGCTCACGCATTTCCTCTTCTCTCTCTGCCTACGGACACGCCTCCCGCCTCTCCTTCTTCGACGTCTTCGACCAACAGTAGTCCAATTTCCATCAGCACCCTGTTGGTTGACAGCACTGATGGCGGTCGTTGTTAACCCGGGCCTCGACCGATCCGGTATGAACTTTGTTTTGACCATTTGCATTTTTAATGTGGCAGAAGTTTTACACCGGATGCCCTTCCTGTCGCAACCCTCTGCATTTATCCGGGCTTGGGACCGGCATAAGGGGGAGAGACACTGGTTAGTGCCCCCCCCCCGCCTCATGGCTGCGTTTTATATCAGTTATATAGCGTGTTACCCTTGTGTTAAGACGTCGTCTGTGTGATCTTTGTTTACACTATTTTGCGGACTTTTGTAACCCTAAGCAAATATGGTTGGTCAGAAGTGTAGTGAAGCAGGACATGAAGGTAGCTGGTATAAGAGAAGAAGATGCAAAGGATAGGGTGAGATGGAGGCAGATGATTTGCTGTGGTGACCCCTGAAGGGAAAAGCTGAAAGGAAAAGAAGAAGAAGTGTAAGCCTCGGGTGCAAGTCTCATACACAGAGATGAATTAACTATCTGCTCAGATCAGCACAATCTTTATATTTATTATCTTTTAGCAGAATCCTAAGAGTGTATACTTATTTTTATATTAATATTCATTAGGATTTGTACTTGTTCTTTGTATGTATCTCTTGAATCAAGTTTACTTACTTACTTACACAAAAGAAAGAACTCTCCGCTTTCCTGGGAGACTGCATCAGTGCAGGCTGTGTTCTAAACGAGTTCAACGGCACCCTTGTACACTTGAAAGACCTGAAATCTGTATAACCCACAGCAAGTACACTACTTTTGCAAGTACACTACTTTCGGTATTGAGCGCGTCACATATTGTAAGCGTTGATTGTTTTAAGCTTCATGTAAAGTGACTTGGTATAAATAAGTGACTTATTTGAAATTAATGTTGATATTATTTGATATATTTGATGTTATTTTACAATGTTATGTTTGTAATAATTGATTTAGGGGTGTTTTATGAGATACGGTAATGGTATTTATGGATGTATAGTACAGTATGAGCGTCATACGTCACATGTCATATATCATACGTCACTGTAATAACTTACATTCACTTTCAACTTACGTTCGGCCGTCCGGAACCAATTAAAAACGTAAGTCGTGGAGCGTCTAGTTTAGAAATGGTCTATTTTCCTTCTATTCAGTTTCTTTGAAAATTAAATATAATTTTTTTTTAATATTTATTTACATTTTTTAGTTATTAAGGAAAAAGTTCGGGCCGTCTGGAACCAATTAAAAACTTAGGTCGGGGAGCGTCTGTACTAGTAGTAGAAGCAAGTATATTAGTATGATTATAACTATTAATAACTGTGTGATTTTTTTGTGTAATTGGGAGACTCACTCGTTGTCTTGGGAGACTTCAACGCCCATGTGGGCAACGATATGTGACCTGGAAGGGTGTGATCGGTAGGTACGGCCTCTCCAGTCTGAATCCGAATGGTGTTTCGTTGTTGGACTTCTGTGCTCATCACCGTTTGTCTATCATGAACACCATGTTCGAACATAAGGGTGCCCATAAGTGCACTTGGCACCAGGACACCCTAAGTTGCAATTCGATGATTGACTTTGTAGCCATGTCATCGGACTTGCGACCATATGTTCTGGACACTCGGGTGAAGAGAGCTGAGCTGTCTACGGATAACTACCTGAGTTGGCTTCGGTGGTTGGGGAGGTTGCCTTCCAGACCTGGCAGGCCCAAGCGTGTAATCAGGGTCTGCTGGGAACGTTTGGCGGAGTCCCCTGTCCGAGAGGCCTTTAACATCCTGGAGGAGGCGGGGGACATGGAATCCGAATGGGCCATGTTTCGTGCCTCCATTGCTGAGGCGGCAGCCCATAGCTGTGGCCGTAAGGTCGTCGGTGCTTGTCATGGCGGTAATCCCTGAACCCGGTGGTGGACACCTGCGGTGAAGGGGGCCGTCCAGCTGAAGAAGGAGGCCTATCAGGTTTTATTAGCCTGTGGGACTCCCAAGGCAGCAAACGGGTACCCGCAGGCCAAACGTGCTGCAGCCGAGGCTGTCGCAGATGCAAAATCTCGGGCGTGGGAGGAGGGCCTAGTGATTATCGGTTGGCCTTAAAAAGATTCTGGACCACCATCCGATGCCTCAGGAGGGGGAAGCAGTTCTTCACAAACACTGTTTACAGTGGAGGTGGGGAGCTGCTTACCTTGACTGGGGATGTCGTCGAGAGGTGGAGGGAATACTTTGAGGACCTCCTCAATCCCACCAACACACCCTCCGTGGAAGAGGAAGACCCTGGGGATTCGGGTGAGGGTCCGCCCATCACTGGAGTGGAGGTCACTGAGGTTGTCAAAAAGAGCCCGGAATATCTCAGGGCTCTGGATGTTGTAGGACTGTCTTGGTAGACATGTCTCTGCAACATCGCGTGGTCATCAGGGGCTGTACCTCTGGATTGGCAAACTGGGGTGGTGGTCGCAAATTTTAAGAAGGGGGACCGGAGGGTGTGTTCCAATTATCGGGGAATTACACTCCTCAGCCTACCTGGGAAAGTCTATGCAGGGGTACTAGAGAGGAGGATCCGATCGATAGTCGAACCTCAGATTCAGGAGGAGCAATGTGGTTTTCGTCCTGGCCGTAGCACTCTTGACCAACTCTATATGCTCCACAGGATTCTGGAGGGGGCATGGGAGTTTGTGCAATCTGTCCACATGTGCATTGTGGATTTGGAGAAGCCTTTCGACCATGTCCCTCGTACGATCTTGTGGGGCGTGCTCCGAGAGTACGGCGTTCCGGACCCGTTGCTACGAGCTATTCGGTCACTGTATCACCGGAGCCAGAGTTTGGTCCATATTGGTAACAGCAGGTCGAATTCGTTTCCAGTGGGAGTTGGAGTCCGCCAAGGCTGTCCTTTATCACCGATTCTGTTCATAATTTTTATGGACAGAATTTCTAGGCGCAGTCGAGGCGATGAGGGGTTCTGGTTTGGTGGCCATCGGATATCGTCTCTGCTTTTTGCTTTTTTTGGCTTCATCAAGTCGGGACCTCCAGCTCTCATTGGAGAGATTCGCAGCCGAGTGCGAAGCAGCCGGGATGAAGATCAGTACCTCCAAGTCTGAGGCCATGGTTCTCAGTCGGACAATGGTGGAATGCACCCTCCGGGTCAGGAATGAGGTCCTGTCCCAAGTGGAGGATTTTAAGTATCTTGGGGTCTTGTTTACGAGTGAGGGAAGGATGGAGCGAGAGATCGACAGACGGATCGCTGCAGCCTCTGCTGTTAAGCGGTGCCTGTACTGGTCCGTCGTGGTGAAGGAGGAGCTGAGCCGCAAGGCGAAGCTCTCAATTTACCAGTCGATCTACGTTCCAACCCTCACCTATGATCACGAACTTTGGGTAATGACCGAAAGAACAAGATCACGGATACAAGTGGCTGAAATGAGCTTCCTTCGCTGGGTGGCGGGGTTCTCTCTTAGAGATAAGGTGAGAAGCTCCACCATCCATGGAGAGCTCGGAATAGATCCGCTGCTCCTCCGCATTGAGAAGGGCCAGTTGAGGTGGCTCGGGCATCTGGTTAGAATGCCCCCCGGACGCCTCCCTGGTGTGGTGTTTCGGGCATGTCCAACCGGGAAGAGACCCCGGGGTCGACCTAGAACACGCTGGAGGGACTATGTCTCTCGGCTTGTCTGGGACCGCCTCGGTGTCCCCCCTGGAGAGTTGGAGGAAGTGGCTCGGGAGAGGGATGTCTGGACCTCTTTGCTTAGGTTGCTGCCCCCGTGACCCGACCCTGGACTAAACGGAAGATGATGATGATGATGATGATGATGATGATAATTGTGTGAGTGGTAGTTGTAGAAATAGTATTTATTGTAGTAGTATTGCAAAAAGTGTTAGTAATAGCGGCAGTAGTAGTCGTTAGTGATGCTTGTCCTGGTATTAGTAGCAGTTGTTGTAGTTATAGTGGGACTGAGAGTAATAATATTCCTAACTGTAGTACAATAGTATTAGTCATCATAAATTTGAAATTTGGGGAGGGGGAGTGTTAGAGGTGTTCGTCTGCTCAGATCTGTGCAATCTACCACGCATACTCAGTTACTGAAATTAGAGAAAGCAAAGAGTTGTAAAATGAATGAAAACCCGAATCCAGAAAAGAAAGAGAACTCTCCGCTGTGAACTTGCTTTAAGTGCCTACTTGCTGTGGAGTTCATCACATATTGTAAGCCGCTCGTTGATTGGCTGTTTTAAGCTTCATGTAAAGTGACTCGACTCAATGCAAATTTGCAGTGTGTTGTGCTTAAAATGGTGCAAACTTTAATGAAAGAAGAGGAATCCCACATGTCAGAAATAGATAAGAATGTTAAGAATAAGTTTAAGTGGGAATGGCTTGAAAAGATTGTGAAATTCGAGGTGAAAATCAGCAAACAGACTCAGAACTTATCGGAAACTTTGGCGAGTTTGACGTCGCTGGCAAGGTCTTGTGTGTTTATTGCAACGACCTGATCAATTCTGGATCTCGCAGATGTATTGCACTTATGGCCGACACACAAGCACACTCAGGGGGAATTACAAATATTTATTTCGTTTAGATGACGTGAAATCCCATTTAAATGTAACTTAATAAAGGTCATTTGTACTGGTAAAATAATTGTGTGATAAACTTACTCGCATTGTTGATAATAACAGTTTAATATGTATGGGAATTTTATTTTCACGTTATTCATTTTTTTTTAAAATTTGCAGCCAAATGTAATTCGTGTTCAATTTGAAAATATTCAATACATTGGTGATGGTTGTCATATAAATTAATACACTGTCGTTGTTATTTACCTGAGAAGTGTCTCGACAATTAGTAACTAGTAGGCTGGGACAGTTAGTTGAAAATGTTTCAGAAATTTATAAAATGGTTTACAGGAAATATTTGTGTATTTTTTCATCTTTCATTTATACAACACAAAACATAGAGCCATGGTTGACCTATTACTTAATTCTCTGTATATATTATATTGCAAATACATATGTGTTGACCAACTGCAGATAGCAAACAGGCTCTGCCCTGGACCCCGCCCCCCAAAGTTCCACTGAAAGTATATTTTGCTGTTGTCATGTATGACCTTGTGGAGAGTGGGACTCGAACCCCCAACCTTAGGATCAACGATCCAGTGCCCTATACCACCAGGCCACCACTGCTCCTCCTGCAGTTGATCATGTCTTTATTGATTTGATTACCTATCAAATAAAAATTGAAATTAAAAATTGTAGGCTTTTTAATTTTTACAGTTTGGTTATTTACAGTTGAGAATGGATAAAAACAAACAGCATTATTTGTTATATCAGGCATATTTATGGTCAAAGGAAAAAAATTCCACTAAAAGTGAGATTTAATAGGAACTGATACCTGACTCCTTACTCAAATGCAGTGGTGCATACTATCCCTTCCTTCCTTCCTTTCGGCTTTTTCCCTTTCTCGGGAGTCGCCACAGCGAATCATCTAATTTGCACATTTGGTTTGGCATAGGTTTTTTTTTACGTCGGATGCCCTTTCAGTCACAACCCCTTAGCAAGGGACAGTAACACACTGACGGCTTTGCAGCTCCTCTTTACGAAAGTCAGCAATGGTTCTTTTACATACCTCACACCATAGACAGTTTGAAACATGGCCTGCCTTTGATAGCCCAGTTAGCTGCACTGGGGGGACAGTGACAACCTTGTGGGGACTCGAACCCCCAACCTTAGGATCAGCAATCCTGCGCCCTATCCACTAGACCACCACAAACTTTTAAAAAAATGTTGCTGACAAGGACGTCAGTTGGGAGTTGTTAAGATTGTTCAACAAAATCTTCTTTTCCTTTCGGATTTTCCCTTCAGGGGTCGCCACAGCGAATCATCTGCCTCCATCTTACCCTATCCTCTGCATCTTCTTCTCTTAAGATTGTTCAACAAAATATGTCTTGTAATTTCAATTTTAAAAAAATCTTTATTTTGCATCAATACATATATGAATTTGCAGATTGTGTAATTGCTCTAAATGTTGGTAAAAGATTGCACGAGAGACAGCCATTTTAACTTGTGATTTAAACTTTTTTTCTAAGCCCAAATGGGCTTGGAATTTTTTTCCAAGAACCTCCCCACCCACCCCCATGGCGACGCCATGCCGGTCTGACTAAGTCAGACTTTTCAGGTATTTCAAGATTTCCAACTTGCACCCATGTATTAGTAGCATTCGTAGTTACAGAGAGATGAAAGGAAAGCGCCCCCCTCCCCCCCATATGCAGGCATGGGACTTTTCCGTGAATTCACAGAATTCCGATTTTTTTCATTGGCCCAGTTAAAAAACAAAAAACGATTTTTTTCACGCCGAATATGTCAAAATAACCTTTTCTGCTTTTATTCCGTTCCGAGTTTTGCATAAAATGACCTCTCTTGAAACGTTACTGCTGATTGGCTGATGGCTTTCGAAGAGTCAATCGCTGATGTTGAAACATGGATGTCGACATTCGCGCCATTTCCGATCTGTTCAGCTATCGAAAGCATGTCGGTGATCCAGAGAAAAGATTCTGCTTGAATCAAAGAAATAGACAAAGTCATGGAAAAACAAGTTTAGGTAGGAATGAATGAAAAAGGGAACCATAGCATTCAATTGCCGGAACATTTGGTGTTCAAGCAAAGATTCCAGTGTCATGAAATAGCCTTTTTCCCCTTCTGAAATTATTAAAACCTAGGAGCTTCGGGGGGGTTTTGCCCCCCTTGTCCCCCCCCCCACCAGTGTTTCACCCTGGACCTGACTGGGGGCATGCGGCCCCAGACCCCTGGCTGATTTTCAGATATATTGGTGATGGTCAAATCACATGCTTGTATATGATCATATGCTCGTTTTCATCATCAGTTGGTTTTTAACTTACATTTTTTCTGAGAAACAATCTGCTTAAATCTGTTTAATTTTTAGCATTAGTCAGATTGAAAAGACAAAAATGGGATTTTCAAATTGCCAATTCATATAAGGCAGGATAATGGCAAAAATAACAGTTTACAGATATCAAACTAACAAATCTAAATATAAACGAATAAATTTATGAATAAATCAAAACTAAGCACAGCTACACATAAATGGAACACAAGTACACAACCCCCAGTGCAGCTAACTGGGTTATCAAAGGCCGGCCATGTCTCTCACTGTCTATGGTGTGAGGCATGTAAAAGAACCATTGCTGACTTTCGACAAAAATAGGGTGCAAAGCCGTCAGTGTGTTTCCGCCCTGCTACAGCCTGGCGAGCTGTCCAGGGTGTACTCTGCCCTCACCCAGAGTTGGCTGGGATGGGCGCCAGCCTCCGCACGACCCTAATTAGGATTAAGCGGTTACAGAAAATGAACTGAACGGAATAAATACACAAGTGTCTGCTCGTGCATGTGAACAAACGAAAAACGCAGTTCATTTCTATGCAAATCACGTCCGTGTTTACCGCGTTTCATACATGAACCATGTGCGGAGTTTATTTTTGCAGTGAAATGGTAAACAACGATTTATTACTTGCGTTGTTTTGTTTTTTTCTTCACGAATGTTGTAATAACAGTAGATTGTTTTGATGTGCAAGGAGGCACAATGCACGCAAGTTTTTATTAAGTTTGGCATTAATGTCCCTTTATGAGTAGCTTAAATTCTGAGTGATACAATTTTTTATTGTTTAAACTAATAATTTAATTTTAGTTTGAACTTGTGCTGCATCTAAGCCCATTTCACTTATGTATAGGTTCGGTTCTGCGGTTTAAGTTTAATGTGCTTTGACTGCCGTTGATGTGCCCAGATGTGCTAGATGTGTTATATGTCTGTCGTTGTTTTACAGACATTTTGCTACATAATGGTCATCACTATCGCCAACATTGCAAACCTGGCCAGCACTGCCATGTCCATCACCATTCAGAGAGACTGGGTGGTAGTGGTAGCAGGAGACGACCGCAGCAGCTTGGCAGGTCAGAGGTCAACACACTCTCTGCACAGCATTCCTGTGGTACAGTCTGTCATGGGGACACTCCTATTTTTATTGTTCATAAATAATAATAAAAAAAATATGAGTTCCGATAGCAGCTATAAACAGTTGTTTCCAGTCCAGTTTTTTTTTTTTTAATAAAGTTAATACAATAAAAAGTATTGGCATGTCCTGTTACTAAGAAACCATGTTTGTAAAACATGCCCCATTCCCCTCCAAATAAACCCCCCCAACCATGACTATCATCAGCAGCAGCATTATCATCATCATCCTGCTCGACTGCTTATAGCTTTATAAAATCTCAGGCTGATTACATGTACAGTTTGTTAATCACGTTCTTTGAGCGCTATAAACCGGCTGTAGCAAAACACTTAGAACAAAAGTGATTTAGCCGCTGGAATTTACCCCTACTTTCAGTACGGTCCCACGGACAGCAGGTTAAACAACAGGAAACGCTGGACTAATGGTCGCGTACTCTGAGAATTCACTCACCAGAGGAAATAGGGGTTATAAAAGTCTATTATATGCATAATTACCATAGATTGTTCTCGGATATTGTATTTGAAGATTAAACCTGGCTGATAAATTTCCTGTAACAGCACGCCATGGCGTTGTAGCTCTTGCACTGCAAAATGCAAATCTTATCGATCGTAATGTAGCTGTCCTGTCGTGAAACTGAGCTTTTCCTCCGGGTTTAAATAAAAAGATTCGACTACATTTCCACTGTTTTTTAGATGTTTCAAAGATGTTATTACAGTTCAAGAAGACAAACCATTAAAAGATTTGCATTTTGCAAAGTAGTGGTAATCTATGGGAAAAATCTATGGGAATATTCAGAGATGCTAAAGATGGCAGTTGTATACACACATCCCGCCCATTTCCCCAGCAAGCCAATCGTCTGTTGATACAGGAAACATTCATTTTCTCAAAATTCTTAATCCCACTAAAGTCACAGTGGTCTTGTGCCTATCTCACCCGACTCTGAGCAAGAGTGTGGTACATCCTCAACAGCTCGCCAGCCAATTACAGGGCCAACACATATACACCCAACCACTCACACTCTCACCTAGGGACGTTCTGGAACAGCCAGCTAGCCTAATTTGCGTGTGTTTGGACTGTGGGAGAACACTTAAGCAAACCCATGCAAGCACAGGAAGAACGTACAAAAACTGTAGAACATGCTAACAACTATGATTTTGCATCCTTATCCTAAAAAAAAAAGTAACAGAAAAAAGTTACGCTTTATTAGCACACAGTATTCGCTAACAGAACCGAACGCTTTCCAGAGGTCACTAGTGAGTAACAGGTAAAATGGCAAGCAAAGTGCGAGAACCTGGAAGAAATCCATGCAAGCTGAGGGGGAGGGGTCATGCAGAACTCCACACAGAAACACCTCCACCCCCGCTGAGCCTGGGACTCGAACCCAGCACTTATTTGCTGTGATGCTAAACACTACACCACTTTATCAGCCACCAGGGAAATATTAAACCAATCAGGTGTTTGCTCTGATATGAGTGAATCACAGGTGCGATTAGGAATTGTGTAGGAACGTTGTGCGTACAGGGTGGAAGTATAAACTCTGATTGGGTCCTCCAGAGTGTCCAGTTTTTTGCGGTTATGGTTCCCTCGCAACTCATTTAGACAGAATTGTGGTTGTTATGCCTCGGTCTCACATAATTACTTCATGGTAGATGATTTTTTATTTTTTTTTGCCTTCCTCTGGTCAACCGTCATGATTCTGTAAGCGTCTTTTCTTTCCTCCTACATCTGCAAGAGACTGCTACAATAATACCCTGGAAATGCCTGGTAGTCCCAACCACGGTTCCCACATATCAACCGGCTATATATCACTTTCACATTAGTGCAAAATATTGCATTATACCAAGATGGCTGACAGGTGGCAGGACGTAATGTTATAAATGTTTATTATTAATTTTCAAAGCCACTTAATCCTAATTAGGGTCGCAGGGAACCTGACACCTATCTCAGCCAAATCTGGGTGAAGATGGTGTACACCCTGAATAACTTGCCATTCACACTCACTGCCACACCTAGGGTCAATTTGGAACCATCAATCAGCCGACTGTGCATGTTTTTGGAGTAAGAAAGGAAACTGGAGTACCAGGAGGAAACCCAAGCAAGCACGAGGAGAACATGCAAACTCCACACAGACCTTCTTGCTGAGCCACCACGCCACTCTGAACTTAAAAAACTCTTAAAATCTATTGTTGTTTTTTTTCTGTTGTAGACATGAACGCCACAGTGAGAATCATTGACCAGCTGACCAACATCCTGGCCCCAATGCTGGTGGGACAGATCATGGCGTTTGGTTCCAGTTTCATTGGCTGTGGTTTCATCTCGGGCTGGAACCTCTGCTCCATGTGTCTGGAGTACTTCCTCCTGTGGAAGGTGTACCAGAAAACCCCAGCGCTGGCCGTCAAGGCGGGGCAGAAAGACTTCGGAAACCAAGAGATGAAGCAACTCAACGTTCAGGAAGGTGAGGTTTTAAACAGACGCTTCATCTGACAACATCTTTTTTTTAACTTTTTTTTTTTTTTTTTTTTTTTGCTGATACGCCCTCTTGTTATTTCTTTCAGAACTGGAGAACGGAAACGGACTGGCTGAAGGTTCACAGCTGATGAACACGGGTTCTGAGGTGAAGTCCGATATAGAAAAGAAGCAGAGCTGCTGCTATCAGATGTCCGAACCCCTACGCACTTTCCGCGACGGCTGGGTCGCCTACTACAACCAGTCTATCTTCTTCGCTGGCATGTCATTAGCCTTCCTGTACATGACCGTCCTGGGCTTCGATTGCATCACTACTGGTTATGCCTACACGCAGGGCCTGAACGGCTTCATCCTCAGCTTGCTCATGGGAGGCTCAGCTGTGTCGGGGATCTGCGGCACCGTAGCCTTCACTTGGGTGCGCAAAAAGTGTGGCCTTATCCGCACCGGGTTCTTCGCCGGAATAGCCCAGCTGTCCTGCCTTACACTCTGTGTAGCATCTGTCTTTGTCCCTGGAAGCCCCTTCGATCTGAGCGTCTCTCCGTTCCAGAGCATGATAAGCCAGCTGTTAGGGGACAGCACGCTGCTGCCTGAGGCTCCCACCGTGGCCAGTGGAATCAAAACCGAAACCCAGGCGGCACTCAACATCTCCACGATGCAAGTCGAAGAAGTCGCACACATCGAGTCGTATCTGTCTGTCAGTCTTCTCTTCGCTGGAGTTATTGCTGCTAGAGTGGGTACGTCAAACACAACAGGTCTTCTCAAATGAGACACAAAGTTGGATTAGATCAACAGAAAATCGTTCTCCCATCATCTGGAGATCATAAGGTCCAATCCCATTGATGCCACAGCCTTTTGAGGCTCACACACACACACACACACAACCATTTACACTCAGTCTCACACCTAGGGGTGAATTCAAACAGACAATCAGCCTACTGTGCATGTTTTTGGACTGTGGGAGGACACTGGAGTATCTGGAGGAAACCCACACAAGTACGGGGAGAACATGCAAACTCCACACAGAAATGTTCTGAGTCCAGGAATCAAATCCTTCTTGCTGTGAGGTTGACATGCTAACCACTCATTTCATTTTCTGAACCGCTTAATCCTACTTAGGGTGACAGGGAGGCTGGCGCCCATCTCATATCTCAGACGACTCTGGGCGAGTGCAGGGTACATCCTGGATAGCTCGTCAGGCCATCACAGGGCGACACTCCCACCGAGGGGTGATTTAGAACAGCCAGCTAACGTACTGTGCATGTTTTTGGACTGTGGGAAGAAAGGAGTACCTGGAGGAAGCATGGAGAGAACATGCAAACACCACACAGAAACGCTCGAGCTGGGAATTGAACCCGGAACCTTCTTGCTGTGAGGCAGATGTGTTAACCACTACGGCACCATGCTGCCATACTAACCACTTGAAGCCAAAAATTCATTCATTTTCTGAACCATTTAGTCCTAATTAGGGTCGTGGGAAGGCTGGCACCCATCCCAGCCAACTCTGGGCGAGGGCGGGATACACCCTGGACAGCTTTCTAGGCCATCTGAACCCCAAAAAAAAAAAAAATCAGCTTGTCATGCTATAAAAACGGAAGCACGATGAAAAAGTCTCTGTGCTAAATATTTGTCAGCCGTATCAAGGATTCTTATTCACATCCCTTTAATTCCGCTGCTACTATAGAGACCATAAGGCTCGGAATTTATATTCATATAAAATACACCACATGCTCCACAGAGTAATTACGAAATTATAGAAAAAGTGAAGCGGAAGGTAAGTGCAATAAAAAGTTAACCTTTGAGGCCATTCATCATTCCTGTTTATGTGGCTGTAAAATAAACCAAAGTGCTGTGCGAGATCAGCTGACGCGTTATTTCCGCTGCCTTCTCTCAGGTCTTTGGTCCTTTGACTTGACCGTGACCCAACTCATCCAGGAGAACGTTGCCGAGGCAGAACGAGGGATCATCAATGGCGTCCAGAACTCCATGAACTACCTCCTAGACCTGCTGCACTTCATCATGGTCATCCTGGCGCCCAACCCCGAAGTTTTCGGTCTGCTCGTCATCATCTCCTTCTCTTTCGTCGCCATGGGGCACATGATGTACTTCAGGTTCGCGTTCAAGAGCCTCGGGACTCGGCTTTTCCTGTGCTGTTCGCCTGAGCAGAAGACAGAGGCGAAACCTCCTGCGCTTCCATCCGTATAAGGCGTTTAGAGGGAAACGTATCCCTGCTGCGATGACGTATTACTCGGAAACACTGCGTGTTTATACTAACCACGCTTGCACAATTAGCATATCTACTCGTATTTAGCACCGTTCACCTCCAAGGTGCCGCACAAAAGGACGTGAAGGAAAATTAAAAAAAAAACCCACAACACGAAACCGTCGTTAGTTCCCTTCATCGTGCAGGATGGGCGGTTTATGGGCCTATTTAGCATAGCTAGTGCATGATGTATTCGGTAGCGTTTAAGCAGTGTATTGTTATCTCACTTCCTGTTTTTTCTTCCTTCTCGCAGTTCAGGGGTAAAGTCTCACATTCAGGAATCCAGTATGACATTTCATCTGCTCTAAAGTCAGTATGTCAGCTATGGTGGTGCTAATGTATTACTGCACAAGCTAACCACGCATCCGTACATATGCTGTTGTTTTTTTTTCCTATTAAATCCAAAGCGAAATCGCGTCAGGATGAGGGAGTGACAGAAAACATCCATCTCGTATTTTTATTTTCCATATTCCAGGTGTTCCACTTCATTTTCATTTTGTTCCAAAATTCACTTCTCCTCTTTTAACTTTTCTTTCAATTTTAATCACCCTCTCTATTTTATACAAGTAGATACTACACGGGAACAGTGCAATCTGATTGGCTCACTATCTCAGGATAATGCATAATTTTATGATTCAAGAGATTTTCTCATTTCTGGTTGGTCGAAAGCCAACGGATAATTCTTGGTATTGCATCATTGCCATTCGATAACTGACCGTAACCCTAACCAGTACCAACCCCTCGATCATAACCCTAACCAGTAACAACCCCTCGGCTGTAACCCTAACCAGTAACAACCGCCTGACTGTGACCGTAACCCTAACCAGTAACCCCTCGACTGTAACCCTAACCAGTACCAACCCCTTGATCGTATCCCTAACCAATAACAACCCCCCGACTGTGACCGCAACCCTAACCAGCAACAACCCCTGTACCATAACCCTAAGCAGTAACAACCCCCAACCATGACCATAACCCTAACCAGTAACCCCTGTACCATAACCCTAACCAATAACAACCCTTCGACCTTAACGCTAACCAGTACCAACCCCTCGATCATAACCCTAAGCAGTAACAACCCCCAACCATGACCATAACCCTAACCAACAACCCCTCTACCATAACCCTAACCAATAACAACCCTTCGACCTTAACGCTAACCAGTACCAACCCCTCGACCGGAAGCCGAACCAGTACCAACCCTAACCAGTAACAACCCCCAACCATGACCATAACCCTAACCAATAACAACCTTTCAACTATAACAGTAACCAGTACCAACCCCTCGATCATAAACCGAACCAGTAACAACTCCCTGACCGTGACCATAACCCTAACCAGTAACCCCTTGACTATAACGCTAACCAGTAACAACTCCTTGACCGAATAATTCTCCATATGATATTTTGCCTTATTCAGTCAGTTCTTAGTATCCACCTTGATATTGCTCGTCACAGTAACTGAGATTTTAACGTAAAAAAAACAAAAGCACCTTTTCTTTTAAACGATGTGTTTGAAAAAAATGCTGTAATGGAGCACGTGTTACCACCGTCAGGCTTTAAAAATCTAAAAATACGTACGTGATAAATATCTTGTTTTCGTTTATTTTATGGTTTCCGTGTAGTATATACTCAAACATTTATTCTCTTCAGATTCAGATATCGCTGCGTAGTCTCCGAGATGGGAATGTGTTTATATTACATGACATGTTGTTTTATCAGAACCTGTTGCACTTGCAAACCCCATGGAAACAGAACAGCAAGTTTTTCTTTTTGGTTTTTGCACAATTTTTTTGTTTGCTTTTCCTCCCCAGATACTGAAACCACAAGCACTTTAAATTCTCCAGACTTCATTGCATATTCAGGTCTTTTTAGCATGTCGTATCATTTCTCACCTGACCACAGCACCAGCTGCACAAATCCAGTTTTAATCATCTTTTTAAAAAATTCAAGCTCGAACATGAGGGAAAAAAAAACAACAAAACATAACGACAGCCCTGGTTTTCGTCGGTCACGGAGTACACACGGCGTATTTTGTGTTTCGACGTGGGTTTGGAGGGATGTATCGAGCGAGCTGCCAAACCAGACGGCAGAAATGCTCTCGGGTTCTCGGTAATAACAGAGGTCCGACAGTGGTAGCGCTCGGCTGGAGAGGAGACAGGGAGGGTGTTTTCAGTGGAATGCTGAGTCAGTGCCGAAGTAAATGAAGGGCAGCTGGTCTCGGCGTGCAGATGCAGGTGTTGAACAAAATGCATTGAAACCCCCATCCCCCGAAAACCATAAAACCGTAGCACATACTCAACAACTCAAATATTATGAGTTCAGGAATTTTTACTCAGATGTGCTTATTTACTACTTTGCTGAATGTTTGTGACCAAAAAATGATGTTTTGTCTCCGTCTGGTGTATAATCTTTTTTTTTTTTTTGTATATCTGTAAAATTTCCTTTTGTTTTTCTATACATACAAAGCATAAATATATTGATACTGTATATTCTAGTGAAAATTCTGTCAATGTTTCCTGTTTTCCTTCCAATGTTATAATGGTGTTATAATGACGCACCGAATCCACAGACATGTGACACGGTGACACTCCACTCTGATGGTGGAACAGAAAACCACTCAGGAGTCAACGTGCTTGCTTAGATTTTTTTTCTAAATAAAGATGTTTTTATGCACACGGAGTGACCGCGTGTTTTCAACAACTACAAAATGTAAAAAAGAAAAGAAAAGAGCTGAACTCGTGGACGTGTTGCCCTGGTGCGCACCCGTCTCTCGTGTTGGGTCACATTCCTGCTCTCATTTATACAAAGTGGCCTCTGTCACTGTGAACGAAGCCAAAGCATTCAAGCAACAGTTGAGTCCCAATAACACAGTTTACACTGTTCCTCATGTACACTGTCCTCCGTAATTATTGGCGCCCCTGGTTAAGAAGTGTTCAATGCCTTGACATAAATTAAAATTTTATTCCAGATGCCACTTGCACTGAAAATTGTAAGAAAAAAATACAACCTTCAACTCGAGAGGAATTTACGAGAAAAATAAATCCCAGACGAAGAAATAATTACATTTCATAAAATAACCTGTTCCACGCTTCATGGCAGGTGGAGCCGGTGGCGTAGTGGTTAGGGTGCTGCACTCATGATCGGGAGGTTGTGTGTTCAAATCCCAGTTAGACCCTCACTGTGCTAAGACCCCTGGGCAAGGTCTCAACCACAAGTGTGCCTCTGTTCACTCAGCAGTATAAATGAATATACAGTACTGGGACGGTAACCTGGGCTGGACTAGCGTCCCATCCAGGAGGAGTTGTACTCCTAGTCGCGTCACGCTGTGGAAACCGGGGACAAGCACCGGTCCGATGAGCCGCTATGGCTCGGGTGTAAAACGCCAAACGGACTTTACATTACACTTAATGGCGCCATAACAATTCCGAGCATGTGATTTTATGAAAAGTAACTAGTTCGTCGTTCCTGTTTCCCTGGGGAATAAATATGACGTGACACAGAGGCCATTTCTCTTATTCATTCTTCAACGTGCGAAAAACAAAGGAACATAACATTCGAGTAAGGCAGGTGTGCGTCGACCTTTACAGGCCAGGTCATGGCTACAAGAAAATTAGCCCTCGCCTGCACCTGCGCACATCTACTGTCAGACTAATCATTAAGAACATACCAATGAGCTCTTTGGGAAAAAGGAAAAAAAAAAAAAACCAAAACTTCTCACTCACAATCATGAACACAAACATCTGGAGTTTGCTAAACGGTTCTGGGGCTTCAACTGGGTCCAAGTGCTTCGGTCAGATGAGATCAAGATGGAGCTTTTTGGTAATAAACACTGTAAGTGGATCTGGTGGAACACAAAAGATGAGAATGCAGCAAAGCACCTCATGCCCATGTGAAGTCTGGGGGAGGACCGGTGGTGCTGTGGGTCTGTTTCTCTTCCAGAGGCCCTGGGAACCTTGTTAGGGTGCAGGGCATCATGAACACTTTGAAATACCACGACATTTTAAATCAGAATCTGGTGGCCTCTGTCCGAAAGCTAAAGACGGGCCGTCAATGGATCTTTCAGCGAGATAATGACCTTAACATGTGACCAAATCTACACAGAAGTGGTTCACCAGACACAATCAAGCTCCTCCCCATGGTCATCCCAGGCCCCAGACCTCAACCCCATTGAGAACCCGTGGAGTGAACTGAAGAGGAGAAAGCAGAGGAGAGGACCCAGGTCGCTGGATGATTTGAAGGAGATTATTTTGCAGAGGTAACAGTCCAATGTCCTCTTTCTGTGCTCTCCCATCTTGTGGAACATTCTAGAAGATTTACAAAATTTTAACGTCAGGGAGGAGATAATTGTGGCTCACATGATTTAATGTAAAAGAATGATTTGTGAATGTGGAATTGTTTCCCAGAATTTAAAAAGAAAAATTAATAATCACCGACCAACATCATTCACAACAAACCAATCAGTGACAAACATCGGTTTAAACTGACCAATCGTTATCCACCACAGTCCCCAACAAACCAATCGCTGACCACCATTGTTCCTAACCTACCAATCACTGACCAGCACAGTTTCCGAAGAACAAATTACTGGTCACCATTGTTCACAATAGCAAATTTCTATTTTTTTAGTAAATAATAATATAAATAATAAAAATAAATTATTATATTCTGTTCTGTTGTATTTTAACACAACCGCTGCTCAATAGCTCCCTTCATATGAACCTGTTCTCCATGTCATCAGTGAGCCTTACTTTACATACTGTAATATTCAGTCAGTCAGGGAACTGCTTAGTACTATTGAGGACACAGAGGGCCCGGTGCCTATCGCAGCCAACTCTGGGTAATGGTGTCCTTAAGGCGTTCCACAGAGGAACATCTGGCACGAGACCAACATGCTGAATCCTGTAATTTCAAGGTTCACACACATGAAGTTAATCCTGGTTACAAACCAGAGGAAACGATAAGATAAAGACACAGATGATGCTTCTCAGACATGACCTGGAAAAAAATTATCATTACAGCCATAAAATAAGTCTTTACTACAGATTGTAGAAAATGCTGGGTGGACAGGAAATGGAAGTTTTTGCTCTGATGATGATTTTTTTTTTTTAAAATAACGTGTAATGAAATGTAAAAAGAATGCAGAGTTAATGTTCCTTTAAAGCGAATGTTTGGCAGCGGTGACAGGGTGACACGATGGTTAGTACATCGACCTCACGGCATCGAGGTCCCGGGTTCGGGTCCTGTGCCCGGCGAGGGTTCTTCTCTGTGATGTTCTCCTAGTGCTTGCATGGGTTCCTCTGGGCACTCCAGTTTCCTCCCACAGTCCAAATACATAAATATAAGTGAGTGTGAGTGCGAATGGTTGTGCATGTTGGCGTTCCTCGTCTCGTTCTCCCAGTCACAGAAGATCACCCTAATAAATGATAAAGCAGCTGGGCAAAGGAGTAGTGAGTGAGTGAATGAGTACGAGTGAATGAATGAAGGAGTGAAGGAACGAGAGTGTGAGAGAATGAATCAATGAACAAGTGAATGAATGAGTGAATTATTGAATGACTGAGTGTATGAGTGAGTGAGTGAGAGAATGAAGGAGTGTATGAGTGATTGAGTGAGAGAATGAAGGAGTGAAAGAGTGAGTGATTGAGTGCAAAGTCACAGAATGTAAAAATAAAGCTGGTAAAATCTGTAGTGAATTACTTCGGCACTTCTTTCAGTTTCCAACCCCCTCGTTACCAGTAGGTCCTGAATATACAGTGGTACCTCACCTTACGAAATTAATCCGTTCCAGAAGTGGTATCGTAACCTGGATTTTTCATAAATTGAACTGCATCTTACATGTAAAACGCATGATTCGTTCCAAGGCCCCCAATACTACCCCCTAAACCCTTTAAAAATGATAAAAGTATAGCTTTTATGGCCCCCTTCTGCTTCAATATCGTACCGATGGTAGACGGGTTTGGCCATATTCCTTTGTGATATCACTCAACCGCATGCCACGAGCCCGCTTCTTCTTTTCACTCGCACTGGGAATCACACACGTGCGCGCGTGTATGTACGTGTGTTGACAATGTCTTCTGAGCAGTAATAATCTTACAAATCTTTATGCACGGTTAAAAGCCTGAGCCAAAAAATAAAGTTGCAATGAGCACACTCGGAAAAACTCACAAAACAACAGTAACACCGTCCTTTACACAAAAAGCATCATGGGTATTATGGAGACGCAGCTCCATAATAGCCAATGGGAGGGAGCTGCGTCATTCCTCCTAGCCAATGGGAGGCCAGCGAGGCGGGATGTTGGGAGATAGCCAATGGGAGGCCAGCGGGGCGTGATGTTGAGAGATAGCCAATGAAAGGCCAGCGGGGCGAGATGTTGGGAGATAGCCAATGGGACAGCAATTCGCGCATTGTTTGAATTTTTGAGATGGCGATTTTGTAACGTGAATTTGTATCATATCCAGAGACAGAGATGATAAGAAAATACGTTTTGTAACCTGGATTTTTCGTCTGTTGGGACTTTCGTAAGGTGAGGTACCACTGTAATATGATTTGCACCATCATGTCCAGTAACATTTTAAACAAATGATGTCCGTCCTAGGCCCTTGTTATATCTCAGCAGAAACACGCTGAGGCCCATCAGACTACTGGCTCATCAGAGCTGGAGCTTATATCCAGTTCCTGTAGAATGAAACGGTGAGAAGCTCAACTCCTCCTGGAAGGGACGTGTCCATCCCCGGTTCCCTTCTCAGTGGGTGGGCATACCTGTGGTTAACACCTTACCAAGCGGTCTTAGTATGGTGGGTTTGATCCCATGACCTCTTGATCATGAACCCAGTACCCCAACCACTACAGTACTGACCCCAAATATAAACCTGTTCAAAGCTTATACTGTAACCTGACTCAAGTTCATGGGCAGCATGGTGATGCAATGGTTAATGCCAGCCCCTCACAGCAAGGAAGTCCTGGATTCGATTCCTGGGTCGTTTGGATGTTCTCCTCGTGCTTGCGTTGGTTTCCTCTGGGTACTCAGGTTTCCTCCCACAGTCCACAAGCGTCTAGGCTTAATGGGTGTTCCAAATTGCCACAAGGTATATTATATACTGGTCCTGCAATCGACTGTCAAGCTGTTCAGGGTGTACACCTCCCTCACCCAGAGTCGGCTGAGATGGGCACCAGCCTCCCCGTGACCCTAATTAGGAATAAGCAGTTTATAAACTGAATGAATAATTTGATTGTCTAACTGTAAACAAATAATCAATCACTTATAAAAGAATGGATTTGTGTTAACAACCAGCTCAGATGTCAGCTACAGATTTCTATGCAAATACCTGGATAAATATGGAATTAACCCGAAGACTCAACTGGTTTACAGGTGACACCACTACATACATCAGGCTCTGACTGACAGTCCAAGTGCATCGTGCTTGTACAAAGTTCAGAGCTGGTTCAAGATGGACTTGGTGAACTCCTGAAGAAACAGAAAAAAACAAAACAAGACCAGCACCACACAGCAGTGACTCTGCTCTGTTTTATATAACCGTGATGGCCGAGTCCCAGCTTGCATCTTGTACAAATGCTCAGTTAATTCACACACACACACACACACACACACACACACACACACACACACACACACATGAAGATGATCCGAGACTATACTTTAAATAGCAGGGTCTTGCTCCCATGTCTACACAGATCACCAAGTCCTATTCTTCATTCAGATCTTCAGTCCATCACTGGACCTGTGTATTTTCCTTTCTGTCTCCAAGAGCCCCCCCCCCACCCCAGTACACCAATACCATGGCAACCTACCACGGGAAAGAATGAATACAGTACTCGCCAATAACTCTGACGTTTAATGAATGGAGGCAGAGGGTGAAATCACATCCTGTGCTCAACCCCCTACTGCTCTCCTTGATCTACACCACTAGTCGTACTTCTGCTCACCATGACATTAAAACCCTGAAATTTTCAGATCACAACAATCACTGATCTCATCCATAATGTGGAGTCCATGTATGGACAGGTGGACTGGCCTTAGGACCTGCTTTACTGACTCTGTAAAGCTGTCTTCCACCGCACATCCATTCCTGCCCTGTCTGCCTCTGCAACCAATCAAAATAAATTCAGACGACCAAAAAAAAAAAAAAGAAAGAACTAAGGCAGCACAGCATATTTCCAACCTGCTCTTCATCCATGACCTGAACTAGTCCCAAGATTACGAGTCGGGAAGTTTAAAAAAAAGTAAAAAAAAAAACAAACCCAAAAACCCCCAAACACAAAGGAGCCTTTTCACGTAGACACAGCCGGCACTTACTCTTTGCCAGGAACTAAAACATCCAGACACAAAAAGCAGGTTCTTTCCACTAACTGTTCAGACTTAAGTAGCCTCACTTTAATCACAGGCTGTCTTCTGCCTCACTGTGTCCTGTACGGTGCAGTATGTGAATACTCAAGCAGCTCTCCCCATCATATCTGGTCCCATCAATGCTGTAGCCATGGGACGGTGGCATCACTCGCTTCCATCAGGTCCTGGATGGAGTATAATAGGTTCCAGAGATATCCGTGGTGGATGCAGTCCATGGTCTGGTCGTGACTTACCACAGGGATACAGTCTCTCTACATTAGGCTACATTCGCCAGGCTTTTGTCCTGAAGATTGATACAGCAGCCATACTTGATACTGGCAGAACCTCACTGCGAATCAATTTGCTGTGTGGTTCGTGTCATTCATCTGCAAAATGGATAAGGTGGTCTAAGGAAGGACACTGGGAAGGATGCATGAGGGGCACAAAGGATAGTACAGTGGTACCTTGACTTACAAGTGTCTTTTATAATGAATTTTCCATGATTCAAGCTTCGATCCACTAAAAATCTGCCTTATCCAACAAGCAAAATTTTGATTTACGAGCTCTGCTGGGGAAATGGCTTTTCGGGGCCAATTAGCCTCGTATTCTTCCGCATTCCAAGAAAGGCTCGTGCAGTGCTTCTCAATTATTTTCTGTGATGCCCCCTTCTTCTTTTCCTTTCGGCTGTTCCCTTCAGGGATTGCCACAGTGAATCATCTGCCTCCATCTCACCCTATCCTCTGCATCTTCTCTTATGCCAACGACCTTCATGTCCTCTTTCACCACATCCATAAATCTCTTCTTTGGTCTTCCTCTAGGCCTTCTGCCTAGTATTTCCAACCTCAGCATCCTACTACCAATATATTCACTATTTCTTCTTCGTACATGTCCAAACCATCTCAATCTAGCCTCTCTGATTTTGTTTCCAAAACTTCTAACATGTGCTGTCCCTCTGATGTACTCAATCCTGATCCTATCCATCCTCGTTACTCCCAAAGAGAACCTCAACATTTTCATCTCTGCTACCTCCAGCTCTGCCTCCTGTCTTTTCCCCAGGGCCACTGTTTCTAAACCAGTGGTTCGTAACCTTGTTGGCGGTACTGAACCCCACCAGTTTCATATGCTTATTCACCGAACCCTTCTTTTTTGAAAAATAAAATATGATATATTTTTTTCAAGACAGGTTTTTACTGGGGCATCAAACTGAACTGTGCATTACCATCACTGTGTTCAAAGAACGAAACCAATACAATGCATGAACTCCGCTCATCAAAACTACTTACATTTTTATGTGAGGTGTGCATCCGAGTGCGTGCAAGCATATCTGTGTGTGCGCGCGTGCGTCTGTATTTGTGTGTATTTATATTTTATTTACATCGTATTCATTATTTTTGAATGTTTAATTGTTATTATAAGCATTTATAGCACTGAATATGTATTTATTGATATTGTATACACATAGGCATGTATGTATATGTCAGTCAGCGGGGGTTTGATTCGACTTCACAAATCATGCAGATAGGAAGCTGACTAGCATCACGTTCTGTTATACAATATATGTGAATCCATATTGTACATATTAGTCCGACCACTTTCTTTTTTTGCTCAACATAGTAAGGATTTAAACGTTCAGAAAGAAATCACACGACATACCATCACGACGGTCACAAGTCGATTACTGAGCACACCAAATTTCCTGCAGCACAGATTGGCCAAGCAATGTAGCATGATCACCTGCAGCCAGTGATGGCCAAGTGGGGCGTGTTATCATGAATATGAGTTGGGTGCATGTCTTGACCGCCACCGAACCCCTAGGGTTTGATCGAACCCAGGTCAAGAACCACTATTCTAAACCATACAACATCGCTGGCGTCAACACCGTCTTGTACACTTTTCCTTTCATTCTTGCCGATACCTTCCTATCACACATCACACCAGACACTTTTCTCCAACCTGCCTGCAATGCTTCTTCACCTCTTTTCCACACTCTCCATTGCTCTGGATTGTTGAGCCCAAGTACATAAAATCCTCCACCTTCTTTATCTCTGCTCCCTGTAACCTCACTGTTCCTCTTGGGTCCTTGTCGTTCACACACATGTATTCTGATTTTCTGAGGCTAACCTTCATTCCTCTCCTTTCCAGGGCATACCTCCACATCTCTAGATTTTCCTGCACTTGTTCTCTGCTCTCACTGCAGATCACAATGTCATCTGCAAACATCATAGTCCATGGAGATTCTTGTCTAACGTCTGTCAGCCTGTCCATCAACATAGCAAACAAGAAGGGGCTCAGAGCTGACCCTTGATGCAGACCCAACTCCACCTTGAACTCTTCTGTCACACCGACAGCACACCTCACCACTGTCTTACATCTCTCATACATGTCCTGCACCACTCTAACATACTTCTCTGCCACTCCAGACTTCCTCATGCAATACCACAGTTCCTCTTTCAGCACCCTGTCATATGCTTTCTCCAGATCCACAAAGGCACAATGCAGCTCCGTCTGACCTTCTCTGTACTTCTCTATTAACATCCTCAAGGCAAACAGTGCATCTGTGGTGCTCTTTCTTGACATGAAGCCAAACTGTTGTTCACAAATGCTGACCTCTGCCCTTAGTCTTGCTTCCACTATTCTTTCCCATAGTTTCATCGTAATACAAATTTATCCCTCTGTAGTTGCCACAACTCTGTACATCTCCCTTGTTCTTAAAAATGGACACCAGCACACTTCTCCATTCCTCCGGCATCCTCTCACTCTCTAAGACCTTGTTGAATGTTCTTGTCAGAAAATCCTACTGCTACAGTACCACTCCTAGACACTTCCATACCGCCACCGGTATGTCATCAGGACCAACTACCTTTCCACTCTTCATCCTTTTCAATGCCCTCCTCACTTCTCCCTTCCTAATCTTTGCTAATTCCTGGTCCTCAACGATCACTCCTTCTACTCTTTTTTTCTCTCATTTCCCTCATTCATCAGCTCTTCAAAGTATTCTTTCCATGTTCCCAGCTCACTTCTGTCATCAGTCAATACATTTCCCTCTCTGTCCTTAATCACTCATACTTGCTGCATGTCCTTTCTATTTCTATTTCTCTGCTGTGCCAACCTGTATAGATCATTTTCTCCCTCCTTACTGTCCAACCGAGCATCCAAGTCATCATATGCCGTTTGGCCTTTGATGCCGCTACCTTCACCTTACGCCGTGTCTTTCTGTACTCCTGTTTACTCTTCAGTCCTCTCTCTCAATGTCGCACTTCTTCTTCGCCAACATCTTCCTTTGTACACACTCCTGCACTTCCTCATTCCACCACCAAGTCTCCTTATCTACTGTCCTTTCAGAGGACACACCAAGTATTCTCCTACCTGTCCCCCTGATCACTTTTGCTGTGGTTGTCCAGTCATCTGGAAGCACTTTCTGACCACCCAAAGCCTGTTTCAACTCCTCTTTGAAGACAACACAACACTCTTCCCTTTTCAGCTTCCACCACTTCGTCTTCTGCTCTGCCTTCTTCACTTTCCTTACCATCAGCGTCATCCTGCACACCACCATCCTGTGCTGTTTGGCAACACTCTCACCCGCTACTACGTTGCAGTCACTGAAATCCTTCAAATTGTATTGCCTACACAAGATATAGTCTACCTGTGTGCATCTACCTCCACTTTTATGTCACCCTATGCTCCCGTCTCTTCTGGAAGAAAGTATTCACCACATACATTTCCATTCGTTTTGCAAAATCTATTAACATCTGTCCTTCTGTGTTCCTGTCCTGGATACCGAACCTGCCCATCACTTCCACGTCTCCTCTGTTGCCTGCACCAACATTTCAATTGAAGTCTGCACCAATGACCACTCTTTCACCTCTGTGGTTACTCTGCATCACTTCATCTAACTCACTCCAGAATCTCTCCTTCTCTTCTAGCTCACATTCTGCCTGTGAGGCGTAAGCACTAACACTGAACATCACACCTTCAATTTCTAACTTGAGACTCATCACTCTGTCTGACACTCTTTTCACTTCTAGAACATTCCTGACAAACCCCTCCTTCAAGATGACTCCTACTCCATTTCTCTTCCCATCCACACCATAAAAACAGCTTAAAAGCTGCTCCTAAGCTTCAAGCCTTGCTACCTTTCCACCTGGTCTCCTGAACACACAGTATGTCCACCTTCCTCCTCTGCATCATGTCAGCCAGCTCTCTACCTTTTCCTGCCATAGTTATAAAATTCAGTTCAGTCCTAGACTCATGCCTTTCCTCTTCTCTCTCTACCTACGGACACTCCTCCCGCCTCTCCTTCTTCAACCAACAGTAGTCCAATTTCCACCAGCACCTTGTTGGTTACCAGCACTGATGGCGGTCATTGTTAACCTGGGCCTCGACCGATCCGGTATGGAGATAATATTTGTGATTTGCATCTTTGATCTGGCGCGGGTTTTCTGTCGGATGCTTTTCCTGACACAACCCTCTGTATTTATCTGGGCTTGGGACCGGCATGATAGAGAACACTGGCTTGTGCCCCCCCTCACTTCCCCCTATAGGAGAACCCCCCCCCCACACACACACACACACACATTTCTCACCCACCCGAGCACCCCACACATGATTATCGTGTTTACTGCACTTCATATCGTTTTCTTGGTGCTTTTTCCCTCCACCATAAAGAACACGGTGAGGGCGCCACTGCCACCTACTGTAGAGGATGTGCAATTAGACTTAATTCTAGTACAGTACAGCAAAAAAGCGTGTTCCCCAGGATCATACGTGCCCCCCTGGCATCACACCACGCTCACCAAGGGGGGCATGTCCCACTATTTGAGAAGTACTGGCCTTGTGGGAGCTCGCCACAAGCCTTTCCTCACTGGCATGTCCCACTATTTGAGAAGTACTGGCCTTGTGGGAGCTCACTCACAAGTTCCTCACTTGTGCATTCATAGCATGCACATGCACAAAATTCTCCGCTTCCTCCTGTTCCACACCACCTCATGCCTGCCCACGTGACATCTTCGCACCAGTCAATGATCGGAAGGGTTTATTGACTTATTGTTTATTATTAATGCTAATGTACATGTATTATTATGAAATATTTATTGCTTTTACATGTTTATCTGAAATATATTAGGTCAAATATACGTGTTTGTGGCAGGTTATATTAGTTTGGGTGGGGGTTGGAGTGGATTAATTGGTTGGTTGTTTGTTACTGTATTTTCTATGGAAGTTTTTGTTTAACTAACGAACATTTTGACTTACAAAATTAATCTGTTCTGAGCTCGAAAGTCAAAATACCATAGCCCTCATGTACCTTCCCAAGCCATACTGTTAACCCCCGTGTGTGTAAATACATGGTGCCTGTTTTGCAAAACAAGCAGCTCTCCGAGCTTACAAGCCATGAGTGCATTGTGGATGCAGAACTGTCACCATAACCCAACCAACCACACCCAAAACCGCTGGTTAAAAACGCCGTGTGTATGCCCTACATGACCAATAGAACTGAGAGTAAATAATACCGACAGGATTCGATGTTTTGTTGAGCAGCAGGTAGAACAAGGTACTTCATGTTCATTGTTGACATCAACAGTCAAAACATTAAAACCTTTTACTGTTTCCAAAAAACCCCCCCAAAAACTGCAAATGACAAAACTGTCAGTGAACCGACTTATCTGACCTGCTGTGAACAGCCACAATTTCGTGACTGGAATACAAAATAAAAGTTGTGTGACCACCCAGGCAGTGACTCGGCATTTTTTTTTTTTTAAATTATGTGACATTACCCCCTGTAACTTGGCTGAAAGACAGGGGAAATGCAAATATGCACGTTTCCTTATTCTTACTTCACTCCAAACAACATGAGCATTTCAGGAACTAGATGCGTTTCGAAACAACCAAGTAAACATTTTTTTTGTTCCAAAAAAAACCCAGAAAACACAAAAAAAACAAAAACAAACCTTTATAAATTACAATCAATACAAATGTGTTTACGTTTCAAACGGGGCTAATTTCAAAGCTTCATTTCATAGACGTTTCCAAACATCTGGATCCGATTCACATAATCCATGCCACATACTGTACATCATCATCCTTCGTTTCTTTAACTCTTTTTGTTTAAGGTGATGTAATAGTTAAACCTTCCTTACAATCCATATTCACCGTCAGAGTTCATGCAAAACACTTTTACAGTCGAATACTCCCATTATTTTATTTCTAGATGTTTGTGCCATTTGAATTTGGAGTTTAAAATTGAAATTGGAGTTTTCTGCTTTACTTTAAAACTCTGCTTCAAGTCTGGTAGTAATTGAACAGTCAGAACAAAAATAATCACAAAATTCTCAAATTCCTGGAGGTTTCCCTCTTCAGCACACCGTGTGTGTTGGAGTGGTGGGGGTTGGTTGACTGGTATGGTTACCATGCACGATGTCCATCTGCGTCTCCATAGTTACATTTCGTGCCGTCAAATGCCACGTCACCATTCACCATTCTTGCTGTGAGTGTTGGGACTGGTGGACGACACAAGCCTATCAATTTTCACCACAGTCCGATATCCAAAATGGCCGCCGTATTCAAAATGATGTTTCTCCCTTTGCAGGGATATTATTATTACTGTAATCCACTTTTGCTTTGCTCAGGCCACTGATTTTTTTAGCGCTTCATTTATAAACGTCTTAGCAATGTGCATCTCCTACATGTCCGCGCTACGTCAACCACCACCGGAAGGCGCGAGTACAGAAAAGGGTGACCCGAGACTGGCATCTTCTTGCTGCGGATTCTTATTCGTCCTAAAGTTCTCTCGATGTCACTGAAACAATATCGGCTTCAAAAGGGAGATGCGACCCCCAGAGATCAGGTGGGATCTCGGACAGATCGAGCCGAGCTGGGGATTGAACCATGGAGATGCGAAACGGTGTCTGGTGCACTTGAAAAGTTCAGACTAGATTCATAATTTCAAAATAAAACATCTAGAAAACTCCAATTCAATAGCGCCAATAGGTTTTTTCATGGCGAGTAAAATATGTGCAACATTAATTATTACCATTACACAACCAGAACTGGATAGTGTGTGTGTGTATGTGTGTGTGTGTGTGTGTGTGTGTTGGAGATCCACTAAGACTTGAGACAGTCCAAAACCCAGTTGAAGTCCGTCTTTCTCATACGTCTGAGTTCCCTTTCCTCCTCTTTGGAGAGCTGCACAGCCGGTTCGAGGACGGAGCCCAGAGATTGAATTTCCTGCTGATGCTCGCTTGTTTCCATTTCGTCCTCCGTATCTTCTTCCTCCTTCTCGCTCTCTACTTCCTGTTCAAGCTGCTCTTTCTCTCCTCTGTGCAAAAACATTAAGGAAGTCAAATGATGTCATCAGTGATTCAACGACGCTACAGAACATCGAGCATGAATCCTAAAGCCATGTGATGCTCTCTGGGCCTATTTTCGACTCCTGTGCCAAAACTACACAGGACCTTTTTTCCCCAATTTGGATTTTCTCCATTTTCTCCCACTTCCCACCCACCAGGTATTGCCCTCCCTATGACACGACCTCCGCCAACCAAGCAGGGGCGAAAGCACATGCCCCCTTGTGACATGCAATTCTAGCTACCTATCTTTTCAAACTGTGGCGCATGTGTATTTGGGGGCGGGTCTAACACACTCAGAGGGAAAGCGCTACGCGACCACTCGTACAAACATGCTCACAGATGCCCATGATTGGTAGGCGATCGCTGCGAGTGACAGGGAACCGAGTGTATATTGGAGCTCGGCGAATGCACAGATGGGGCGTGTGCGTGCTTTCACCCCTCCCTGGTTGGTGGTGGTCATGTGACAGGAAGGTAATACCTGATGGGTGGATATTGGCTACGACTAAATTAGGAACATCAGGAAAAATCAGCAAAAAATAAACAATCAAACATACAAACAAAAACAAAACCCCTACAGTTGTAGTTTATTTTTTTGATGTTATGGAGTAATATTCAGGCTCGGAGGGCATTATAAGCATAACAGTCTGATACTGAGACATACAGAGAAACATTTTATGATCAGATTTATAATTATTCACAACTTATGGACGAGTTTTTGCTGTTGTTGATAAAGAAGAGTGTCATACCCGTCCCCGTTGGAGATGAGCAGAGATTTGAGGAACATTGAGCACAGAACCGAGGCTGCAGGAAGGACGTGCGCCGGGGTGTGCAGCAACTACAGGAAATCAAATCAACAGAAGATGGGCAGGTGAAGAAACACGTGAGCAACATCACTGCATTTTATACAAACGATGATGTCTGTACAGCCGACCTCCTTCACAGCTGCTGATCCCTGAGGAAGCGGCAGTCTGTCGGTGGGCTGACTCGAAGCCGAGGTCTCCTTCTCTCGTGCTGGGTTATGTTTCCCCAGCAACAGATAAAATGGCGTAATGGCCACGCTGTCATCAACCAGCAGCTACAGGACACACACACACACACACACACACATCATTACAAAACCCAGTGTAATCAGTCGAGAAATCCTAATTCCTGAACAGTATTGTGAACAAACACTTTATATTCAAAACAATATTATATTTGCATATTAAAATAGATTTTTTTACACAGCTGCAATAAAAACGGTTCAATGTATAAAATTCTGTGTAGATAGATAAAAATAATGTAATTTAACATAAATAAAATACTGAATTAAAATTTTAAAATAAATAAAATACTAAATTAAACATTTAAAAGAAATAAAAACACTAAATTAAATATTAAAAATAAACAAAAACAGTACAGTCGGCCCCCGATTTACGAAATGAATCCGTTCCAGAGCCCTTTTCGTATTGCGGGGATTTCGTAAGTAGGGGTCGCACCTTACATGTTAAACGCCTAATTCGTTCCAAGGCTCCAGTCTTTGGACTGGATAAACCCCATAAATCCTTTAAAAATGATAAAAGTACACATTTTGTATGAAATATCTGTTAAAAGTAAAAGAAAATTATTTATTAAAGAATTTAAACATTTCATTAACATATTAAACCATTTTATTAACATATTTATTAATTAAACCATTATTTTTTATTAACACACACACACACACACACACACCTCTCTCTCTCTTTCGCTCTCTCTCTCTCTTTCGTGCTCGCTCTCTCTCTCTCTCTCTTTCGCTCTCTCTCTCTCTTTCGTGCTCTCTCTCTCTCTTTCACGCTCTCTCTCTCTCTCTCTCGCTCTCTCTTTCGCTCTCTCTTTCGCTCTCTCGCTCCCTCTCTTTCGCTCTCTCGCTCCCTCTCTTTCGCTCTCTCGCTCCCTCTCTCTCGCTCCCTCTCTCTCGCTCCGTCTCTCTCGCTCCCTCTCTCTCGCTCCCTCTCTCTCTCTCTTTCGCTCTCTCTCTCACGTGCGTGCTGCGAGCCACGCCCACAAGACGTGAATTCAAAGCGCATTCCCTGCTTGACAAACTCAACTTTAATTTGATTCCTTGAGAGATCGGAATTCCAGATGTGCTCAAATGCACCCACATTTATTAAACATTTACTGAATTAAACAAGTTAAACTAAAAACTAAAGCATTATTCCTTCTCTCTCTCTCTCTCTCTCTCTCTCGCACGCGTGCGCTGCGGGCCACGCCCACAAGACGAGAATTCAAAGCGCATTCCCTGCTTGACCATTAACTGAATTAAAACAACTTAAAAAACTAAACTAAAAACTAAAGCGTTATTCCTTCTCTCTCGCACGCTGTGGGCCACGCCCACACGACGTGAATTCAAAGCGCATTCCCTGCTTGACAAACTCAACTTTAATTTGATTCCTTGAGGGATCGGAATTCCAGATGAGCTCAAATGCGCCCACATTTATTAAACATTTACTGAATTAAAACAATTTAAAAAACTAAAATAAAAACTAAAGAGTGAAGCTTCCTTCTGTCTCTATCTGGGAGGCCAGCGGGGCGGGATGTAGAGAGAGCAACTCGTGCATCGTGTGAAATTTTAATTGGCATGTTTGAATTTCTTTTCGTGAGAGAGGGTTGTTTCGTATCTCAGGGACGGAAACTCAGGAAAATATTTTTCGTAATCCGGGGATTTGGTACACAGGGATCTTCGTAAATTGGGGGCCGACTGTACATTAAATATTTAAAATAAAGAAAGATATTAAATTAGGTTTTTAGAATAAATAAAAACACTAAATTAAATACTTAAAATAAACAACAGACTAAATTAAATATTTAAAATAAATAAAAATACTAAATTAAATATTTAAAATAAACAAAAAACTAAATTACATGTATAAAATAAGACACTTAAATATTTTAATGAATTAAATTTTTTAATTAAAACACAGATTCAATAGCCAAATTAATTTAAAGATTAATAACCGCAGTGAATAAAAGTTATGCTGTAATATTAGAGATGAAATAAGTCACTAAAACAGTAATTTAAATTAATTTGAATTGTCTGTCTTCCTTTCGGCTTTTTCCCTTTTACTCGGGAGTCGCCACAGTGAATCATCTGATTCGCACGTTTGATTTGGCAGAGGTTTTTACGTCGGATGTCCTTCCTGTCACAACCCATTTAGCAAGGGACAGAAACACGCCGATGACTTTGCAGCTCCTCTTTACCAAAGTCAGCAATGGTTCTTTTACATGAACCGCTCACCATAGACAGTGACAGACATGGCCCGCCTTTGATAACCCAGTTAGCCGCACTGGGGGGGACAGTGGAGAGTGGGACTCGAACCCCCAACCTTTGGATCAGTGATCCAGCACCCTATACCACTAGACCACCACTGCCCTTAAATTAAATTAATTTGAATATTATAATGAATACTGAATCACTGCTGTGTCTGGTGAATTAGCAACGTTATTGTTCCCTGTTTGTTGTAAACATGGACTCTGCACGTGATGGATTTGTTTACCGCGACCTCAGTGACCTCATGTCATTATGAGCCGCGCCGATAACACTGACCTGTTTCCTCGAGTTCAGGATCTGCTCGTCCTCGGTCCTGGTGCTGAAGGTCAGTAGGTCCTGAGGGAAGGTGACGAAGAGGACAGAAGAAACACAAATTATCTCTGATACAGCTTCAGCCTCCTCCTGCTTTGAATATCATTCAATCCTTCATAAATAAAACACCAGCATGAATTCCCGCTCACGTGTTCATGACCATAATCCCATCGGCGAGCGGCGTGAACGGGTGTAATGTCGGGTTTAAACTCGTACCATGCTCTCGGTGAGAAAGTACAGGCGAGATCTGTTGAGCCACTGCGTCCTCTCATCACAGCTATCCAGCGGCTCGTCCCGTGGAGCGAACACAGAGCGCTGAACTTTACCAGAGCACACAGCCTTCTGGGTAAACACAGGCCTCGGCTCGTGGGGCTTGAATATGAACACTGCACAGGGAACAGACACCGGATTAGCTCTGTGTTCCATTCACGATTCAGTCCATCGTTACTAATCACTAGTCTTGCACGCCGAATCCAACATTCACTTCCTGAACACAGTGGCCCTGCCCACAGGTCATCTGTACACATGACCCGTAACCCCCAGGCTCAATCTTTTCTCTACAACCTCAAATCCACTTCACTGACCTCAAATCCTCACTTAGCCAGAGCTCCGAACCCACTTCAATACAGCTCCAATCCCAGTCCATCACAGGCACAATCCCATTCCCTCACCCCGTTCTGCCTACAGCCCCAATCCCATCCCCCCCTACAGCAAGAATCCCACCCCCTACAGCCTCAATCCTGCCCCCACTTTCCCCACAATCGCTATCTTATTTCCCGTCCAGACCATTCCCACACCCACACCTACCCCCTATGTTCCCAGTGTGGCTTCAACACTGCCCAACCAACCACAATGCCACACCCCATAATACCAATCCCTCTTAAACAGAATCCAGATCCCCGACCCCAAACTCCCCAAAACCACATCTCAAACATTTCTTCCAATCAACCCCAATCAGAACCTCTCTAATCGCCCAATCTCACTTTCCTAGAACCCCAATCCATCGTCCCCATCACCCTAATCTCTCATCTCCACAGCCCAGATTCCTGCTCCACCCCCAATCAAACCACCAACACAGTCTGAAATCTGCAGGCCAACAAATACTGCTTCAACGGAGAGAATTTTTCATATATTTTATATAATATAATATATATATATATATAGATAGAGGATTTTCTGAGTAGATCCTTCCATAGGAGAGTGCTCAATACTTTTTGGTAGAGCAAATAACAATAAAATTCTTCTATAATTCTTCTATAATCACCTGAAGAGAGAGGATGGTTTCACCACCCCTCGAAACAGATCTGTAGTGATAAATGGAGTTTCAATAGAAAGTCTTTGTCCTGTCCTTTTATTTTTATTAAATATATATATGAAATTTTTATTATAATTAAACAGATTCTTTATTTAAAATGTTTCTCAGGTGAGAACTGGCATGAGGGTACAGTGGTACCACACCTTACAAAAGTCCCAACAAACGAAAAATCCAGGTTACGAAACGTATTATCCTAAAATTTTTGTCACTGGATACGAAACAAGTTCACGTTACGAAAGTGTCATCTCATAAATTCAAACAATGCGTGAGTTGCTCTCCCAATGGCCATCTCCCAACATCCCGCCCCCGCTGGCCTCCCATTGGCCATCTCCCAACATCCTGCTCCGCTTGCCTCCCATTGACCATCTCCCAACATCCCGCCCCACTGGCTATCTCCAAACATCCCACCCCGCTAGCCTACCATTGGCTAGGAAGGATGACGCAGCTCCCTCCCATTGGCTATTATGGAGCTGTATCTCCATAATACCCATGATGCTTTTCGTGTAAATGACAGAGTTACTGTTGTTTCGTGAGTTCTTCGAGTGTGCTCATCGCAACTTTATTTTTTGGCTCAGGCTTTTAACCTTGCATAAACATTTGTAAGATTATAACTCTGCTAAGAAGACTTGGTCAACATGTGCATGCGTGCACACACACACACACACACGCGCACACACACATGCGTGTGATTCCCCGCGCGAGTGAAAAGAAGCGGGCTAGTGGCATGCGGTTGAGTGACATCGCAAAGGAATATGGCCAAACCCTTCTACCATCAGTACGATATTGAAGCAGAAGGAGGCCTTAAAAGGTATACTTTTATAATTTTTAAAGGGTTTAGGGGGTAGTATTGAGGGCCTTGGAACGAATCACGTGTTTTACATGTAAAATGCGGTTCAATTTACGAAAAATCCAGGTTACAAAACCACTTCTGGAACGGATCAATTTCGTAAGGTGAGGTACCACTGTACTGATAAATGCACGCACGCACACGCACGCACGCACACGCACGCACGCACGCGCGCGCACACACACACACACACACACACACACACACACACACTTCTTTGTTTCCATACTTACAGTCAGTGTTGCCAGAGTGGTGGCAAAAAGCAGCCACGTTTTCAGACAGAGGGTCCGACCGCAACATACACACATCCATTGACGTGCTCCATTCCACTGTGAGGAAACCACAGGGTCAGTCAATACAGCTGGCCATACAAACACACACACACTACTGATCAAAGTTTACCTCAACATTAGATTTGTTGAGACAGGTGCGCCCCCCCCCCCTTCCCCACACACACACACACACACACACAGAGAATACTAACGTGAGCAGGTGAGAAGGTTCCAGCAGCACAGCAGATTTTTTGTGGTGGTGCTGAGCAGGTATTTGGAGCAGCTCAGACGCCCAAAGCAGAGATCCCTGCAGGACCAGAGCAGAGACTTTAATCTTCACCCTTCATCACTTCTTCACTCACATTGGTTTAAAATCAATAAATAAAACACATCTTACTGCAAGACTTTCTTTAAAAAAGTCTAACAAGTCTCGCCAGTGATTCGCATGTTTGCCTCACAGCAAGAAGGTCCTGGGTTCAATTCCCAGCTCAGGACTTCGTGTGGAGTTTGCGTGTTCTCCCCGTGCCTGTGTGGGTTTCTTCAGTGTTCTCCGGTTTCCTCCCACAGTCCAAAACCATGCACAGTAGGTTATAGGTTAACTGGCTGTTCCAAATCACCCCTAGATGTAAATGGCTGTTTGCTGGCTTTGCGATGGACTGGTGAGCTGTCCAGGGTGTACCCCACCCTCGTCCCAAGTCGGCTGAGATGGGCACCAGCCTCCCCATGACCCTTATTAAGATTGAGCGGTTCAAAAAATGAATGAAGTCTCACCAAGCCATGAACAAACCAATCCATACAAATCACTGTCTTACCGTCATACACGCTACGGAATATTCTACTCACTCGATTGCTGAACCACTTAAACCCAATATTAGGGTCGTGAGGAGGCTGGAGCCCATCTCAGCCAACATTGGGCAAAAGTGGGGCACGTCCTAAACAGGCTGTCAGGCCATCGCAGGGAAGCACAAACGCAACCATTCACACACACACACACACACACCCCTACGGGCAGTCTGGAACAGCCAATTAACCTAATGTGCATGTTTTTGGACGCTAGGAGGAAACCGGTGTAACCCCAAGGAGGCCCATGCAAGCACAGGAAGAACATACCAGCTCCACACAGAATCTCCCCAGACCAGGACCGGATCCCAGAACCTGCTTGCTGTGTGGTGGACATGCTACACTACTATACCACCATACCGCCCGCCCCCTACGTTCGGTTAAAGCAGTGCTTCTCAATTATTTTCTGTTACGCGCCCCCTAGCAAGAAGAAAACAATTCGCGCCCCCCCACCACCCACTTTCCGCCGCAACTATAAATTATAACTTTTTTCTATAATATAGTTACAGGTATATCTCTTCATTATATCGTATCCTTGTTAACATAAATAAAACAAAAAGAAAGAGATATAGTTCAACTTACAAGAATAATTTTTTAACATTTTTTATTAGTCTGTAAAAGAAAGTGCATCAATTTGCCTTAAATTTAAAAATAATAATATCCTTGTTACATTTTTTGACAAACTTACCACACCATTTGCTGCTGAAAATAAAATCAATAAATAATTAATTCAAATTGACTTCAGAAACATTAACTCAGGAGCACAATATATAAACACTTTAACCTACAAAACAAGAACAAATAGAACAATTTGTGCTGATTTTTTTCTCAAAATGAGGAAGCCAAGATTAATGGCTACAATGAGCACGTTTTGCAGCGCACAGCTTCTCAAAGCGAGGTTTGAAGCATGACACTGCAACTCTCAGCTCCTGCTCAATGTTTAGCTGGGACCTGTACTTGGTCTTCAGTGCAGCAACAGCGCACAATGGGCAATGAGGGCGCCACTGCCAACTACTGGAGTGGATGTGCAATTACACTTTCTTGTAGTACGGCGGAAAAAAAGCATGTTCTCCTGGGTCACACGCGCCCCCCTCAGCATACCATCGCGCCCCCCCAGGGGGGCGCGCCCCACTATTTGAGAAGCACTGGGTTAAAGGGACCTTACGTAAGAATCAGGGAAATGTGCTGAGAAAAAACATGATGCTGGAAGCAAATGTAACTATTATGCGTCTTGTGGCTGCAGGGGGAAATAAAGGGGGCGGAGTCAGCTATGTTTGAAGAAAATAGCCGAAACATTATGAGTGACGTGATTGAGCATGATGTAATCATTCCTATAGATGGTAATCTGGTCAGTGGACACGATTTAGGTTCAGAGGTTTGCAACGTGACCTCATGACCATCTCCATTAAAAAAAAAAACTCGAGTCCCGACATCAAAAGCTATTTAACAAATATAGAGAAATATTTTAGACTTATCAATTTTAAGCAAATTTAAAAGATTAAAAAATCATGACATGGCTCCTTAACATACACTAAAACAATTATTAATAATTTGAACTATACAAAGTTCAGCAGGACATCTATCCTCAGATCTCAGTGAACATGACACACATTCGATCCAAATCAACTGTATAAGCAAACGACAAAACCCCACCCCCACCCCGATCTGAAAATTCACAGATTACAAAGTGAATACACGACAAGCTGTAAATATTTCATCAGGTTCACCGTTTGTAAATAAAAAGTCCAGAATGGAGTCCAAATTCAGCCAAAATCAATAAAAGACTTGTGGAGTTCAAATCGAAAAGGTCCCCAGGTCTCACCGTAACCATCCATTGGATAATTTAACCAAAATCAACCAGTAATAATGAGCAGGATATAAAACCAGGGGAAGGAAATGATGCACTGCATCCTGATTAAAAATAAAGTTGATTAGGGATACGACATTCTGGGAGATTGTTAAAGTTGGAAACTTGGCACAGAAATTAACAAATGTTTTGGGAATTAATGGGAAATATCCAGGAGTTCCTGGGAATAAACTGCAGATTAGACACGAATAGGGAATTTAAGAGGAGGCATGACGCTTCTTTGCACATTTTTGACCCATAAATGTTGTTGGCCTGAGGCATGTTGTAATGGCTGAGTTCGACGACACCTGGTTGGCGCCTGTTTATACAGGTTTCAGTTTTGTGTCTGAGCTGTAAACACAAGCACCCCCCATTTTTTTTAAAACAGATGATGTGGCATAACTTCGAAATAACCGCCTTTCCCCCCACCACTCCTCCCCAGGCACAAGGATATCTTCACCCATCCCAATCTGAGCATGGAGCTTTCAGGCGACCAATCAGAAGAGTAGGAACAGAGTGCAAATAAACTAATAAATTAATTAATTAATACACCTAAATGGGAGGAGGAAGCCAAACAGGCAAACAAACTCAAGACACAGTGGTACCTCGTCTAACGAATTTAATCCGTTCCGAGGGCGAGCTCGTAAGCCAAAAAGTTCATTAGATAAAACAATTATTCCCATAATAAACAATAGAAAACCAATTAATCTGTTCCAACCCCCTCCCAAACTCATAACCTGACACAAACATGTATATTTCATTTCACCTAATATATTAAAGATAAACATGTAAAAACAATAAATATTTCATAATAATAATACATGTACATTAACACCAATAATAATTAATAATAAAACAAGAATAAACAAGTCCTCTATCCCTTCTGATTATCAACTCTTTTGACGATGTCACATGGGCAGGCATGAGGTGGTGCGTAATAGAGGAGGAGGACGAGAATTTTGTGCATGTGCATGCTACGAATGTCAACGAGGACAGCCTCATGGTGAGCTCTCACAAGGCTTCTCAAATAGTGGGACGTGCCCCAGTTTGATGCCAGAGTATGACCCTGGGGAACATGCTTTTTTTTGCCATACTGTACTAGAATTAAGTGTAATTGCGCATCCTCTACAGTAGGTGGGAGTGGTGCTCTCACTGTGGTCCCTATGGTGTAGGGAAAAAGCACCGAGCAAATGATATGAAGTGCAGTAAACGCTAGTTATAGTTGTGCACGGGGCGGGGCGATGTTTTTTTTTTTTTTTCCTTCCTAGAGGGGGCGTCACAGAAAATAATTGAGCAGCACTACACAAGGCATTCTCTGAGTGCGGACGAATACAAGACTAATTTTCCCGGAAAAGCTATTTTGAGGAGAGCCCATAAAGTGAATTTTTGCTTGTTGGATGGAGCAGATTTGTGGTGGGTTTGAAGCTCGTGTCATGGAAAACTCATTATAAGGAACCCTCGTTAGAAGAGGTACCACTTGTATTTTGGGGATGGAGGGGAAGCAGCTTCCTGGAGAACTGTGGAGATCTTTTGATTAAGAATCATGGTGATGGGCCGTCAGGGCCAGCGAAGCCTTCTCTGCTGACTTGAACACCACCAGAAGTCCTGATCTACATTTATAACTTAAATTCTGGTATTTGTTCTATTAAATTGTATTAATTTGTTCCCAGCAGTCTGTTCTCATCATGTCGTCGCGTCTCTTGGCTGCACTACTTCCAACCCGTATATGTGGATGTTAGATGTTTTTTTTTTTTTTTGTCCGATCAGATTTAAGCCCACGGCTTTCAGAATCAGCACTGCTGGCCGATGTCTCTTAAACTACATTAGCAATGAGCTGTTTCTTTAACCAATCAGATTTCAGGTCTGCCTCACAGGGATAGCTAGTGGGCCTACAATAACATCTTACTCTGTATTACACTGAAGTGGGTCATTACGATCCTTAATTGTCATAAAAACACATCCCATAGTATAATCTCGATGAAAACTATCAAATTTAAAGACAATTTTGACATATTGTTCTTTTTAAAATGAAAATATGTTTGTATGAAATACAAGTATAAATTACACCTCGTAATTCCAATAAAAATTCCCCATTTCCAATTTGGAGCACACTGCACGTGCAAGATTCCCAATATCTAGTTTCCATTGAATTTTTCTGGGCAGTGGTGGCCTGGTGGTAAAGGTGCTGGATCACTGACCATTGATCCCAAGGTTAGGGGTTCAAGCCACACTATCAACAGGTTGTCACTGCTGTCCACCCCAAAGTGCAACTAACTGGGTTATCACAGGCCAGCCTGTCTATGGTGTGAGGTTCACATAAAAGAACCATTGCTTACTTTCGTAAAGAGGAGCTGCATAGCCGTCAGCGTGCTTCTGCCTTGCAATGGCCTGGCGAGCCGTCCATGGTGTACTCCGCCCTCACCCAGAGTCGGCCGAGATGGGCACTAGCCTCCCCGCGATCCTAATTAGGATTAAGCGGGTCAGAAAATGAATGAATTTTTCTGGAAATTTTCTTTTTTTTTCAGCCCGAGCTGAGATTTGTCGTTTGTGGCACTAAAGGCAGGGAGGAAATACAGTCTAAATATATACATGCACACTATCACTGATTCCAGATCCTCATTACTCCCAGGTCCTGTGCATCCCGGAGTCTCCAGAGCTTTTAGGCTACAATGACTGAGGTGTTTGATGCCAACCTGATTGCCCCTGGTGGCTGGCACAATGTAGTTAAAAGCCCCCAGGTGTCAACGCTCCACACCGTCACGACCTCCCTGAAGCTCACGGCCAGCAGAGAGCCATCAGCTGAGAAAGAGCAGTTGGTGGTTTCCAGGCCGTGATAGCTCCCCACAAAGTCACATGACCAGGAAAGCTGTTCCCCTGCAAAAAAAAAAAAAAAAAATGCAAACATCAGGCACAATTTCAGAACGGAAAAAAGTAAAAACCTCCCATGACCCCTCCCTTCCCTTTTAACCTTCTTTCAGAAGAACTAACACTAAAACCATCACTTCCTCTGGGAGTGTTTCGATTAATTCACACCGTTTATTCTGTCACTGATGTTCAGCAGCCAGGAGACATTAGTCTTGTGGCTACAACAAAAGGTGAGATGTTTTACTGCAGGTCTGGGTTTTCCTTTCTGAACAACAGGGAGGAAGTCAACAAGCCCTTATTCCTTTTGGACTTCGACCCAAAAGGCCCTCATTAATCCATCACGAGCAATGGCTGCATTTCCCAAAGCTCGTCAAAGCAGGGTCACCTCGCCATGTCGAATCTCATTTCACAACCTTCAAATACCGGCCCCGTCTTAATATTCAAAGGAAACATCAATACACACTCGATGATGTATTGTCTGTCCAAAAGACTACTTGGTCACATGACCATTTCGCCAAAATAACTCAAGACTACATGACTGGTTGTGGCCTAAATGACTCTTCATGTGTACTAGCGGACTCGATTCGAGGCTAAAATGAACCTCAACGGTTAAATAAATCTCTTTGTGGTTATATCACTCGCTTTATGGGCTAAATGCCCATTTTTGTAGCCTTCAGTTGGCTGCTCTTGGGGTCTAAATGAATGTCTTCAGGGGTAAAAACCACTTTCGTGGTTAAATGACTCTGTCTCCAAAACAATTTTTTTCCTGGTTAAAAGATTCTGCTTGTAGGCTAATTGAATCTTTTTGTGGTTAAATGATTCTTCATGGTTAAATGACTCTGCTTGCAGACTATATGACTCCTTTAGTGGTCAAATGACTCTGCTTGTCTGACTCCCTTCGTGCGGATGACTCCTTTCGCACACAGATGACTCTACTTCTATGCTAACTGACTCACTTCAGGGTTAAACGATTCTCTTCACGTACTGGGACTATTTATTCTTCGTGGTTAAATGACTCTGCTTGTGACTATATGACCGACATGCAACTCAAATCAACAGTTAAAATAACGTCTGAATACCTTTTCCACCACCAACCGCCGCAGGTTCCTGCAGTCACCATTTACAGTAAGTACTTACACAATGCCCATCTGTACAGATTAACCCCAGGCCTATCACAAGCGTTTCATTGTGGAGCTCGTAATTAAACAGACGCGGTGTAGAAAGTAAACGATCATGTGGGAGGTGGAACTCACTCTGTGTGTCCAAGTCTGACCCAAGCAGCCAGACTTTAAACTGGCCATCACTGGCGGTGGTCACCAGCATGGTGGTCTCCGTGGCGGGGCTAAAGCACATGGCTGTAATCTGATCATTGTGGGCAGCTGCTATGGTGGTGTTTAGTTCAAAGCTGTGGAAGAAAAGAACGGTTGAAGTCACACACAAAAAAATGCCTGACTGGGAATTTCGGCGAATTTTAAATAACCAGGTCAGGTCTTATTATCGGAGTACAGAACTTTAATAATGTACCTTTGTATTTTCTCATCAAAGCCCCAAAGTTTGAGAGAAAACTCGAGACTTGAGTCTTTACCACCTCTTTCCTCCACGGTAGCCAACCACGAACCGCGAGCATCGAACGCTGCCTTCACCACGTCGAACTGCTCCAGGCCCGCCTCGTAGATGTACTCCTGCTGCACTATGTCAAGCTGAAAGTAAAATAATTTGTAGCCTCTATGATCATAAGTCACTCCGCAATCATGCAATAAGGTGTCAAGGGTGCACCCGAAACGCAGTGCGTCCCAACCTGAGTGAAGTACGCACTGCGCGGCCGTCCCTCCAATACACTTTGTGTATGCGCGAGCTGAATGGACTCCGCTGCCATAGGGCCCGACCTTTGACATGGATGCTGATAGCATTAGCTAGGCTAGCTAACAAGCATAAATTTACATCATCTTGATGAAAATGAATTTATCTGATGATGTAATCCGTTCCCTTCCCTTTGGTCAATGGTACAGTTAATTGGTAATTAGTTTAATATACGGTGAACTAGAAATTAAACAGCATGCCAATCAATGTGAAAGTGGTTGGCTGCAATAAGCATCCAACGACCATTCCCGCTTAATTTATTCGTATCAAATTCCGGCCCATCAGGTACTGCCTTCCCTGTTACACAACCACCACCAACCAGGGAAGGGAGAAAGCGTGCACACACTCCGTGACATGTAATGCTAGCCACCCGCCTCTTTTCTACGATGCCATCGGATTTGGGGGCGGGTCGATCACACTCGGAGGGAAAGCACTACAGTATTATACCTCCTATGCATACGAATGAGCTCACAAACGCCCAGGATTGGCTGGCGATCGCCGTGAGTGATAGGGAAGTGAGCGTATGCCGTCCCTCCCTCCCGTGAGAGCTTGGCTAATTCGCTCTCCGAGACTCGCAGGTACGGACAACTGTATTTTTTTTTTTTGTAGTAAATAACGTGTCATTCATTTCTTATTCATCAATTTAATGTTTTTCCCCATAAATTAAAAAACACAATTTCCCTTAAATAACTAAAAAATTTAAATAAATATAAAAAAATTATATTTAATTTTCAAAGAAACTGAATAGAAGGAAAACAGACCATTTCTAAACTAGACGCTCCCTGACTTACGTTTTTAATTGGTTCCGGACGACCGAACGTAAGTTGAAAGTGAACGTAAGTTATTACAGTGACGTATGATGCTCATACTGTACTATACATCCATAAATACCATTACCGTATCTCATAAAACACCCCTAAATCAATTATTATAAACATAACATTGTAAAATAATATCAAATATATCAAATAATAGCAACATTAATTTCAAATTAGGTCACTTATTTATACCGAGTCACTTACAATATTTAAGGCGCTCAATACTGAAAGTAGTGTACTTGCAAAAGTAGTGTACTTGCTGTGGGTTATACGGACTTCCGGTCTTTCAAGTGCACAAGGGCGCCGTTGAACTCGTTTAGAACACAGCCTGCACTGATGTGAATCACGGATCGGAGAGTTCTCTTTCCTGGATTCAGGTTTTCATGCATTTTACAACTCTCTTTGCTTCACTGAGTTTGCATGGCAGATTGCGCCGATCCGAGCAGACAGTTAATTCATCTCTGTGTATGAGACTTGCACCCATGCTAGTTGGCTTATGCTTCTGACCAACCATATTTGCTTAGGGTTACAAAAGTCCACAAAACAGTGTAAACACAAAGATCACAGAGACGACGTCTTAACACAAGGGTGACACGCTATATAACAGATATATATATATATATATATATATATATATATATATATATATATATATATATATATATATATAACTGAATTGGGAAGGAGGGGCACTCACTCTGTCGTTTGTAAACAATGGACGCAGCGTCATTACGTCATTGCAGCATTACATCAGCATACTACGTAGGCACGTCTAAACTCAAAATTTGACTTTTTTTTGGGGGGGTGCAAACGCAAAATTGAAAAAAAAAAAAAAAAAGTAAAACAGATGAATGTAAGTCAGGGAGCGTCTGTATTCCCGAATGTTACCGAAGGCTGCGTTCAGGTCTAAATATAAAGTGTATCCATTCATGCGTTATTGTTTTCTTCAGATTTCAGCGGTCTGCAGAATGATCAATTGATCATCATCAAAGACGAATCATTACCTCACACCTTGCTCTTATTACAGCCTTTGTTATGTGTTACTGTGGACACTGAACCTACCCTCGCGCTCATATCCTCTAGCCATTATGCCCCTCTTCTGCTAAAACAATGCAATTACAGTGCCGAATCTGGGGCGCAAAAGTAACAATAAACAAACAACCAAATTAAAAAATGAGCTGTGAGTATTTAGGTTCCACAATTTGCTTTATTCATTTTTTACCACAATTTATCTTCATGTATTACAAACTCCATTCTCTACCAGCTTCTTCTCCAGGAGGCTTCAAGGCTACCAGGGCTTTATTTTTTATGTTACCATATTTTGTGGATGATACGTCGCTCCTGAGCACAAGTCACATTGGCCAAAAAAAAAAGCATAATAAAGAAGAAAAACCATATATAAGTCGCACTGGACTATAAGTCACGAACTCATGGAAACTGTCAACCTTGGTTTGGAAATCTGCTGGCAGTTTTTGTGACGTTTTGGTCCTTGCTCTTATATAGAGAGGTGGTTGCGTTGCATGAAGCAGTCACACCAAGAAGGTCTTCACGCAAAGTCATTTATATTCATCTCCTTGACAACTATGTGGACGTGGAGACGCAACTGTACTGTTGACAAGCCCCTCCCTGAGGCACGTTGCTCAAGCACCCATGTGCAAGTTTGTTCCTCTAGCTGTGGCCATCTAGCTTTTAGCCCGTGATTAGCTTTTTTTGTTTCCTTCATTTCAGTAATAATAATCTCCGCTTTTCTCCGTTCCTCACGAGCTTCTCGTTCACTCCAAGCTTTCTTTCTGATGCTCGATTACCATTTTCTGCTGCATATTTCACTACTTGCAGCTTGTAATCCGCAGAATAGGATTTTCTTATTTGGGACATTTCTTCAGTGGTACAGGATGAGCAAGTACTGGTACCCAAGCCTGGAGTGCCCTCTTGTGGTTGTAAGCGTAAAAATAACAAACATGTGAAATTATGTTTGTTATTATAATGACGAACAGAATTATATATGATAATCTCACATATAAATCGCTCTGGAGTATACGTCGCACCTTCAGCCAAAGTATGAAAAAAGTGTGACTTGTAGTCCGAAAAACACAATTTGTGTTGGCACAATAACCGTACTGGATCAGTAATTTTTAAAATGGTGGACTGGACCAGTGCTGCAATGGGGTTCAAAATAAACCAACAACAAACCAATAAATAAAAATGAAGTTGCCTGATAAAGCAAAATTAAATTTCTTTGTTAAGATTCTTAATCCTAATTAGGGTTGCGGGGAGGCTGACGTCCATCTCAGCCGAGTTGAGGTCAAGGGCACGCTACCCCATAAACAGCTCGCCAGGCCATTGCAGGCCAACACACATGCAACCATTCACACTCACAAATAGGAGCAACTTGAAACAGCCAATTCACGTACTGTGCATGTTTTTGGACTGCGGGAGGACACTGCAGTATCCGGAGGAGACCCACAAGCACGGGAAGAACATGCAACCTCCACACAGAGACACTAAAGCCTGGGAATCAAACCCAAACCTGCCTGCTTGTGAATGTGCTAACCACAGCACCACAGTGAAATATAATGCGAAAAAAAAGTGAAAGAAAATTCCCCTCCCCCCAAATTAATCCAAAAAGACTACGGCATGTGAGCAGTGTGAGGGGTTTTCTATGCTTCAGATTTTATATAATTCCCTAATCCCCCCTCAAAAGGCCCTTCAAACCATGACAAGGCAGTTTCATATCCAAAAAAAAAAAAAAAAAAAAAAAAAAAAAAGAAAGAATGAAAATATCTGTGTCAGTCATGTGAATTCACATGAAAGACACTTACACCATATCCTTTGCGGTCCAAACCTGCACAACAAGTCTTGCAGCATGTGATCGGTCACGATATGCACACGGACCGAACAAGTAAACAATTTCTAATATGCAGCGTTCTCAGATATGGTCATGATACTCTCCCCCATCCACCCGCGTCAAGAACACCACGAAGCCTGTCTCTACATGCAGTAAAGTCTTTTTCACTCACGCCGTGCAGAAAACATGACTACGAGCCACACCTTAAAACCCTCTGGATCATTCGAGTTACGTTGAGCAGCTCCTCACAGACTCTTTTCAACATAAACGATTCTTTGTGATCTGAATGGCATTTTTCCGTTGAGTCACTGACTCACTATGGGCCTCAGTAAATCTCTGTGGTCAGAATGATTCCTTTACTGCTTGAACTGATTCATGCCACAGAAGGATCGACGTCCTAAATATCACCAAGACCAAACTAAACCGAGTGGTGTCAACAAATCACTTTGTGGTCAAAATGACTCTTCTGTAGCGCAAACGATTCACTTAATGACCTAAATGACTCCCTCGAAATATTTTTCTTTGACATTGTCTCAGAGGTGTAGAAATTGAGCACATCTGCCTCACAGCAAGAAGGTCCCATGTTCGGATTTGCATGTGCTTGTGTGGGTTCCTCCGGGTCCTCTGGTTTCCTCCCACAGTCCAATAGCATGAACATTACGGCTGACTGACTGTTCAAAATTTGTGTCGATATGAGTGTGAATGGTTGTATTGGTTGTCATGCAATGGCCTAGAGAGCTGTTCAGGGTGTACCCCACCCTGATTAAGATTAAGAAGATTGGGAAAAGAGTCAAAGTGAATGACTCGCATTTCAGTGTAACTGATTCACTTTGAAGCCTAATCGACTCTCTCTGTGGCCTAAACGACTCTCTTTATAGTCTAAATGACTCTGTGTCGATCTCACTTGGTGACCATATGTTTCACTAGAATTAAAAATGACTCTTAATGACTATTTTAATTTCTTTTAATTAGTCTAATGAATATTCCTGTGTTTTTTTTTATTCGATCCTTACATCTTTTAACTGTATTAGTGATTATAATTGAGACAGAGTAGATTCGTGGGAAGGCTGGAGCCCATCTCAACCGAATTTGAGCAAGTGTGGAGTAAGCCCTGGACAGCCCGCCAGGCCACTCACACAACTGTTCACACTCGGGTTCATCTAGAGGTGATTTGGAACAGCAAATTAACTTTCTGTGGATGTTTCTTTGGACTGCGGGAGGAAACTCATGCAAACACGGGAAGAACATGCAAACACCACACAGAAACACCCGAGCTGGGAATCGAACGTGCTAACCACTACGCCACTGTGCTGCCCGTTGAGATCAATTACGGAAAATAGATTTCTCATCAAAAGAATGAAAATCTTCATTCACAGTTTCTGTTTGCGAGAGTAATAAGACGTGTGTGTGTGTGTGTGTGTGTGTGTGTGTGTGTGTGTGTGTGTGTGTAAGACATGTAGACATACGTTGTACAGCTGTTTGTCACGCTGAAGGGAGTAAAACTGAAGATGACCTGGTTTCCCATTCAGTACCAGTGCGTTGGTGCGCGGGTCGATCGTCAGATCCGTGAGAACCGCACCTCCTGAAACACAGCCGAGGGTTATAGAAAACCGCCGAGTCATGGTAAAGTAACTGATGGCTGTACGCTGTGTGTGTGTGTGTGTGTGTGTGTGTGTGTGTGTGTACCATGTACAAGTCCTTGAATCACTGCGGATACTTTGAAGCTGCAGTGGATGACGGTGATCTCTATAAATATAACAGTAAATTTAAAAAACCCACATCAGTAAATAACATGAGAATTATACATTAATTATAATTTAAAAATATATTTATAATCAACATTTATTATTATTTTTTTTAATTTATACTACACATTATATAAGATGAGTTCAATGCTATTAATGTATTCATTTTATGAAACACGTGTACGGGGGTCGCGTACTGTTGTCCGTGTGGCTGGTGCTGTACGTCTGTCCGTCTGCAGACACGGAGATGTGTGAAATGGCTCCGCCCAGACGAGGGAGAAAGTCCTTCTTATTCACTTCTTCACAGTGCCACTGAACGAGCACAGACTCCGCCCCTCCACTCAACAGGTGCATTCCTACAGGAAATAAAAAGCAGGAAGTGGAACAGCAAGCAGGATTACGCCGGTTGATATTAAAATCAAGATTCCATTCACTGTATAAGGCAGATGCTCATATCCAGAGGGACTCACACTGTTTACACAACTGAGAAATTCAGAGTCATGGTTCGGAGCCCAACAGTGGCTCCTGAATGGTGCATCGACAAAGTGCATGACTAGTAACTCTGAGATCGCGAGTTCGAATCCGGGTTAATGCCTCAGCTGTCCATAGCCAGGAGTCCTCGGGAGTTAATTGGCCGAGCTCTCACGGGAAGGCTGTAACTCACAGTGATCACCAGCCAATCATAGGCATCTGTGAGCTTATTAGTATGAGGAGAGTGCTTTAGTGGGTAGACCACCCCCCCAAATATGCATGCGCCACAGTTTGAAAATCACATGACATGAAGGTGGCGTGTGCATTGCTTTCACCCATCCCTGGTCAGTGGTGGTCATGTTATAGGGTAGGCTATACCTGCTGGGTGGGGATTGGATAAGAATAAATTAGGGAGAAAATAGGGGAAGGGGGAAAAAAAAAAAACAAAAAAAAACAGAAGAGCCCAACAGTGGCAGACTTGGACTTGAACCTTCAACATTCCGATCAGGAAACCAGAGCCACCACTACCCGGATTTAATAATAATAATTACAGACATTACAAAAATGATGTGACTCATGACATTTCTTTAACATTTAGCGGGCACTTTATTCCAGAGCAACCGTTAAAGCAGACCAGCACCGTGGGTCATTTGGTACCAGGCCATCAGAAAGCCTGAATGGAAAAAAAAATTTTATTAATTCGCTGCTTCTCACGGTCACTTGATTAGGTAAATCAAAAGTAAATCCATCAACTACAAAAATGAGTAAAAAACAACAATCTTTGAGGAGCTTCCCACAGATCCAGTCGGATGGTGCGTTGTATTTTTATTGACTTTGTTTATAGTTGTTTCGATAATGCTACGTGAAAATACTGTTTCACATCAAACCGGTCCATGGCGCAAAAAAGTGTGGGGTGTGATAAATGCATTGAAGTAAGAAGGTGCAGGTCTATTTTTTTTTTCTTTGTAGGCAAGTATTAGTGTTTTAAATCTAATGCGAGCAGCTACAGGAAGCCGGTGGAGAGATCGTAGTGGTGGTGGTGTGGTGTGAGAGAATTTTGGAAAGTTGAAAACAAGCAGCTGCATTATGGATCAGTTGCAGAGGTTAAATTGCGCTCAAAGAAAGACCTGCCAGGAGTGAGTTGCAGTAATCTAGTTTTGAGATGACAGGGAACTGAACAACCCTAACCTTAGGGTAACTCTTCTGAAGTCAGCACGTTGTCAAAACAGCAAAAAGCATCTAAAAACCATCAGAACTTCAGATTTACCAATTTACCCCAGACACAGAAGATTCCTTTACAAAGTTAAAACCAATCAAGGTATAGTGTGTAAAATGTAGTTGTATCTAGCGACATCTAGTGATAAACTCCCATACTGCAAACAGCTGAAAAATCTCAGCAAATCAAATCTCAAACCTCTCAATCAAATCTGAAACCCTCCCCTTTGTTGTGTGCTTCCATAGAAACATAGCAATGCAAGATGGCAGCCTTAGGAGAGGGGGCCTACTCCTCATGTATACATAAACAGCTTATTCTAAAGTTCAGTAACTCAACTCATAAGCTCCTGCACACCTTCAGGCCTGCAGGGAAATTTCATAATGACCCACTGTGCAATTCATGAGAAATATTTTTTTTTCCCCTTTCCCCATTGTCTCCCTAATTTAGTCGTATCCGATTCCTGCCCATCAACTACTGCCTTCTCAATCACACAACCACCACTGACCAGGGAGAGGCAAAAGCATGCACACGCCCCCTCCATGACATGCAATGCGAGCCACCCACTTCTTATTGAACTGCAGCACCATGCGTATTTGGGGGCGGTCTAAGACGCTCAGAGGGAACGCGCTACCTAGTACGAATGCACTCGCAGTTGAGAAATAACCTTGAAAAAAAAATGGGGAGACCAAAAGAACCGGAGACAGAAATGCAGACGCAGCCAATGGCTGCACCCAACCAGAGAATATGATTAACATTCACGAGCTTTTATAAACAGCTGTTTATAATTAATCAGTGTTGGGACACGAAGAGAAACGAGCACTCTGATGAATACCGATGAAGTGGGCGTGGCTTACCCTCAGGAGTGAAACACAGGGCGTTAACGGCGTCGTGGTGCCAGTGTTGAGTGGAATATGTGTACTCTTTCTTCTGATTGAAGTTTCGCCTGTAAAAAAAAGAAAGAAAAACAAAAAAGGAAAAACTTTGATTGAAATCCTCAGTAGATCCCCGTCCCAAAGCCCCACCCCTTCTCACCATCACTCCTTTTTCATCCTTTTCTCTCTCACTGTTCACTTTCTCTTCTCATCCCTCGCTCTCATTCTGTCATTCCACCTCTTTTCTCACTCATTCCTACCTTCCTCATCTGTAACTTTCCACCTTTTATTCTTCAATCCGCAATTTTTTCAGAATTTTATAATTAATTTATTCCTTCCGCCTCTCACCACTTTCTGCCGCTTCCATCATCCACAGATCCCGCTTCTCTTCTTTCTTTCTTTAGTATTTCATTTCCTTATCCTTTTCTTCCTCCCCTTGTTTTATAGTCTCATACTTTTCTTTTTTCTTTTTCCCCCTCATTTTTTTCTTCTCTTTTTTTGCCTATCCATGTTTTATTCTATCCTTCATTCCCTCTTTCTAGATTCTTTCCTTCTCACTCTTTCCCATCTCTCCTGTAACTCCTACAAACAAAATGGAAATCAGGTTAAAAACTATATTATCCACTAAGTTATTCTGTCCATCCTTTGAGTTTACGAGCCGTGTTCACGGACGGTGATCTCTGGAAGTGTTCCTGAGCCGATGCAGTGATCCCGATCGGATATCCGTGCCTGTTTTTAACGCCGTGCTGCCCGGTTTTTGACCTTGACCGTTACGCGGACATTTCTCCAGATTCTCAGAATGCTTTGAGGATATTATACTGATGAGGAACATTATTCTCCTCTTCAACATGAACACTGGACTTCTCGTGCTAGGTGCGTTCGCACGTCAGTAAACAAAATTATAAGATTTCAAGACACAGTGTGTGTTGATTAAAAGTGTGTGGACCAGACACATCTGGAATGTAGTGCTTCCAACACCTGTGCAAACGTAAAACCTGATTTATTCAAATCTAATTATTAGTAGAGGCCGTCTGCTTTTTACCCCTTGCTTGGCTGAAGGGACATTTACATTGCCTTCAGCGGGGGACACCCTGGACAGCTCACCAGGCCATTGTAATGCCAACACACATACAACCATTCGCACTCACTATCACACCTAGGGCTATAGAATTGTGGGAGGAAACCCACGCAAGCACAGGGGACAACCTGCAAACCCAACACAGAAACGCCCGAGCATCGAACCCAGGACCACAATGCTGTGAGGCAGACGCAACATTCAGTAACAACATTAAGATCCAGTCCCAGCTAAAAAGGTTTCACATGGTCACACCGGGTTTTTTTACTTAGCAATGCAACATAATTTTAGAACAGAGCCCTAAAGACGTGGACCATGACACCAATGGTTTCTTGTTAATACTCTGTCACTGACTTGACGCTGATTGACTGCTATGCACGACTCACACATGATTGGCTGTTATGTTCAAACCAGAGGATGGTTCATAATAAATACAGAGATTCCTCATAATATTTCCTGTCCACAGTGAGTGCAAAGAAACATACTGGGTTCTTTTAGATACCCCAAAGAACAGGACAGAACAATGGTGGCTCAGTGGTTAAGGCTCAGGGTTGGTGGTCTGAAAGTCGGTGGTTCATGGCCAAACTGCTGGGCCCTTGGGCAAGGCCCTTAGTGAATAAATAATAAATGCAAGTGTCTCTGGATGAAGCCATAAAATGCAAGGTATTCGTTGTACTGCCCCGGTGATGGACACACACATTCCCATACACTTAATATTATTATTATTATCATCATCATCATTATCAGAGGTGGTGCAGGTGCGAACGCTCAGGACTCTCACCAGAGACGGATTTTGCCGTCTTGATGTCCCGTAGCGATGCAGTCGTCTTTAGGGTGACAGGCTATGCAGGTGAAGGCGTTTCTGGCCCCTTTCTTGTCAGTGGCCTTCAGAGAGAACCTGCAAGAAGAGATCAACAAATAAAAACCACACCACTCCTGCATCCAACAAAACCACGTCTGAGTCACGACATGTTTATATACTGATCGACTGGAGCTGTTTCCGCATGCCCTCCACGACACCTACAACTCTCACGGTTACTATTCTGTGTGTGTGTGTGTGAATGAGAGAGAGAGAAAGAGAGAGAGAGAGAGAGAGAGAGAGAGAGAGAGAGAGAGAGAGAGTTACCCGAATGTTTTTTGCTTCCTGAAGAAATACACGTGCAGCTGCAGACCTTTAACATGGGCCAGATATTCACCCTACACACACACACACACACACACACACACACACACAAAAGTCCTTAAACCACGCCCCATACAGGAAGTGACCAGCAACCATACAAAGCTACAGAACGCCACAGAAATGAGTGATGAGGTGAAACTTTCTTTTTAAACACGCCTACTGCGATATTTATTCATGACACTATATAGACACATCGCCCAGCCCTGATGTTGAGTACACGTTTGTGAAACGTTACCAGACAGAGCACACGCAAATGCAATGTAATCGCTAATAACAGAATTGTGGGTGGAGTTTGAGCAAATGAAAAGAAAATGAAAGAGTAGCGGTATTGTTCATCCTCACAGTATAATGTGTGTATGTAATACGGCACGTTTAAGTGATATGGATGCGTATTTTGGCGTAAATGACCATCAAAAGCACAAATAAAGGGAATTTTATCATGTGCATTCGTAGCCGGGGCTGAACCGATGGTTAGGAACCATTTTTCACAGAAGTGGCGTGAACTCGTTGGGCAGGGTTTTCCAGTACACGTAAACAATCAGTGTGCGACATTTTAGTTAATTCATTAAAAAAGTGTTCGACAAGCAACTATGGCAGAAATCTGGACAAAATGAGTGTAAACGGTACATATTTGAACCAGAGAGGGCGGAGTCTCTCGTGGAGACGGTGAGACGTCCTGTTCTTGTGCCTCTGACGATGAGGACGGTGCCACAGATGAACGTGATGGTGAATCCAAAAAAAGTTACGCAGATAACGTTTTACTGACTCGGCTTTACTGTCGTTAGTCCTTTAGGAACAAAAAGAAATGTTCTGCAAGATTTCTGCGCTTGGATGCAGCCAGACTAATTAATGAGTTTACATCACTTCCTGTACGGAACAACCAATCAGAATGTCAACATGCCACTGAGCACGCCCAGAGTCGTAGCACTCGCAAACACTTTCACAAGGGGTGTGGACTGTTGCGACTGGAAGGAACCGCTAATGTTTCTTTCTTATACACACACACACACATATATATATATATATATATATATATATAGGTGCTGTGCCTCTAAAAAAACTGTTTACTTCCTGAGGGGCGTGGCTGAGCTGCTCAGTAACACACACCTGGATTCACTATTCTCATTTACTCCCAATAAACAAAAGCAGGCTCACCTCTGCGCCAGAGGATTAACTCACATCAACATCACCGCTTGTTTGGTTTGTAACCTAAACCTCTGTTTTGTACTTGCTCCAGCTGAGGGGCGTGGCTGAGCTGCTCGGACTTAATGCAGTTAATAGCTGAATTCAGTCGTGTCATGCCTAATGCAATACAGTACGTTCCTCTAGGGGGCATTTTTGAAAACTTCGCTGCTGTATGTTTATAAACAGAATGCACTGAAAGGTGTTTTATGCGTATTCTGTATGTTTATATTTTAGCATCAATAAATATAACAGTAAAGTTTTTCTTAATCAATACTACATTAATACTGTATTAATGAGTAAGACTGTCTGTAGAATGTGTTTAAGAAGCATATTTTAGTGCATGTAATAGATATATATATATATATATATATATATAGTATTTTACTTACAGCTGCTCATTCGTGCATGTGACGTCATACATGGGCTTTTACTTCCAGGTACAGAACTCGCGGATTATCTCGATTCGCGGGAGGCCCCGGAACCGAACCCCCACGAATGTCAAGCGCCTACTGTACATTATTAAATCTTAAAGACGTGTGTAATTTTGTATTTTTCCCCTCCATGTCTGTGTTTTAATCATTACATATAAAACTTGCATGAAATGACTTCAAAATCACTCTTCAAAACCAAAATTTTCTGGGGGGCTTTTGCCCCTACACCCCCCACCACGGCGTTGCCCTGGACCTGACTGGGGGCTGGGCCCCCTGGACCCCTGCTTCTCACTCTTTATTAATCTTAGGGGTTGACAGCTATGTGGGACGCGCTTCCTGTCGCAGAAACACTGCAGTGTGAGTCGTATTGACCATGTTTGGCTCCGCATGTGTGCGCGAGCGGTCCTTCTCACACCTGAAAAGCATCAAGACCAACCTGCGGTCACGTAATAGATGGAAGCCTAAATGCCTGCTTGAATGGTAAGAAGTACTTTTCTTATTAATAAATAACTTCATTATAACAATGTTGTTTAAAATAGATTCAGATTCGCATTATACTCTAAAATTGTTGGTCTCAGTATTAAAAATTTGTTTGGCTCTCAGAGGATTAGATTACAAACAAAATTTTTTTGTCTCTCTTAGTCAAATAGGTTCCCGACCCCTGACATAGATGAATATCATTAATTATTAATAATATCATATAAATAAAGGTAAATTGAGCAAATTTGTTATGTCACAAGTGTGTATCGACCTGGTAGCCCTTCGCATTATTTGGTAGCCAAGAAGTAGCTCAGTTTCAAAAAGGTTGGTGATCCCTGAGCTAATGAAATGTACATGTCCGTCGAAACATTGTATCACACAACTTCATCACCGCAGGGGCGGGAGTTCAACTCTTCACCCCCACCCAAAATACACATTTTTAACGGACCCCTGGAGGTCAGAAAAAACAGATTTCCACCAAAAAGCGGAAAAATCTCATGCACACAATTATTAGAAAACTGAGTCTCACATTGATGATGTCATTGATACGTACAAGTGGAGGAATCTAATGCATTCATCACATTTGTGAACAGAATCGTGGTTCAGAGGTTCAGATTAAATTATTTTGCGCACAGTGAGAAACTAGTAACACAGTAAAGCCATCGTCCTCGTGGTAACTTGGGCTGTGATGACATCATTCTGAGACAGTTTTTAACAGAATCACTCAAAGTTGCTAGAATCTAGCGAAGCCAGCGATGTAGGATTTTGCACAGACCGGTTTTAATGGCGGTTAGATTGAGCTCAACTCTCCCCACATACTCAGCTCTTCCTTTCCACGCCATTCACCTTACATCACACGTTCCACGCTGCTCCCTCTTAGCACTTCAGCAGTGACCATTAGCAACCATTTCTCCGATGGAAATGTTAGATTTCTTTTCCCAGACTGCAGGTGTGTGTGTGTGTGTGTGTGTGTGTGTGTGTGTGTGTGTGTATATAAACACGGACCAGCGGCATCTATTCAATGCTACTTAGTAACCTGCTCTTGTTACCTAATATAACTAATTTAAAGCTTAAACGACTTTATTGGAATCTTTCACAGTATTAGCATCTTTGATCCGCGGAATACCTCACGGCCGAACGCCAGACAGCTTGGATCAGGAGAAACATCACACAGCACGGCAGACAACTCCGACACATTCACTTCCTGCTCCAGAGTCTTGGGTAGATGTGCAGCTGCCAACTGGAAACATTCTGTTGACATCAAAACATGTGTTTAAAAACACACACACACACACACACACACACACACACACACACACACACACACATACACACACATACACACACACACACACGCGCGCGCGATAATATCTCAGTAAGTAAGTAGGGTACGTGGTGATTACCGGCGCTGTTCTCGGAGGCCATGTGAATAACGATGAAAATGACTCCGCGATGTTTCTCCGAGACGTGTATGGAGAACACCGGATATCCGATAACAAACGTCTGAGGGGGAAAAAAAAAAACAAAAACAAATGAGATAAGAAACATGATGCACACAGAGCAGCGCCGGACTCAGACACGCTTTCTCAAACATTACCTTGATGAGGATTCCATCGGTGAAGTCCCACAGGCGCACGGTGCCGTCCAGTGAACAGGAGAAAACCTGCAGGTGGGGGAGGAGAGAAAGTCTGAATGAAAACAAACACTATCAGACTGCATCATTAAAATAAATAAACAAAACCGGAGGGAGTGGCTGGGAGAGGGACATCTGGACCTCATCGCTTAGGTTGCTGCCCCCGTGACCCGACCCCGGAAGAAGCGGAAGATGATGATGATGGTAAACGGATGGAAGGATGAACTAGAACTGTTGCCTGGTGGGGCGACGCCTCCGTGTGATACACAAAGAGGCAGCAGTGAGCTTGACCTTTGACCTCTGACACCCCCCCCCTCCCCAAAAGTGTCATCCGCCTCACATCCGGGTATCGAGTGCATAGTCCGCTCTGATTGGTAGATCATGACATCATGACTCAACTTGACCTTGTTCTGATTGGCCCCTCATGACATGTGTCATGCACCCAAAGTGGTCCTTGAGGTGTCTCGACTTGACTCCGCCCGCCCCCCCAATCGTTTAGGATGGACATTTTGTTTCTTTTCGTGGTCCGTTATCGTGTTCCGATGCTCGGAGTGAACCGGCCGAAATAAAATAGTCTTACCTTCACTTCAGTGAATAAACTCCTCCCACACCAGTCACATCAATCATCCAATAATTAAACAGTGCAGTGAAATCACACAGTTGCTCTTCAGTCTAATATATTATAATAATATTATTAAATATTATAGTAAAACAGAAAACAATTATAATATATTCCCAATTTAAACAGGTTTTTCATTCCAGATCACTGGACACGCCTCCATTTCAGGATCACAAATATCTTTAAATAAACCAAACACAATACACGTTGGGTTCGTTTTCACGGATCGCGAGCAAGGGTAGTGTGGGTAAGCACCGGGGCATGCGCATTATATACATGTGTGTTAATTTGGAGCAAAGTGAACGCTGTAAAAGTGGATTCTACACTCGTGTGCCCAAAACGAATGAAGTGCATTGCATCATGTTTGCGAAGGAATAACTTTTAAAATTAAATAAATATAATAAACTAGATTTCCCCGGACATTTTCTATGCGCCTGGCTGACGCACGGACATGTAGTTCAATGGGGACACAGGCACAATTAATGCGCAATTGGCGCAATGGCGCAGCCTGTAATGATCACTGCACCACCACCCCCACCACCCCCACCCTCACTACCACCACCCACACCCTTACCACCACCCCCATCCACACCATCACTACCACCACCCACACCATCACTACCACCACCACCACCCACACCATCACTACCACCCCATCATTACCACCACTATCACTACCACTACCACCCCCATCATTACCACCACTATCACTACCACTACCACCCCCATCATTACCACCCTCATCACTACCATCACCCCCACCCACACCATCACTACCACCCCCACCACCACCACCACTATCACTACCACTACCACCCCCATCATTACCACCCACTATCACTACCACTACCACCCCCATCATTACCACACCATCACTACCATCACCCCCACCCACACCATCACTACCACCCCCACCACCACCCACACCATCACTACCACCCCCACCACCCACAACCACCACCCCCATCACTACCATCACCCACACCCACACTACCACCCCCACCACCCACACCATCACTACCACCCCCACCACCCACACCATCACTACCACCACCCCCATCACTACCATCACCCACACCATCACTACCATCACTACCACCACCATCACTACCATCACCCCCACCCACACTACCACCCCCACCACCCACACCATCACTACCACCCCACCCACACCATCACTACCACCCCCACCCACACCGTCACTATCACCTTCACCCACACCATCAACCCACGACCCCAACCACTCCACCACAACCACCTCCCCATCCACACCATCCCTAACAGTAAATGTTGAACAAATAACTTTAAAATAACACACATATGGAAGATGCACTGACGAAAATAAAGAAAACTCAAAACAAAACAAAAAACACACAGGGCCCAAACAAGATGTGAAGCAGAAACATGATCCTCAACACAAGGTGTCCCATCACACACACACGATTTGTGTGTGTGTTGTGTGTGTGTGTGAGAGAGAGAGAGAGAGAGAGAGAGAGAGAGAGAGAGAGTGTGAGATAAAGAGTGTGACAGGTACCTGAAGATGGTTGGCTGGATTCAAGGTGATGCCACTGATCTGATCGGTGTGACCCTCCAGGACATGAACACACTCCTCTGTAGTGCTGCTGAAAACCTTCACTGCGTCTCCTGAAGCACACAACAGGAACCTACACACACACAAACACACACACACACACACACACACACAGGTAAGTGAAGAAGCCCCCAAGGAGAGGATTACGTAAAACAAAGGACTCTCTGAGTGCTGTCTGAAAAAACACCCCATTAGTGTGAGAGCAACAATAAACGACCCGATGATGTTGACGATGATGATGTTGATGATGATGATGTTGATGATGATGATGTTGATGATGATGATGTTGATCAGTATTACAGCTCCAGACAAACCCAAACAGATACTTGTCTAATATCCACCTTAAATCCTTTATTATGAGATGATTATATTTCTGCTAGTTTTTAATCTGGGTTTTTATTCAGGATGATTTTAAAACAACAAAACAACACATTTAAACAGCGCTGCTGCTGCTGCTGCTGCGCGAGCGCATCATACAATCCTAACACATTAGAATGGTTAACGAACCCCACCCGTATAACGCCACACCCCGCGGGGCTTGGTTCACATCCTCACCTGGAGTCGTTGCTGATGATCGGCGCCCTGAACCCGATTTTACTGCCGCCGGAGCGAACCACGCGGATCTCACTGTGCTCCACCATGTTTCTCCGAGGTGACGTAGCCACTGCGACCTCTGAACTCGAAAATCACGTGATTTCCGCTTCCTCAACGCGTTCTCCACACACCCGTTTTCCGACCCCACAAGTCCCGCCTCCTCTTAGCTGATTTTATATTCGAGGTTTGCGCCATCCAGAGGTTAGAAAGGGTATACTAGTCCTTCTCAAAAAATGAGCATATTGTGATCAAGTTCATTGTTTTCTGTAATGTACTGATAAAAATTAAACTTTCATATATTTTAGATTCATTGCATACCAACTGAAATATTTCAGGTCTTTTATTGTTTTAATACTGATAATTTTGGCATACAGCTCATGAAAACCCAAAATTCCTATCTCAAAAAATTAACATATTTCATCCGACCAAAAAAAAAAAAAAAAAAAAAAAAAAAGTGTCTTGTTTGCTATGGTGATGGACAGGCTGACAGACGAGGTGAGACAAGAATCTCCATGGACTATGATGTTTGCAGATGACATTGTGATCTGCAGTGAGAGCAGAGAACAAGTGGAGGAAAATCTAGAGAGGTGGAGGTATGCCCTGGAAAGGAGAGGAATGAAGGTTAGCCTCAGTAAGACAGAATACATGTGTGTGAACGACAAGGACCCAAGAGGAACGGTGATGTTACAGGGAGCAGAGATAAAGAAGGTGGAGGATTTTAAGTACTTAGGCTCAACAATCCAGAGCAATGGAGAGTGTGGAAAAGAGGTGAAGAAGCGTGTGCAGGCAGGCTGGAATGGTTGGAGAAAAGTGTCCGGTGTGATGTGTGATAGGAAGGTATCGGCAAGAATGAAAGGAAAAGTGTATAAGACGGTGATGAGGCCAGCGATGTTGTATGGTTTAGAAACAGTGGCCCTGGGGAAAAGACAGGAGGCAGAGCTGGAGGTAGCAGAGATGAAAATGTTGAGGTTGTCTTTGGGAGAAACGAGGATGGATAGGATCAGGAATGAGTGCATCAGAGGGACAGCACAAGTAAGACGTTTTGGAGACAAAGTCAGAGAGGCTAGATTGAGATGGTTTGGACATGTACGGAGGAGGGATAGTGAGTATATTGGTAGTAGGATGCTGAGGTTGGAACTACCAGGCAGAAGACCTCGAGGAAGACCAAAGAAGAGATTTATGGATGTGGTGAAGGCGGACATGAAGGTGATTGGAGTAAGAGAAAAAGATGCAGAGGAGAGGGTGAGATAGAGGCGGATGGTTTGCTGTGGCGACCCCTGAAGGGAACAGCCGAAAGGAAAAGAAGAAGATATCATTTGTTATTTTAACGTGTTATATAATTATTATATAAAACGATCTTCTTCTTCTTCTTCTTCTTTTCCTTTTGGCTTTTCCCTTCAGGGGTCGCCACAACGAATCATCTGCCTCCATCTCACCCTATCCTTTGCATCTTCTTCTCTTACACCAACGACCTTCATGTCCTCTAAACGATAATGATTTAAAATATATACCTAGATGAATATTATTTATTGATTACAATTTAGAAGCTTTTTACTTTCAATATATTTATTCATTCATTTTGATGCCACTTCATCCTCTTTAGGGCCGCAAGGGGGGGCGACTCTCACACCCAGGGGTGATTTGGAACAGTCAGAGAGCTTACTGTGCATGTTTCTGGACTGTGGGAGGAAATTGGAAATCCTTGAGGAAACCCACACATGCGAACACACAAACTCCACACTGAAATTTTCTCACTCAGCCTGGGACTTGAACCCAGAACCTTCTTGATGTGAGGTGGATGTACTGACCACTACACCACCATCCTACCCCTTGAGTGTAAAAATAGATAAATATGATGTTAAATTATTTCCATGTCATAGTAAAATGACCCCTCCAGAATCCTGTGGCGCGTATAGAGTTGGTCAAGAGTGCCACGATCAAGACGAAAGCCACATTGTTCCTCCTGAATCCAAGGTTCAACTATCGGTTGGATCCTCCTCTCCAGTTCTTCTGCATAGACTTTCCCAGATAGGCTGAAGTGTGTGATTTCACGATAATTGGAACACACCCTCTGGAGACTCTTTTTAAAAAGGGGGACTACCACCCCAGTTTGTCAATCCAGAGGTATGACCCCCGAAGACCACGCGATGTTGCAGAGAAATGTCAACCAAGACAGTCCTACAGCATGCAGATCCCTGATATAGTCATCCACCCCAGAGCCCAACCACCGAGGAGCTTTTTGACTACCTCAGTGACCTCAGTTCCAGTGATGGTCGGACCCCGTCCAAACCCCAGGGGCTTCCTCCTCCATGGAGGGTGTGTTGGTAGGATTGAAGGGGTCATCGAAGTATTCCTTCCACCTCCCGACACCATATTTGCAGCATATTTGGCCTGCCAGAAAGAAGCAATGGGTCTTCTTTTTCAGCTGGACAGCCCCCCTCACACACCACAGGTGTCCACCACTAGGCTTGGGGTTATTGCCACGACAGGCACCAATAACCTTCTGGCCACAGCTATGGAACAAAATAAGGCCAGGATACTGTCTTTTGTCTCCTCCAGAATATGGAGGTGGGAGTTATAGATCCTTCTATCAGGAGATTCTGCCAAACACTCCCAGGAAACCCTAACTACATGCTTGGGCCTGCCAGCTCACCGCCAGGTGGTGATCAGTTGACAGCTCAGCTCCTCTCTTCACCCGAGTGTCCAGCCACTACAAAGTCGATCATCAAACTGCGGCCTAGGGTGTCCTGGTGCCAAGTGCACTTATGGACATTTTTATATTTGTACATGGTGTTTGTGAGGGACAAACCATGACAAGCACAGAAGTCCAACAACAATCTCTCAACATCCCGCCCCACCGGCCTCCCATTGGCTATCTCCCAACATCCTGCCCCGCTGGTCTCTCATTAGCTATCTCCCAACATCCCGCCCCGCTGGCCTCCCATTGGATGGGAGGGATGATGCAGCTCCCTCCCATTGGCTATTATGGAGCCGCATCTCCATAATACCCATGATGCCTTTTGTGTAAAGGACAGAGTTACTGTTGTTTCGTGAGTTTTTTTAAGTGTGCTCATTGCAACTTTATTTTTTGGCTCAGGCTTTTAACCTTGCATAAACATTTGTCAGATTATAAATCTGCTAAGAAGACATGGTCAACACACGCATGCACACACACACACACACACACACACACACACACACACACACACACGTGTGATTCCCGGTGTGAGTGAAAAGAAGAAGTGGGCTCATGGCATGCGGTTGAGTGATATGAGTGATATCGCAAATGAATATGGCCAAACCCATCTACCATCAGTATGATACTGAAGCAGAAGGAGGCCATAAAAGGTATACTTTTATCATTTTAAAGGGATTAGGGGGTAGTATTGGGGGCCTTGGGACTCATCACACATTTTACATGTAAACTGTGGTTCAATTTATGAAAAATCCAGGTTACGCAACCACTTCTGTAACGGATTAATTTCGTAAGGCGAGGTACCATTGTGTATGCCTATATGTGTGTACGTGTGTACTGTAGATATCTGTATATATGTATGTAAATATACTGTATAGCTTTGTGTCCACACCCTAGTTGTGTTTTGTGAAATTTTGAAATTGCTGATAAACTGGTTTTCATTGTTCAAGCAAGAGCTGAGAGTAAAGACCTGCTGTCTTTTTTTTTTCCTGGTTGTGCGCATTTGTATTTTTCAAAAAAATTTGATTTTGATGTTTTTTTCCATAAAGCTTTTCCCCCAAAAGGCTACAGATCTTTGATGAACTGAGTCATGACACAATGAAAAGGGTTCTTTCCAGGTTAATAACATTCAACCGTCAAAATGTACAAAAATAAAAATAAAACCACACCATTACAATATCACTCAAGCATGCTGTTAATGTCAGTTTCAGTTTTCATCAGACATGTCATCTATCTATATGTACATCTATTTATCTATGTTTATTTATTTACTACACAATATACAGCTGAATAAAGCAAGATATATTTTATATGTTCCAACACATCCAACATTATGTTTTGGGGACATTTTGATGGCATTACACATGATTTTTAATGAATGAATTAAATAATGGACTCCTTCTGTTCAAAGTCAACATGTGTTATCACACTCCAAGATGTGATAGGATTCCAGGTGATCTTATCAAGCAGGAATGATCAGGTAGGAGCTGAAGTCGTGAGATTATGGAACACACATTGCCTTACAGGTTTAAACACAGTAAAAGGGGAATTCAGTGTAGAAATAAATATCTCGAGTATTTCCTTGTTGATGGAATCACTTCCTTGTGCAATTCAGCTGTTTCCTGAGTTTCTGCAGAATGAAGCCAAGGTGTAGCCAGGTGTGCCAACACCACACTCAGGTACTCCACACCTCCGCACGCAAGCAGTGTCCAACCACTTGGTACAGTTACTAGAATATTCAGGATTTTTTTTCTTTTTAGGGAATGCAGCATGAGCAGTGTTGCCAGATTGATTATTTGTCACCACAAAATAATTTCATTTACAATAATGTGTCAGCACCACTACACTGAACATGAACATCATTCAACAGAAAATTAATGGGGAATAAAGACAAAAGAAAAATATACCAAGCTCGACACACAGAACCAGTCAGAACCAGTCAGAATTTCTTAGACGTTTGGCTGCTACAATATGTTCACAAGAAGAAGGATCACTGAACCAGACCTGACATACTCAAATCACTGATCAGTTACTTTTCTATTTATAAACATTGATATTTTTATTACTATATATAGTATTAGTATACTATATATTATATATTATATATATATATATATATATATATATATATATATATATATATATATATGTGTGTGTGTGTGTGTGTGTGTGTGTGTGTGTGTGTGTGTGTGTTCATTCATCCATGCATTTGCTGAATAAGTACTAGGGGAGGCTGGAGCCCATCTCGAGCGACACTGGAGAAGGGAGGGTACAAGGCCATGGGAACACATCAACACACACCCAGCCATTCACACTCACACCTAGGGACAATTTAGAACAGCCAGTTAGCCTACTGTGCATGTTATTGGACTGTGGTAGGAAACCGGAATACCCAGAGTGAACTTGCCACATCCCCAATGTGCAAGCACGCAACAACGGTGGCAAGGAAAAACAACCTCAGTTGACACAACGAAGAAACCATAAGAGGAACCAGACTCAAAAAGGAAACCCATCCTCACTGGGGTGAAACCAGATATGTTTACAGTATTTGGCAGATTCTCTTATCCAGAGCGACTTACAATTCTCATTTTTATACAACTCAATAATTGTGGGGTAAGGGCCTGGTTCGAGGGCCCAACAGTAGTGATAATGGGGAATGAACCATGGACCTTCAGCTCAGTAACATATCGAAAATATAATACAAAGCATGTAGCGGAAAGTTCACTAGAATTTAACATGAAGTCTAGATGGTTATACCGCAGCTGCGGTGAACTGGGGGAACAGTAGTGACAACCCGGTGATAGTGGGGCTTGAACTTCCAACCATGGGTTCAGTAATCCAGCACCGTTCCCCCAGGCCTCCACTAGAAACTTTTGTCCATAATAAAAAAGAAGAGCTTCTTCTTCTTCTTTTTCTTTTCTGCTGCTCCTTTCAGGGGTCGCCACAGCGAATGATCTGCTTCCATCTCACTCTGTCTCATGCATCTTCTTCTCTTACACCAACTACCTTCATGTCCTCCTTCACCACATCTATAAAGCTCCTCTTTGGTCTTCCTCTAGACCTTCTGCCTGGTAGTTCCAACCTCAGCATCCTACTACCAATATACTCACTATCCCTCCTCTGTAAATGTCCAAACCATCTCAAGCTCACCTCTCTGACTTTGTCTCCAAAACATCTAACATGTGCTGCCCCTCTGATGTGCTCATTCCTGATCCTATCCATCCTCGTTACTCCCAAAGAGAATCTCAACATTTTCATCTCTGCTACCTCCAGCTCTGCCTCCTGTCTTTTCCTCAGGGCCACTGTTTCTAACCCACACAACATCGCTGTCCTCAACACCGTCTTGTACACTTTTCCTTTCATTCCAACCAAGTCTCCAACCATTTCAACCTGCCTGCATGCACTTCTTTACCTCTACTCCACACTCTTTATTGCTCTGGATTGTTGAGCCTAAGTACTTAAAATCCTCCACCTTCTTTATCTCTGCTCTCTGTAACCTCACCGTTCCTCCTGGGTCCTTGTTGTTCACACACATGTATTCTGTCTTACTGAGGCTAACCTGTCCATCACCATAGTAAACAAGAAGGGGCTCAGAGCTGACCCTTGATGCAGTCCCACCTCCACCTTGAACTCTTCTGTCACACTGACAGCACACCATACATGCCATACCATCTTGTACATGTCCTGCACCACTCTAACATACTTCTCTGCCACTCCAGACTTCCTCATGCAATACCACAGTTCCTCTCTCAGCAGCCTTCGTATGCTTTCTCCAGATCCACAAAGGCACAATGCAGCTCCCTCTGACCTTCTCTGTACTTCTCTCTTAACATCCTCAAAGCAAACACTGCATCTGTGGTGCTCCTTCTTGGCATGAAACCAAACTGTTGTTCACAAATGCTGACCTCTGCCCTTAGTCCAGCTTCCACTATTCTTTCCCATAACTTCATCATATGGCTCATCAACTTTATCCCTCTGTAGTTGCCACAACTCTGCACGTCTCCCTTGTCCTTAAAAATGGGCACCAGCACATTTCTTCTCCATTCCTCCGGCATCCTCTCACTCTCTAAGACCTTGTTGAATGTTCTTGTCAGAAAATCTACTGCTACCTCGGCTAGACACTTCCATACCTCCACTGGTATGTCATTAGGACCAACTGCCTTTCCACTCTTCATCCTCTTCAATGTCCTCCTCAGTTCACCCTTACTAATCTTTGCTACTTCCTGGTCCTCAACAGTCACCTCTTCTACTCTTTTTTTCTCTCTCATTTTCGTCCTTCATCAGCTCTGCCTGTCTCCCTGATCAAATCAGCTTTAATTAAATATTGTTATGCAGATAAAAAAGAAGAGCACAGGGGAATAAACGATTCCAGTGATGAACTTATGTGGTTAACAGATTTTTTTTAGTCAAAAATACCAGACTGAGCCTCATAAAAGTCACTCTGTTAAAATAACTTCGACCACTTTCAGATCTTTCACATCCTCTTAGCAGGTTCTGCATCTCCTCAAGTGTAATAATAGCCACTCACACACAAAATGGTTCTGCAATAAATGAGCATTAACATGCTGGAATTAATTGGTTTCATTCATTCATTAATGTGCTCATCCCAGCTGACTCCGGGCGAGGGCAGAGTACACCCTGGACAGCTGCCAGGCCATTGCAGGGCAGAAACACGCTGACGGCCTAGCAGCTACTCTTGTCGAAAGTCAGCAATGGTTCTTTTACATGAACCTCACACCATAGACAGTGAGAGACACGGCCGGCCTTTGATAACCCAGTTACTGCACTTGGAGGGGACAGTGACGGGGCTTGAACCCCCAACCATAGTGTCAGTGATCCATTACCTTCACCACGTGGCCATCACTTCCCCTTTTCTGAAACACTTAATCCTAATTAGGGTTGCAAGGATGCTCCCAGAGGAGGCTCTGGGCGAGGGCAGAGTACACCCTGGACAGCTGACCAGATCATCGCAGGGCAGAAACACACTGACAGCTTTGCCGCTCCACTTTATGAAGGTTAGCACTGGTCGTTTCACATGAACTTCCCACCACAGACGGTGAGAGACACGGCAGACCTTTGATAACCTAATTAGCTGTACTTGGGTAACAGCGTGACTTGAACCCCCAACCTTCGGATCTGTAACCCAGCACCTTACCACAGGGCCACCACTTCCCTTCTAGTTCTACATAATCAATTGGAAAAAAAAAAATTGCATGTCTGGTTTTTCAGGTTGTGGTCAGGAAATGAAACACGAAAGAAACTGATCCCAGTACAGCTGTGTTTTATTCCTTATTATTAATGGAAGCCATTTCTGAACCCCTGGAGTAGGAGGTAAAACGTGTGAATCTGGCAACCCGGCCATGAGCAGAAGTGAAAGATGTAGACGGTGCGGAGGAGGAAGGCAGGAAGGTGGCGTGGTGACAGTCTGGTGACTAAACCCGAATTCAAGGCTTTTATTGTGTCGTGAGCTCTGAAGAGACCTGTACAAGACTTCAGCCCTGGAATTAAACACCGGATGTAGATTGGGATTAATTTTTATTTCAGGACGAATAATCTCAGGCAGGTGAACTTGGAGGCTTCCCACACCTGGTGCTGACGAACCCAACAGATCAACAACGTCCACTGTAGTCTGTTCTTTCTTCTTGCCTTTCGTTTTTCGTGTTCATCCTCAACAGCAGGATGAGTCAGTGGAAACAAATCCAGCAGTTGGACATGAAGTTCCTGGAACAGGTGGATTATTTTTATGATGATAAATTTCCCATGGAGCTGAGGCAGGTGCTGGCCAACTGGATCGAGAGCCAGGACTGGTAGGATCACATCAATTAATCCATGAAATATTTATGCAAATGTGGAAATGTCCACGGGTTTAATGATCTATCTCGAGCTTGTTGTTGCTGATAAGTTCAGAAAGATGATCAGATTGGATGAGCAGACTGATGCTGAGTCCTGAGCTTGTATTGTCGGGAGGTCGGATTGAATTGTCGGGGCTCTGGATAAGTTATTAGACAAGTTATTAAAAAAAAAAAAAAAATAATAAATAAATAAATATATATATATATATATATATATATATATATATATATATATATATATATATATATATATATATGTATTTCAGTATATGAAGGTCAGAAAAAAATATTCCATGTATTTATTATTTTTGAAATATTCATTTAAAATAGGCTCCATCTGACCTTGAGTCCATGAAGGTCTCAAATAATGTGAGATAATATAAGATAAACTAATTTGTGTGTGTGTGTGTGTGTGTGTGTGTGTGTGTTTATTCTTTGGCAAAATGAAATGTCTTGCATCAGCATGATTTTTAGAAATAATAATGAAGAGAAATTAAAATCTATCATCATTTTAGTAATGTTTATAAAACGAACGGTTGTCCGATGTGAAGTGAAATGAATATAATGTAAATGTCTGAATTTGAAATTATAATTAAGAACCTTTGAGAAATATTAGTGCTTTGTGTTTGAGAAAATAATTTGAATGCCTGCAGAAGCCAGCGAGACAGTTGTGATTAAACACCGTTATATCAGCGAGAATTCAAACAAAACAACAAACTTGATCCTGTAGTACTTTTATAATTATTCATTCCACAAGTCCTATTAAGTCCAAGTCGTATTTATAAAATACAACAAACCCGTGTTACCCCGACGTAGGGGGATGGATATTAGCTTCTAACCTGTTGGATGTGCTACTTCAACATCACATGGCACAGAAACATCATCAACAAATCAAGATTAAAACCCAGATCTCAAAAGCAGAGGCTATTTTCACATCTGTATTTGACAGGCTGATGTGTTTCCATGGTGTTGTGGTGTTTCAGGAAAATAATCAGCAATGGGGTGGTTTAATAAGCACAGTTCCAGTTAGCACCATGTACGTCTTTCTTACTTTCCTAGAACAGCATGCCTCTTAAACCACAGCTACCTGCTAACCTGCAGCCAGGCGCCGAACCGCTGTGGGCTTTACTCAGAATCTCCCAGAACCGTCGGTAGAGTTCTCTACACATGTGATGAAGTCATAGAATTAAAACCTATCATAACGTTTATGCTAGAAAATGTAGGGTTTCCTATATTTTGGTCTATGTACGTTTTGGTCTTCAGTGCATTCCTGTGTTTAGGGAAACGGCGATGAATCATGAGGCCATGGCCATGGTGCTCTTTAACAACTTCCTGATCCAGCTGGAGAGTCACTGCACTCAGGAGCCGAACTTCCTCCACAGACATAACCTGAAGAGGATACTACACCAGATCCAGGTATGACCGGTGTGCGTGGATCACCTGAGCTCAGTGGCAAATGATGTTCAATTTACAAAGTTGTTATTTCAGTCTCAAAAGACAGAAATCTGTTTACTGCTCTCAAGAAGGAGAAAAGAAAACAATTAAAAGGAGATTTGAAGATTAAACTGGCCGACAATCATCTGCGAAACCTATCGCTTACTTTAATTTTGATTAATAACTTTATTCATTTGTTTTATGAACCGCTTAATCCCGATTAGGGTCGTGGGGAGGGTGGTTCCTATCTCAACCGACTCCAGGTGAGGGTACACAATGGACAGCTCACCAGGCCAACACTCACACAACCATTCGTACTCACGCTCATGGGGCAATTCAGAACAGCTGATTAACCTACTATGCATGTTTTTGGAGTGCGGGAGGAAACCGGCGTACAAGGAGGAAACCCACACAAACATGGGGAGAACATGTAAACTCTTATACTAAATACTTGAACCCAGGACCTTCTCACTGTGCTGCAGATGTGCTCACCACTACGCCACCGTGCCGCCCTTACTAACGTTATCTGTGTTTTTTTTTTTTTTTAATAAAAATTAAATCTAAGACTTTATGTTAATCCAGACTGAATTCTGAATAAAATCATTCCAAATTCTACCCAAGTTGTCCGGAAGGTGCACATTCAGTATAATGTAAGTGCCGACACGCCTGAGTCGTACAAGGTTTAATTAACGGATAATGTTCAACAAACCAGCCGTTTATGTCACATAAACCCTGACAGGGTGATACACAACCACAACATGAGGGGAGGAGACTTAAATCACCCTAAAGTGGGTTTATTTAGCAAAAATAGCTGTGTCGCTGTACATGATCCTACTTACTACGTTTATACTTACCAAACAAAATATCAGTGTGCGTACAGTGGTAGCTTGATTTATGAGTGTCTTTTATAAAACGAATTTTCCATGGTATGAGCTTCGATCCCACCAAAAATCTTCCCCATGCAACCAGCAAAATTTTGATTTATGAGCTCTGCCGGGGAAATGGCTTTTCTGGGCCGATTAGCCTCATATTCTTCCGTGTGTATTCCTCCGATCTCTGAGAACACCTTGTGCAGTGCATCTCAATTATTTTCTGTGAAGAAAAAACATTTCATGTCCCGAGCACAACTATAAATAGTGTTTACTGCACGTCATATCGTTTGCTCAGTACTTTTTCCCTACACCATGGGGAACACAGTGAGAGCGCCACTGCCACCTACTGTAGTGGATGTGCAATTACACTTAATTCTAGTACAGTATGGCATAAAAGAATGTTCCCCAAGGTCATACACGCCCCCCCCGGCATCACACTCACTATTTGAGAAACACTGGCCTTGTGGAAGCTCACCAGGAGCCTTTCCGTCGCTGGCATTCGTAGAGTGCACATGCACAAAATTCTCTCCTCCTCCTTCTCTGTTATGCACCACCTCCTGCCTGCCCATATGACATCTTTGATGATTGGAAGGGTTAGTTAATGTATTGTTTATTCTTGTTTTATTATTATTTATTATTAATTGCTATTATTGTTAATCTACATGTATTATTATTATTATTATTATTATTATTATTATTATTATGAAATATGTATTGTTTTTATATGTTTATCTTTATTATATTAGATCAAATTTATGTGCTTCTGTCAGGTTATATGAGTTTGGAAGGGGGTTGGAATGGATTCATTGGTTTTTGTATTATTTCCGATGGGAATTTTTCTTTTATCTAATGGACATTTGGACTTACGAGCTCGCCCTCGGAACGGATTAATTTCGTAAGTCAAGGTACCGCTGTACATCTGAAGAGCGTTGCCTTGTTGTCCGGTAGTGCTGCTGTCCGGCAACAGTCTGCTCTTCATTCTTCTGTGATTTAAATTAATCGTAATCATAATGCTGTATCAGAATTGACCAATCAGAATCGTGTATTTATATAAGGCAGTTATCCTGATGTAATTTAATCATGGTTCATGATTTTTCTGTACAAACGACATGCAACCACCTCATTTGGTTAAAGTACATGGAGCATGCTCTGGCTTTATCAGCTTAGTGATCTGAAACTCTGACTTGAGGAAATAAGACCAACGCAGAGATAGGATCCACCCGAAGCACGTATTTCTCTGTAAGCTTCAAATTTCACATGTCTTCTCTCAGAATTACTTGGAAGTAGTTTTATTATACTGAAATGTGTTTATTCAGCTGCCTGTTTAGATTATTCACAAAATAATAGAGAATAATATTATTGACTTTAATACTACATACTCATTAATATGTTCTCCTTCCAATAGATTCATGGCTTACAGATGGGTCAGTATAACTTATAGCATTGTGTGCCTTGTCTTTGATGCAAGTCCTTATATGGTCATTCAAAGTCAAAGTGAATCTCATTTAAAGGTTCTTGTACGGTAACAATCCGTCTATCAGAACTCGTTTCACAATTATTAGCACTCAAAATCCCCAGAGCTTGATCCTGACCTTTAAAGGTCAGTCAAGGTCAAAGGTAATTGTGTTTGTTGAAGGCATGGAGACCGTTTCCGATCTATCCATTCCGTCACTACATCTGCGGGTCAACAGCATGTCACTTTATTTCGAAGATGTGAGCGATATCGATTTAACATGTGAAGTTCTATCTGTAGAATCTACATAAACTTGTGACTTGTTGACCTTGAACTTTGACTCAGACATTCCAAAATCAATTAATTTTAATAGGGTAGCGTCCCCACCAGGCTTGGGGAAAATCCATGCAGAAATGTGGGTTTTGATCGCAGAAAAGTTGACTCATGATTGCTGGTGAAGACAAACATAATTTTTAATGAAGGTCATTAATATTCATGAAGGTTTGTAGCTTAATATAAATTACTGAACTTGATGAGAGTTTGATAAATTAGCTGCACTTAGACCGTGATAGGACAGTGGTGGGCTGGTGGTATGGTACTGGATTACTGAGCACAAAGTTGGGGGGTTCAAGCCCCACTGCCACCGGGTTGTCACTGCTGTCCCCCCCCCAGTGCAGCTGACTGGGTTATCAAAGGCTGGCCACGAGATTCATGTAAAAGAACCATTGCTGACGTTGGTGAAGAGGAGCTGCATAGCCGTCAGCGAGGTTCTGACCTGCGATGGCCCGGCCAGCGTTCAATGAATAATTATCAGTGTAGTAAAGGTTACATGTTTCATACACTGTTTCTATGGAAACAGGATGTTTCAGACATAAATTTCTAAACAACTATGCAAAGAAATATCATTTATTTTCTCTGAAATTTCTCTGGAAATGGTTTATTAGAACTATGGAGTTACGTACTTACCCACCATCGGAAACTCATGTGTTTTGGAAATGTCACTGCTGGAAAGCTAAAATCTGATCAAAGTGAACAAGCAACAACAAAACAATCAACTAGTAATAAACTAGTTATGAATTGATCAGACATTAACGTTATAAGATGATTAAAGCTGTTTTTCCTTCTCTCTGGATCTGTGGTGGAGAGACACACCGGCGTCTTTACAGCCAGTCACGGATTACACACTGAAGTTAGCAATCAAACTACTTTACGCACAACAATCTTTGTGGCCTGATGTCAATCAGTTATTTAAATCCAACCGAAATATAGATACACTGCCCAGCCCCCAGACCCCACCCTCCTCAAAAAAAAACAAAAAACCTGAACCCCTCCATAAAGTCTTTTCCAGCAAATCCTGAACACTTTCAATAGGGTGAAGGTCAGGACTCTGGGGGGGGCAAATACATACATATTTTATTACCACATTAATGTTGCTGAGCCTCGACCGGAACAACCTGAGCAACAACACCATGGATATTACATGCTGAGATCAGGGATAAATGCCCTCCATGAGACCGTGCAAACCCCCCACCCCCACCCCCCAGTTCAGCTTACCTGGGTGATGAAAGGCTGGCCGTGTCCCTCACTTGTCTGTGGTGGGAGGTTCATGTAAAAGAACCATTGCTGACATTTGACAAATGTAGGCTGCATAGCCGTCAGCGTGTTTCTACTCTGCGATGGCCTGGCGAGCCATCTAGCGTGTACTCTGCCCTCGCCCAGAGTCGGCTGAGATGGGCACCAGCCTCCCCGCGATTCCTAATTAGGATTCAGCGGTTCAGAAAATGGAATGAATGCGACTGTGCAACACTTTTTAGCTAATGCTAATGCTACATGCTACTCTCACTCATGTGCCAAACTGCTTAATTCTGCTCATGATCCCAAGGAGGCTGGCACCTATCTCAGTCAACACTGGGCAAAGGCAGGGTACACCCAGAACAGCTTATCAAACCATTGCTTAGCAACATACCACACACACACACACACACACACATGCGCACAACCATTCACACTCACACCTGGGGGTAATTTGAAACAAAATGCTTTTGGACTGTCTGAAGAAATTGGATTACCCTGAGCAAACCCAGAACATGCTCGAGACTCGAACCCAGAACCTTCTTGCTGTGAGGTGCAAGAACTAACCCCCACCCAGCCACCATGTCACCCAAATGCCACTTTCATATATTTATTCCTGTGCAGTGAAGCCGCAACAGGCTTCTGAGCTTCTCACCTGCCTGTAGACTGCAGCATACTGAGGGAATGTCAGGTCTCACAGAGCCGGAATTACTTGATGGTCGATGACAGTGGGCAATTTTTTGCCTTCTGGTGTCAAGCAGCATTTTTCTCACTAATAAATTATGTATGAATAATTAATAAAGCATCATCACAGTCTGAAATGTCTAACAGTCAAGCAGCACATTATCTCAGTAGGCACTTTGTTTGGGTTAACGAGCCTCGTTCAGTTCACAGGTTATTAAATAAAGATTAAATACAGTCAAATCTTTTGGAGATAAAATAGATTCAGTCACAATGTCTTTCGAAAACCATTTGCGTCCTTCTGTACGTGAGTGTTAATGCCCCCCCGCCCTGTCCACCATAATATTAACATCACCATCTTTTCATCACCCAAAAGGTCCTGGACTCGGACGTTTCAAAGCGGAGTTTGCATGTGGTTCAGGGGGTTTCCTCTGGGTACTCGGGTTTCCTCCTACAGTCCAAAAACATGTACATTAGAGACTAATTAGTGTGGATGTAACTGTAAATAGCTGTCTGTTGGGTCCTGTGATGGTTTGGTGAGTTATTCAGGGTGTACCCTGCCTACATCCAGTGATGGCTGAGATAGGCACCAGCCTTCTGTAATCCTGTTAGGGTGACAGAAGGCTGAGATAGGCACCAGCCTTCTGTCACCCTAACAGGATTAAGAATTTTGGAAAATAAGTGAGTTAGTGTGAGTGAGTACGTGCCTCCCAAATCTGCCGCAATGACCACGGTCCCAACCATGGTTCTCCTGGATCTGTTGGACCATCTGAAACCTTCGTATTAAAGTTAACCAAAGGGCATTGAAAGTCAAAATCATTTTAGTGGCCATTAGTACTGTGCACATCTGTACACTGTGTGGAGTGAATGACATGCGGTCCCAGTACACACCCATGTGACTTCCTCAGATGGTACAAGACTTCTAATAGGCTGCAGAAACAGCAGTTAATTATTGCCGCTTCGTCCGTATGTAAATGAGTCCAGCAATGACATTTTACTAATGAATATAAATGTAGTAGTACATTTCTTTATGACCTTTCAGGTGCTCATTATTTATACATTGTAATTGTGAAAAGTTTATTTAAAAAATTATTTAGAGTTATTTAAAACTGCAACTGCCCAAAATTTCTCACTTTAAAGAAAATAAACATGGGAAGTTTTGTGCAGAATATAATTTGAAAACGATAATCTGGGCTTTTCTACAAGTACGAGCACAAGCGTACCAGAAAACATGGAGCAGTCCAGAGCGGAGTGTTTACATTTTTATTATAAAGACACGCCCCCAACACCCTTTACTACACCCCCGTGGGAAATATGGTGGACTCTGGAAAGCACCCAGCCACATACAGTAACCTAAAACATTTTCCCCAAAAACAACTTTCAGAAAAGAAATGTGGTGAAATGACAATAAACTGCAGCTCTGTTCCCAGAAACTTTAATCGCTTACCGGGAAACTTTATTATCAGCAAAAAAAAAAAACAAAAAAAAAAAACCGTGTGCCAAATTAGTGGTGGGCGTGTCTCCTGCACGGTGTGGGCCTGCTTCATTGGACAGCTTTGCATAACTAAGTACGAAATGATGATATTTTCCTGAATGTGTTACAGGTACTGCAGGTCGAATATTCACATCGACACAATATATAAATGGTTTTGCGCTTCAAAATAAAAAAACTTTATAATTAATACAAAGAGAGCACAAACCTCCACCAAGCCTTTAATTTACACAAACGATATTGAGTTGTTCATGCTGTACAATTCAGAATTTGAAATAAAATATTCCTCTTTTAGGGGAAGCAGGGTGGTTAGCTTTACATCAGGAAGATTCTGGGTTCGGGTCCCGGTCTCGGTCAGGGCATTTCTACGTGGTGTTTGCGTGTGTTCATCAGGCTTGGAAGGATTTCCTCTGGGTACTCTGGTTTTTTTCCCACAGTAAAAAAAAAAAAATGCATAGTAGGATGGTTGGCTGTTCCAAATTGCCCCAGGTGTGACAGTGAGTGTGAATGGTGGTTTGTGTGTGTGTGTGTGTGTGTGTGTGTGTGTGTGTGTGTTGGCCCCGTGAGGAACCAATAAGCCATCACCCCAGCAGCGACCCCTGCAGTACTAAGTTTCTCAGTAAATGAATGGATGGATCCTCTTTCTCAAACTTTTGGGAAGAATTCTGTGTACAAATTTAATCTTGAAAAACTACAAAATTAATTGACAACAATATTAAAATTGTATCATTCTACCGCCAGTGCTTTCTAGGAGGCGTGGCTTAATCTAAACCGATGGGGAGAGTGGACTTCCAAAAAGTTCCTGTCTTTATTTGACTGACTGGGACTTTGTGTAAATAGACGTGTTGATAAATGCTGCGGAACAAGTGAATGTTTCTATTCGTCAGCGTGTCGCAGCTAGAATTAAACACTCATACCACTTCCTACACCCTCTGGGGAAGGGAGGGGTGCATTCTATTTGTATTTGTTATGTTTGGCGGTGTGACACATTAGGGGGGAAGTGAGACGGCAGCATACATGCAAACAGTCGCTCATCTGAGGTTTGTTTTCTGTTGTCGTACAGAGACACCGAAGTGTGTAGGGGAGAAAACACTCAGACTTTTATCAGCTTTTTCAATTGCACCAGGTACAGTGTTCAAGTTAATGTTTGGTATGAAACCATGCACCAGTTCGGGTTCCCTTTCAGAGCTACGGGTGAGGGCAGAGTACACCCTGGACAGCCTGCCACGCCATCACAGGGCAGAAACACACTGACAGCTATGCAGCTCCTCTTTACCAAAGTCAGCGATGGTTCTTTTACATGAACCTCCCTCCGTAGACAGTCAGAGACATGGCCGGCCTTTGGTGACCCAGACTTTGGAACAGACAATCAACCAACTGTGCATGTTTTTTGGAGTGTGGGAGGAAACCCAGGGGTACCCAGAGGAAACCCACACAGGCACGAGGAGAACATGCGAACTCCACACAGAGCTCGGGAAGCGAACCCGGAACCTTCTTGCTGTGAGGTGGACGTGTCTCATGTTTGAGAAATGTATTTATTTACAAAGCTTTTTGTGCAAGTTAATTGTTCATACTGAAATAATACATTTATGTCCGGAGCGAAATCTGAGAAGAATAATAGATGGGCATCGACTTTAGAGTAGAGTCATAAGAGACGAGATTCAAGTTCTCACTGCATCACTGAGACAAAACCAATCAGGTCCTTCTGCTTATACCAGCGTTTGAAATACCCAGCCCGGTGGTAAGGTGCTGGATTACCAATGCCAAGGTTGAGGGTTTGAGCCCCACTATGACCGAGTCATCGCTGCTGTCCCCCCCCCTGTGCACTAACTGGGTTATCGAAAGCCGGCCGTGTCTCTCACTGTCTATGGTGAGAGGTTCATGTAAAAGAACCATTGCTGACTTTTGTCAAGAGGAGCTGCATAGCACTCAGTGTGTTTCTATGTGTATGTACAGATGTACAGGTAGAAACAGTTATGTACAGATTATATGAAAATAGGTTATGTGAGCAGTTATGTACAGATATGGATGTAAAGATGAGAATAAATTAGCATTAATTTATATATGAGCAATATACACATGCACTGTGTTACTATACAGAAGAATAAAATGTGCAGATGTAGTAAAGAAATATACAATATACAGTGTCTGTGTGTGTGTGTGTGTGTGTGTGTGTGTGTGTGTGTGTGTGTGTGTGTGTGTATATATATATATATATATATATATATATATATATATATATATATATAATGTGTGTGCATATGTATGTAATATGCAAATATACAGATGTGCTGTGTGTGAATATTAAAGATGATCATCACAGTCAAAGGATTCAAAGTGTGCAGGAACAAACTTGGTTGTGCACACAGCTGCCGATGGGGGTGAGGAGAGAGAGAGAGAGAGAGAGAGAGAGGAGGGAAAGTCCCTCACCCTGCTGTAGAAACAGAGTTGAATTAGCGATCGAGTTTGGGGTAGTTTTGCGGATCAGCCGAACATCAGGGACGGTTTAAAATACCAGCGATGTTAGAAATACGTTACAATCCGTCCACAAATAAGACGAAGCCAAAGTGACTGGTGTTGTTTCTGTGAGCTGGAGGTGAACACACAGGGATCAGTGGAAGGTACAGGTGCAAATCAACACGTAAATGAAGGCTGAACTGCTTATATCGTTGAATATCTTGAAGTGACAGATTCAAAGTGCGCTCGAAACCCGAAAGTCTGAATTAAAGATGACATTTACAAGTTAATTCCACAAAACCAGGATCTCCTGTAATCCTGTACGTACGACTCGCGTGGCTCGTTCTGTGATTGTTTTATCACTTAGACAGATATTACCAGACTGTAATGGTGGGGGGGCCATTACTTTTGAGCAAAGCATTTCAGGCCTTGAACTGCAGTAGAGATGCACCTAGGCAGAAGATCAACCTTGTGGTTTCCTGCTATCATCTGTTTTTGTTTGTTTTGTTTGTTTTTTCTGAACGCCATCACGGAGGATGTACTGTATGCGATACAAAATTCTCTGTGGTTGTTTATTCCTTTGCGTTAAAATAATCTTCAGTTTTCTTAAAATCAAGGAGTTCAATCACCTGTTGGCTCCTGAAAATCCCTGTAATTCAAGATCTCAACAGCCCTGATGTTTATCAGAAATGCCGGAGGGCGAGACATGAATCAGAGGTTTTTTTTTTCTTCTTTTTTTATACATGTGGGTTGGTTTGGGGATTTTTAAAAACAATCTATGAAGAGTCAAATGTCAGGGGTTTTGTTCGGGATCATTTGAATGTTGGTCGTTGGATGCTGGGTTGCCATACCAGCCTAAATAAACGCCAGACAGGAAAGAGTGGGGTGACCACACTTTTATTTTGCACTTTTCATACTCTGGTACTTGTGTCAGAACTTTCCGTGATCAGTCCGAAAAAAAAAAATCCCCCAGACTCTGACTGTGTATATTTTTCCTCGCTCTCTGTAATAATTCAAAGATTTTCATATTGCAAATCTCTCATCATTATGGCTTTGATTTCACGAATTACACGTTATTATCCCAGAGGAAATTGTATGCACACAGTTGCTCCATACAAAGTAAAGAATAAGATAAAATCTCAATAAAAGCAAAAATTACTATATTACTATATTACTATATATATATATATATATATATATATATATATATATATATATATATATATATATATATATATATATATACACAACACACACACACACACACACACACACACACACACACACACAGAGATCCCTCGCTACTTCGTGCTTCACTCAGTAAAATCTTGCATACATATACACTGCCCTCCATAATTATTGGCACCCCTGGATAAGATGTATTCATTAGCCACTAATAAATTCTTTTTTTTTTGTTTGTTTGTTTTTTCACTAAGTAATATCGGATCAAAAGGTAAAAAAAGGAAAATCCAGTGTTTAATTAAAGTGCATTTTTTCAGTGGAAAAAAAATCCCACATTCAGTAACAAATTTTTTCAATCAGAACATACAAGCCCCAAATATGTTCCCCTGATGTTAATACTTTGTACAACCGCCTTTTAGTAAACAAACAGCACCAAATCTATCATGTTCGAGAAGATGGGAGACTAGAGAAAGAGAATCTCTGATCATTTCCTCTGTACAATCTGTATAAATCATCCAGCAACCTGGGTCCTCTCTTTTGCATGCTCCTCTCCAGCTCACTCCACAGGGTTTCAATGAGGTAAAGGTCTGGGGACTCAGATGGAAATGGGAGGAGCTTGATTCTGTGTCTGGTGAACCATTTCTTTGTAGATTTAGCCACATGTTTAGGGTCATTATCTTACTGAAAGACCCAGTGATGGCCCATCTACAGCTTTCGGGCAGAGGCCACCAGATTCTGATTTAAAAATGTGCTGGTATTTAAAAGTGTTCATGATGCCCTGCACCCTAACAAGGTTTCCATGGCCTCTGGAAGAGAAACAGGCTACAGCATCACCGATTCGCCCCCAGATTTCATGGTGGGCATGAGGTGCTTTTCTGCATCCGGATCCTTTGTGCTCTGTCAGACCCACTTAGAGTGTTTGTTGGTGAAAAGCTCTATCTTAGTCTCATCTGACCAAAACACACGGTCCCAGGTGAAGCCCCAGTACTGCTTAGTGAACTCCAGATGTTTGCGTTTATGATTGTGAGTGAGAAAAGGTTTTTTCCCTACATGCCTACCAAACAGCTTGTTGTCATGTAGATGGAGCCTGATGGTTGTTTTGGAGACTTTGTGACCCAAGATGCCCCCATTTGTTGTGAATCTTAAACAGTGAGCTTTGGAGAACGTTTTATTTCTCTTACCATCTTCCTAACTGTGCATGGTGGTAAAATAACCTCATGTCCGCGTCCAGGCTTCTTCACCACTGTTCCGGTTGTTTTAAACTTCATAAAGATTCCCCTGACAGTAGATCTGGGCAGGTGAAGGCACACCACTATTTTCTTACATAGCTTGCAAAGGTCAACACACATCTGCCTTACTCGAATGGTGTGTTCCTTTGTCTTTCCCATGTTGAAGAGTGGATAAGAGAAACGGCTTCTATGAACAGGAAGTGATGAATTGCTGATTAAATGTTCCTAGATGTCCTGATGATCAGGCTTCAGCCCATGGACCCAGCCGGGCCCAGCCTGAGAAGGAGACATGGATCTGCCCTCCCATGGACCCACCACCTGTTCTAGGGTCTACAGGTGTGGTATTACACCTCCCTGGTGTGGTGTTTTGGGCATGTCCAACCGGGAAGAGATCGTGGTGGTCGACCTAGAACATGCTGAAGGGACTCTCAACTGGTGTGGGAATGCCTTGGTGTCCCCCTGGATGAGCTGGAGGTGGTGGCTGGCAAGAGAGCTGTCTGGACCTCATTGCTTATGCTGTTACCCCCGTGACCCAACCCTGCATTAAGATGATGATGATGATGATGATAGAAGATTTGATCAGCTTTGTAAACTACTGTAGAAATGACAAATACTTTTATTTCCTTGGAATTATTATGGGTGCCAATAATTATGAAACAGGTGACTTTATGAAAAATTATTTCTTATTCAGGATCACCACACCCCTTAATATTCACTGGAGTTAAAGGTTACATTTTCTACAATTTTCAGTATGAGAGGAGCTTTTGCATAAAAGTGTGAAATATTTTAAGGTCTTTGAACCACAACCTTCAACTTTAGCCTCTTAATCAGGGGTGCCAATAATTATGGATTACACACACGCACACACACACAGTCACTACACAGGCAGACTGGGTAGGAATCAAGCACAGGACCACAGGAGGCTTTGGGTGGTCAGGAAGTGCTCCCAGATGACTGGACAACCACAGCCAATGTGATCAGGGAGACCGGTAGGAGAGTACTTGGTGTGTCCTCTGGAAGGAAAGTAGATAAGGAAACTTGGTGGTGGAATGAGGAAGTGCAGGAGTGTGTACAAAAGAAGAGGTTAGCTAAGAAGAAATGGGACACAGAGAGGACCGAAGAGAGTAAACAGGAGTACAGGGAGACACAGCGTAAGGCGAAGGTAGCGGTGTCAAAGGCCAAACAGAGGGCCTATGATGACTTGTATGATAAGTTGGACAGTAAGGAGGGAGAAAATGATTTATACAGGTTAGCACAGCAGAGAAATAGAGATGGGAAAGACGTGCAGCAAGTTAGACTGATAAAGGACAGAGAAGGAAATGTATTGTGATTTCTCCATTGTGAGATTAATAAAGCTGTATCTTATCTTATCTTATTGACTGATGACAGAAGTGTGCTGGGAAGATGGAAAGAATACTTTGAAGAGCTGATGAATGAGGAAAATGAGAGAGAAAAAAAGAGTAGAAGGGGTGACCGTTGAGGACCAGGAAGTAGCAAAGATTAGTAAGGGAGAAGTGAGGAGGGCATTGAAGAGGATGAAGAGTGGAAAGGCAGTTGGTCCTGATGACATACCAGTTGAGGTATGGAAGTGTCTAGGGGAGGTAGCAGTAGATTTTCTGACAAGAATATCCAACAAGATCTTAGAAAGTGAGCAGATGCTGGAAAAATGGAGAAGTGTGCTTGTGCCCATTTTTAAGAACAAGGGAGATGTACAGAATTGTGGCAACTACAGAGGGATAAAGTTGATGAGTCATTCAATAAAGTTATGGGAAAGAATAGTGGAAGCAAGACTAAGGGCAGAGGTCAGCATTTGTGAGCAACAGTTTGGTTTCATGCCAAGAAAGAGCACCACAGATGCAGTGTTTGCTTTGAGGATGTTAAAAGAGAAGTACAGAGAAGGTCAGAAGGATCTGCATTGTGCCTTTGTGGATCTGGAGAAAGCATATGACAGGGTGCCGAGAGAAGAACTGTGGTATTGTATGAGGAAGTCTGGAGTGGCAGAGAAGTATGTTAGAGTGGTGCAGGACATGTATGAGAGATGTAAGACAGTGGTGAGGTGTGCTGTTGGTGTGACAGAAAAGTTCAAGGTGGAGGTGGGACTGCATCAAGGGTCAGCTCTCAGCCCCTTCTTGTTTGCTATGGTGATGGACAGGCTAACAGACGAGGTTAGACAAGAATCTCCATGGACTATGATGTTTGCAGATGACATCGTGATCTGTAGTGAGAGCAGAGAACAAGTGGAGGAAAATCTAGAGAGGTGGAGGTATGCCCTGGAAAGGAGGGGAATGAAGGTTAGCCTCAGAAAATCAGAATACATGTGTGTGAACGACAAGGACCCAAGAGGAACAGTGAGATTACAGGGAGCAGAGATAAAGAAGGTGGAGGATTTTAAGTACTTAGGCTCAACAATCCAGAGCAATGGAGAGTGTGGAAAAGAGGTGAAGAAGCGTGTGCAGGCAGGTTGGAATGGATGGAGAAAAGTGTCCGGTGTGATGTGTGATAGGAGAGTATTGGCAAGAATGAAGGGAAAAGTGTACAAGACGGTGATGAGGCCAGCAATGTTGTATGGTTTAGAAACAGTGGCCCTGGGGAAAAGACAGGAGTCAGAGTTGGAGGTAGCAGAGATGAAAATGTTGAGGTTCTCTTTGGGAGTAACGAGGATGGATAGGATCAGAAATGAGTACATCAGAGGGACAGCACATGTTAGATGTTTTGGAGACAAAGTCAGAGAGGCTAGATTGAGATGGTTTGGACATGTACAGAGGAGGGATAGTGAGTATATTGGTCGTAGGATGCTGAGGTTGGAACTACCAGGCAGAAGGCCCAGAGGAAGACCAAAGAGAAGATTTATGGATGTGGTGAAGGCGGACATGAAGGTAGTTGGAGCCAGAGTAGATGATGCGGAGGATAGGGAGAGATGGAGGCGGATCATTTGCTGTGGCGACCCCTGAAGGGAACAGCCGAAAGGAAAAGAAGAAGGATGTATATGTATATATGTACATTCGGCCCCCAACCTACGAAATTAATCCAGTCCAGAGCCTTTTTCGTAACGCAGGGATTCCGTCAGTAGGGGTCGCATTTTACATGTTAAACGCCTGATTCGTTCCAAGGCTCCAGTCTTTGGACTGGATAAACCGCATAAACCCTTTTAAAATGATAAAAGTACACCAATTTTGTATGAAATATGTGTTAAAAGTAAAACAAAATTATTTATTAAACCATTTAAACATTTTATTAATATATTAAACCATTTTATTAACATATTTATTCATTAAACCATTATTGAACATTTTTTATTAACACACACACTCACACACACGTACACACACACACACACACACACACACACACACACACACACACACACACACACACACACACACACATACCCCTCTCTCTCTCTCTCTATCTATCTATCTCTCTCTCTCGCGCGCGCGCTGCGGGCTGCGCCCACAAGACATGAATTCAAAGCGCATTCCCTGCTTGACAAACTCAACTTCAATTTGATTCCTTGAGGGATCGGAATTCCAGATGAGCTCAAATGCACCCACATTTATTAAACATTTACTGAATTAAAACAACTTAAAAAACTAAACTAAAAACTAAAGAGTGAAGCTTCCTTCTGTCTCTATCTGGGAGGCCGGCGGGGCGGGATGTTGAGAGACAGCCAATGAGAGAGCAACTCGCACGTTGTGTGAAATTTTGATGAGCGCATTTGAATTCTGAATTTCTTTTCGTAAGAGGGGTTGTTTTCGTATCCCAGGGACGGAAACTTAGGAAAATGATCTTCGTAACCCGGGGATTTGGTACCAAGGGGTCTTTGTAAGTAGGGGGTCGACTCTATATATGTGTGTGTGTGTGTGTGTGTATATATATATATATATATATATATATATATATATATATATATATATATATATATATATATATATATAAATGTAATGTAGAATTATGTGAAAATGTGCCAGGTTTTTACACAGCCCGCCCAAAAAAAACGTCACACACATGAATATGTAGTTGTTCCGCCTTTATCTTTACTTACAGCATGTAAAATTCATGACATTGTTTCAGCAAACTTTCCATCCAGTGTTGGGTTCATTTTTCAGCAACATCTTGACTTGATGAGGGAAAAACTGAACGCCTCCATAAAGTCTTCTCCAGCACATCCTGAACATTTTCAATACGGTTAAGGTCGGGACTCTGGATGCCAATACACATGTGAAAATGATTACTTGTGCTCCCTGAACCACTCCTTCATTATTCGAGTTCACATTTTATATCCGAGCCATCAGGGAAGAAAACGTGCATTGAGATGATAACCTGCACATTCAGTTCTTTTTATTACCGCATTAATGTTGCTGAGCCTCGACTCGAACAACCGGAGCGACAACGCCATGGAGATTATGTGCTGAGATGAAGCATAAATGCCCTCCATGAACGTATTAAGAGTGTGTGATCTTTTTGGCTAGACAGTGTATATTATTGAGTTGCTTATACCTGATTGGTCAGTTTAAGCCTGTATACTGCTATTTCTGCTGTTATCTTGCCTGATGTAGAATGAAATTAGAACATTAGAATGAAGTTATATCACATGCCACAGGAGTCACAATTAACATGCCTTAAACTGGAACGTCAATATGCCGTATTGCTACCGCTCTCTTAGAATAATTAGTCAGTAATCACATTAGTCATTAATCCCATTCGCTCTGTGTGAAGGCGATACACCCAGCACATCGTTCAACATGCTACGTAAGTGTAACTTTAAGCACTGAGTTATTCAGTTAAGTATTTTAAACAGTACATTCTTTCATTTGAACGCTTAATCCTATTAGCATCACATGGCTGTCATCGCATGTCATGTAGGGGGCGTGTGCATGCTTTCGACCCTTCCTGGTCGGTGGGGGTCATGTGATTGGGAAGGTAATACCTGGTCTGTGGGGAATGGATACAAATAAATTTGAGATAAAATGGGGAACCCCCCAAAAAAAAAAAAAAAAAAGAAAAAAGTGTATACGTATATTGTACTGCTTATGTTGAAACTCACAGTGTCACTAGTTTCATGTCATTGATTTTGCTCAACATCTTAACTGGTGCCAATACTTCTGGAGGTGGGAGTAAACACTTTTTCAGTTCATGGGACTTTCCCTGTATGTAGGGCAAAATTTGCATCTACGATATAAACATATATATCAGGAAGTTATCCAAAGACAAGTTTTATTCACTGTGGTAAACTGGTGGGTTCTCTGTTTGTCTCACAGATGAAATATAAAGCCAACCCTCAGCACCTCTCAGCGGTCATCTCCAACTGTCTCAGAGAGGAGAGACGCATCATATCTGCCGCCAGCATGCAGGAGCAGGTAGGAGTCACATGAACTGTCGATCAGGATGAAGCGCACGCATGCGTGTTGATGACTTTCCCTACTTGTGATTAGTTTTATTTATTTATTTCAAACTATCTCGATAAAATCTCCCTGAAAACACCCTCCTTATAAAGAGATAAGAACAAACACATCAAGCTTCGAAGAGAACACGGAACTTGTTTAAAGTGCGTCTAACAATAAATCCAGTGAAGTAAACAATTAAACCCAGTGAAGTAAACAATAAAACCCAGTGAGGTAAACAATAAAGCCCAGTGAGATAAACAATAAACCTCGTGAAGTAAACAATAAACATAGTGAAGGAAACAATAAACCCCACTGAGATGAAAGATAAAACTCCGTGAGATAAACACAGTGAGGTAAACAATAAAACCCAGTGAGGTGAAATATAAAACACAGTAAGATAAACACAGTGAGATTAACTATAAAACACAATGAGATATACCAGGGAGGTAAACAATAAAACCCACGAGGTAAACAATAAACCCAGTGAGATGAACTATAAAACCCAGTGAGGTAAACAATAAAACCCAGTGAGATGAACAACAACAACAAAAAAAAACAGTCAGCTGAACAATAAACCCAGTGAAAAAAGTGATAAACCAATTAGGCAAACAATAAAACCCAGTGAAGTAAACAATAAAACCCAGTGAGGTAAACAATAAAACCCAGTGAGGTAAACAATAAAACCCAGTGAGGTAGACAATAAGACCCAGTGAGGTAAACAATAAAACCCAGTGAGGTAAACAACAAACCCAGTGAGGTAAACAATAAACCCAGTGAAGTAAACTATAAAACCCAATGAGATAAACGCAGTGAGGTAAACAATAAAACCTGTGGTTTAAACAATAAACACAGTGAGATTAACACAGTGAGATAAACAATAAAACCCAGTGAGGTAAACAATAAAACCGAGTGAGATGAACAACAACAAAAAAAAACCAGTCAGCTGAACAATAAACCCAGTGAAAAAAGTGATAAACCAATTAGGCAAACAATAAAACCCAGTGAAGTAAACAATAAAACCCAGTGAGGTAAACAATAAAACCCAGTGAGGTAGACAATAAAACCCAGTGAGGTAAACAATAAAACCCAGTGAGGTAGACAATAAAACCCAGTGAGGTAAACAATAAAACCCAGTGAGGTAAACAATAAAACCCAGTGAGGTAAACAATAAACCCAGTGAGGTAAACAATAAACCCAGTGAAGTAAACAATAAAACCGAGTGAGGTGAAATATTAAACCCAGTAAGATAAACACAGTGAGATTAACTATAAAACCCAATGAGATAAACGCAGTGAGGTAAACAATAAAACCTGTGGTTTAAACAATAAACACAGTGAGATTAACACAGTGAGATAAACAATAAAACCCAGTGAGGTAAACAATAAAACCGAGTGAGATGAACAACAACAAAAAAAAACCAGTCAGCTGAACAATAAACCCAGTGAAAAAAGTGATAAACCAATTAGGCAAACAATAAAACCCAGTGAAGTAAACAATAAAACCCAGTGAGGTAGACAATAAAACCCAGTGAGGTAAACAATAAAACCCAGTGAGGTAAACAATAAAACCCAGTGAGGTAAACAATAAAACCCAGTGAGGTAGACAATAAAACCCAGTGAGGTAGACAATAAAACCCAGTGAGGTAAACAATAAAACCCAGTGAGGTAAACAATAAACCCAGTGAGGTAAACAATAAACCCAGTGAAGTAAACAATAAAACCGAGTGGAGTGAAATATAAAACCCAGTAAGATAAACACAGTGAGATTAACTATAAAACCCAATGAGATAAACGCAGTGAGGTAAACAATAAAACCTGTGGTTTAAACAATAAACACAGTGAGATTAACACAGTGAGATAAACAATAAAACCCAGTGAGGTAAACAATAAAACCGAGTGAGATGAACAACAACAACAACAAAAAAAACCAGTCAGCTGAACAATAAACCCAGTGAAAAAAGTGATAAACCAATTAGGCAAACAATAAAACCCAGTGAAGTAAACAATAAAACCCAGTGAGGTAAACAATAAAACCCAGTGAGGTAAACAATAAAACCCAGTGAGGTAGACAATAAAACCCAGTGAGGTAAACAATAAAACCCAGTGAGGTAAACAATAAAACCCAGTGAGGTAAACAATAAACCCAGTGAGGTAAACAATAAACCCAGTGAGGTAAACAATAAACCCAGTGAGGTAAACAATAAAACCGAGTGGGGTGAAATATAAAACCCAGTAAGATAAACACAGTGAGATTAACTATAAAACCCAATGAGATAAACGCAGTGAGGTAAACAATAAAACCTGTGATTTAAACAATAAACACAGTGAGATTAACACAGTGAGATAAACAATAAAGCCCTGTGAGCTAAACAATAAAACCCAATGAGATGAACAGCAAAAAACCCAGTCAGCTGAACAATAAACCCAGTGAAATTAGTGATAAAACCAATGAGGCAAACAATAAAACCCATTGAAGTAAACAATAAAGCCCTGTGAGCTAAACAATAAAACCCAGTGAGGTAAACAATAAAACCCAGGAGGGTAAACAATAAAACCCAGTGAGGTAAACAATAAAACCCAGTGAGGTAAACAATAAACCCAGTGAGGTAAACAACAAACCCAGTGAGGTAAACAACAAACCCAGTGAGGTAAACAATAAACCCAGTGAGGTAAACAATAAACCCAGTGAAGTAAACAATAAAACCTAGTGCGGTGAAATATAAAACCCAGTGAGATAAACACAGTGAGATAAACAATAAAACCCAGTGAGATGAACAACAAAAAACCCAGTCAGCTGAACAATAAACCCAGTGAAATAAGTGATAAAACCAATGAGGTAAACAATAAAACCCATTGAAGTAAACAATAAAGCCCTGTGAGCTAAACAATAAAACCAAGTGAGGTAAACAATAAACCCAGTGAAGTAAAGAATAAAACCTAGTGAGGTGAAATATAAAACCCAGTGAGATAAACACAGTGAGGTAAACAATAAACTCAGTGAGATTAACACAGTGAGATAAACAATAAAGCCCTGTGAGCTAAACAATGAAACCCAATGAGATGAACCGCAAAAAACCCAGTCAGCTGAACAATAAACCCAGTGAAATTAGTGATAAAACCAATGAGGCAAACAATAAAACCCATTGAAGTAAACAATAAAACCCAGTGAGATGAACTATAAACTCTGTGGATGGGGAATTCCATAGGATTTGGTCTGTGGGTGATGAAAAATAAATGCACTCTGAACAAAAATAATATATATAATATATAATATTTGAGATATCAAAGTGCCTATATCTGTGTTAATTAATTGTTATACAGTAGAGTTTCGGGTCCAATGTTTCTCAAGACATTAAGTGAAAAACCCATTTTAGTATGTGAAAATTCTTATTCTCAAAAGTGTATGAAAAGTGTAAAAAATATGCCATCATATTGCTTTAATAAAGTGAAATCCAATGCAAAATGACTAAAACGTGCAGTTTTTGATCATCCCCATGTTGCAAACTGAATGAAGCGCATATTAGTGGGATTTTACTGTATGCAACTTTACTTTTTAAAAAACCTCTCATATTTGTAAATTCTGCAGTAAAGGACAAATAGCAATGTCCCATCTGTGATACAACATTTTTGCTAAAATTTTCAACCAGATTATGCTTAAAATTGATAAAATACTCCACACAGAATCAAATAAAATACTCCAGACAGAGAGAAATGCACTGCCAATAAATCTGCTTTAAATTTTTCCCGAAGTTCTCAGATTGAAATTTCAAGAAATGTTTGTCTATAATCAGAATCAGAATCAGGATACTTTATTGATCCCTGCGGGAATTGTGTGACACAGTTGCTCCAAACAAATAAGAGTGAGATGAAGATAGTCTTGATAAAGAAAATGTAAGAAATTACAAATATTTATATCCAAATAGAAATCTGGAATCTACATATACATAATAAAAAATAAAAAGTTCACATTAGATTTACAGCATTTGGGAGATGCTGTTATTCAGCAGGACGTACAATTATCATTTTTATTCCTGTGAGGGTTAAGGGCCTTATTCAAGGGTCCAACAGTGCTGATAGTAGTGATCGAACCACTGACCTTCAGATTAGTAACCTGTCACCTTAACCACTGAAGCACTGCTGTCATCAAGAAGTGATGTCAGAGTGATATCCTGTCTATCACGCACTTATTTAATATTCTCTTCCGAGAAATATAATTCATTAAACCAAAATAACACACAGGTAAACATTACCTTCATGATGAGTAAATCCTAGATACTTCATTTATTTACATTGTGACGGGGCATTTAGTTCTCAAAAAATGTCCTGTCTGTGACCAAAAACCCCCACTGCGGAATGCCCCACACAACAAAGCCTCCGGTACAGTCCGTACACTTTGTTGTATTCATTCTTTAAAGTTTCAAAATTCATTTTTTCTTCTTTCTTTAAAATACAGTGGTACCTTGACTTACGAAATTAATCCGTTCCGAGGGCAAACTCGTAAGTAAAAAATTCATTAGATAAAACAAACATTAGAAAACCAATTAATCCATTCCAACCCCCTCCCAAACTCATATAACCTGCACAAAAACGTATATTTGACCTAATATATTAAAGATAAACATGTAAGAACAATAAATATTTCATAATAATAATAATAATAATAATAATACATGTACATTAACATTAATAATAATAATTAATAATAAATAATAATGTTTCCGATCATTAACTGCGGTGAAGATGTCACGTGGGTGTGAAGCTGTCACATGGGCAGGCATGAGGTGGTGCGTAACAGAGGAGAAGGATGAGAGTTTTGTGCATGTGCACTCTACAAATGCCAGTGAGGAAAGGCTTGTGGTGAGGTCCCATAAGGCCAATGTTTCTCAAATAGTGGGGAGCACCCCCCCTTGGGGGCGTGGTGTGATGCCAGGAGGCCACGTATGACCCTGGGGAACATGGTTTTTTGCCATACTGTACTAGAATTAAGTGTAATTACGCATCTTCTACAGTAGGTGGTACTGGCGCTCTCATGGTGTTTCCTACGGTGTAGAGAGAGTGCCATTGCCAACTACTGTAAAGGATGCGCAATTACACTACGTGGCAGTGGCGCTCTCATTGTCGCGCTGTGGTGTAGGGGAAAAGCACCAAGCAAGCAATATGATGTGCCGTAAACACTATTTATAGTCATGCGCTGGGCACTGGTGGGGGGTGCGTGAAATATTTTTTTTCTTCCTATGGGGGCATCACAAAAAAATATTTCAGAAGCACTGCACAAGGCGTTCTTGGAGCGCAGAGGAATACGTGCAGAAGAATACGAGGCTAATCGGCCCAAAAAAAGCCATTTTCCCAGCAGAGCTTGGAAATCAAAATTTTGTTCTTTGGATGGGGCACATTTTTGGTGGGATCAAAGCTTGTATCATGGAAAATTCGTTATGAATGACAATCGTAAGTCAAGTTACCAATGTATATTTTTTGTCATCTTTTGATTACATTTAACTGAAAATGTGGTTTCATTACTTTCTTTCTAAAACCCACCAGATTGTGACAGACAGCAGTGTCTCCCTGTGCACGTCCATGTATAAATTCGCTCTTTTTGTAAACCTGTACTCACATTGCATCACCTCTCCTCCGTGTGATGTGTAGGGTCCGTTGGAGAAGTCGATGCAAAATTCAGCAGCTTTAGAGAAGCAGAAGAACCTGGACAACAAAGTGGCGGTGATCCGTAGCAGCGTGCAGGTGAGGCTCGTGTAACAGCACCAGGGCCATGATGTCCACAGTCACCACCATTCTAAAAATATCTTATTTCCTTCTCATTTCTTATACTTTCACCCACTTTCCTGGTCTCTCTGTACCATTTCTTACAACCTGTATTGTTTTGTATACAAAGCTAGCGAGATCCTGGTCAAGATCTGCTACAATCTTCATCATGTTCCCTCAAGTTCTCTTATGATCAGCACAATATGTTCTTTCTGGTTCTGTTTAGATCTGTCACGTTCCTCAAGTTTTGTTCGGATCATCACAATTATGCCAGCACAAATCAATCCCATGGCCCCTTCACTCATCACCAGTCTCTCCAAACTAGGCATCGAGGACCTCGTGGTCTGTAGTAAACCCGGCATAACATTAAAAATCTCTGCGCACTACCAGAATACTTGAAGATGTAAACAGATCTGTTCACTGTAAATTTCTCAGTAGTGACTCGGTGTGTATTTTGTGTTAATAATTTCAAGTGAGTTTGGTAAGGACAAGACAGCATAGAACTTTATCAATACAATAATAAAAAAATGTGCTGTTCAGGGTGTCTGTGTCTCAGGAGTCAAGCAACATACAAGGTTCTTTTGCTCTGCCAGAGTTCCCCAAGTCTGAGGATCGGGGTTTCCAGCAGGTCAATGCACTGTACCACACAGTCAAGCCAAAGCACCACTCAGTCACCCCAATCTCCAGATCAGAACCTCAGTGAAACATCTGGACTGTGATGGAAAACAAGATAGATGGTTACAAGCCATCAAACAAAGCTTGGAATGATTGAATTTTTTGCCCCAGGAGTGGCAAAAGTTCACCTGAGAGTACCGTGAAAAACACATGGAGAGCAGGCCAGGACACTGAGAATAAACATCAGGGTTATTCCACCAGATATTGATTTCTGGAGACATATGAAGTTTAAACATCAGCATCAATGCTGTGTAAAAATTAATATAATCCTGATTTCAAGAAGGTCCCGGGTTCGATTCCCAGCTCGGGTGTTTCTGTATGAAGTTTGCATGTTCTTCTTGTGCTTACTTGGGTTTCCTCAGAGCACTTCGGTTTCCTTCCACAGTCTAAAGACAGGCACAGGAGACTAATTGGCTACTCCAAATCACACCTAGGTGTGAGACAGTGTGAATGGTTGTATGTGTATTGGCCCTGTGATGCCCCAGGGAGATGTTCAGGGTGTGCCCTCGACCAAAGTTGGCTGAGATGGACAAGTCCCTAATTAGGTCAAGAGGGTTAGAAAATGAAATGAATGATTTGAGTTTTGAGTTTTGATGACTTATATTTCCATTTTTGTTCAATGTACTCAGCTTCTGGACCAGGCGGTGAAGTATCTGGAGGACATGCAGGATGACTTTGATTTCCGCTACAAAACCCTCCAGCTGCGAGGTGAGTGATGTATCGTGAGGGTCACCAACACCCTTCCTGGAGATCTACCTTCTTGCAGGTTTTATGCCCAATTAAAATGTAGCACATGTCCTTCAGCTGA
>CM045729.1:5675162-5692662 GCA_024760905.1 Plotosus lineatus | reverse complement strand
TCCAGTTTCCTCCCACAGGCCATAAACATGCGCAGTAGGCTGATTGGCTGGTGGCTCCGAGTTGTGAGTGTGAATGATTGCGCGTATTGACCCTGTGATAGCCTGGTGAGTGAACCCCGCCCTCTCCCAGAGTCGGCTGAGATGAGCACCAGCCTCTCAGCGACCCTAATCGGGATTAAGCGGTTGAGAAAATGAATGAATGAACATGATTTTCTCTTGATAGGAGATTTTGTCGAAAATGGGAGACGTGCTGAAGGAGATGGACAGCCTGATTGTGTCTCAGCTGATGCCCGAACTGCAATCTTGGAAACGTCGACAGCAGATCGCCTGCATCGGAGGCCCGGTCCTCACCGGACTCGACCAGCTCCAGAACTGGTACTGCCTGACACCACTCGGCACTCATCCGTCTCGCGTCCCTCACAGAAAAGACACCAATGAGCTACATGATGTTTACGGCGACTTGAATATTGTTAAAATTTATTCAGGTTGATTTCTCTGGCGATGCGACAAAGCGGTTGATCCAGTCTGTCGTGTGTGCTTTTCTTTGTTTTTTTTTCCCCATGTAGGTTTACCATAATGACCCAGAGTCTGTTCCAGATCAAACGGCAGCTGGATAAACTGGGCGAGCTGATCGTGAAAGTGACGTACGAGAGCGACCCCATCCCACTGCAGAGACCTCAGATGGAAGAACAAGTCAAATATCTCATCTATCACCTCATCAAGAGGTAACACGTCCCACTTCAGATTTCACAGCCGAAGACACGTCTCATTCACAGTTAATAATAATAATTAATAGTTAATAGTTAATAGATAGTTAATAATAACAATCCCTTCGGCACATGACAAAGAAATACAGTCGTGTTAAAAAAAGCAAGAGACACTTATGTGGACACCATGTAAACAGCAGGAACTAAAAACACAGCTTTAACCCTTTAAGGCCCGAATTACTTTTGGGGTAAAAAAATGTATCACGACTTTTTCCTAATAAAAAGCGCTAAGGAAACACCCTGAACACACTTCTTTCAACAAAATTATAATAATAACAACATGATAGTAACAAATAGTAACACTCTCACAAATTCATGAACAACACAATTCTGCACACTCAAGGTTGTCTCACAGCTCACTGAGGCACGTGGGATTAAGCGGTGTTGCATCAGGCGACGCCACAGCAAGTATAGACTGCGTCTAGTAGTTATTAGCATTTTTTGAAAGAGGACAATATGGTCCTGCTGGGCATTAAGGGGTTAAGCTTGTTAATGACTATTTAATTTTATCTCTCACACATTCACTGATCCACTTAATCCTACCAAAGTCACATCAAGGTTGGAACCTATCTCAGCCAACACTGGGTGAAAGTAGGGCACACACTAAAAAAGTTCATACATTTACAGCATTTGGATGACACTCTTATCCAGAGCGACTTACAATTATAATTTTTATACAACTTAAGCAATTGAGGATTAAGGGCCTTGCTTAAGGGCCCAACAATGGTGACAGTGGGGCTTGAACCACTTTCCTTTGGATTAGTAACTACTAAGCCACCACTATCCTCGTAAAACCAGCACAGGGCGCACACACACACACACACACACACACACACACACACACACACACACACACACACACACACACACACACACACACACTTAAATCACTTAAATCAAGGGCTAATTTGAAACAGCCAGTTAGCCTTTTTAGACTGTGGGAGGAAACCGGAGTGCTTGGAGGAAACCATGCAAGCGCAGGGAGCACATGCTAGCTTCTCACAAACAGCCTGTGACTGGGACTTGGACTTTCTGGGAGCAGGACCTTCTTGCTCTGAGGCGGATGTATTAAGCACTACGCCATCATGCCACCCTATCTGGTTATCATTATGCAAAAAGAACATCTATGGGCTCCTGCGTGGCCCATCAACAAGCTGTGTGACCATCAACCGAGAGATCACAGATTCGAAGCCAGATTGTATAACTGGGGATCCATGGGATCTATTTGGCCAAGCTCTAACAGAACGAAAGGATGGCGTACACTCACGTCCCTGACACTTACAGCAATCACACCGGCATCCGCGAGCTCATGCATATGGGGTGGATGGATAGTGTTTTTTCTACAGGTGCAGAAGGTGTCCCATGAATGCACATGTGCAGCAGCTCATAAAGATGTGGGCAGCAGTATCACATGCTACGAAAGGAGCATGTGGTCGCATACGTCCCTTCCTGGTTGGTGATGGTCGTATGTAATAGATATGGAATACTTGACACGTGGGAATTAGATATAACTCAATTAGCAAGAAAATTCAGGGTGGGTGGAATCTCGCCTTGAAGTTTCAGACTCATTTTTACGACATTTTATCGTTGCTAGTTTTCGACATCCCATATATGGGCGGAGCCATGTTCCAATAAACCAGAAATCCAGAAGGGTAATAGTACACACTCATTTTTGTGCCTTGTGTGTATTAGTTCTGTCCATGTTGTGGATTGCACTGCATGCTTTAATAAATTTGTAAGAAATGGTGATATAATCACCAAAAACATTGTAGAATGGATCGGTGTTGTAGTTCAAGCAGACATGTTCAAGCTAGAATATGAACGTAATGGAGAGAGCAGCGACAAACAGTCGTAAAATCGACACATGATACAGCTCTGACTATGGAAACAATAACCTATTAGAATGAGAGTGTTACTATACACCTGCATTACTCAGCTGTACCACTATTATAGGAAATAAATGTTATAGGAAATAAATCCACACCTTCTGACCAATCAGAATCCCTGAATTGAATAGCGCTGCGTTGTTTTGAATTTTGATTTTAAAAGTTAACGACTCTCTCTGAATACTTCGCAGCTCGTTTGTTGTGGAGAAGCAGCCATGCATGCCCACACACCCTCAGAAGCCACTCATCATTAAAACTCAGGTGCAGTTCACCACCAAAGTCAGGTATGTATGAGTCACACCTAACCTACACCCTTGGGCAAAAACTGTCGATTGAAAAGTTAGGTCTGACAGGTCAGGCCTGCACACTGGGTACTTTTCACGTCTTCATTTCTCAGATTCTGAGTTTAGCAATCATGGACATTTAAGAAAAGAAAAAAGGGTAGCGTTGTAATATTCCTTGTTGTGTGGTTATATCATACAGAGAATAAAACAGTGTCGATGATGAAAACCAATACATGTGTGTTCCTGTTTAATAAAATCAGATTCTGTCACTCGACAGTGTTGCTTTCTGCTCTTCCACTAAGCAGGCCTTCATCTTAAAATAAAGATAAACATAAAGAGATCTATATTATCAACTGTTGCAGGAACAATGAAAATCACCTTCTCAGCGCTTTGTCTACACACACACACACGTCTTCTTCTTCTTCTTCTTCTTTTCCTTTCGGCTGTTCCCTTCAGGGGTCACCACAGCGCATCATCTGCCTCTATCTCACCCTATCCTCTGCATCTTCTTCTCTTACACCAACTGCCTTCATGTCCTCCTTCACCACATCCATGAATCGTCTCTTTGGTCTTCCTCTAGACCTTCTGCCTGGTAGTTCCAACCTCAGCATCCTGCTACCAATATACTCACTATCCCGCCTCTGTACATGTCCAAACCATCTCAATGAAGCATCTCTGTCTCCAAAACGTCTTACATGTGCTGTCCCTCTGATGTGCTCATTCCTGATCCTATCCATCCTCGTTACTCCCAAAGAGAACCTCAACATTTTCATCTCTGCTACCCCCAGCTCTTCCTCCTGTCTTTTCCCCAGGGCCACTGTTTCTAAACCATACAACATCACTGGCCTCAACACCGTCCTGTACACTTTTCCTTTCATCCTTGTCGCTACCCTCCTAGCAGACATCACACCAGATACTTTCTCCAACCATTTCAGCCTGCCTGCACATGCTCCTTCACCTCTTTTCCACACTCTCCATTGCTCTGGACTGTTGAGCCTAAGTACTTAAAATCCTTCACCTTCCTTATCTCTGCTCCCTGTAACCTCACCGTTCCTCTTGGGTCCTTGTCGTTCACACACATGTATTCTGTCTTACTGAGGCTAACCTTCATTCCCATCCTTTCCAGGGCATACCTCCACCTCTCTAGATTTTCCTGCACTTGTTCTCTGCCCTCACTACAGATCACAATGTCATCTGCAAACATCATAGTCCATGGAGATTCTTGTCTAATGTCTGTCAGCCTGTCTATCACCATAGCAAACAAGAAGGAGCTGAGAGCTGACCCTTGATGCAGTCCTACCTCCTCCTTGAGCTCTTTTGTCACACCGACAGCACACCTCACCACTGGACATCTCTCAGACATGTCCTGCACCACTCTAACATACTTCTCTGCCACTCCAGACTCCCTCATGCAATACCACAGTTCCTCTTTCGGTACCCTGTCATATGCTTTCTCCAGCTCCACAAAGGCACAATGCAGCTCCTTCTAACCTTCTCTGTACTTGTCTATGAACATCCTCAAAGCAAACACTGCATCTGTAGTGCTCATTCTTGGCATGAAACCAAACTGTTGTTCACAAATGCTCACCTCTGCCCTTAGTCTAGCATCCACTATTCTTTCCTATAGCTTCATCGTATGGCTCATCAACTTTATCCCTCTGTAGTTGCCACAACTCTGCACATCTCCCTTGTTCTTAAAAATGGGCACCAGCACACTTCTCCTCAATTCCTCTGGCATCCTCTTACTCTCTAAGACCTTTTTGAATGTTCTTGTCAGAAAATCTACTGCTACCTCTCCTAGACACTTCCATACCTCCACCGGTATGTCATCAGGGCCAACTGCCTTTCCATTCTTCATCCTCTTCAATGCCCTCCTCACTTCTCCCTTACTAATCTTTGCTACTTCCTGCTCCTCAACGGTCACCCCTTCTACTCTTTTTTCTCTCTCTCATTTTCCTCATTCATCAGCTCTTCAAAGTACTTTTTCCATCTTCCCAGCACACTTCTGTCATCAGTCAATACATTTCCCTCTCTGTCCTTTATCACTCTAACTTGCTGCACGTCTTTCCCATCTCTATTTCTCTGCTGTGCTAACCTGTATAGATCATTTTCTCCCTCCTTACTGTTCAACCTATCATACAAGTCATCATAGGCCCTCTGTTTGGCCTTTGACACTGCTACCTTCGCCTTACGCTGTGTCTCCCTGTACTCCTGTTTACTCTCTTCGGTCCTCTCAATGTCCCACTTCTTCTTGGCTAACCTCTTCTTTTGTACACACTCCTGCACTTCCTCATTCCACCACCAAGTTTCCTTATCTACTTTCCTTCCTTCCAGAGGACACACCATGTACTCTCCTACCGGTCTCCCTGATCACATTGGCTGTGGTTGTCCAGTCCTATGGAAGTACTTCCTGACTACCCAAAACCTATTTCAACTCCTCCTTGAAGACAACACGACACTCTTCCTTTTTCAGCTTCCACAACTTTGTCTTCTGCTCTGCCTTTGCCTTTTTCACCTTCCTCACCATCAGTGTCATCCTGCACACCACCATCCTATGCTGTTTGGCAACACTCTCACCCACTACTACTTTGCAGTCACTGACTTCCTTCAAATTACATCGCCTACACAAGATGTAGTCTACCTGTGTGCTCTTACCTCCACTTTCATAAGTCACCCTATGCTTCTGTTTCTTCTGGAAGAAAGTATTCACCACAGCCATTTCCATCCTTTTTGCAAAATCGATCAACATCTGTCCTTCTGTGTTCCTGTACCAAACCTGCTTATCACTTCCTCGTCCCCTCTGTTGCCTGCACCAACATGTCCATTTAAGTCTTCTCCAATGACCACTCTATCACCTCTGGGGGTACTCTGCATCACTTCATCTAACTCACTCCAGAATCTCTCCTTCTCTTCTAGCTTACATCCTGCCTGTGGGGCATAAGCACTAACAACATTGACCATCACGCCTTCAATTTCTAACTTGAGACTCATCACTCTGTCTGACACTCTTTTCACTTCTAGAACATTCCTGACAAACCCCTCCTTCAAGATGACTCCTACTCCATTTCTCTTCCCATCCACACCATTATAAAACAGTTTAAACCCTGCTCCTAAGCTTCTAGCCTTGCTACCTTTCCACCTTGTCTCCTGAACACACAGTATGTCCACCTTCCTCCTCTGCATCATGTCAGCCAGCTCCCTATCTTTTCCTTGCATAGTTCCAACATTTAAAGTCCCTACTCTACATACCTACATACACATATACATACATATCCTAAATACACATACCTATATACACACACATATCCTACATACACATTATGTACATGTATACATACATAAACATATATACATACATCTTATACGCATATATGCCTATTCACGTATTCACATATATACAGTGGGGTGAATGATATGTCAACGGTGCAGAATATACACCACGTAAGAGGCAGACATTTTAATTATAAGGTCACTGTGCAGGACGTTTTTCTGAATGATGGTTCTTTCGTCAGTGTGTGTATGACGGTGGTGTTGGTGTTGGTGGTTACACGTTTAACAGCTTGTGGGTTAAAGCTTTTCTTGAGTCTGTTAGTTTTTGTTTTCAGTGTCCTGTACCTTAAAATTAGTGCAGCTTGCCATGGGCACAAGTTTCCTATGGTCGTGTGTTAAAGTAGCTTTAGAGCAGGTGTAGAAGTGGTCTTCAAAAACATATTTCACAGAAAAAATGCATTGGATACATCTTTCTCATCACAGATTTATTTTAATGTCGAAGTGAAGAAAAATCTTATAAACTCCATATTACATTGGAAATGGATGTACATTTCATCACGTGGTTTTACTTACATCTATGAATTTGCAATCTTTGAAACTTCATCCAGTATCATCCGCATGTTTGAAAAGGCCACTGTTTACACTTAGTTTCGCACCTGCAGTGCGAATAAAGCAAGATAAGGCAAATATAACAGTATACAGATATTAAAATAAGAAATCAGACATCAACAATCAGCTTATGGAAACAAAAGTAGGCACATCTACACATACTATACTACTTTTACATATGTCAGATCATACATAAACAAACGTTTACATATTACTAGTACATTTAGTGATTTGTTGATTGATCTGGTGATTTTTCCTCTTTCACATCAAAAATATGATGTACAATGCTTTAAGGATATCGGGGTTGAGCTTGGGGTTTATAACAGGGTGTAGGTTGCAGTATGTATCTCTGTGATTTCCCTGCACAGTTTAATGATGCATAGCCATTGCTTTGATGTCACTTCCGCCCCACTTTTTGCAGAATTAGAGCACCCCATGTACAATTAATAAGTACAGTGGTACCTTGACCTACAAATTTAATTCATTCTGAGGGCGAGCTCATAAGCCGAAAGTTCATTAGATGAAACAATTATTCCCATAAGAAATAACAGAATACCATTTAATTTGTTCCAACCCCTTCCCAAGCTCGTATAACCTGACACAAACACGTATATATTTGACCCAATATATTAAAGATAAACATGTAAAAACAATAAATATTTCATGATAATAATACATGTACATTAATATTAATAATAAAATAATAATAAAACTAAAATAACCAATAAGTCAACTAACCCTTCTGATCAGTGACTGTGGCAAAGATGTCACGTGGGCAGGCATGAGGTGGTGCGTAATGGAGAAGGCGGAGGAGAATTTTGTGAATGTGTACATTATAAATTGCAGCGAGGAAAGGCTCATGATGAGCTCCCACAAGGCAAGTGCTTCCCAAATAGTGGGGAATGCCCCCCCCCAGGGGTGGGGTGTGATGCCAGGGGGGCTGTGTATGACCCTGGGGAACATGCTTTTTTGCCATACTGTCCTAGAATTAAGTGTAATTGCACATCCTCTACAGTAGGTTGCAGTGGCGCTCTCACTGTGTTCCCTATGGTGTAGGGAAAAAGCACCGAGCAAACAAGATGAAGTGCAGTAAACACTATTTGTAGTTGTGCATGGGGTGCTGAGGGGGGTGGGAATGTGTTTTTTTTCTTCCTATAGGGGGCATCACAGAAAATAATTGAGAAGCACGGCAAAGTGTTCTTGGAACATGAAGGAATAAATGTGGAAGAATACGAGGCTAATCGGCCCAGAAAAGCCATTTCCCCAGCAAAGCTCATAAATCAAAATTTTGCTCATTGGATGGGGTGGGTTTTTGGTGGGATCGAAGCTTGTATTATGGAAAATTTGTTATAAAAGACACTCGTAAGTCAAGGTACCACTGTATTAGAATCTGCTTTATTCCATAAATAAAATTGCAATAACAATAACACGTTTTGATGTGCATGGACTTGTGTACATGTCAGATTTTATTAAGGCTAGGTTAGATTACATTGTATTAAAGGGTTACTTCATAAAAACAGCAAAATACAATGCACATCTCAGTTTCCTCATGAAATGCCCCTTTAATTTTAATATTTGTACATTTACAGCAGAATGTTTGTGACCACTCACGATAAATGTTAATATAACAACTCATCCTGCTATAGATTTACTTTTTACCTTCCCCAAGTGGGAATGTTATGAGATTGTCTGTCTGTCTGTGATCATGATAACGTGGAAACTAATTCATGGATTTTGTTTAAATTTTTACCAAATGTGGGTCTTGGGTCAACAAAGAACCGATTAATTGGTTATAATCTGGATGCTGATCCAAGAGGTTTTCGAATGAGTTTTTAACATTGTGAAATCGGGCAAAGAGGTGGACATTACCAAGAGACAAAATACAAAGATCAAAAATAATTGAGCAACAGGCCATAATTCTTCATGATCTGCTACCATGTAACGAAGAGGTTGCGCTAGCTCGGTAGAGGTCTGCACTCTCTGAGTGCATTTGTAGTTTATTTCTAGTTCCTATTTGTTTTCTCTTCAGATGAATTATAAACACATTTTCATGATGCTGTTGTTTCTGGATGTTTTCAGATTGCTGGTTAAACTACCTGAAGTGGATTATCAGCTGAAAGTGAAAACAACATTCGACAAGTGAGTTGATAATATACTTGATATATTTGCAGAATTATGGATACCATCTAGGGCAGTCGTGGCATTGTGGTATAGGTGCTGGATCACTGATCCTAAGGTAGGGGATTCAAGCCCCACTCTCAACGGGTTGTCACTGTCCCCCCCAGTGCAGCTAACTGGGTTAGCAAAGGCCAGCCATGTCTCTCACCGTCTATGGGGTTACAGAAAATGAACTTTTTTATTTTATTTTTATTCCTCTACAAAACTAAATTGACCCCCATTTTCAGTTAAAAAAACTCTTTAGTGTGACATTTATTTATTTATTGATTATTTGAGTTCCTCTAAAGTATTTTTACTTTTTGATACAGATATTACCTGAAATTATTTCACTGCATATGAAATGCATCTCATACTATATAACCTTCGTGCACATCAGTTACTTCCTGTTTATTTGTAATTGTTATAACATTCAAACATGCATGATTGAAAAAAATTGTGAAAGGCACAAATGTTCTCTACCTCTCTAAATATAATTATTTTTCTGCTAAACTCTCTCTCTCTCTCTCTCTCTCTCTCTCTCTCTCTCTCTTGATGCACTCTATGCAGGGACCTCCCGGCCGGCAAAGTGTGAGTACACACTAAAACACCAGTGAAAGAACAACTTCCTGTTGTTTCTAGGCCAAGCCTCAGTGCGAGTGTTGGTTTTGAAGTGCGAGTGTGTAGAAGGGCAAGGTGTGAAGAGTGTGATTTAGGGGCAATACACCCAGGAAGTGATGAGCGACAAGGCATCATATAAACTCTGTAAAAGTCAAGAGGCGAACACACGGCATGATATTCACTTCGCCAATTAAATTTATTACTTCCAAATATCTCCGAGTGAAACCATGAGCAGTGTCTAGGTTTTACTTTCGGTCGATTGTTTTGTCACTCATGACATCCTGTGTGTATATGTGTGTGTGTGTGTGTGTGTGTGTGTGTGTGTGTGTGTGTGTGTGTGTGTGTGTGTGTGTGCGCCCCTGAACAGACAAACAGTTATTAAGACTAAAGGATCAATACACTGAACAAATGCATAGACTCTCGGTTTACCCTGGAGCACAGTATCCGCAGTTTCAATGATTTGAGAGAATCATGATGAGGGTGGGGGAACTTGGTGGAATCATGATGATCTTGAGGGAACTTGGTGGAATTGTGATGATATTGAGGGCAGCTTGGTGGATTCGTGATAATCTTGAGGGAACTTGGTGGATTTGAGATGATCTTGAGGGAACTTGGTGGAATCGTAATGATCTTGAGGGAGTTTGGTGGAACTGTGTTGATCCTGAGGCAGCTTGGTGTGGAATCATGATGATCTTGAGGGAACTTGGTGGAATCATGATGATCTTGAGGGAACTTGGTGAAATTGTGATGATCTTGAGGGAGCTTGGTTGACTCATGATGATCTTGAGCGGGCTTGATGGATTTGTGATGATCTTCAGAAAGCTTGGTGGAATTGTGAAGATCTTGAGGGAGCTTGGTGGATCTGTGATGATCTTGAGGGAACCTGGTGTAATTGTGATGATATTGAGAGAGCTTGGTGGATTTGTTTGTGATGATCTTGAGGCAACTTGGTGGAATCGTGATGATATTGAGGTTGCTTGGTGGATTTGTGATGATCTTGAGGGAACTTGGTGGAATCATGATGATCTTGAGGGAGCTTGGTTGACTCATGATGATCTTGAGCGGGCTTGATGGATTTGTGATGATCTTGAGAAAGCTTGGTGTAATTGTGAAGATCTTGAGGGAGCTTGGTGGATCTGTGATGATCTTGAGGGAACCTGGTGTAATTGTGATGATCTTGAGAGAGCTTGGTGGATTTGTTTGTGATGATCTTGAGGCAACTTGGTGGAATCGTGATGATATTGAGGTTGCTTGGTGGATTTGTGATGATCTTGAGGGAACTTGGTGTGGAATTGTAATGATCTTGATTGGGCTTTCGTGGAATCGTGATGACCTTGGGGCAGCTTGGTGAATTTAGGATTATTGTTCCGATTGTTGCATTGTTACAATTTGAGGCCAATTGTGATAGAACATGGAAATCGTAGCAGAGCACAGACCTTGATGTGCCATCATTAGAGGACATTAATGAACTTGGCAAAATGATTCCTTCAAGTTTCACCTCTTGAATGCACCCTGCCTCCCCAATAGTTCTCCAAACATGCCCATAAATTGTGGAGCTCCCTGCTTTTTTTTTTTTTAAATCATGAAGATCGTGGACATTGTGTAAACTCAGGGTGACTCTCATGTCCGTGTCTGAATGATGACGCTGGTTTTTATGAACTGTTTTAACAGAGACGATTGTTTTTTGTTCTTTCTAGTACCAGGCAGTTCTTCATCCCCACCAACAACATGAAAGTGATGGATGTAGAAGAATCGTCGAATGGATGCTTATCGGTGGAGTTTCGACATTTGGTATGCAACCCATAAAGCCGTCTTGATAACTACATGATGCATTTTAAACACAAGTGGCACCACAGGGTTCTGTAAAGTAGCATCTGGATGGCATCTGCATTCTTGGAATTGTCACAGTGTTGTGATTTAGCCTGTAGTCTGTCGGGGGGTTATGTTTTCAACCGTATTTTTGTTTGTTTGTTTGTTTGTTTGCTTGTTAGTTGCTCTGTTTGTAGGTTATTTATGAATTTTGGATGATTTTCTTTTTGGATTAGGATGTGGTACACTACAAACCATGTGGCCGCTCTGGTTGGTAGCAGTAGCAGTAGTCATTTGAGTAAAAAAAAAAACATATTGACTGCTCCAAAGCACTGACACTGGAGACTCCTTCCATATTATTAACCTGTGATGATGCAGATTATATAAGTGATTCCGCACGTTCTGACTAATTAGAACCCAGAATTCTGCCGTGCAATACAAATATATAATGATTATTTATAATAAAAACACATTTTATTGACTGCCTTAATTATGAAAAATTCCATCACTGTTGCTAACGAAGGCAGTCATGGCCTGGTGGGGGCAGTGGTGGCCTGGTGGTAAGGTGCTGGATCACTGATCCTAAGGTTGGTAGTTCAAGTCCGACTCTCACCAGGTTGTCACTGTCCCCCCCCCAGTGCACTAACTGGGTTATCAAAGGCCGGCCGTGTCTCTCACTGTCTATGGTGTGAGGTTCATGTATGAGAACCATTGCTGACTTTCGTTAAGAAGAGCAGCATAGCCGTCAGTGTTTCTGCCCCACGATGGCCTCGCGAGCTGTCCAGGGTGTACTCTGCTCTTGCCCTGAGTCGGTTGAGATGGGGGCCAGCTTCCCCGTAAACCTAATTAGTATTATCGGTTCAGAAGATGAATGAATGAACATTGAAAGCGTTATGAACTTGACTTACTCTACCTACGAATAAATGTGGGTGTGGTTTCAGACTGGAGTTGGTTTCATTCTTTAGTGATCGTAAGCTAATGCCTTTCTTCCCAACAGCAGCTGAAAGAGAAGAAATGTACAAATGGAACCAAAGGAAATGAGGTACAGCGATTTCTAACATTAAAACAAGCTCAGACTGCGGCGCTATTGTGATAACTGTATATGAGTGGATATGAGTACGGCGGCGATCGAACACACAGGAAGTGCTGAAGGAAGTGTGTTTTCCCTCGCAGGGTCCACTCACGGTGACGGAGGAGCTCCACTCGCTCAGCTTTGAGGCCATGCTGTGTTTACAGGGGCTGGATATCGACCTGGAGGTAATAAGTTTGATAAATAAATATTTATTTATAGTCACTGCTGCTGAATCCTGAACAATGAGGGAGGATCCAAAAAACGCCCAAAAATGACAACGAAAGCAACACGATATGTGAACAGCATGTGGAGTGATGGAGCAGGTGGAGTGATGATGGTGATGCTTTAAAAATGGAATTTTGTTTAGTTTGCATGTCTTTTTGTCTGCATTTTATTTTCGATTTATTTATGTATTTATTTATTTTGTGTGGTATATGCTAAAGCTTTACGTGAAAAAGGTGCCATGATTGACAGCACTAATGCTCTGCATACTCGCTCTCACTCTCTCTCTCTCTCTCTCTCTCTCGCTCTCTCTCTGTCCCCCCTCTCTCTCTCCCTCCCTCTCGCTCTCCTCCCTCATTCTCTCTCTCTCTCTCTCTCTCTCTCTCTCTCTCCCCTCTTTCTCTCTCCCTCCCTCTCTCTCTCCTCCCTCATTCTCTCGCTCTCTCCCTCTCTCTCTCTCTCTGTCCTCCCTCATTCTCTCTCTCTCTCTCTCTGTCCCCCCTCTCTCTCTCCTCCCTCTCTCTCTCTCTGCTCTCTCATTCTCTCTCTCTCTCTCTCGCTCTCTCTCTCTCTCTCTCCACCTCCCTCTCTCTCTCTCTCTCATTCTCTCTCTCTCTCTCTCTCTCCTCTCTCTCTCTCTCTCTCTCTCTCTCTCTCTCTCTCTCTCTCTCTCTCTCTCTCTCTCTGTTCCTCTCTCTCACTCCTTCTCTCTCTCTCCTTGTTCCTCTCTCTCGCTCTCTCTCTCTCTCTCTCTCTCTCTCTCTCTCTCCATGTCTCTCCTGTCTCTCTGTTAGACTTATGTCTATAATGTCTAATAAGTTATGTACAAATAACCCCGAGAAATGATAATTAAATTGACGTATGTTCCGATGTCGTAGATACTCAGAGAATGACATATTCACTTCCGCCTAAGGGAACGCGGCATTTTCACATTTAGAGTTGCATGATGTCCAAGTTTGATTTTTGGGGTTTTTTTGTCAAATAACTCGATAAGTAAGAGATAATCTATGATGAAATGGTAAATATCATCAAATAACCCAGATCTCAACACTTAGTGGACGGATCTTATGCTGGGGTGTGTCGGTGTGGAGTCTGTATGTTCTCCTCATGCTTGTGTAGGTTTCCTCCGGGTACTCCAGTTTCCTCCAACAGTCCAAAATCATGCACAGTAGGTCAATTGGCCATGTCACCCCCTTGGTGTGTGTGTGTGTGTGTGTGTGTGTGTGTGTGTGTGTGTGTGTGTTGGCCCTGCACTGGTCTGGCAGCTGGTCAAAGTGTACCTCGCCCTCACTCCGAGTTGGCTGAGACGGGTGCCAGCCTCGATGCTACCTGAATTTGGGTTAAGCATCTCACAAACTAAATTACTAATATATAATAGATTATAATATATAACACAATTTAATATATAATGGAATAATAATACGCATTCGCCACTGCTGTTGCTGTCCATGCTGAAGCTCACTGACCTACGTTACTGATTTGGGCTTTAGAAGTACAGGAAATTAAAATGATTTATCCAGCATACTGTTGGCAAAGCTAACTGACTGGGAACATCCATTAATCAGAAGTTTGGGATTTTTACACCCGAGCCATAGCGGCTCATCAGGCCGGTGCTTATCCCCGGTTTCCGTAGCGTGAAGCGACCAGGAGTTCAACTCCCCCCCCGGATGGGACGCCAGTCCAGCGCAGACTCCCTTCCCAGTATATTTTACTGGTACGCATTGATACTGCTGGGAGAACAGAGGCACACTTGGGGTTGAGACCTTGCCCAGGGGTCATAGCACAGTGAGGGTCTCAGTGGGATTCGAACTCACAACCTCCCGATCATGAGCTCAGCACCCTAACCATGATGCCACCGGCCCCAAATCAGAAGTGTAGCATCACTTAAACAATGGGCTTGTCTGGTATTCTGTTTTTGCCAAAATTAGCACCAAAATATTTGTGTTGGAACATAAGCTGGATGTCTTTAAAAAAAAAAGCTATTTTGAAATAAAACCCCATAAAGACATTAAACCTACTGATGTTTTTAATGTGTGTGTGTGTGTGTGTGTGTGTGTGTGTGTGTGTGTGTTTCTGAACTATACAGACATGCTCCTTGCCCTTAGTGGTGATCTCCAATGTCAGCCAGCTGCCTGCGGGGTGGGGCTCGGTCATGTGGTACAACCTGCTGACAGATGATCCAAAGGTGAGACGTGAAAACAGTCGGCAGCGAGACGCAGTGAGAACCCAGACTCTGATCTTATTGCAGAACATTTGCATAGAACCAAGCTGCACATATCAGACAGGCAAATGAGGGCCTGGCTTCCATAACTGCTTCCCTATACCTTAAAGGTTACACATAAATCATATGTATGTGATAAATACTACTCAATATCCAGGTGTGATGTCAGTAAAAAAAAAAAAAAAAAAAAAAAAATCTTGGCTGGAGGTTTAATGCTTATGTGTGTCGTGTCTCTCAGTGTCTATGGTGTGAGGTTCATGTAAAAGAACCATTGCTGACTTTCATAAAGAGGAGCCGCTCAGCCGTCAGGATGTTTCTGCCCTGCGATGGCCCGGCGAGCCGAACAGGGTGTACTCTGTCCCTGCCCAGAGTCGGCTGAGATGAGCACCAGCCTCCCTGCGACCCTGATTAGGCTTAAGCGGTTCAGAAAGTGGATGAATGTGAAGCGATTCAGTTTAATTAGATTTTAATACACAGCTCCAGGAGATCCGTACTGAACTTGAACAGAGCTGCTTTGATGGTAAAACCCAAATGACTCCGTGCTCCCTATACAAGTTCACTTCATAAAATACAAAGCAGTAGTTGCTGAAAACAACTGAGGGCACTACAGTCTTACAGAGGAGGGACATTTAATTCAGCCCACTTGGACACTCACTAGATTAAAGTAACCCAACCTCGTTAGCTTCCTCGTCACAGATGAGATAAAAATAAAAGTTCAGCAAATTAATCAGATATTTGCTCTGATGTGTAAATATTCATCCTTGGTAAATCTCAATGTTCTCCTTCCCCATCTCTCTCTCTCTCTCTCTCTCTCTCTCTCTCTCTCTCTCTTGCTGATGTATATCTAGAACCTGGCATTCTTCAGTAACCCACCCCGAGCCAGCTGGAGCCAACTCTCAGAAGTCATCAGCTGGCAGTTCTCCAGCTTCGCGGGTCGTGGACTTAATAAAGAGCAGCTAAGCATGCTGGGAGATAAACTTCTGGGTAAGTTATGCACTCAATTCATCAGTCATGCCCTCACTTGTAATCGAATGAACTACTAGCAACCAAGAATGCATTGACTGGACCCTTTATTCTAGTCTGAATAAATACATAGTTTTAGCCAGTAGTGATGAATTGTTCACATCTTATCAGTCACAGTTTATATACACACACACACACATATATATATATATATATATATATATATATGTCTTCCTTTTGGCTTTTTCCCTTTTACTCGGGAGTCGCCACAGCGAATCATCTGATTGGCGCGTTTGATTTGGCAGAGGTTTTTAGGTCGGATGCCCTTCCTGTCACAACCCTTTTAGCAAGGGACAGAAACACGCTGACGACTTTGCAGCTCCTCTTTACGAAAGTCAGCAATGGTTCTTTTACATCAACCTCTCACCATAGACAGTGACAGACATGGCCCGCCTTTGATAACCCAGTTAGCCGCACTGGGGGGGGGGGCAGTGACAACCTTGTGGAGAGTGGGACTAGAGCCCCCAACCGTTTGGATCAGCGATCCAGCGCCCTATACCACTAGACCACCACTGCCCTCATATATATATATACACCTACAGTGGTACCTTGTCTGATGAATCTAATTTGTTCCGTGGGAGAGCTCGAAAGCAGAAAAGTTGGTTATATGAAACAATGATTCCCATAAGAAATAACAGAAAACCAATTAATCCATTCCAACCCCCTCCCAAACTCATATAACCTGCCTCAAACGTGTATATTTCACCTAATATATTAAAGATAGAGGGCAGTGGTGGTCTAGTGGTATAGGGCGCTGGATTGCTGATCCAAAAGTTGGGGGTTCGAGTCCCACTCTCCACAAGGTTGTCACTGCCCCCCCCCCCCCACCGTGCAGTTAACTGGGTTATCAAAACCCGGCCATGTCTCTCACTGTCTATGGTGTGAGGCATGTAAAAGAACCATTGCTGACTTTTGTAAAGAGTAGCTGCAAAGCCGTTGGCGTGTTTCCGCCCTGCGATGGCCTGGCGAGCTGTCCAGGGTGTACTCTGCCCTTGCCCGAAGTTGGCTGGAATGGGCACCAGCCTCCCCACGACCCAAATTAGCATTAAGCGGGTACAGAAAATGAACAGAACAGATATTAAAGATAAACATGTAAAAAGAACAAATATTTCATAATAATAATAATAATAATAATAATAATACTGTTACGTATGCCTAATGGATTCTATCAGACGAGCCCCCAAAACATATGCATTAACATTAATAATAATTAATAATACATAATAATAAAACAAGAATAAACAATAAGTCAACTAACCCTTCCAATCATCGACTGCGGCAAAGATGTCAAGTGGGCAGGCATGAGGTGGTACCGAACAGAGAAGGAGGAGAATTTTGTGCTTGTGCACGCTACAAATGCCAGCGAGGAAAGGCTCGTGGTGAGCTCCCACAATTGCAGTGCTTCTCAAATAGTGCGGCATGGTGTGATGCCGGGGGTGGGGGGGTGGGTGGGGGGGGTGGGGGGGTGCGTATGACCTTGGGGAACATGCTTTTTTTCCATACTGTACTACAATTAAGTGTAATTGTGCATTCACTCCAGTAGTTGGCAGTGGTGCTCTCAT
>CM045729.1:5660162-5670162 GCA_024760905.1 Plotosus lineatus | reverse complement strand
TCACGATTAACACGTCCACTTCACAGCAAGAAGGTCCTGGGTTCAATTCCCAGCCTGGGCGTTTCTGTTTGTATGTTCTCCATGTGCTTGTGTAGGCTTCCTCCAAAGGTTCCAGTCCAAAAACATGCACAGTGAGTGAATTGACTGTTCCTAATCACTCATGAGTGTGAATGGTTGTGTGAGTATTGGCCCTGCGATGGCTGGCGAGTTGTCCAGGGTGTACCCCGCCCTTGCCCGGAGTCAGCTGAGATATGCGCCATCCTCCCTGCAGCACTAATTAGGATTAAGTGGTTCAGAAACTGAATGAATGAATGACAAATTGGATGGTTGACCAATAAGGCTGCTGCATCACTGGGTTATTACTGATTGGCTGTTATGTATTGCTGACCGGCATGATGATGGCCAGCAATACATAACAGCCAATCAGCATCAAATCAGCCTTTTGATGGAGGATAATTATATATGGAAAAAGCAAGGAAGCACAAGAGAACTTGAAGGCAAGCTTGGGCTCCTGATGGTCATTCACTACACACTTGGAAAGATATGGGCAAAGGAAATGAATTCAAATGTTTAAAGTGTACAAAGACTTCTATAAAATTTCTGATGTCTTCAGGACAACAGATATTCAATGTATAGGTCCTGACATTAAGCAGTTACTATGGAAACAATAACATATTTGTACAAGTTCATTAAATATTTACACTACTGTGAAAGCTCCTGTTAGACCTCCTGGCCAATCAGGATACAGTACAGGAAATAAACTTTTTATATCATGGCTCTGTTTTAATCTATCCAGCAGGTGGCAATACAGAGCAGTCAGAGCATGAGGCTAGTCAGGCTTTACTTGTCCTTGTGTTCGCTGAATAAATCACCACACCTTTCTGTGCTTTGATTTCTTCAGATACATCATGGGCTTTGTCAGTAAGGAGATGGAGCGCGCTCTGCTGAAGGACCGAGAGTCGGGAACGTTCCTGCTGCGCTTCAGTGAAAGTCACCTCGGTGGAATCACCTTCACCTGGGTGGAGCAGGAAAATGGTAAGACCTTCCAGTTCAGGTTGGTAGGAACAAACACTGGTGAACACAAGAACTGAGAAATTACTGAAATAGAAAAAAATTTATTGGCATCTCACAGCAACAAGATCCCAGTGTGAAAAGCCAAATTCACCCCGGCCCCGATTAAACCCAGGTATAGTTTGGCCCAGGCCAAATTATACCGCCGGGGATGAATTCAAGCAATTCTCGAAAATAAATACAACTCCTCCAGTGCTAGCTTAGCATTAGCTCTTAATGGAAAGTAAACTGCTTTATAACAGAGCCAGGTTCATCATTCCCAACCCGTTGAGACTGGGGCTTGAACCCCCAACCTTAGGATCAGTGATCCAGCACCTTACCACCAGGCCACCACTGGCCCCAGAGCCAAGTTCTCTAACCAATTTGAATGGTCTGCACTTTACTGCCAGATAGTCCAAATCAGGGGAGCAGAATGATAAGTCTTCCCATTGGTGCTCAGTGAACTGTCCGAGATCAAACTTTACCCACGGTGTCAAATAACCTCAGCCAGATATGTCGCTCTATACCGTCCTCCTGTTGTTTAAAGAGGCCTTTGATTGTATTTACAGAGTATATTTACTCATTAATATTTACAATAAGATAAAAGATTTGGCATAGGACATAAATAGACCTTCTTACTGTTCGTAGATCATCTGGCTTGGGGGACATGAATTGGCCAAGGCCTTCATATACCCAGAGTATAATCTAGCCTAGGCCGCACTTTAATCCCAGGTGTAGTCTGGACTTTGGGTATACTGTTCAATCCTGAGCTGGGATGACTGTTGAGATTAATTCTCTGAAGAGTCTATTGTCTCAAGCAGAGGACTTCACATATCTTGGGATCTTGTTCTCTAGTGATTGACAGGTGGCTCATTGGAACCTGGCTCCTCTGCTTTGAAAGGAGTCAGTTGAGGTGGTTCAGGCGTTTGATTAGGATGCCTCCGGATTGCTTCCCTTTCGAGGTGTTCCAGGCACATGCGACTGGGAGAAGGCCTCCAGATAGACCCACAACTCGCTGATGGGATTATATACCCTGTCTAGCCTGGGAACGCCTTGGGACGAGCTTGAGAGTGTTGATGGGAAGCAGAATGCCTTGGTTTCCTCCTAGACCTATTGCCTCCATGACTCAATTTTGGATAAATGGAAGAAGATGGATGGATGGATGGATGGAATGACGGATGAGTGTTATTGTGAGATTCCACTTTACGCCTGTGTGTCTGAACGAGCTGTTTATTTCCTCAGGTGAGGCAAAGTTCATCTCTGTGGAGCCGTATACCAAAAACCGTCTCAGCGCGCTTCCTATCGCTGATATCTTAAGGGATTATAAGGTTATTGCAGATGGGATCGTCCCTGAGAACCCGCTGAAGTTCCTTTATCCCGACATTCCGAAAGATGAAGCTTTCGGGAAACATTACAACAATCAGCCAAACAAAGGTAAGTAATAAACATTGACCGTTATAAACAAACCCTTTAGTTATAAAAAGGAAACAACAGAAGCTTTAACTTCATCTCTCTTTCTTTCCCACAGTTTGTCCATACATCCCAACTATTCTGATTCCCATCTCTCTGAAGTAAGTACCAGGTTTTTTTTATTTTTTATTTTTTTTAAGTTAATAAATAAGAAATGATTATGGGCGTAGTGGTGTAGTGGTTAGCACGTCCACCTCACAGCAAAAAGGTTCTGGCCTCAGCAATGATGTTTCTATGTGGAGTTTGCATGTTCTCCGTGTGCCTGTGTAGGTTTCCTCCAGATATCTCAGTTACAGCCGCATTATACCCTCATTTCACTGGCGCACGGCAGACGTACGGAAGCAGAAATGTTGTCATCCGCAAACATTCCGCAATTATTCCCTCATCTTCCGTGTGATTCCGTAGTTATTCCTCAGGTCTTCCTCCACTTCCGTATGCTTCCGGCAGGCCAAAATATTCCATGAACGTACTTTTGAACATGTTCAAAAGCACAGTCGCGGAAAAAAAATCCGTGAGTGTTCAGTGGGGTCACTTTGGCGTATTTTGCCGTACCTGTTCCGCACATGCTGTGAACGTACCGAGAGTGTAAGAATTTCCACTTTTCCGTAGGATTTTCGCCCGTTTTCTGCGTATAAATGCCGAATCTCTTCTGTAGACTGCCTTCCGCGCCTTTCCGCTACGATCCTTGCATGCCGTAGTCCAGTGAAATGGGGGTATTGGGCTAATTGGCTGCTCCAAATTACCCATAGGTGTGCGTGTGAATGGTTGTGTGAGTGTTGGCCCTGTGATGGCCTGGCAAGCTGTCTATGGTGTACCTTGGGCACCAGCTTCCCTACGACCCTAACTAGCATTAAGCAGTTCAGAAAATGAATGAATGAATGAATGAATGAATGAATGAAATTACCCCTAGATGTGAGCGTGAGCGTAAATGGCCGTATGTATGGTGGCCCTGTCTGGCTGTTGAGGGTGTATGCTGGCCCCATTCAGAGTTGGCTGGGAGAGGCTCCAACCTCTTTGTAACCCTGGAAGAATTAATTGATTCAGCAAATGAATGAACGAGGAAAGATTCTCTTCATCTTTAAACACGTTGTTTGATCTCTATAAAGCTCAGTACATCATTATCCTGTGTGGTAATTGCTATGGTCATTGTTTTTGTTCATCCAGCACCACTCCTCCTCCTTGTTCTTCCCCGGAGCCGCCGTTATCCCCGGGAATGTCGCATATGCTCAGCCAGCACATCAGCCCGTTTGAGATCGAAAGTGTTGTAAGTCTTAAATTCTTTTCCTTCCTTAATTACTTAGCGTTGGAGTTTTGTCCTTCCAAGCCTCACCCTACACCAACAACAGGTCCATCAGGCTGGAGTTCAGGTTTCTGTAGCGTGACGTGACCAGAGATTCAACTCGTCTTCTGGATGGGACACTTAGTCATAGCTGGTATGCATTTCAACTGGGTGGACAGAGGCACACTTGTGATTAAGACCTTGTCCAGAGGTCCGATGCGGACTTGATTCCACAATCATGAGCCCAGTATCCTACCTACTACCCCACGACTGACCCCACAAATCTACAGTGTGGCATTTATTAGCAACACGGGTATATATATATATATATATATATATATATATATATATATATATATATATATATATATATATATATATATATACCGTGTTTCCTGAAAATAAGACCTAACCATAAAATAAGACCTAGCGTGATTTTACAAGATGATTTTAATATAGGCCCTCCTTAAATAAGCTCCTAGTTGAGAGCGGCAGCAATTCATTGGCCTGCTACTCACTCAATCTAGGGCTCGAGGTGAAAGCGCTGACTCCTCTATTAGGCAGCTTTACCTAGGGTACGCTCTCAAAGCATCAATCCTTGCGCGTTGAGGCTCAGTCGATGACGGCAGCGACTGCTTTAAGACGAGGACAAACACTTGCGTCCATAAAATTGCTAAAATCGCTCGATATTAAAATATTTAAAAAATAAAGAAATATAACGAAATAAGAATATATAAAGACAAAGATATATTATAAGACATGTAATAGAAAAAAATGTAAAATACATCATCACCTAAAAATAAGCCCTAGTATCATATTTTGGTAGGAAAATTAATATAAGCCCTGTCTTATTTTCGGGGAAACACGGTATATATATATATATATATATATATACACATTTTAAGAAGTTGTCTGCTTCAGAAACAAAAGGTGTTATTAATAATGGATTTTGGTGGCCCCGTGGTAAGGTGCTGGATTACCGGTTTCATGGTTGAGGGTTCAAGTCCCAGCGTCAACGGGTTGTCAGTGCTGTCCCACCCGAGTACACTAACTGGGTCATCAAAGGCCGGCCGTGTCTCTCACTGTCTACGCAGTGAGGTTCATGTAAAAGAACCATTGCTGACTTAAGTAAAGAGGAGCTGCAAAGCCGTCAGCATGTTTCTGCCCTGTGATGGCCTGGTGAGCCATCCAGGATGTACTCTGGCCTCACCTACAGTCTGTTGAGATGGGCGCCAACCTCCCTGTGACCCTAATTAGGATTAAGGTTCTCGGAAAATGAATGAATGAATGAACAGACCAGTCACATAGATCAAGTAACTTAATCACCAAAAAGCTATAGACATGCGTTTATCACACCATCAAGTCTATAAAATGTACAGTACAGGATCTGCACCTAACTCTTCCAACTGTTACTGTGAAAGTGCAGACGTCTACAACCAGAGAGAGACGTCAGACCCGTACGAGAAGACATTTCTTCATTCAGTCATTTTCTAAGCCAACTAATATTAATTAGGGGTGGCGGGCAGGCTGGCACCCGTCTCAGCCAACTCTGGGTAGGCTACACCTTGAACTGCTTACCAGACCATCAAAGGGCCAACACACATATAGTACTGTACAACCATTCACACTCACACAGAGGCAATTTGGAATAGCCAATCAATGTACTGTGCATGTATTTGGACTGTGGGAGGAAACCGGAGTCCCTGGAGGAAACCCACACAAGCACATGAAGAACATGCAAACCCCACACAGAAACACCACAAACCCAGGAGTCAAACCTACGACCTTCTTTTTGCGAGGCTGACGTGCCAACCACTCGCCTTGCCACCTGCATGCTTTATTTATTTGTTGATACTTTTGTCCGCTGTTGTAATATATAATCATTTTATCGATTCTAGCTTATCGGTTTGATCCGACCCCAGTGGGTGAGAGTCCCTGAACACTGATGTCATTTCTTTTCCTGGGCACTAATGGATTTATTATGGAGTCATGACACTATAATACACATCTTTTAAAAACTGCCAATACTGTGGGATCTATAACAAACGTCATTAATACGTGTGTGTGTGTGTGTTTATGTTTGTTTTACAGATGAATTCATTATAGACCTTCCTGCATCCTCTCAGCTTCAGCACAGACATGAACTGTATAAAACTCTGTGTGTGTGTGTGTGTGTGTGTGTGTGTGTGTGTGTGTGTGTGAGATTCATTTCTGAATTTCTTTCAGTCTTTCAATACCTCCTATACTACTTCTGTACATCTAATGTTATGAAAATGAAATGCTGTGATGCACTCAGGATTTATTTTGAAAATGGGAATATTATGTAATATCAAAGATGGTCTGAAATTAAAACATTAAAGGAGACCACAGCACTTGTTAAAAATAAATCTGAAAAAAAAAGTCCTCCATCCTAACATCTGTCTGTGTGCAAAATTTCAGACCGACAGCTGCATTTTTAAACATTCATGATTAATTATTGAAAAACTGAGTCTTGCAATGATGACATCATCAAGGCCCTTGTTGTCATGGAGGAGTTTGGCTTCAAACCGTTCTTTCAGTATTTCAGGAGGTTGTGCTGAAATATATGCATCGTGGTATAGATACAGCTGCTCGCTGCACACCTCGGCACCATTTCACACCTTCAACACAAATCTGTAAATAAATGGCATGAATGTATAAAAATCATATACGTACTTGTACATGTTAACATGGGCCTCGATGACATCATCGTTCTGAGACTAATAAAATAAATTAAAACAGAAGCACATGGAAAGGGATTAATCTTGATGTTGGAATGAGATGAATTTTTAACGAGCGCTGTATTCTCCTTTGAGGTTTCTCACGCGGCCCTGGGCGGGGTTTGTTGGTAAGTAAAAGTCTAGTTTCTCAATCGGAATGTTTATAAAAGTTTCACACTCATGTTGTAGAATAGAAATGAAATTTGTCCATGTTCAGGTCTCATTACTAATATCGTCGCTCTGGTGTCCTTTTTAAATTCTTTATTATTATTATTATTATTATTGTTATTATTGTTATTATTGTTTATTTTCTCTTTCAAAAATCTGCTCTATGAATGTATGACTTGTTGATTGGTTTGTATTTCAATAAAATAATAAACCGCGCCCGTTTCTGTAGATTATACCTTAAATGCAGTACACTGGGCATTCATGCAGCATATATTGTCGTTCATGTATATTTGAAGCCATCAGGAACAACCGCCGCCGCCGCCGCCGTCGTTTCTCATTCCACTCGCAATCTATTCATGTTCCTACTGTGAAAATACATCAGTGTAGATCTCAATCCTCTCTTCTCTCAGGCATCCTAAGCATCGTCTGTGAAACTACGGCGACCTACGACACGAGGTGCACTGACGCTATGCGTAGTGTAAAGGTCATCAAGGTTGGTTGAAGAAAGTGTTCTGAATGATCTCACTGGTATCATCAACCAAAATATAGAGATTTATTTCAGTAAGAAACCAACAGAAATTAAATTACTTTGTAGTGGCGAGCACGTCCGCCTCACAGCAAGAAGGTCCTGTATTCGACTTCCAGCTCGGGGCTTTCTGCGTGGAGTTTGCATGTTCTCCTCCACGTGCTTGTGTGGGTTTCCTCCGGGTTCTCCGGTTTTCTCCCACACTCCAGAAGCATGCACAGTACAGTAGGTTCATTGGCAGTTCTAAATCACGCCTAAGTGTGACAGTGAGTATGAATGTTTGTGTGAATCTCGGCCCTGCGATGGCCTTGCGGGTCAGCTGAGATGGGCACCAGCCTCCCTGTGACCCTAATTAGGATTAAACGGTTCATAAAATGAATGAATGACTTCACAGTGGGATTTTACTCCATTTCAGTTTCAAAAACTTCAATTTCCTTTTAAGTTACAAGTGGTGGGAACAAATTTGTCCGTCGTCCACGTAGGATCCGCAAGGAACACCGATCATCTTCATAAAATTACCCATCAGCTTTATTTCATCATCAAACTGAGGCAATAAAGGAGGTTCGTCCCGAGAGGGAATTCTTCAAAATTGTACATTTATATTATACACACACTGTATTATTCCCACCAGGGCAAGTTTGATTGTACCTTTAACCCAATTCAAAGTGAGCACACACACACACACACACACACACACACACACACACAGACTCGGAGCAGGGGGCCACCTAGCAGCACCGGAGAGCAGCTGGGGCTTAGGTGCCTTGCTCAAGTGCGCTTCAGCCATATATGTGGAGGAAGGGAAGGTTCTGCTCACTCTCCCACCACCACACATTTTTCCTGCTGGTTCGGGAATCGAACCAGCAACCTTTCAGTCCCAAACTTTGGTATCCATTAAGCCATGGCTACCCCCCCAAAATTGCTGGCTCACCAGACATTGTGCAGAGATCCTGAAAGAGAATAAATTTAAAACCCACCCACTTTCCTGCTCGAATGGGTTAATATTACAGGACCTTCTCGATTCACTGCCACTAGATACGCTCAGAATTCTTTGCTATTTCATGACACTAAATTACTTCAAAGAATAAATAGAACAAATGCAGATACGACCTTTCGGAACCTGAATCGGGGTAAAAAGCATGACACCGCCCCTTAAACAACTTGCGCTCTGACGACACAACCTAACAAGGCTCGAAACACTAATTGAAACCTTATCAGGCCTGGAAGCGCTGCTTTCTCCGTTCAGCTTCGGGGGGGTCGTGTGATACTGTTAGACTATTATTACGGTGAATTTTTTTTTTTTTTAATGATGAGTGCCCCTCCTTGGGGGAAATGTTGCTTTCATGCCGGATTCGTTCCGTGGGCTTGTCACAGCCAGTGTAATAATTCAAGTACAAACTCGTGTGCTCTCGGTACTTTTCCAGACTGAAAGCAAATGCCCCAAGTGTCCGTTCCCCTGGGATCATGCTTGAAAATTCATAGAGGGCGCCAGAGTGACGCTCCCACGGAGTCCTGGTCACGGACGGCCGAGGCATTAAACCGGATTCGAACTTACGAACAACTTGAATAGTTGTACATCTTGTCGACGCGTCACTCTGGCGCCCTCTGTAAATCCCGACAAGAATTGCCTTCCCTCTTACGGAAGGGAGGGACAGCATACACTCACTTCCCTCTCACGCACAGCAATCGTCAGCCAGTCACGAGCATCTGTGAGTTCACTCGTACGAAGGGGCGTGTTGTTAGACCACCCCCAAATACACACACACACACCGCAGTTCAAAAAACGGCCTGGTGGCTAACATCGCGTGTCATGGACGGGGCATGTGTATGCATCCGCCCTTCCCTGAATGATGGTGGTCATGTGATAGGGAAGGCAATTCTTGATGGGTGGGAATCGTATTTGTCAATTCGGTAGAAAATGGGAGGGGGGGAAATAAAAAATAAATAAAATTCTCAGAAACATGGAGCTGTCTAGATCATGGCAGAGGATTGACCGTGCACCTCATTTCTAAATGGTGGTCGTCCATCGAAGAGCGTTATCGAGGAGCAGGTTGACAAACTGAGCTCCGTTGGCCTAGTCAGAGACGCCTGCCTGCTCAGAGAGCACGAGAACAGGAAGCCATGGGATCGATGACCTTGAGCGCGAATTTTTTGGCCAGCTCAATGAGTTTAGCTTTGAGTTTGCTGAACCGGGTTGTTGTCAGTGCTGTCCCCCGAGTGCACTTACTGGGTCATCAGAGGCTGGCCGTGTTTCTCACTGTCTGTGGTGGAGGTTCCTGTAAAAGAATCATTGCTGACTTTCGACAAGAGGACGCTGCAGAGCCGCCAGCATGTTTCTGCCCTGCGATGGACTGGCGAGCTGTCCAGGGTGTACTCTTCCCTCGCCAGGAGTCGGCTGAGATGGGCGCCAGCCTCCCCGCGACACCTGGATTAAGCGGTTCAGAAAATGAATGATGAACGTTGCTGGAGCAGCATTTCCATTCTCCACTCCGGTGCAGTAATAAACTTGGCCAGCAGGTGGAGAACTGAACATTCGTTCAATTTCTGAACCTCTTAATCTTAAATAGGGTCGCAGGGAGGCTGGAGTCCATCTCAGCCCACTCTGGATGAGGGCAGTTCGCCAGACCATCGCAGAATAATAATAATAATAATAATAATAATATAGAAAAATAAATAAAGTGAATAATCGTGTATCCAGTAGATGATATGATTCTGTATATACAGTAGTAGTGATCATTACATAATAATATAATGAGCTCGGCGGCGTCG
>CM045729.1:5607662-5655162 GCA_024760905.1 Plotosus lineatus | reverse complement strand
GTTCGTCAGCGGAGGTTTTACTGTATTACAATTTTGACACCAATCGTGGTAGAACATGTGATTTGTAGTAGAGCTTAAACGACCTTATCAGAACATAACAGATCTCGATCGAGGTTTCATCTCTTATACATACCCTGCCTCCTTCTTATAGTCCAATCGGGCTCATAAATCAGGGAGCTCCATGCTTTTTTTGGATTGCAGAGGTTGTGGATATCATGGCTCCGGTGTAAACCCAGCATAAACGGCTTCCTTCTAGTGGGGTGAGCAGTAAAAACTCACTTTCAGTTTTACTGTGAGTAAAATCCTGACTCCTCCTGAGCACAAATTTTCACCAAATATTGTGGACACCACTACCCTGACAAGACCCTCCCTGAGTCTCAGATGATGTGATTTTTGTATTGTTCAGGTCAAAGGTGAAGGTCAAAGCAAAGTCAGACAGCTTTGGGGACGCAGCACAGACAACTTCAAAACGATTAATACAGCTCCAGTACTTTTTTTTTGAAGTTGCAGGCCTGGGTTTGAAAACTTTTCTTCCTTCTGCAATATATCAGTGAGGTGTTCTGTTTCCTCAGCTGACCATGACCACTGTTTCCCCTGTGAAACTGCGGCACCAGACCCGTTGACTTGAGTTGTTGGAGTTATTGCTTTGTTCTTTTTTTTGTCAGATATTTCCAAACTTCCTTAAATTCCATGTACTTTCGTCTGTCACATTTACTTCATTTACAGCTATATGCTCAGTTTCAGGGAACAGTTGGTGTTTACGGGCACAACATACGTACATGAATCATAGGACTGTTGGGTTTTAATATCTTATTCATTCATTCATTCATTTATTTTCTAAGTCACTTAATCCTAAGTAGAGTTGTTGGGAGCCTGGCGTCCATCTGAGCCAACTCTGGGTGAGGGTGAGGTGGGGTACACTCTGGACAGCTCACCGGACAACTGCAGGGCCAACCCATACACATCCATCTACACTCACACTCACACCAAGGGGTGATTTCAAACAGCTAATTAGCCTACTGTGCATGTTTTTGGACTGCGAGAGGAAACAGAAGTACCTGAAAGAAACCCATGCAAGCACAGGGATAACTATTAGGTGTCTCCTGTACACGTGTGGCTAGTTAGCGAAGGGTCTCCTATACATGTGTGGTTAGTTAGCGAAGGGTCTCCTATACAGTTGGGGTCAGTTAGTGAGGGGTGTGCTGTACAGGTGTGGTTAGTTAGTGAGGGGTCTCCTATACAGGTGTGGTTAGTTAGATAGGGGTCTCCTATACAGGTGTGGCTAGTTAGCGAGGGGTCTCCTTTACAGGTGTGGTTATTTAGCGAGGGGTGTCCTGTACAGGTGTGGTTAGTTAGCGAAGGGTCTCTTTTACAGGTGCGGTTAGATCACGAAGGGTCTCTTTTACAGGTGTGGTTAGTTAGAGAGGGGTCTCCAGTACAGGTGTGATTAGTTATTGCGGGTTCTCCTATACAGATGTGGTTTGTTAGGGAGGGGTCTCCTATACAGGTGTGGTGAGTTAGCGAGGGGTCTCCTGTAAGGGTGGGATGAGTTAGTGAGGGGTCTCCTGTACAGGTGTTGTTTGTTAGCAAGGGGTCTCCTATACGGGTGTGGTTAGTTAGCGAGGGGTGTCCTGCACAGGTGTGGTTAGTTAGCGAGGGGTCTCCTATACAGGTGTGGTTAGTTAGCGAGGGGTCTCCTGTACAAGTGTGGTTAGTTAGCGAGGGGTCTCCTGTAAGGGTGGGGTGAGTTAGTGAGGGGTCTCCTGTACAGGTGTGGTTTGTTAGCGAGGGGTCTCCTATACAGGTGTGGTTAGTTAGCAAGGGGTCTCCTGTACAGGTGTGGTTAGTTAGTGAGGGGACTCCTATACAGGTGTGGTTAGTTAGCGAGGCATCTCCTATACAGGTGTGGTTAGTTAGCGAGGGGTCTCCTATACAGGTGTGGTTAGTTAGCGAGGGGTCTCCTGTACAGGTGTGGTTAGTTAGCGAGGGGTCTCCTGTACAGGTGTGGTTAGTTAGCGAGGGGTCTCCTATACAGGTGTGGTTAGTTAGCGAGGCATCTCCTATACAGGTGTGGTTAGTTAGCGAGGGGTCTCCTATACAGGTGTGGTTAGTTAGCAAGGGGTCTCCTGTACAGGTGTGGTTAGTTAGCGAGGGGTCTCCTATACAGGTGTGGTTAGTTAGCGAGGGGTCTCCTGTAAGGATGGGGTGAGTTAGTGAGGGGTCTCCTGTACAGGTGTGGTTAGTTAGCGAGGGGTCTCCTGTACAAGTGTGGTTAGTTAGCGAGGGGTCTCCTGTCAGGGTGGGGTGAGTTAGTGAGGGGTCTCCTGTACAGGTGTGGTTTGTTAGTGAGGGTTCTCCTATACAGATGTGGTTAGTTAGCGAGGGGTCTCCTATACAGGTGTGGTTAGTTAGCGAGGGGTCTCCTGTACAGGTGTGGTTAGTTAGCGAGGGGTCTCCTATACAGGTGTGGTTAGTTAGCGAGGGGCCTCCTGTACAGGTGTGGTTAGTTAGCGAAGGGTCTCCTATACAGGTGTGGTTAGTTAGCGAGGGGTCTTCTGTAAGGGTGGGGTGAGTTAGTGAGGGGTCTCCTGTAAGGGTGGGGTGAGTTAGTGAGGGGTCTCCTGTACAGGTGTGGTTTGTTAGCGAGGGGTCTCCTATACAGGTGTGGTTAGTTAGCAAGGGGTCTCCTGTACAGGTGTGGTTAGTTAGCGAGGGGTCTCCTATACAGGTGTGGTTAGTTAGCGAGGGGTCCCCTGTACAGGTGTGGTTAGTTAGCGAGGGGTCTCCCATACAGGTGTGGTTAGTTAGCGAGGGTTCTCCTATGCAGGTGTGGTTAGTTAGCGAGGGGTCTCCTGTACAGGTGTGGTTAGTTAGCGAGGGGTCTCCTATACAGGTGTGGTTAGTTAGCGAGGGGTCTCCTGTACAGGTGTGGTTAGTTAGCGAGGGGTCTCCCATACAGGTGTGGTTAGTTAGCGAGGGTTCTCCTATACAGGTGTGGTTAGTTAGCGAGGGGTCTCCTGTACAGGTGTGGTTAGTTAGCGAGGGATCTCCTATACAGGTGTGGTTAGTTAGCGAGGGGTCTCCTGTACAGGTGTGGTTAGTTAGCGAGGGGTCTCCTGTACAGGTGTGGTTAGTTAGCGAGGGATCTCCTATACAGGTGTGGTTAGTTAGCGAGGGGTCTCCCATACAGGTGTGGTTAGTTAGCGAGGGGTCTCCTATACAGGTGTGGTTAGTTAGCGAGGGGTCTCCTGTACAGGTGTGGTTAGTTAGCGAGGGATCTCCTATACAGGTGTGGTTAGTTAGCGAGGGGTCTCCTGTACAGGTGTGGTTAGTTAGCGAGGGGTCTCCTGTACAGGTGTGGTTAGTTAGCGAGGGATCTCCTATACAGGTGTGGTTAGTTAGCGAGGGGTCTCCTGTACAGGTGTGGTTAGTTAGCGAGGGGTCTCCTGTACAGGTGTGGTTAGTTAGCGAGGGGTCTCCTGTACAGGTGTGGTTAGTTAGCGAGGGGTCTCCTATACAGGTGTGGTTAGTTACATCAAAGAAGTCCAAAAAACCTCTCTATGTTGCCTTTATCGATCTAGAGGCCGCATACGACTGGATTCCAAGAAGTGCCCTATTCCAGTGCCTCGATATCCGCTTAAGATGTCCACGCCTGGTAGCTATCCTACGTGCATTATATACCAATACAAAAGCATACATCAAAGGATCCACTAACTTTTTTGATACTCTTGTAGGATGCAGACAAGGTGCCTTGGAATCACCTCTGATTTTCAATGTTTACATGGACTTTGTTGTCAAAGTTGCCAGGAGTGAAATAAGTAAATCCAACTCTGAGGCTGGTTTCAAAATCACCTACCGTATGCCCAATGAAATATCTCCGCGAAAGCTTTGTAAGAAAGCATCCTCCTATGGACATGTACAACTCACAGAGCTACTGTATGCTGATGATCAGGTCATATTCGTCAATTCACAAAAGAAATTGCAGAAGATGCTCACCATCTACGATGACACCTTTAGACAGTTTGGGTTGTAAATCTCATTTAAAAAGACAGAAACAATGGCCTTCAACGTGGATGAGCTGGTGATGGAGCTACCTAGTCTGGTGAGCATTGGCTCAAACCACCTTAAGAATGTCAGAAGCTTCAAGTATCTGGGGTATACGATAAACAACACTGAGAATAGCAGTCAATCTCCACATGCATGATTTGGTGCAGCATATCAGAAATGGAACGATCTCAAATATATTATGACTGATAGAAGGATTAGACTGTCAACCAGAGTAAAACTCCTCACCACTTGTATACAATCAAGGCTCCTGTATTGCGTACAGGCATGGAAGCTGACAGAGGAAGAGCTGGGAAAGGTGGAATTCATATGGCATAGTTTCTTATGAAAAATGGTTAGAGGAGGATTTGAACGAAAAAATGCTCCAGACCGGGCAGAACGTGAAGGAACTGATGTGGACTGGAGTTACAGGATTTCAAATGACCGACTACGTACCATCACAAATACATGCCCCATCCGTGACTTTTGTTTGGCTAAGCACTTTAAATATCTGGCACATATATGCAGGCTTGACAACAATGCCTTCCAGAAACAAGTACTATTTGATACCCTGACTCCGAGAACAATGTGGAATAGAATTGAAAAGATACTTCTCTACTTCTCATACCTTCTCTTCTCTACTTCTCTATTAGCATCCTCAAGGCAAACACTGAATTTGTAGTGCTCATTCTTGGCATGAAACCAAACTGTTGTTCACAAATGCTGACCTCTGCCCTTAGTCTAGCTTCCACTATTCTTTCCCATAACTTCATCGTATGGCTCATCAACTTTATCCTTCTGTAGTTGCCACAACTCTGCACATCTCCCTTGTTCTTAAAAATGGGCACCATCACACTGCTCCTCCATTCCTTCGGCATCCTCTCACTCTCTAAGGCCTTGTTGAATGTTCTTGTCAGAAAATCTACTGCTACCTCTCCTAGACACTTCCATACCTCCACTGGTATATCACCCTAACCCTAACCCTTCTGTATTCCTGTCCTGGATACCAAACCTGCGCATCACTTCTTCGTCCCCTCTGTTGCCTGCACCAACATGTCCATTGAAGTCTTCCCCAATGACCACTCTTTCACCTGTGGCGGTACTCTGCATCACTTCATCTAACTCACTCCAGAATCTCTCCTTCTCTTCGAGCTCGCATCCTGCCTGTGGGGCATAAGCACTAACAACATTGAACATTACACCTTCAATTTCTAACTTGAGACTCATCACTCTGTTTGACACTCTTTTCACTTCTAGAACTTTCCTGACCATCCCGTCCTTCAAGATTTCCACCTTCCTCCTCGGCATCATGTCCGCCAGCTCTCTACCTTTTCCTGTCATAGTTCCAATATTCAAAGTCCCTACTTTCAGTCCTAGACTCATGCCTTTCCTCTTCTCTCTCTGCCTACAGACACACCTCCCGCCTCTCCTTCTTCGATGTCTTCCACCAACAGTAGTCCAATTTCCACCAGCACCCTGATGGTTAACAGCACTGATGGCGGTTGTTGTTAACCCGGGCCTCGACCGATCCGGTATGAAATTTGTCTTTACGGTTTGCATTTTGTATTCTAGCAAAAGTTTTACGCCGGATGCCTTTCCTGTCGCAACCCTCTGTATTTATCTGGGCTTGGGACTGGCATGAGGGTGGGCACTTGTTTGTGCCCCCCTCACGGCTGCATTTTTAATGTCCAAAAGTAGCAGGTGTAAAATACACAGCACCTTCAAAAACATCTCACTGTAAGTACTAAACTAGAAAATACAAAACTTCAAAACATGTATTAAGTAAAACTAGATTTACTTCTTGCACAGGTCATCTTATTCAGGGAGTCCTCGGTTTACACTGGTCCCGACTGACATCGTTTTGTGGTTACAAACGCACCCCCCATAAAAATATAAAAAATAATATTTCTCGTCATTACGTAAACAAATACGAACTAGTTTCGGGCGTGAGGTGGAAGAATACGCTGTGTTGTGGTTGTGGGCCGAGGAAGACGGCGTCGCTTCCCTTCGCTCAGTCTCGGTACTGTAATAATATTACATAATTTAACGAGATGCAGCAAGCGTTGGCAACTTTTGAGGCCCAGGATTCCAACTTAGAAAGGTTCACTCGGGTTTCCAGAGGCACCATGGATTTGATGCAATGCTACAAGGAGATCTTGGATGAGAAGAGGTTGCTCTGTGTCCAGTCTAACCTGGAGCAGTATTTTAAGAAGGTCGAGAGGCCTGCAACAGATCCTGTACCCTCCACCTCAGGTGCATGTACTACTCCAGGCTCACCTGCCCCAGCTTCTCCAGCACAATAAGCCCGTCTCTCCCTCCCGCACTGTATTTCATTCTTGTGGTAAGGAATTGTTTTCTATTTTTTAAATACTTTATGTCATTAACTGTTACATTTTATTATAGCACTGTACGTACAGTACTTTTCAGTATATTTTATGTTATGTTCCGACTTACACTAAAAATCGGGTTACATCGCGTCTTAAAAATGGATCAGCGTCGTAAACCGAGGACTCCCTGTATAATGAAATTGTACATTTCAACTATCCCATGTCATTTTAAATTGATGAAATAGATTTTCCATGGGGTTTGTTAGTATTTAATATTTAATACACCAATTAGCATATGTTTTGGATAATATGCATGTAGCTAACAAAACGATATATGAGGAGGGGAGGAGCTATATCACACCACGGTGGAATCATGTACAATATTGTACTGCCATAGTAGTGCCACAGCAGGTTTTAACTGACATAAAATATTTGTCTATAATATGTGTATATATAAATAAATACATACAACAATGTACATACATACACATGCTTTTACATACATGTACACGTACATGTTATACATACGTGTGTGTGAAAGTGTGACAGTATAGCCTAATATAGCATGTATAGTTTATAATACATGTATATATATATATATATATATATATATATATATATATATATATATATATATATATATATATATATATATATATATATATATATATATATATAATATAGGACTATGTGTAAAGGCTATGTTACACCTAAGCAACTAGCGGCAACTAGCCAGTAGCCTGCACAGGCTACACTGCTGCGACAGTGCTGCCACGGGCTAGTTAATTATACAGATCTAGTCACTCCACAAGCATTATGTCCCGTACTCGATAGCTATAGACATTTTATGCAAAATTATAAAATCTTTTCACTAACAGGTTAATGGCTCAACGCTATATATAATGCTGGAGAGGTCTGAAATACAACATTATAAATATCCGGAGATAAATATAATGCGTCTCACAGTCTAAATTTAGATCTATAGATAATTTGTAAAGCAGGTTGTTACCAGAGTCATGGATTGTTGCTACAGTTGCAGCCTCTCCTGCAGGTTGTGCAAGGCATGTTTTTTTTCCTTGGCTCCGAGTCATTAGCATCCTTTTGGACTTTTTGATTTGAACGTTTGAGGAACTTTCTGATGTCCATTATTATTCTTGTACAGAATCCCGCTGTAACTCAGATCTCCTCGACCGTTTGTACAAATGATGATTTAATACATGTAGTTGTCATACCGGAAATTCCCGAGATCATGACAGGTTGACAACTGTTTTGGATGACATGTATAAGGGTATTTCCCCGGGAAGGGGGGGGGTTCCTCACATTGGATTTAAGACAGGGCTTAACAAAGTAATTTACAACAGATAATAACAACGTCTTTGTCAGTCCCTTGTCGAATATTAAGTTGCTCAACGATTTATGAGGCAAAATTAAGTGAGTAAACTATTCTCTGCTGATTAAAAAATGTGGGTAAACGCAGTTTACGTGCGTTTAGGCAGGACTACAGCACTGTCCCTAACCCCTAACCCCTAACCCTTAACAACCGCAACCACCTGTGCTTGAACACTAGGAAGACGAAGGAGATGGTGGTTGACTTCAGGAGAAGCACTCAAACACACACACACACACACACACACACACACACACACACTCACTAGTGAACATCCAGGGACAGGACATTGAGACAGTGGACAGTTTCAAGTACCTGGGGGTTCACCTTAACAATAAACTGGACTGGTCCCACAACACCAACGCCCTGTACAAGAAGGGCCAGAGTCGCCTCCACCTTCTGAGGAGACTCAGGTCCTTTGGAGTATGCAGACCTCTGCTCAGGACTTTTTATGACACTGTGGTAGCCTCTGCAATCCTCTACGCTGCCATCTGCTGGGCCCCGGGCAGCACAGAGCAGGACAGGAAGAGACTGAACAAGTTGGTCAGGAGGGCCAGCTCTGTCCTCGGCTGCCCACTGGACTCTGTGGAGGAGGTGAGTGAGAGGAGGATGGTAGCAAAGCTCACATCCATCCTGGTCAACAGCTCTCACCCACTGCACCAGACTGTAGAGAAGCTGAGTAGCTCCTTCAGTGGACGACTGAGACATCCTCAGTGCAGGAAGGAGCGCTACCACAGGTCGTTCATTCCCACCGCTGTCAGACTGTACAACGCCACTTTGTAACTGTCTGTGAAAATACCGGTTATGTGCAATAAAAACCCCGCCCACTTTAATCAACCACATCTACCCCACTGTGAACCATATCAACCCATCTACTCTGCACTCAGATACATTACACTTTAATATAGGCCAGTCTACAAAGTTGCTCCATTCTTTTCTTTTATTGTTTATTAATTTATACTATTTATGTATCTATTTATTTATTTACTTATATAATATATATGTATGTGTGTATGTTTGTACTTGTATCTATTTTTGCACCCCCTACTGATGGTACCTCAAGAGCCTGTAACAGTGAATTTCTCCATTGTGAGATTAATAAAGCTGTATCTTATCTTATCTTATCTTATCTTAACCCCTAACCCTAAAAAATTATATAAAAAAAAAAGTTGGGTGAGAAACATGTCCCTACAATTTGTGCCAAACCCACCTGGATGAAAACCATCAGCACCGAGCCCAGGACATGAACCCAGGATGGCCTTGCTGTGAGGCGCTCATGTTGACCACTACGCCGCAATGCCACGTTTCAATTTGCATTGAATTTTTACATTATAAATAATTATAAATAATTGTGAACAAAACCAGAGGCTCACTGGTGATTACTGCTTCTTCTTCTTGGCTGTGTGAAATGTTTGCACTGCTTATTGGAACTACATTGGGCTCTGCATGATGCATATCCATAAAGTGTGTGTTTCGAGGTCGGTAGGTTGAGATGCGTGTGATTTGAATTTGATTGTGTTGTCCCGGGTGGCCTGAGGGCAGTTCCTCCGCTCTGAGTTTCTATTCACTCCCCGGTTGCGTTTTGTGAAGCGTCCGTGACGTCACGGAGGGAGGACGCACACTCACCAGAACAGCCAGCGGGGGAATGGGCGTGGCTGTCACATGCGCATTCGTTGCTGATTGGCTGTCGCCCGGAGGCGGCTCGAGTGTCGACAATCTGGTGTTTGAAATGGTTGACGTATCCGCAGTCAGCTGGTGCAGTGTCTCTGGACTTGAAAGCGCGTGGAGGGTCTGACCGTGCGCCGGATTTCGGGAGAACTCAAAGCAGCAACGCCCTGCGCCGCCAGGCCCGTGATAACCGGCACGCAGCGGGCTGCAGACAATTCTATAAATACACGACAATTCTACGCGAGTCTACGGCGCAATTCAAACAGTGAGTTATTTTATTATAGCACGAGCACGTGATCTTTTATAATAAACATTATGGACATGAAATACTGAAAATGTCTTAAAGTGTCCCTTACATCTCAATTTTATTTATTATTACTTTAGATCAGCGAGATGGTTTATTATAGTCAACACCTAGATCTCCTTAATATTATTATTGTTATTGTTGTTGTTGTTGTTTTTATTACTTGAATTTAGTTACAATAGTTTATTATATATTAGGCACGTGTGCTGAAAATTATTATTATTGTTATTATTTGTTGATTTATTATTTAAGAGTAATTTAAATTATATTATTTTAATAATATTTCCATTAAAGGCATCATATTTTGGACCCAGCTACAGGATATACATTTAAATTTACATTTATAGAATTTAACAGAAGAGGGGCAGTGGTGGTCTAGTGGTATAGTGCGCTGGATCACTGATCCAAAGGTTGGGGGTTCGAGTCCCACTCTCCACAAGGTTGTCACTGTCCTCCCAGTGCAGCTAACTGGGTTATCAAAGGCGGGCCATGTCTCTCACTGTCTATGGTGAGAGGCATGTAAAAGAACCATTGCTGACTTTCGTAAAGAGTAGGCTGCAAAGTCGTCAGCGTGTTTCTGTCCCTTGCTAAAAAGGGTTGTGACAGGAAGGGCATCCGACGTAAAAAAAAAAAAAAAAAAAAACCTCTGCCAAATCTGTGGCGACTCCTGAGTAAAAGGGAAAAAGCCGAAAGGAAGACAGACAGAATTTAACAGAAGCTCTTACCCAACAGAAGCTTTAAAATCTGTGTGTGTGTGTGTGTGTGTGTATGAGTGTGCGCGTGTGCGTTTGCGTGTGTGTGTGTGTGTGTGTGTGTGTGTGTGTGCGTGCGTGTGTGTGCGTGCGTGTGTGTGTGTGCATGAGTGCGTGTGTGTGTGTGAGTGTGCATGTGTGTGAGCGTGAGTGCGAGTGTGTGAGTGTGTGTGCGTGAGTGCGTGTGTCGGTGCGCTCGTGTGTGCGCGCGCGTGTGTGTGTGTGTGCGCGTGTGCGTGTGTGTATGAGTGTGCGTGTGTGTGTGTGCGTGTGTGCATGTGAGTGCGTGTGTGTGTGTGTGTGTGTGTGTGCGTGAGTGTGTGTGCATGAGTGCGTGTGTGAGTGTGTGTGTGTGTGTGAGCGTGAGTGCATGTGTGTGTGTGTGTGTGTGTGTGAGAGTGTGCGTGAGTGTGTGTGTGAGTGTGCGCGTGTGCGTGTGTGTGTGCGTGTGTGTGCGCGTGTGTGTGTGCGTGTGTGCGTGTGTGTGTGTGCATGCGTGTGTGTGCGTGTGTGTGTGTGCGCGTGTGTGTGTGCGTGTGTGTGTGTGTGTGCGTGACTGCGTGTGAGCGTGTGAGCGTGTGTGTGTGTGTGTAAAGCACACTGCTAATTGAAGTACTGCCGGAAAAGGTAAATTTTCAGCCATCATTTGGAGATACCCGGTGACTCAGCTGTCCACATCCAGAGGAAGTTGATTGCGCCACCTTGGAGGCCAAACAGGGATCGATTTCGATGTATTTTTCTCTCGTCCCTCGGTAGAGGGAGGGCTCAGTCTCGCAGTGCTCCTGGCAGGAGTGTGTGACAGTAATCTAGTCTGAAGATGAGCGGCCTCAGTGGAAAGAAACGGACGAATCCTTCAGATGATAAAGAGAAGAAATGGACATGATTCCTTGAGTCCTGAGGGTGGACAACAGAGCGTTGTAGTGGATGTAAAGAGAAGAAGGTGTTGAGAGACAGTCTGGAGTACTGTGGAAGGGATTGGATCCAGTGAGCAGGTGGTAGGTATCACAGGAGTCCTGGAGTTGGAGCGGGACTCAATGTCTGACAGATTTGTTTCATCTTCTCATCATAGAAACTGCAGGAACGGAAGAAAAGAAATTCACAAAAAAAGACACGTGATGACTTTATTGACCTGTTTTTTGTTTTGTTTTGTTTTGTTTTTGTTTTTTTTGCTTAAAAGCTTCTTATTCTGATTCTACAGCACGCAGGGTTTTTCAACTTGAAATATTCAGCCACCGTTCCATTAGCATTCATGTACTCACTTTCCAAACCACTCAATCCCACTGCTATGGTCACAGGGGCCATCGCAGGGCCAACACTCACACAACTATTCACACTCACACTCACAACTAGGGGAGATTTGGAAAAGCCACTTATCATACTGTGCGTGGTTTTGGACTGTGGGACGAAACCGGAGAATGGTTCTTTTACATGCACCTCCCACCATAGACAGTGAGAGACACGGCCGGCCTTTGATAACCCAGTTAGTGCACTGGGGGGACAGTGACAACCTGGTGATAGTGGGGCTTGAACGCTAATCAAGGAAATAATTAAATATTTACAGCGTTGTGCAGAAGTGTCGGTGCTGTGGATGTTATTACAAAGAGATGTTGATGATGGGGGTGTGTCGTGGGAGCCAATAAGAATCAGGCACCCCGTGACCCTAACAGCAGGAGTGAGGGGTTTGGAACATGGGGGAGCGAGTGAATGAGTGAGGGAGTGAGCGAGTGAACGAGTGCATGAGTGAGTGAGCGAGTGAGTGAACGAGTGCATGAGTGAGTGAGCGAGTGAGTGAACGAGTGCATGAGTGAGTCAGCGAGTGAGTGAGCGAGTGCATGAGTGAGTGACCGAGTGCATGAGTGAGTGAGCGAGTGAGTGAGCGAGTGCATGAGTGAGTGAGCGAGTGCATGAGTGAGTGAGCGCATGAGTGAGTGAGCGAGTGCATGAGTGAGTGAGCGAGTGCATGAGTGCGTGAGCGAGTGCGTGAGCGAGTGCATGAGTGAGTGAGCGAGTGCATGAGTGAGTGAGCGAGTGAGTGAGCGAGTGCATGAGTGAGTGAGCGAGTGCATGAGTGAGTGAGCGAGTGAGTGAGCGAGTGCATGGTGAGTGGCGAGTGCATGGTGGTGGCGCATGAGTGAGTGGCGAGTGCATGGTGGTGGCGAGTGCATGAGTGCGTGGCGGTGCGTGGCAGTGCATGAGTGAGTGGCGAGTGCATGAGTGAGTGGCGAGTGGTGGCGAGTGCATGAGTGAGTGGCGAGTGCATGAGTGAGTGGCGAGTGCATGAGTGAGTGGCGGTGGTGGCGGTGAGTGGCGAGTGCATGGTGAGTGGCGAGTGAGTGGCAGTGCATGGTGAGTGGTGGCGAGTGCATGAGTGAGTGAGTGAGTGCATGAGTGAGTGAGCGAGTGAGCGAGTGCATGAGCGAGTGAGCGAGTGAGTGAGCGAGTGCATGAGCGAGTGAGCGAGTGCATGAGCGAGTGCATGAGCGAGTGAGCGAGTGAGTGAGCGAGTGCATGAATGAGCGAGTGCGTGAGTGAGCGAGTGCATGAGTGAGTGAGCGGGTGCATGAGTGAGTGAGCGAGTGCATGAGTGAGCGAGTGAGCACGTGAGTCAGCGAGTGAATGAGTGAGCGAGTGAATGAGTGAGTGAACGAGTGAGTGAGTGAACGAGTGAATGAATGAGTGAGTGAGCGAGTGAATGGGTGCGTGAGTGCATGAGCGAGTGAATGAGTGAGTGAGTGAGTGAGCGAGGGAATGAGTGCGTGAGTGCATGAGCGAGTGAATGAATGAGTGAGCGAGCGAGTGAATGAGTGAGCGAGTGAATGAATGAGTGAGTGAGTGAGCGAGTGAACGAGTGAGTGAGCGAGTGAATGAGTGAGTGAGCGAGTGAATGAGTGAGTGAGTGCATGAGCAAGTGAATGAGTGAGTGAGCGAGGGAATGAGTGCGTGAGTGCATGAGCGAGTGAATGAATGAGTGAGCAAGCGAGTGAATGAGTGAGCGAGTGAATGACTGAGCGACTGAATGAGTGAGCGAGTGAATGAGTGAACGAGTGAGTGAGCAAGTGAATGAGTGAGCGAGCGAATGAGTGCGTGAGGGAGTGAGTGATTGAGCAAGCGAGCGAGTGCGTGAGTGCGCGAATGAGTGAGTGAGTGAGCAAGTGCATGAGTGAGCGAGTGAGTGAATTAGTGAGCGAGTGAGTGCATGAGTGAGTGAGTGAGAGAGTGAACGAGTGAGCGAGTGAGTGCATGAGTGAGTGAGTGAGTGAGTGAGTGAGCGAGTACATGAGTGAGCGTGTGAGCGCGTGAGTGAGCGAGTGAATGAGTGAGCGAGTGAATGAGTGAGCGAGTGAGTGAATGAGTGAGCGAGTGAGCGAGTACATGAGTGAGCGACTGACCGAGTGAATGAGTGAGTGAGCGAGTGAGTAAACGAGTGAGTGAACGAGTGAGCGAGTGAGTGTGCAAGTGAGTGAACGAGGGAGCGAGTGAGCGAGCGAGCGAGCGAGTGAATGAGTGAGCGAGTGAGTGCATGAGTGAGCGAGTGAATGAGTGCGTGAGTGAGTGAGTGATTGAGCGAGCGAACGAGTGAGCAAGTGAGTGAGCGAGTGCGTGAGTGAGCGAGTGCGTGAGTGAGCGAGTGAATGAGTGAGAGAGTGAATGAGTGAGCGAGTGAGTGCATGAGCGAGTGAATGAATGAGTGAGTGAGCGAGGGAATGAGTGCGTGAGTGCATGAGCGAGTGAATGAATGAGTGAGCGAGTGAATGAGTGAGCGAGTGAATGAGTGAGCGAGTGAATGAGTGAACGAGTGAGTGAGCGAGTGAATGAGTGAGCGAGCGAATGAATCAGCGAGCGAGTGCATGAGTGAGCGAGTGAATGAGTGCGTGAGTGAGTGAGTGATTGAGCAAGCGAGCGAGTGCGCAAGTGAGTGAGTGAGCAAGTGCATGAGTGAGCGAGTGAGTGAATGAGTGAGCGAGTGAGTGCATGAGTGAGCGAGTGAGAGAGTGAACGAGTGAGCGAGTGAGTGCATGAGTGAGTGAGTGAGTGAGTGAGTGAGTGAGCGAGTACATGAGTGAGCGTGTGAGTGAGCGCGTGAGTGAGCGAGTGAATGAGTGAGCGAGTGAATGAGCGAGCGAGTGAATGAGCGAGTACATGAGTGAGCGAGTGAATGAGCGAGTGAGCGAGTGAATGAGTGAGTGAGCGAGTGAGCGAGTGAGTGTGCGAGTGAGTGAACGAGTGAGCGAGTGAGTGAGCAAGCGATCGAGTGAATGAGTGAGCGAGTGAGTGCATGAGTGAGCGAGTGAATGAGTGCGTGAGTGAGTGAGTGAGTGATTGAGCGAGTGAGCGAGTGTGCAAGTGAGTGAGCGAGTGCGTGAGTGAGCGAGTGAATGAGTGCGTGAGTGAGTGAGTGATTGAGCAAGCGAGCGAGTGCGCGAGTGAGTGAGTGAGCAAGTGCATAAGTGAGCGAGTGAGTGAATGAGTGAGCGAGTGAGTGCATGAGTGAGCGAGTGAGAGAGTGAACGAGTGAGCGAGTGAGTGCATGAGTGAGTGAGTGAGTGAGTGAGTGAGTGAGTGAGCGAGTACATGAGTGAGCGTGTGAGTGAGCGCGTGAGTGAGCGAGTGAATGAGTGAGCGAGTGAATGAGCGAGCGAGTGAATGAGCGAGTACATGAGTGAGCGAGTGAATGAGCGAGTGAGCGAGTGAATGAGTGAGTGAGCGAGTGAGCGAGTGAGTGTGCGAGTGAGTGAACGAGTGAGCGAGTGAGTGAGCGAGCGATCGAGTGAATGAGTGAGCGAGTGAGTGCATGAGTGAGCGAGTGAACGAGTGAGTGAGTGAGTGAGTGATTGAGCGAGTGAGCGAGTGCGCAAGTGAGTGAGCGAGTGCGTGAGTGAGCGAGTGCGTGATTGAGCGAGTGCATGAGTGAGCGAGTGAATGAGTGAGCGAGTGAATGAGTGAGAGAGTGAACGAGTGAGCGAGTGAGTGCATGAGTGAGCGAGTGAGCGAGTGAATGAGTGAATGAGTGTGTGAGCGAGTGAGCGAGTGAATGAGTGAATGAGTGAATGAGTGTGTGAGTGAGCGAGTGAGTGAATGAGTGAATGAATGAGTGAATGAGCGAGTGAGAGAGTGAATGAGCGAGTGAGAGAGTGAATGAGTGAGTGAGTGTTTTGGTTAGCAAAAAGGTCCTGAATTTGAGTCCCGAGTTCAGCGAGCGTGTTTCTTTGTGGAGTCTGCACGTTCTCCTCGTGCTTGTGAGAGTTTCCTCCTACAGTCCAAAAACATGCACATTAGACTTGATCAATTGTTCCAGACTGCCCCTAAGTGTAAGTGAGAGTTGGATGGTATTGTGTGTGTGTGTGTGTGTGTGTGTGTGTGTGTGTGTGTGTGTGTGTGTGTGTGTGTGTGTGTGTTGGCCCTGTGATGGAATTTACTGTTCAGGTTTTACCCCGCCTTCATACAGGGTTGGTGGCGATAGGCTCCAGCTTACCCATGACCCTAGAAGGATAAAATGGTTCTGGGAAATAAATGAGTGGATTGTAAGATAGGACGGGTGAATGTGGACTGGTCGAGTGAGGCCTCTGTGATGTTGTCTGCAGAGTCATTGTCCTCGGTTCCTCTCTTGATATCAGTAATATATTTCTTGGTTTTTGTGATATTCCAGAAGAGGGTATATCAGGGCACTGTGCAGTGTGCAGGGTTATTTCCTCCTCGTCTGAAATCTTAACATCCCCGGTAACGGACGAGTGAAGAGAAGGAATGTTGCCCGGTGAGAAAATCTCGATTTCAGCATCAGAGACGGTTTATTTGGAAAAGGAGGCTGGTATGATAAAAATAAAAATAAATATATAAAGTATCACTTCTATGTATGATGCGATCTTTCTGCTTGTAAATGGTTCTGCTAGTCTACGGATGGTCACATGACATAAAGCTGAGCCGACTCACTTTACATGAAGCTTAAAACAGCCAATCAACGCTTACAATATGTGAGGCGCTCAATACCGAAAGTAGTGCACTTGCTGAAAGTAGTTTATTTGCTCAATACAAAGCTCGGGTTGTACGGTCTTCCGGTCTTTTAAGTGCGCAAGGGCGCCTTTGAACTCGTTTAGTACTCAGCCTGCACTGATGTCAATCACTGATGTGAATCAGCAGAGCAGAGACTTCTCTTTCTTGAGTTCTCATTCATTTTACAACTCTCTTTGCTGAACTGAGTATGCATAGTAGATTGTGCCGATCTGAGCAGATAGTTAATTCATCTCTGTGTGTGTGTGTGTGTGTGTATATATATATATATATATATATATATATATATATATATATATATATATATATATATATATATATATATATATATATATATATATATATATATATATATATATATATATATATATATATATATACACAGTGATACCTCTGCTCACGAACATAATTGGTTCCCAGAAAGTGTGTGTGAGGCTTAAAAGTTCGTTTTCCGAACATTTATTTCCCATAAGAAACCATTAAAATGAGAATAATCCGTTCCCAGGTCCCCATAAAACATAATTTTCTACTAAATAAGCCTTAAAACTACACAAAAATATACCTTATTTTATGTATAATAAATGTGCTATTGTATTGTAATTAAAGAAATAAACTGTACTGTATAATAAAGTCGTTTTATTTACCTTTGTGATGGTAGTTGATGGCTTGATGGAATGGAGTGGGAGGAGGAGGGAGGGAGGGACTTACTGTTTGGAAGGAGAGTTTGGAAACACCCTTAGCCACACACGCACCCTTAATAGCTTCCTTGTTCTTAAGGATGGGAGCAATGGTAGACTTAGCGTACTGGTACTGGGACGCTGAGTCACACAAACGCACACCTCGTTCGTGTTTTTCAATGATCTCCGCCTGTGGTGGGGTCTTTTTCGGTCCCATAATAGCAAAAGTACACTCAATATGGTCCAAAATGTCTATCAAACACAAACCACTTCCGCACTCAAAGAAAGGGGGTGACGAACTGTGACGCCGTGAGCGTGCGTCAGCTTCTCGTGGCCGCCACCGCGGCGCTGTTCGACCGCGTGGTTTGATTTGTCCGCCGAAAACTAGTTCGTCAGCAGAGACTATATGCTCGCAAATTTAATGTTCTTGAGGCGAAAAGTTCGTGAGCTTAAGCGTTCGTCAGCGGAGGTTTTACTGTATATATAACTGAACTGGGAAGAAGGAGGGGCAGGTTTGTAAACAATGGATGCAGCGTCATGACGTCAGCGTACTACGTAGGTACGTCTGAACTCAAAATTTGACTTTTTTTTTTTTTGAAAAAAAAAAAAAAGTAAAAGTGAAAAAACGTAAAACGGATGAACGTAAGTCAGGGAGCGTCTGTACACACACACACACACACACACACACACACACACACACACACACACACACACACACACAAATTCTTAAAAATCCATTTTCAAGGCTGGATTTTCCAGAAAAACTAGATACCGTATGGAGGAGTTGAGGAAGTGGAGGTAATGTTTATGCTTGTTACAGTTGGCTCAGCACCAGTACACTGGGAATGTCCACCAGGGAAAGTGATGATGCAATGCTCAGAGTTACTGGCAGGCATGTGTGAACCGCCTTTTTTGTCTGCAGTGCCACAGCTTGTTCTGTTGTGGTTTTGTGTATTGTTGATGTTTTGTATAATGTCAGTGTGATAGTGCTGGTAGTACAAGGTGGATTACGTCCGGTAAGTCCCACTGAAGGCCCAGGTTCCAAATGCACAGCCTGCAACCGATACATAGACAAAAGTTTATATACACTCAAGCATAACGCTCCTGTGTTTCTTGATGTCTAAACTCCAGGTTTTGCTCCGCTTTTGCTGTTATAATAAATTTCTCTCTGCTATGAAGGATCTTCCCGGGATTTTGGGGTGTGGGCTGAGGGGACTCACCCACAACAGCATTGTTAAGGTTGGGCACTGATGTCAGGCGGAGACACCAGGGAAAGTTGGCATTTTGGTGTATAGGTAGTGTTGGACTGCCGACCACATTCGGTTCTGATCAACTGGGTGTAAGTCGGGTCTGTACATGTATTATTACTAGTATGTACTGTATACTGGGCCTTTCTAAAGGTTTGCGTCAAAAATTTGCTTTCCCTTTGTTTAGACATTAGTATATGGAGAAGGAGGAGGACTAGTGCACATGTATTTTCTGGTGGGAGTTGGCACCATCACATTGAAAATATTGTTAAAAAGACTTCAAAAATGATTGGATCATTGAGAAAATTTAAGTTTCTGCTTATCAGAACCACTTTATCGAAAATATATACAGTATTGATCAGACCACATTTAGAGTATGCATGTGAGGTTTGGGATGGGTGTTCCATTGAACAAGCCAATTAATTAGAAAAATTGCAGCTCGAAGCGGCTCGTATTGTTACTGGTCTACCGAGATATGCTTCTTCAAATTCACTATACAGTGATACCTCAGCTCACGAACATAATTGGTTCCCAGAAAGTGTGTGTGAGGCGAAAAGTTCGTCTTCCGAACATTTATTTCCCATAAGAAACCATTAAAATGAGAATAATCCGTTCCCAGGTCCCCATAAAACATAATTTTCTACTAAATAAGCCTTAAAACTACACAAAATATACCTTATTTTATGTATAATAAATGTCTATTGTATTGTAATTAAAGAAATAAACTGTACTGTATAATAAAGTCGTTTTATTTACCTTTGTGATGGTAGTTGATGGCTTGATGGAATGGAGTGGGAGGAGGAGGGAGGGAGGGACTTACTGTTTGGAAGGAGTGTTTGGAAACGCCTACTGTTTGGAAACACGCATAGCCACACACGCACCCTTAATAGCTTCCTTGTTCTTAAGGATGGGAGCAATGGTAGACTTAGCGTACTGGTACTGGGACGCTGAGTCACACAAACGCACACCTCGTTCGTGTTTTTCAATGATCTCCGCCTGTGGTGGGTCTTTTTTGGTCCCATAATAGCAAAAGTACACTCAATATGGTCCAAAATGTCTATCAAACACAAACCACGTCCGCACTCAAAGAAAGGGGGTGACGAACTGTGACGCCGTGAGCGTGCGTCAGCTTCGTGGCGCTGTTCGACCGCGTGGTTTGATTCGTCCGCCGAAAACTAGTTCGTCAGCAGAGACTATATGCTCGCAAATTTACTGTTCTTGAGGCGAAAAGTTCGTGAGCTTAAGCGTTTGTCAGCGGAGGTTTTACTGTATTTTGAAACTGGTTGGGACTCGCTCTCAGAACGAAGGCGTATTTGTAAATTATCGTTATTTTATAAGATTCATACTGGCATTGCGCCACGTTTTCTTTATGATCTACTTACTCCTGAAGTGGGATCCCGAACCGATTACAAATTAAGAAACCGCGATAATTACAGTCAGCCCAGTACAAAATTAAAATATTCATCCCTCTCCTTTTACCCATCAACTGTTAAAATGTGGAATAATATCCCTTTAGCGACTAGAAATTGTGACTCTGTTGTTTCATTCAAGTCTGATATTCATGTAAAGAAAATGTGTGCACCCGTGTATTTTTCATATGGAAAAATAAAATTAAATATTTTACATACTAAATGAAGACACATGTCCAGTTCCCTCAATTATGACTTATTTAGAATCCGTGTAAAAACTGACGCACGCTGTGAGTGCGGTGATAACTGTGAAAATGCCTTTCACTATTTTCTTGAATGTCCTTTGTACATTATTCAAAGAAATCATATGCTGACAACTTTAGAAAATATTGTTCAACTCTATCAATGTATTTTCAAGCTAATGCGTCTGGGGGAGGAGTCATGTTCATGGTTCAAGGAATCATGAGTCGACTCCAGAGCATTGGAGTCGTTGTTCGGCTCAAACAATAGGAAGAGTACAGGATGGATATATACAATGGTACCTCGACTTACGAGTGTCCCTAATAACGAGTTTTCCATGATACGAGCTTCAATCCCACCAAAAATCTGCACCATCCAATCAGCAAATGTCCGACTTACGAGCTCTGCTGGGGAAATGGCTTTTTCGGACTGATTAGCCTCGTATTCTTCCGCGTGTTTTCCTCTACACTCCGTGAATGCCTTGTGCGGTGCTTCAATTATTTTCTGTGATGCCCCCTATAGGAAGAAAAAAAACCCATTCCAACCCCCCCCCCCCCCCCCCAAGCACCCTACACGCTACTATAAATAGTGTTTACTGCACGGCATATTGTTTCCTCGGTGCTTTTTTCCCTACACCATAGTGAACAGTGAGAGCACCACTGCCACCTACTGTAGAGGATGTGCAATCACAATTACAAAGCTGGTCTAGCAGTATGTTTAAAAAAGCATGTTTCCCAGGGTCATATGTGCCAATTAGCCTCGTATTCTTCCGCGTGTATTCCTCCGCTCTCCTTTCCATGGCAGTATTAGCAGCGTGTACGCACACAAAAGTTTTTCTTTTCTGTGGTTCGGATTTTGTGACTTTTTTAGTCTTATTTTTATTGTGCATATCCCAGTGTTTCTAAGATGGGTTGTAAGAAGGTGGCTGATGTATTCAAGAGAAGAAAATTGAAATTGATAATTGTCAGGTTATAGGCGTTTGGGAGGGGTTGGAACGGATTAATTGGTTTTCTATTGTTTCCGATGGGAATTTCTGTTTCATCTAACGAACATTTCCACTTACGAGCTCGCCCTGGGAACGGATTAATTTCGTAAGTGGATGTACCATTCCACTGTATATTAATAAATAAATACATGTGCATGGTTTAGCCCATTTGATCCTCACAAATGGACTTGAATCAGCTTGGCTCGGCTGAAGCTATTCACCTGCATGATACCCAAGTATACAAGATATTAATTTTTTTTTTGTCATGGGTCAAATACACGTTTTCAAGAGCACAACAACAGTGTCTTCAAAATTTAGATCCGATCTACACACAAGATCAGCATCAATCCATGAATTTCTAATGAATACTGACACTCCACCACGATGTCTTCCAAAGCGTTTGGTTTTCTCTCTGAAACAAGTAAATGATCGAAAACTGGGCAAAACGTTTTCAAAGTCGTCCTTGCCTCTTGCAAAAGATTCACAGAAGGCGATAACATCATATCGACTGCAGAATTCTTTTACCTGTGAGGATGGAGTGTCATATTTACGAAGTCCTTCAATATTCCATGAAAGAATACTGATCTGTGAGGGGCCTTGGCCGCCACTTCAACTGCTGACGGTGTTGTTTTCCCTGGGGTTCATGATTGGAGGAGCTTCCCCTGACACACTAGAGTTACTTCCGGGTCCAAGCAAGTGGCTCCATGAGGCGCTATCAGACAGCGGGGGATCAGAAGCCGATTTATTTCTACGGGTAATGTGCACAACTTTGTCAGTTTCTCTATCATACATAAAGACTTCCCCATCCATGATCAACTTGTTCAAACACATTTTAGTTTTTTTTTCCTGCTTTTAAGGCTTCACTGAACAAAGGCGATCGTGCTCGCCGATCTTCACGAATCTTCAATGGAAAGTCCTCCGTCACCCACGATCCAGAGTCCCTGTCGAGACTTTTTCTCGCTTTAATGAACACATTGCTTTTATCTTTGGACAGCTGGAATTTAGCTATGATAGGAGAGCCTTTCTTTCCGGGTTTAATCGATGTGCTCTTACTATGACTACGTCATCCACGTTATCGAGACGCAATGTTTGTTTCAGGAATTCGCGCACGACCTCCTCCGACTTATCCCAACTTTCACCCTTCTCTCCATTTACACTGTGGAAAATCAGGTTGTCTCTGCACTCCAGATCTTCTGGTTTCTCCACCATGCTGTTCACGGTTCATCTCAGCTGTGTGTTCTCCTCTTGTAGGCTTTGTATTGTTCGACTGAACTCTGATTTATTCCCCTGTCTTCTGGACTTGTGTATCTCTGGGTAAGTGACGTCAGTTCGGATTTTATGTCCGTTAAAACCTTCAGCATGTCAGAACTTTCCGTGTTTTGAAGGATTAGTTGAATTGCACGAGTCTGTGTTTGTTCAAGCCTACTGTACTCTGGTTTCTGGGGCTCGAGGCCTTCACTTGCTCAGGAGGTCTGGGATTTGACTCGACGTCGCCATATGCGACAAGCAAAGTGCTAAACAAAATTAATAGTCTTAAGCACTTTCTAACACTGACAGCACTGACATACAGACATTTTCTACTTCTTTTGCACTTATCTGGTTGCATAAAACATCCTATTTTGCCTCTATATTGCTGTAAAGATATCCCCATAGCGCGAGCCTGAAAGACACCTCTGCATCACAGCTGTTTCTCTCTAGCCACGCCCACACCATGTTGCCCCTCCGCATTTATCCGGGTTTAGCGCTGTGAGTTCGACACTGGCTATAGTGTATTTATTCTGATTATTTAATCTGTTTGTAGATGGCACTGTGGTATGAACTTCAGCAGCTGGAGTCGGGATATCTGGACCAAATCGGCCAGCTATACAATGATGCGTTCCCCATGGAGATTCGGCAGTATCTCGGCCAGTGGATTGAAAGCATTGACTGGTGAGGAATGATTATCACTCTTTGTAAACCTGGCTGGTTTTTTTTGTTTTTTTTTTTCTGATGTAGACTCTGTATTTAGAAAGGATGTTATGAATAACGTTGTGTGTTGAGGGAACTACAGGCATATTAAATTGTTCACACTGTAAGTTTTGATTAAACCGGTTTCTCTTGCTCACTCGGATGGTTGCCCAAATCTCTGGGTACTTCAAAGAACCATCTTTTAATCAAAGGATAACAGCATGTTCCATTTAAATCCTTCTTTATTTTTTGGTAATTAAGTGTTATTATTCTGGAGGAAGTAACATCACATTAAACCACATCACATATAATTTCTGTAATAATACAACTACACCCTTAGTACGCAGTACAAGTCAGCACAGTATAACTTCTAATCCAAATATAATCTAAAGTTGCAGCTGTGATTAAAAAAACCCAAAATGTTCTCCCACCAGACTTGGATTTTTCCTTCTTGTGAAGTTATTCTGCTGTGAAAATCAGGAACTTGGGCAACATCCAACTTGTGTGTTGTTATTCCATTAATTAAAAAAAAAAAAAAAAAAAAAAATATATATATATATATATATATATATATATATATATATATATATATATATATATATATATATATATATATATATATGTTTGTGTGTTACACCACTTAAGAATGCTAATTGGTTGCAAAATCATAATCAAGGATATAAAAGCACATTTCCATGACACATGAAAGCTTAACTAGCAGCAAGAAAAACATATAGAGGACAAACATAAAATAATAAAAACAAATAAACAAATAAGAAAATAATTTGTTAATTTTTCTCCTGTGGTTGACTTGCATGCTGGAGATGGGGGTTGCAGTCCAATTATTATCTTTACACTCCCTCAATACTTTACTTTCATCTTTACACTGACTGTAAACTTTACTACATTTACAGCATTTAGCAGAAGCTCTTATCCAGAATGACAGAATAGCTTTAAAATCTCTATCAGTCAATATATTCTTACACTGGTTTGTGAGAACACAGAGTAAATGTACCATCAGCCAAACTCAGTCCGTAGGTGTTGTGTGTGTTTGAAAACAGTATAGTGCTTAATCTAAGTACTGCTGAAAAAGGTAAGTTTTGTGACACCGGGAGCATTTTAGTCGGACCCAAAGATGCAGGCGACCAAATACGATGATCCAATGACTTTTATTGAACACAGGGCAGGCACTGGAGTATGGGAAATCGTGATCTTCGTAGAAGTGAGAGGAAACATGAAAACCAAAATCGCTAGGAGAAATATCAAAGCAGGAGCTGGTCGAGCACGGAGCTGGGAACCAGGAGCCAGAGAGATTACTGAGAGACAAGATCAGACATAGGGAACAATCTTCTGGCGCTGGGGGAGCGCGCCGCTCATCTTTATAGCTCGTTGATAGCTGAGTGGAATCAGGTGCGCTCCCTGGATTCCTCCTGTGTGTGACCACCATGACAAAGAAAATTGTGTACAAAGGAAGAGGTTAGCTAAGAAGAAGTGGGACATTGAGAGGACTGAAGAGAGTAAACAGGAGTACAGGGAGACACAGCGTCAGGTGAAGGTAGCAGTGTCAAAGGTCAAACAGAGGGCGTATGATGACTTGTATGACAGGTTGGACAGTAAGGAGGGAGAAAATGATTTATACAGGTTGGCACAGCAGAGAAATAGAGATGGAAAGGACGTGCAGCAAGTTCGAGTGATTAAGGACAGAGAGGGAAACGTATTGACTGATGACAGAAGTGTGCTGGGAAGATGGAAAGAGTAATTTGAAGAGCTGATGAATGAGGAAAATGAGAGAGAGAAAAGGGCAGAAGAGGTGACCGTTGAGGACCAGGAAGTAGCAAAGATTAATAAGGGTGAAGTGAGGAGGACATTGAAGAGGATGAAGAATGGAAAGGCAGTTGGCCCTGATGACATACCGGTGGAGGTATGGAAGTGTCTAGGAGAGGTAGCAGTAGATTTCCTGACAAGAACATTCAACAAGGTCTTAGAGAGTGAGAGGATGCCAGAGGAATGGAGACGTGTGATGGTGCCCATTTTTAAGAACAAGGGAGACGTGCAGAGTTGCGGCAACTATAGAGGGATAAGTTGATGAGCCATATGATGAAGTTATGGGAAAGAATAGTGGAAGCTAGACTAAGGGCAGAGGTCAGCATTTGTGAACAACAGTTTGGTTTCATGCCAAGAAAGAGCACCACAGATGCAGTGTTTGCCTTGAGGATGTTAATAGAGAAGTTTTGCATTGTGCCTTTGTGGATCTGGAGAAAGCATATGACAGGGTGCCAAGAGAAGAACTGTGGTATTGTATGAGGAAGTCTGGAGTGGCAGAGAAGTATGTTAGAGTGGTGCAGGACATGTATGAGAGATGTAAGACAGAGGAACGGTGAGGTTACAGGGAGAAGAGATAAGGAAGGTGGAGGATTTTAAGTACTTAGGGTCAACAATCCAGAGCAATGGAGAGTGTGGAAAAGAAGTGAAGAAGCGTGTGCAGGCAGGTTGGAATGGTTGGAGAAAAGTGTCCAGAGTGATGTGTGATAGGAGGGTATCGGCAAGAATGAATGGAAAAGTGTACAAGACGGTGATGAGGCCAACGATGTTGTATGGTTTAGAAACCGTGGCACTGGGGAAAAGACAGGAGGCAGAGCTGGAGGTAGCAGAGATGAAAATGTTGAGGTTCTCTTTGGGAGTAACGAGGATGGATAGGATCAGGAATGAGCACATCAGAGGGACAGCACATGTAAGACGTTTTGGAGACAAAGTCAGAGAGGCTAGATTGAGATGGTTTGGACATGTACAGAGGAGGGATAGTGAGTATGTTGGTAGTAGGATGCTGAGGTTGGAAATACCAGGCAGAAGGCCTAGAGGAAGACCAAAGAGACGATTCATGGATGTAGTGAAGCAGGACATGACGGTAGCTGGTATAAGAGAAGAAGATGCAAAGGATAGGGTGAGATGGAAGCAGATGATTCGCTGTGGCAACCCCTGAAGGGAACAGCCGAAAGGAAAAGAAGAAGACTCCTGCTAAACTTTGTGGGAAGGGACCCCTCCCACTGACGAAAGCGACCCCTGGCGCCATGCTCTACGCCAATCAAGCACTGTGGCTTATAACCGGTAACTGACGCTTTCTGTGTTGGTTCGACGCTGTGAGGCGAAGCTGGAGTGTCCTCTCCAGGGCACAGGCCAGGGCAGGGGGATATTGAGGACCAGCTATTGCCCAGTTAGCAGGACCCCCTCTCCACGGAAATGACTGGTCCGAACGGAATGGCGGGGCCGGTACAGTTTGGGGCCATTGACGTCGCAGGAGTTGCCAGAACAAGATTGATTACAACAACGAACTGCCTATGGGACTCCATCTCCAGATTTTTCCTCAAGGTTAACGCCTGAAGCCTTTTCTCTAAAGAGATATTAGCAGCAAAGCAGCAGAGGTTTTTGACAGAGTTTTCCATCCCTGCGTGCAGCAGGTAGCACATGATAGCATGATACCTGTGGCAGGAGCGACCTTACCTGAACATCATTCTTATCACTACACCCTCTGCATACTTTCTCATCATCACACTTTCTTTAAATTTTACATTTCTCATCACTGTCTTTCTAAACTTTACCATTAATCCTGCATTTATTGGCTCTACAATACACAATAAGTTCAACAGTCATTATTTTAATCTGACGCAGGGATGCTGTGGCCCTGGATGAGTCCCTAGCGAGGGTACGTTTCCATGACCTTCTGAGTAAGCTGGATGAGCTTTACAGTCGCCTGAATCCAAGCAACAACTTTCTTTTTCAGCACAACATCCGGAAAATACAACGCAACTTACAGGTGCAGACTTTTTACAGATAAACCAATCCCAATAGCTCCATGACCACAAACTTTTTCTGGTACTCTTGGTATCCATGTGCTTAAGTTATGAAAAATAAAATGTTTTTGTTTACCTTGTAGGAACACTTTCAGGAGAATCCAATGTTCATGGCTATGATTATATCCAAGTCCCTGGAAGAAGAGAGGAGAATTTTGGATTTGGCTATGAGAGCAAAGGTGCAGATACTGTGGTACTTTAGTTTATGGGTTCGTGATCTGTAGTAGCCCCAATAGACCCCTAGCATTAGACCCCTACCAGTAGACCCCTAGCATTGATGAGATTTGTAATTTTTTTTTAATTGGTGCATAATTGTAGGCAGGGGTGTGGCTACAATTGCATAATTGTATTTACTTAGAAATGTGAATATTGATGTGATGAGAAATTGAATTTCCATGATGTTAAGGAAATTTAATTTTGTTAAAATAGACATGAGAGTGCTACTGGAATTCGAATTTAATTTTGACCAAGACTAACCATGTTTTCCTTATTTCTAGCAAAATGTAGGCTCACTCCAGGGCAATATTGTAATTGAGAAGCAGAAGCAGCTGGACAATCAGGTGAACGAGCTGAAGAAAAAAGTACAGGTAAATCACGACTGTATTTACTAATTAAATATCACAATATACATATACAGTCTTTTATAATGAACTTTCCATGATACGAACTTCGAACCACAAAAAATCTGTCCCAAATTATGATTTACCCGCTCTGCTGGGAAAATAGCTTCCACGGGCTGATTAACCTCATATTCTTCCGCATGTATTCCTCCGCGCTCCAAAAATGCCTTGTACAGTGCTTCTCAATTATTTTCTGTGATGCCCCCATAGGAAGAAAGAAAAACATTTCATGGCCTCCCCAGCGCCCCACGCGTGATTATAAATAGTGTTTACTGCACTTCATATCATTTGCTCAGTGCTTTTTCCCTACACCATAGGGAATATAGTGAGAGCGCCACTGCCACCTACTGTAGAGGATGCACAATTACACTTAATTTTAGTACAGTATGGCAAAAAAGCCTGTTCTCCAGTATCATACACGCCCCTCTGGCATCACATCGGGGGGCCCACCTCAACTATTTGAGAAGCACTGGGCTTGTGGGAGCTCACCATGAGCCTTTCCTCGCTGGCATTCATAGCATTCACGTGCACAAAATTCTCCTCCTCCTCCTCCTCATTCTGTTACGCACCACCTCATGCATGCCCACGTGACATCTTTGCCGCAGTCGATGATCAGATGGGTTAGCTGACTTATTGTTTATTCTTGTTTTATTATTATTTATTATTAATTATTATTAATTTTAATGTACATTTATTATTATCATTATTATTATTAAATATTTATTGTTTTTACATATTTATGTTCAATACAAGGGATTTCGGCTTTTTCCCTTTATCATTAGGTGAAATATATACGTGTTTGTGTCAGGTTATATGAGTTTGGGAGGGGGTTAGAACGGATTAATTGATTTTCTATTATTTCTTATGGGAATAATTATTTTGTCTAACTAACATGTTGGCTTTCGAGCTTGCCCTTGGAATGGATTAAATATATACAGTGGAGCCTTGGAATTCGAACGCTCTAGAGTTCGAACAAATTGGAATCCGAAAAAAAATCCATGATTTCTTTTCGTCCCAGAAACCAAACAAAAACCGGAAGTTGAACTCAAGAAACACGTGAGAAAAAATGAGACAGAGAGAGCGGAAAAGTACAGTACACAGCTTCCGGAAGTTGTTGATACTATGTATTTTCTGGGGAAGTCCGGAAGTTGGTAATACTATGCATCACCCTAAAAAAGCTGTCCTGGGGAACTCCGGAAGTTGTTGATACAGTACTATGTACATATCATTCTCATAAAGCAAAAGCCAGCACTAAAGGTAAGATAAAGCGCTAAAGCTAAGCTAAAGTGCTAGCAGTGCTGTGAACAGCTTTAACGATGAGGTCATGAGCCACTTCCGTAAGGTTTTAAAAAGAAGGCAGAAACAAGCCACTTTGGAAATGTTCTTCAAGAAAAGAAAGGAACATCCTGAAGAAGCCTCATCCATGCAAAGCGGTATTAAGAGAAAAACACACCTTTGGCTGATTTACCTGAAGCTTTTATGGAAGGGAATCCGCTTTCCTCTCTCCCTGTCTGTTATGGAAGGGTATCTGGTTCTTCTCTTCCTCTCCAACACTTACGTTTGCAAACTGCTCATCACCACAAAGGTTAAAATTTGTATCTTTATTGTTCATATGCTTTAACTGCACTGTGGTTTTTAGTGTGTTAATGTCTCTCACAAAAGAGTTGCGCATTGAAATGTGTGTTGGAGAGGGGCGTGGCTGCCACACGTGGGGTGGAGTGCTAAACAAACACACCTGGTTCCATTTAATCTTGAGCTATAAAGACTAGCAGAGCGCTCTTCCCAGTGCTAGAAGACTATTCCTCTTCCCCACGATCTCTCTGGCTCTCAGCTCCGTGCTTCACCAGTTCCCACTTTAGTTTGATTTCCATGTTTCTAGTGTCCGTGCTCTAGTGCCTTCCCTGTGAACAATAAAGTGCACCCATTTTCATAGATGTAAACGGGGAAATCGTAGTCACTGTAATAGAGATGTGGAGAAACTGTATACAATCTCTCTCTCTCTCTCTCTCTCTCTCTCTCTCTGAGTTATTACATAACTGACCGCATGCGGTAATGATGCTCTTGAACTCAGTCTAATTGAAAGCATATCCTCTCTGTCTCTCACACACACACACACACACACACACACACACACACACACACACACACACACACACACACACACACACACACACATACATACACACACACACACACAGACAGGCAACACTACAACTGGACAATTGAACCGATCAGCTTCTGGTTGCCCTTGGAAGGAGAATTGGAGAATTATAATCAACCTTCAGCATGAAAATAATCTGATTTATTTATTTACCCGAAGTGTGTGATGCTTCCTAGATAATTCTGTTTGATTGGTGGATTATTTGTGAAACATTTCCAAATATGATTCATGGTTTGTGTCTCAGCCCCACGTTGATCCGATTCGAATCAACCTGCTGCCCGTGCGCCTGAAGCTTTAAAAGTCTTCATGGTGTTAAATCATGACCATCACAAATCATTGTTGTTGACATCACTCCCCCCGTGACACCGCAGTAAACATCATCCTGCACATCAAAACCATTCAGCATCGCCAAGACACACCATTTAGCCCACCGGTTTCGGTCCCCGGTCCCTGATAATGGAGTTATCTGTGTAGGATCTGGAGGTGCACAGCGGCCGCGCGTGTACATCAAGCTGCGCATTGCTGGAACGGTGCGAGACGTGCTGACCTCTGAGAATGCGCGCACATTACCGGCTCACAGGTGGAAAGTTCATACTAGTGGGGGACACAAAATTAAACACTTACAAAACCTTTAACCTCTCTCTCTCTCTCTCTCTCTCGCTCTCTCTCTCTCGCTCTCTTTCCATAATCATCTCATTATCATTATGTCCCGTGTTTAAACTCCTGGTCCTTCTCAAGCACAGCACAGCGGATCTGATCAGATTTACAGAGAGTTTCACTCTTATCCAGTTCATTATAATACTGGAGTCAATTTGTTTCTTCTTTGCAACTTTTGCCAGGAGTTCAGAAATGTATTGGTGTAAAGCATGTCAGCCGCGCCCCTCTGCCGCAGCCTAGTATTAAGTGTACCTCAGGATAATATATAATCATATTACATACTTATATTTATGATATATCTTTCGTTCTATTACTACTTATTCTTTAATTTCATTTCACTTTCACTCTCGACCTCAGACCGGACATTCGTATCTCCAGATGTTCGTAAAACGAATATTCGTAAGTGGGGGAACATATGTATATGTATATATATATATATATATACCATACCATAACATGCCGCGCCTGTTAAAACATTTATATAATATACAAAGATGGGAGGAGTTTGCATGGGTTTCCTCCTACAGTTCAAATACATGTATATGAGGCTAACTGGCTGTTCCAAATTGCCCCTAGCTGTGAGTGTGAATGGTTGTGTGGGTTGCCCAGTGATGGTCTGGCGAGCTGTTCAGGTTGCGCCCGCTTTTGCCCAGTGTTTGTTGGCTGAGATAGGCACAAGCTCCCCGTTACCTCATTGGGATTAAACATTTTGTTGAACGAGTGAGCATGAACGAAGAATATAAGCTCAGAAACTGTTTACAAATCCCTGATTCGACTCGATATTCCTGCCTTGTCTCTTCTGACCGCAGACTGTAATCTAGATATGTTAAGTATGTTTTTAATTCTAGGTTTAATATGTGTGTATACAGGCAGCAGAACAAGACATTCAGGTTCTGGAGGATCAACAAGATGAACATGACTTCAAGAGAAAAACATTACAGAATCAAAGTAAGAGACAAACATGTTTAATAGTAAAATATTTTCATGCAACGTGTACAAAAAGAGTCAGGGATATATTATTTATAAATTTGCGCTTTTGAGTGGCATGTGCCAGAATTAGTGCTATATAAATATTTGTATGTACAGACGCTCCCTGACTTGCATTTTTAATTGGTTCCGGACGGCCGAACGTAAGTTGAAAGTGAACGTAAGTTGTTACAGTGACGTGTGACGTGTGACGTATGACGCTCATACTGTACTATAAATACCATTACCGTATCTCATAAACACTCCTAAATCAATTATTATAAACATAACATTGTAAAATAATATCAAATATATCAAATAATATCAACATTAATTTCAAATTAAGTCTCTTATTTATATCGAGTCACTTCACATGAAGCTTAAAACAGTCAATCAACGCTTACAATATGTGAAGCGCTCAATACCGAAAGTAGTGTACTTGCTGTGGGTTATACAGACTTCCGGTCTTTCAAGTGCACAAGGGTGCCGTTGAACTCGTTTAGAACACAGCCTGCACTGTTGCAGTCTCCCAGCAAAGCGGAGAGTTCTTTCTTTTGTGTAAGTAAGTAAACTTTATTCAAGAGATGCATACAAAGAACAAGTACAAATCCTAATCAATATTAATATAAAAATAAGTATACACTCTTAGGATTCTGCTAAAAGATAATAAATATAAAGATTGCCGATCTAAGCAGATAGTTAATTCATCTCTGTGTATGAGACTTGCACCCATGCTAGTAGGCTTACACTTCTGACCAATCATATTTGCTTAGGGTTACAAAAGTCCGCAAAACAGTGTAAACATAGAGATGACGTCTTAACACAAAGATAACACTATATAACTGATATATATATATATATATATATATATATATATATATATATATATATATATATATATATATATATATATATATATAATATTACACACACACACACACACACACACACACACACACACACACACACACACTCAGTCTGTAGTTTGTAAATAATGAATGCAGCGTCATGAAGTCAGCGTACTACGTAGGTACGTCCAAACTCAAAATTTGACTTAAAAAAAAAACCCAAGTAAAATAAAAAAACGTAAAACGGATGAACGTAAGTCGGGGAGCGTCTGTATGTATGTATGTATGTTAATATGACAGAGTTTTATAATGTTGTTTCTGTGCCAGACCACATTTGTTAAAAATGAAACAAGATGAGATACCAGATCTGGAGTGGGTGGACGTATTACATTTGTATTTGGCAGATCTTGATATGTCTTCCAACAAGGTGTCAATGCAAGAAATGGTGGCCATCAAAACAAAGACATTTCTCAATCACAGAGCAGAAGCCAATGTTATACTTTCCTAAAAAGAAGGAAGACATGGGCGGGCTTGGAGAACCCAGAAGATCTGGGAGATCATGGAAAACATCTCAACTGGATCCAAACCATATTAATTCAGGACATGTGTTTGGTCAAGTATACTGTTAAAGCAGAAGGCTTACAATAGACACAATTCACATCTCGGCTCGCGCACGGCATCATGGGATTGCGACTACCAAGCACGACGGAAGTAAACCTTGATGTGTTTAATTTATGGAAAGTTCCCAACCTTCGGGTGTACTGTATACGTAGGGGTCTACCCGGTTGTTCCCGCAAGCATAAAGATGAACTTGATGCGCTTGCATTTGCGGCGACGTTACAAAAACTGCCGATAGTTTTGTCAAAGGCTGAGGAATCTGAACAAGTCCAATGTGACTATGCCAGCTTGTTGACATTTGAAGTGGATGAAGAAATCGTGACAATTTCCGACCCCTTGGCACTTGACGACGGCTGGGAGACAGAAAATGACGCCTTATAGAAGTGGCCGCCGTGTATGTATGCTGACATAGCAGATTTTTTGATAATGAAGGACCAGGCACCCCTACAACGCGACTTTGTAATAACTACAAAGAAGGTAAATACAAGTTTTACAGCTGCACCGAGGGATCTGACAGCATTTGTTAGTCTATTTTACACGTTAACATAAATTTAACATAAATTAACATACCTATTTAATATAAAGAAAAAATTACATATAATTTACATATATAATTTGGCGTCGCTGATTTTTATGGTAAATTAACAGGTAAATGAAAGGTAATAATAGTAGTCTATAGGGTCTATGAATTCGAATAAAGAACACTTTAATTATAAACTTACTGCTTTAATCCAACGTTTGCGTCCCTCCGTATCCTTCAGCTCGGTGGGGAAGGTAAATAGCGTGAACGGCGGCAGACATGTACACGCGTTCGTCCAAAATTTGCAGCCATGTATACTGCAAACTAGCTTTTTCCCACGCTCGAGATGATCCATGCCGTTCCCACAGTTCACTGCGGCACAATGCGCACCTGACATATCGATAATTGAAATCTTAAGGCAGACTTTAAGCGGCAGTTGTTCGGATGTGTTTCCGTATAACAGCTTGCTGCAATAACGTTTGGTAGCAGTGACCCTTGGATCAGCTGTTGGGTCACGTTCCCCACACATGTGCTGTCGTAATGCGAATTGTGTCTATTGTCAAGTTTTATAATCAAGGGACACCATCAAAGGCTGAGGTTTTACCTCAAGATGCAAACCAGAAGTCACGGTTTGGAACAGAAAGTCTGGAGTTTTTACTGGCTACTCCTGCCCAGTTCTGAAACAAGATTCTTTGGATCGATGAAACCAAGATGAACTTGGACCAGAATAAGAAGAGAGGAGAATAGAGAAGGAAAGGAAGGGCTCATGATACAAAACTCACCATATCAGCTACCAAATATGGTCTAGGTATGGCTGTCGGTGGAACTGGGTCACTGGTATTTGTTGATTAACTGCTGAGAGCAAAAGCAGCATGAATTCTGAAGTGTGTACAGCTTTACTTTCTGATCAGTTTCAGTCAAATGCTACAAAACTGCGTAGAAAGCACTTGAGAGTACAGATGGTTCAATAAACACAACAAAACAACAAAAGTCAGCCAGGAGCTTTAGGGTCCTATTCGCATCTCAGCAATATACCCATGAAATGGTGCAACTTTTTTTTTTGTTGTTGGATGTTTTCAGTTAGTTGCTGGATCACTGATCCCAAGGTTAGGGGTTCAAGGCCCACTCTCAACTGGTTGTCACTGTTGTCTCCCCTGAACCCAGTACACTAACGGGGTTATCAAAGACCAGCCGTGTCTCTCACTGTCTATGGTGAGAGGTTCATATAAAAGACCTGCTGACTTTCATAAAGAGTACGTTGCATAGCCGTCAGCGTGTTTCTGCCCTGTTATGGCCTGGCAAGCCATCTCCATCAAGTCTGGCATTTGCCTTTGCCCAGAATCAGCTGAGCTGGGCGCCAACCTTCCCACGTCACGTCCCGAATTAGGACTAAGCGGTTCAGAAAATGCCTGAATGAATGAATATGTGAGTGAGATGGAAAGAGGCACACAGCGTGTAGGAAATATCCAGATTTTATTTTTCAAAATGACAGTGTTCAAAGTGTTTTGGTTTTTTTCTTCAAATGAAAGTACCTGTCCTTGAATCACTACCTTATCCTGGTGGAGGGGTTTGCATGTCCTAATAATCCTAGATGCTATGTTGTTGGGAGCCTTATGCCCCTTGCAGGGTCACCCAAAGCAAACAAGTCCTAGGTAAAGGCCCAGATGAATCGCGGTTCAAAAGACCTCTATGGAGAAACACATAGGGACACGGTTTCCCTTTCCTGAATGCGGGTCATTGGGGTTTTCCTTGGAGCAAGACCTGGGGGCGGAGCTCAAAGGTGAGTGCCTGGTGGTCGGGCTTCTGCCCATGGAGCCTGGCCAGGGCCAGCTTGAAAAGGAGACATGGATCTGGCTTCCTATGGACCCACCACCATTGGGAAGGGGCTATAGGGGTTGGGTGCAGTGTGAGTTGAATGTTCATGAATAATTCCATGTTGAAGTGGTGTGTGGAATTTATTCTACTTTAAAAATGGGTCCTAGTTTGAGAAATGCCAGCTGACAAGTGAATCTAAACGAAGGCATCAGTTATGTGACATATTGTGTGCTTTTTATTTTTAGTGGAGGTTGAACCAGCTGCACAAATGACCAAAGAGATTCAGCTGGAGGAGTTCAGGATCAAAGAAATGTTCCTAAAGCTGAACAGAATGAGAGAGGTACACAAATAACACATGGAGTTCCTGTGTTTCAAAGCAAAATTTGCTGGAGTCATCTGTCCCAATTCTCACTCTGACTCTCTGTCACACCCTCGAGAAAACACTAGTTAACTAATGGTGAACATTAAAGTAAACAAATAAGTAACGTGATCCTCGTAGAAGTTACATTATTCGACTGTCTCTCCACAAAAGCTAAAGCAAGACTAGCATTGCTTGGTTATTTAGATCAAGGATTCCCAACCCTGGTCTTGGAGGAGCCCCTGTTTTGTTGTTCATTCATTCATTCATTCATTTATTTATTAATGACCACACAACCAAGTTGGTGGAATTTGCTGTCGGTACAGCACTCAGCTATGACAAAAGTTACAAAGTACATTAACAACACACATCATACAACAAAGACAGCACACATGAAAACAAATGATTACAAACATATCCATAACAACTACAGTAATAACGGACAACAAAAAGACAGACAAGGCTGTAATGTACATTCAGTGCAAAGAGTTCAGAGTCCTTATGACTGTAGGGAAGAAACTGTTCTTGAAACGGGATGTTCTGGTGGGTAGAGATCGATATCGCCTCCTAGAGGGCAGCGGTTGAAACAAATGATGGGCAGGGTGAGAGGGATCAGAGATGATTTTTTGTGCTCTTAAGATTGAGCGTTTATGATAAATTGATTGGACTGATGGAAGGGGGAGCCAATGATCCTGGATGATTTATTGACAATGCGCTGTAGTTTTTTCTGTGAGTTGCTGTCTAGGCTGCCATACCAAACCGTTATGGATGAAGTGAGAGTGCTCTCAATGATGGCGGAGTAGAAACGGAGGAGGAGATTTGTTTTCACTCTGAATTTCTTGAGCTGTCTCAGGAAAAACAGTCTTTGGTGAACTTTTTTTGTGAATGTGGTCTGTGTTAGTGATCCATTTTAGTGTATTGTTTATGTGAGTGCCGAGAAATTTGAAAGAGTCAGTTATGGCTATGGGTTCATTAGAGATGTGAATGGGAGTTTTGAGTGAGGCTGTGTGCCTGAAGTCAATTATTAGTTCTTGTGTTTTGGATGGGTTGAGCTGGAGATTGTTTTCTTAGCACCAGGAGACAGCTTGGGCTACTTGTTGGCGGTACTGGTGTTCATTATCCATAGTTATGAGTCCAATGATAGTAGTGTCGTCTGCATACTTAAAAATGGAAACTGAACTGTGATGGGATGTCATATGGTTTGTGTACAGAGAAAAACGGCATGGTGAGAGGACGCAACCCTGGGGGACACCTGTGCTGAGGGTCAGAGGTCGAGATGAGAGGTTACCCATCTTAACCCTTTGTTGCCTTTGCCATAGGAAGCTCCATAACCAATGGCGTAGACAGGGGTCAATGTTCATGTCCGTCAGTTTATTGATGAGGTTGACCAGGTTTATTGTGTTAAAAGCAGAACTGAAATCAATGAAAAGGATACGGGCGTAGCTGTTAGGAGACTCAAGGTGCTGTAAGATGTGGTAGAGGGCCAGGTTGACGGCATCCTCAACAGACCTGTTGTCACGGTAAGCAAATTGATGAGAGTCGAGCAGGGGGGTAGTGGATGCCTTCAGATGATTGAGGATGATGCGTGATGTTAGGGCGATTGGTCTGTAGTCGTTGAGACATGAGATCTTTGATGATTTTGGGACAGGGATTATGGATGAAACCTTGAAACACAGTGGAACTGTACAGTGGCGGAGGGACGTATTAAAGATGGAGGTGAATATTGGGGCCAGTTGAGCTGCGCAGTACTTAAGAACAGCAGGGGTGATCCCGTCTGGGCCAGCTGCTTTCCTCTTGTTATTTTTCTTAAAGATGTTCCTGACCTCTTCCTCCTGGATGTGAAATGAGGGGTGTGGGAGGGGGTGAGGGAGGGGATAGGGAGGGACTGGGGACTGTTCAAACCTCCCATAGAACTCATTGAGTGTGTTTGGAAGGTCCATATCAATGTCAGATGAAATGGAGGGTTGTTTTTTTTGTAATCAGTCATATCCTTTAGTTTTTTCCATACATATCGGGTATTGTTTGATGTGATCTGATGTTCCAGCTTTATTGCATAGTTTGATTTAGCTTTCCTGATTGCAGACCTCAATTGATATTTGGCAGTGGTGTATGACTCCTTGTCTCCACTGAGGAAAGCAGAGTTCTTTTTCTTACGTATGAGTAAGATATCTTTTGTAAACCAAGGTTTGTTATTACTGTATGCCTCCACAGTTTTTGTTGGGATACACAGATCCACGCAGAAGTTGATGTATGATGTCACCACGTCTGTGAGCACGTCGAGGCAGTTCTCACCTGCACCGAATACAATACAATACAACAGAACTCAAATGATTTGTAGATCTTCACACATTCTCGTCTGTACTGCCCAACATTAAATTCTCTTGTTGGTATGCCAATCCAGTTGAGGTAGCGGGTGAGTTTCTTGGAAATGTAGGTCTTACCCCGGGCTGGTAGGCTGACTGTAACAATGACCGTGGGACAGTTGGTCATGCATACCCGCCTCTGGAAGATGGGCTTCTCTGGAAGACCGTTTTTGCAGGGAATCCATATTTTCCAGTATATTCTCCCGTGCCTTCTTTACCTCCTCATGATATTAACCGATACACCATGCTATATGTCTTATCAGCTTCCTTTATGTATCCTAATTTATGCTTTTATACATTATACAATCAGTGCACTCAAAGCAGCCTCTCAAAGTCTCAACGGCTGCCCTGGACCAGGACTTAACTGTTTTGGATGTGGAGTTTGTGGATTTAAGTTTTAGTTTGTATTTCGGGATGAGGAGCAGCATGGCGTGGTAGGACGTTCCGAGCGGAGCCCCTGGGAAAGCTCGGTAAGCATCGCTGATGGTGACGTAGCAATGGTCCAGTGTGTTCGTGCCTCTGCTAGGACATGTGACCTGTTGAATATAGTTGGGGAGTTCAGTGGACAAGTTGGTATGATTAAAGTCACCGAGCACAGTGACTACTGCGTCGGGATGAGAGTTTTCAACGGTTGATATGTAGGTTGCAAGCTCCGTGATGGCAAAGTTGGCGTTAGCCGATGGCGGGATGTAAACGCCAATCAGTATAACGGAGGCAAATTCTCTCGGGAGGTAGGCGGGTCTGCATTTCACGCTGATGTATTCCAATTGTGGTGAACAAGTAGTGTTTAATACAGTCGTGTTGCTACACCAGCGTTGGTTGATCAAAAAACAAATTCCACCACTTTTAGTTTTTGTAGATAGCTTGACTGACCTGTCGGCACGGTAGAGTGAGAAGCCGGGTGGGGTTACCGCCTGGTCTGGCACGGTGTGGTCGAGCCAGGTCTCGATCAGGCAGATGGCAGAACGGTCTTTGTAATCCTTCTTATTTTGGAGGAGAAGGAAGAGTTCGTCAATTTTATTCCTGATAGATCTCACGTTTGTCAGCAGCAGAGCCGGTAAAGGTGGCCGGTACGGGCGCTTCCTGAACCTGGAAAGGACACCGGCTCGTCGCTTTCTCCTGTCTCGCTTGCGTCTCCAGGACGTCGGATATCCAGATGAGTCTTTTCTAGAATTTCCGCAGTTAGCGATGAGATCATGGATGAAACAGTCGCTGAGTTAGCTCTAAGGGATAGTAACTCCCAACAAGTGTATGTGAGAAGACATTCCGACTTTTTGACATAAAACATTGACAAAAGTGCAAGACATAGAAGCAGAGCTTGTGCCGGGGCGAGCCTCACGGCCGCCATCTTGTTATACAGATGTGATTCAGGATTAGGGTGCTGGGATCACGATCGTGTTCCCAACATATATAATTTAACTTATTTGTTCATTAACAGTTCTTTGTGCCTTGAAATTGGGGAGACAGAGCAGGACCAGGGTCAGGAACTGCTGATAAGCTTAATATTAGTGGAGCTCCCAAGTGTGGCATCATAGTCATGGAGTAAGATTTGGATTGTTGTTCCATGTCTGTGTATGTCCAACACAGGAGACCCTATAAAGCTGCTGCATGGCTGAATTGATGCTGACAGCATTTTTTCTGATTGGCTGACTTGCAGGACAACAGGCAACACCCCAATACAAACAAACAAGCGAGCAAAAACCCCATTATCATCAATAATGAATCTGAAAAAATCGAGGCTGATACACCGCAGCAGAGATTTGCACAGCATATAAAAACCCAATGTAACTCAGGCATGCAAACAGACATGAGGTTAAATAAGTGCTCCTAGAAACACCTTGTGCAGTGCTTCTCAATTATTTTTTGTGATGCCCACTATAGGAAGAAAGAAAAACATTTCATGCCCTTCCCAGTGCCCCGATTGTGACTATAAATAGTGTTTACTGCACTTTATATTGTTTGCTGGGTACCTCACCCCTACAACACAGCGCAACAATGAGAACACCACTGCCAGCTACTGTAGATGATGCGCAATTACACTTAATTCTAGTATAGTATGGCAAGTATGGGAAAAAAGCCTGTTCCTCAGGGTCATACGCATCCCCCTGGCATCACACCGGGGCGGGCCCCACTATTTGAGAAGCACTGCCTTGTGGGAGCTCACCACAAGCCTTTCCTTGCTGGCACTTGTAGTGTGCACATGCACAAAATTCTCCAACTTCTCCTCTGTTACGCATCACCTTATGCCTGCTCATGTGACATCTTTACCGCATTGTTTATTCTTGTTTTCTTGTTATTTATTATTATTAATGTTAATGTACTATTATTATTATTAAATATTTATTGTTTTTACAAGTTTATTTTTAATATATTACGTCAAAATATACGTGTTTGTGTCAGGTTATATGAGTTTGGGAGGGGTCTGGAATGGATTTATTGGTTTTCTGTTATTTCTTATGGGAATAATTGTTTCATCTAACGAACTTTTGGCTTAAGAGCTTGCCCTTGGAAAGGATTAAATTCGTAAGTCAAGGTACCACTGTATTTACCTATTGGTATATGTTCTACTTACCACTACCTTGTTCTTGTTCTTTTTTCACTACCAGCAAAAATATCGTACCCTGTTGTTGTTTGATTTATCTACATCCCTTAGGGGAGTCAAGTCTTTCCTAATGTTATCGTGTATGGCTTATGTTTGTCGGGCCCAGCGGACCTGAAGCTCCATGCAGTTGCCTGTTTTGCCTTACACACACACACACACACACACACACACATATATACATATATACATATATATAAATGCACTATTTTGTATATGATACCACTCATACTGTATGGTTTAGTACCGTATACTGTATGTATGCACTGTGTGTACATTGCTACACTAATTTTCTATAGTTTTATATATTACTACAAGCTGCTGACATGGAATTCTTTAGACTTATTTAAATACTATGCTTAAAATACACTTGGATAATTAGTTCCTGTATAATGAAGTTGATGAAGCTGTGTCTCAGTTGTACAATCACAATGAATCATACAGGATAACTCAGGCTCTACAATAAAGAGCCATAAAACCAACACCAGACGAATCAGGTGAAATTACCCAGACAGACACTTCATATCAGAATTCACATCAACAATTGATCCCATTGTTATTTTTATGGGCTCTTGGAACCTTGAGCCACACCCAGGGAACAAAATAACCACGACAGTGTCTTGATTGTTAGTTTTAGGCGTAAGAAAGGCGTAAAATGAGCCATAGCTGAAATCTCTGTCTCAGAGTGACACAGGAATGAACAGAAACACACGCTTCAGTCATAATAGTGAATTGTTTACATCTGGCCTTTTGCTACTAGTGGGCATTGCTGCCGATTAGCGATGGTAGCCATAACTAGTCATATTGGTTGGTGTATGTATTCCATGTCTGTGGTCCTGCCTGTTGCCAGCACAGGTGACCCATGAGCAGATCTTATAACAGTGTACAGACGCTCCCCGACTTACGCTCATCTGTTTTATGGGTTTTTTTTATTTTACGGGGGGGAGGGGGGGGGTTTCACAAAAAAGTTCAAATTTTGAGTTTAGACGTACCTACGTAGTACGCTGACGTAATGACGTAATGACGCTGTATCCATTGTTTACCAACGACAGACTGAACGTGCCCGTTCTTCTTCCCAGTTCAGTTATATATATATCGTTTATATATATATATGAAATCAGTTATATAGCGTGTTATCCTTGTGTTAAGACTTAAGACTTCATCTCTGTAATCTTTGCGTTTACACTGTTTTGTGGACTTTTGTAACCCTGAGCAAATATGGTTGGTCAGAAGCGTAAGCCTACTAGCATGGGTGCAAGTCTCATACACAGAGATGAATTAACTATCTGCTCAGATCGGCACAATCTACCATGCTACTACCAATCTACCAATCAGTTCAGTAAAGAGAGTTATAAAATGAATGAAAACCCGAATCCGCAAAAGAAAGAACTCCGTTCTACTGGTGATTCACATCAGTGCAGGCTGTGTTCTAAACGAGTTCAACGGCGCCCTTGCTCACTTGGAAGACCGGAAGTCTGTATAACCCACAGCAAGTACACTACTTTCGGTATTGAGCGCTTCACATATTGTAAGCGTTGCTTGGCTGTTTTAAGCTTCATGTAAAGTGATTCGGTATAAATAAGTGACTTATTTGAAATTAATGTTGATATTATTTGATATATTTGATATTATTTTACAATGTTATGTTTATAATAATTGATTTAGGGGTGTTTTATGAGATACGGTAATGGTATTTATGGATGTATAGTGCAGTATGAGCATCATACGTCACATGTCATACGTCACTGTAACAACTTACGTTCACTTTCAACTTACGTTTGGCCGTCCGGAACCAATTAAAAACGTAAGTCAGGGAGCGTCTGTACACAGAAAGGACAGTAAACACTGATGCTTCACGAGACCTCAATGAGTGTGTGTTGTGTGTTTGTGTGTCTGCAGGCAGTAGTAATTGAGTTATTCAGTGCACTAAAATTAGCAGATCTGATCCAAAGCACACTGATAGCAGAAAAGATTCCAGAGTGGAAGCAGAGACAGCAGATGGCCTGCATTGGTGGGCCTCCAAATGCCTGCCTGGATCAGTTACAGAACTGGTGAGGGGCTTTTTTTTCCATATACACATGTACTGCATATTTACACTATTGTCCAAAGTTTGGAATTATGTGTCATAATTTATGAGATGATTACTTCACATACACTATACACAGTATAATGGAATTATACAACCATGTGCAACAATTCAGACACAGATTCACTGACTGGACGACACCCCCTGTATCACGTATTCGCAGCGCTCACAGAAATCATCTTCGAGAGTAGTGAGAGCGCAAACAGATGTCCACTCCTAAACCACTTAATTTTGCTAGAGTTGCGTGGAGGATGGTGTCCACCTCAGGCCACTCTGGGTGAAGGCGGGGCATACTCCTGAACAGCCCACCAGACCTTTGTAGGGCAATGCGTACACACCCATTCACACTCAAATTCACAGTGAGGGGCAGTCTGGAACAGCCGATTCGATTAATGCGCGTGTATTTGGATTGAAGTTGAATCTGTTTCTCAGGTTCACCACAGTGGCGGAGAGCTTGCAGCAGATACGTCACCAGCTGAACACCCTGCAGGAGCTGGTGCTGAACTTCACTTACGAGAACGACCCCATCACTTCGAACATGAGCGCGCTGCAGGAGCAGGCGCTGTCGCTCTTCAAAAACCTTCTCATCAAGTACGTCATTTCTGTGGGTTCAATCAGCCAGAGGCGGGATGCGTCTCGGCTGTGTGGTTAGGGTAACGTGGTAGTGCAGGAATGCAGGTGCCTGTGATGTGTCTTTCAGTTCGCTCGTGGTGGAAAGGCAGCCGTGCATGCCCACGCATCCGCAGAGACCCCTAGTGCTCAAGACGGGTGTGCAGTTCACAATTAAAATCAGGTATGTGATGAAGGATGAATGAACTCATGCTGAAGACTCAAAAGTCATCAAAGACACCCGCACACGGACGCACACCGAACATATCGACAGCTTTCACAGTTGGAACTTCATATTCGTGTTATCTGTAACCATTTATTTATTTCCTGAACTGCTTAATACTAATTAGGTTCCTGGTGCCCATCTCAGCCACCTTTCAGAAGTCTCTGGGTGAGTGCAGAATACACCATGGCCAGCTTACAAGGCTATATGTATATGCTCTGCTATGGCCTGCTAAGGTGTTCAGAGTGAATGTGTGTGTGTATATGTATGTGTGTACATTATATATATATAATTTATATACATATATATATATATATATATATATAGTATATATTATATATAGTATATAATATATATTATATATATATTTTTTATATATATATATATATATATATCTAAGACCCCTGGGCAATGTCTTAACCACATGTGTGCCTCTGTTCACCTAGCAGTATAAATGGGTACCAGTAAAAATATACTGGGAAGGTAACCAGCGATCGACTAGCGTCCCATCCAGGAGGAGTTGAACTCCTGGTCGCTTCACGCTACAGAAACCGGGGATAAGCACCGCCCTGATGAGCCGCTAGGCTCGAGTGTAAAAAGCCCAACAGACTTTACCTACCTTTACATATACATATATACATATATATATATATATATATATATATATATATATATATATATATATATATATATATATATATAGATAAAATGTATGAATGTGTGTGTGTGTGTAAATAAAAACAGGGCAGTGGGAACCTGGTGGTAAGGAGCTGGATTACCACTCGTAATGTTAGGGGTGCAAGCCCCACTGTCACCAGATTGTCCCTGCTGTCCCTCCAGTGCATCCAACCAGGTTATCTAAGGCCGGCCGTGTCTCTCACTGTCTGTAGTGGAGGTTCATGTATAAGAACCATTGCTGATGTTCGTAAAAAGAGGAGCTGTATAGCCGGCAGCGTATTTCTGCCCCGCGATGGCCTGGCGGCCATCCAGGGTGTACTCTACCCTCGCCCAGAGTCGGCCAAAATGGGCACCAGCCTCCCTGCATCCCCAATTAGGATTAAGTTGTTCAGAAAATGAATGCATAACCATTTTAAACATGACTGTATAATAATGAGGATAAAATGTTTGTTCAAATTGTTGGAAAATATCAGTAATTTCTATGAGATCGACTTTTTTTTTTTCTTTCTAAATATTATTTTTTAAAATTAATTACCGAAGTATTAATTCACAAGAACAAAACATTAAACTCAGGGAAACACAAGAGTTTAAATCATGGTTATCAAATAATCATACAGCAACATTAAGTAGAATTGTAAACCAGACCAGCTCAGAATAAAGAACCCGGAGAACGATGAGTGGAACCTGAAGCATCTTGTGTTCCTCAAGGCTGCTGGTCAAGCTGATGGAGTTAAACTGCCAGCTGAAGGTCAAAGTCAATTTCGATAAGTATGTTTATTTACTCAAGTAAACTTTATTTACTAAAGGATCGGTCTGTCTGTCTGTCTGTCTGTCTGTCATACTATAATAAAGGTTTATTATGAAGTGTAGTTGATATTTTTATATTTGGATTATTGCTCCTCAGAGATTTAACAGAACAGACTGCAGTCAAGGGGTAAAAACCGTTATATTTATATATATTTTTCTTATAAACATTTTATACTTTATTGTGATTGGGTGGTGAATGTTTGCTGATTAGTTGTTTGTTCCTCTAATGCAGATTTCGTAAGTTTAATATTTTAGGAACCAACAGTAAAGTGATGAACATGGAGGAATCCAACGGCTGCCTGTCTGCAGAGTTCCGACATCTGGTAGGAAGAAAAAATATATATTTTTATAAAAAAATATTTTTTTGTATCTTTTTATTACTTATAGAGGCCTTTGTTCTTATACATATATATGTATGTATGTATATATAATTTTTTTTTTTGGGGGGGAGGGGGGTTGCAGACTCTACTGTTAATGTTTGATTGTTTTTTTTTCATACAGCAATTGAAAGAAAAGAAGATCGCTGGAAGTAGAGCAAATGAGGTGGAAATTTATAATTACTGCACTTACATTCAGTTCATTATTATTTTATACATCCATTTCCACATCCGCACACACACTTTCTCTCCCTCTCTCTGTCTTTTACACACACACACACACACACACACACACACACACACACACATTTTCCCATAATTTACAGGAACAATACATAGCTCATTTTCTGTAACCGCTTCATCCTAATTAGGGTCGCGGGGAGGCTGGTGCCCATCCCAGCCAACTCAGGGCGAGGGCAGAGTACACCCTGGACAGCTCGCCAGGCCATCGCAGGGCGGAAACACGCTGACGGCTTTGCAGCCTACTCTTGTCGAAAGTCAGCAATGGTTCTTTTACATGCCTCACACCATAGACAGTGAGAGACATGGCCGGCCTTTGATAACCCAGTTAGCTGCACTGGGAGTACAATACATAGCGTTACTTTTATTTTCTGGAGATTAACCCTCAGCATAACCTTACATTTACCCCAATCTTAAAGATACAGGGCCAACTTAGTGGTACTGGGGCTTGAACCCCTGACATTTGAAGCAGAAAACCAGAGGATTAACCACTAAACCTGTTTAAATCCCCACAATGGGAGGAATACCTAGGCTGCACTTTAATAATAATAATAATAATAATAATAATAACATATTTACATTTAAAGCCACTCAGGGTCACCTTACTGATAAAAAAAACAAAACAAGAAAACTGTAGAATATCCACAAAAAAAGATATAAAAGATATAAGATATAAAAACAAATACCGTATTCGACGTGATAAACGCCCAGGGCGCTTAAAAAAAAAAAAAAAAAAAAAACTTAATTGGGCGCTTATTAGAACGTTACCAGCTGAGTGGAACAGTCAGTGCTTATTAGCATCGAGGTGGAAAACATGAATAATAACAATAAAAGAGTTTTACTGGTATTTGTGGAATTCATTTTGTGGAATCAACCAAATTACTTACATGAAAGCTGAAATTAAACAGAAAACAGCATAAATTACAAAAAAAAAGACTTTTCCTTCACTTACTTTTCCCTCCCGGTGCTGTTCCTTTAAACATTTTCCCGGAAGTAAAATTGAGCCAGTCAACACGAATGTCAACTTTAGCACATGCCACATTGAACCAATCAACACAAACATAAACAAAAGTACATGGCCAGGAACGTTTTTAAGTTTATGAAGTTAGTGATCAGGAGAATCGGTTGAAAAATCCTCATCATCACTTTCTGATAGGTCCATATCTGACTCATCGCTTCATTCATTCAGAGCATCCCATAGTTTTGTTGTAGCAGCTTCTAATGGTTCATCTTGTTGGACATTTACCAAGAGAACACAGCAAAATATTTTCCTGTTTTTTAAAGCACGGCGGAACAATCAAATATGTTATTACTGATGAACATTATAGACATTCCCCAGTGGCAGGGGGTCTTGAAATTCCGGATAAACTCACTTTTACCGGCAATGAACGCCTCATTTTACCGTTACAGAGACTGATCCAATAAAATTGGTAAGTTTGATCTACCATTTTTCTCTCTGTACACATGGGCGGTTATTAGACGTAAGATCGAAAACATTGTGGGTGGGGGTGGCTTATTGGAGCAGGGCAATTAGTACTTCAAATATGGTAAAACCAATCAAGTTTTTAAATCAGGTGGAATAAGAAATTTTGAAGTAGGTGGGTTAAGTTCAGATTTAACGTTGGGGAACTTGTGGTGATCCTGAGGTCAGGTGGTAATGAGTAATTCTAATAACGCTGTATGCTGTATCTAGTTTGTCTCTTTTGTTTTGTAAAAATAAATAAATAAATGAATGAATGAATGAATGTGGCAGCCTGGTGGTAAGGTGCTGGATCACTGATCCCAAGGTTGGGGCCCAACCTTGATCCCATGATCTCCACGGGTTGTCACTGCTGTCCCCAGTGCAGCTAACTGGGGTATCAAAGGCCGACCATGTCTATCACTGTCTATGGTGTGAGGTTCATGTAAAAGAACCATTCATGACCTTCAACAAGCTGTCAGCGTGTTTCTGCCCCGCAATGGCCTGGCTAGCTGTCCAGGGTGTATTCTGCCCGTGCCCAGAATCAGATGGGATGGGCACCAGTTTCCCTGCGACCCTAATTATGATTAAACAGTTACAAAAAATGAATGAATAAAGGAAAGGAGTAAAGTTTAAATACAGTGATAAGAGTTGA
>CM045729.1:5537662-5605162 GCA_024760905.1 Plotosus lineatus | reverse complement strand
TGTGTTCTGGGTCAACCCTGGGCTGTTTCCAGTTGGAATCACGCCCAAAACACCACACCGTCGGGGAGGCGTTCGGGAGGCATTTCCATCAGATGCCTTAGCCACCTCAACTGGCTCCTGTCAACGCAGAAGAACATCTGTTCTACTTGGGGCTGCTCCTGTATGGCCGAGCTTCTCAGCCTATCTCCCAGGGAGAGCCCCGCCCCCCTGTAAACGTGCCCTAGGAGCACAGCTAAGTGCAACATGAAGACGTGGAAAGTGCTACACGGACCCTTCATGGATTAGTTTGCTCATCCAAATTTAATGGAGGAGTGAAGAGGAACTGACAGAGAGGCAGCCAGGAAGTCCATGAGAACTTTGAATTAGGATTTAATCTGTTTGTTTGTTTGTTTGGTTATTTATTTCAGACGGCATCGAGTGAGAAGGGAGTTGTTTTCTGGATTTGGATTGATGGGATTCTGGACCTTATCAAACGATGCTTACTCAATATCTGGAATGATGGGTAGGAAAACCTGAGCAGCTGCTGCTGCTGCTGATGTTTAAAAGTGCAGACATCAGATGTGGTCGTCCTATTTCCTTGACTGGTGTCTTTTAGGTTATCTGCGGAACTCAGACCCATTTGTGGACTTGTAGTATCGAGTTCTGAATACTGACCAAAGTACTGACCCACTCCTTTCTCACCTTGTTGTGCACTCAGACATGTGATGGGCTTTGTGAGTAAAGAGAAGGAAAAAAGTCTTCTACAGGACAAGCGAGCGGGTACATTCCTCCTGCGCTTCAGTGAGACGTGTAAAGATGGGGGCATCACCATCACGTGGGTGGAGACGTCTCAGAACGGTACGCGTGATTTCACAGTTTATTGTTGGACACTGATTCAATTCTTCATTGTTGATGGAAAAACAAGAACATTAGCATATGTAAATTATTTAAATTGATTGATAAGCCACAGGCGGGGCAGTGGTGGCCTGGTGGCAAGGTGCTGGATTGCCGATGCTATGGTTGTGGGTTCAATCTCAGCCATTTTGGGCGAGGACAGGGTACACCTTGAGCAGCTTGCCAGGGCATTACAGGGCCAACACTAACACAACCATTCACACTCAGACATAGGGGTAATTTGGACCAGCCAGTCAACGTACTGTGCATGTTTTTGGACTGTTGGAGGAAACCGGAGTACTCTGGGGGAAGCCCACACAAGCACGGGGAAACCCATACATGCAAACTCCACACAGAATTGCATGAACTGGGAATCAAACCCATGACCTTCTTGTAGTGAGGAGGACGTGTGAACCACTACGCCTCCGTGCAAATTATATTATTTAGTGTAACAGGAGTATGTATGTATATATATATATATATATATATATATATATATATATATGTGTGTGGCAGGATATGGTGGCGGCGTACAACGGTGTAAAGGTGATGCAACTGTTCAGCACTGACTTCTAACTTACTCTGTGTTATACGAAACGCAGGTGAACCTCGCACCCACTCGGTGAAGCCCTACAGGAAGTCGGATTTAGTCAACCTCTCGTTCCCGGATGTCATTCGAGACTACACATTAATGGATGCTGAGAATATTCCTGAGAACCCCCTGCTCTACCTGTATCCCGACATCCCCAAAGAACATGCCTTCGGACGCTACTACAGCGCAACCCCGGACGGTACCCTCGCACCACATTCAGTGTATTGTTCTAGATCATCACGCTTCTGGACATGTGTGGCGTTCACACTGGGGCTTGTTTATCTTTAACTGGATTCCAGTGACCAGAAGCCGTTCTTGATATGCTGAGGCTTTTTATTCACGCAAAAATATGCGCAGCAGCATATTTTTAACTCAAAGGCCATAGAATCTGATGCATTGATAAATTAACAATAATCTATAAGATTAAATTTACTTCATATTTTTCACCTTCTGATTTCAGCTGCAGAAGACATGGACATTGATAAACCAACTTTTGTAAAACCATATGTGCCCAGATGGACAATTCCAGTGTCGGATCAGTAAGTTTTACTATACTCTGTATAATAATAATAATAATCATAATAATAATGATGATGATGATGATGTGCAGCAGGGTGTCGTAGTGGCAGCAAGAAGGTCCTGGGTTTGATTTCCGGGCTTGGCAGGGCATTTTTGTGTGGTGTTTGCTTGCTCTCCGATTGCTTGTATGGGTTTCCTCTGGGTTTGCTCCCATAGCCTAAAAACTCACAGTCGGCTGGCTGGCTGTTCCTGATCACCCCTATGTGCGAGTGTGAATGGGTGTATGAGTGGCGGCCCTGCGATGTTGTGTGAGCTGTTCAGGGTGTATGTATCTCAGCCTTGCCCAGAATCGGCTGAAACGGGCACTAACCTCTCCGTGAACCTAATTAGGATTAAGAGGCTTAGAAAAAGAATTAATAATAATAATAATAGCCTTGCAATGGTCTCGTGATCCATCCAGGGTGGACCATGCCTTCATCCATCATAATTAGAATTAAACATTTCAGAAAATGAATGCATGAATAATAATAATGTTGATATTCCTGCAATGCTTTTACTTCTCAAGTCCAGAAGGAAGATTTCAAGACAAAATGCTTCCCTTGAGTCCGGAGCAGTATGGAGACCTACAGATTATAAACAGACAGAATGGAATGGAGAATTTGGTAATAAAACAAACAAACAAAGAAACAGCAAAGATAATAACTCTGTTCTGGTGTATTTTTCCACAGAGTAGGATTTAGGCTTTCATATAGTGCACAGACTAATACAGTGGTACCATGACGTACGAAATTAATCTGTTCCGGGGGCGAGCTTTTAAGCCAAAATGTTCATTAGATAAACCAAAAATTCCAACTGGAAAGAATAGAAAACCAATTAATCCATTCCAACCCTCTCCCAAACTCAAATGACCTGCCACAAACACGTATATTTCACCGAATATATTAAAGATAAACATGTAAAAACAATAAATATTTCATAATAATAATACATGTACATTAACATTAATAATAATTCATAATAAATAATAATAAAACAAGTATAAACAATAAATTAACTAAAACTTCCCATCATCGACTGAGGCAAAGATGTCACGTGGGCAGGCACGAGGTGGTGCATAACAGAGTGGGGGAAGAATTTTGTGCATGTGCATGCTACAAATGCTAGCAAGGAAAGGCTTGTGGTGAGCTCCCACAAGGCCAGTGCTTCTCAAATAGTGAGGCACGTGGTGTGATGCCAGGGGGTGCATATATGACACTGTGGGGAAAAAGATTTTTTGCCACGCTGTACTAGAATTAAGTGTAATTGTGCATCCACTACAGTAGGTGGCAGTGTTGCTCTCACAGTGTTCCCTATGGTGTAGGGAAAAAGCACCGAGCAAACGATATGAAGGGCAGTAAACACTATTTATAGTCACGCGCAGGGCGCTGGGGGAGAGGTGAAATGTTTTTTTTTCCCTTCCTATAAGGGGCGTCACAGAAAATAATTGAGAAGTACTGCACAAGGCGTTTCCGTAGTGCAGAGGAATACACTTGGAAGAATACGAGTCTAATCAGCTTGGAAAAGTTATTTCCCCAACAGAGCTCATAAATCAAAATTTTGCTGGTTGGATGGGGCGGATTTTTGGTGGATCGAAGCTCGTATCATGGAAAATTCATTATAAAAGACACTCGTAAGGTACCACTATAATAAACAAACCAGAGGTGGACTCAGGGTGGACGGGCGCGATCACACTTGACGTGCAAGAGAAAAGTGATTGACGCGGCTCGTTCTCACATTTTTCTTGAGCCATTCATGGCTTTGCATTTTGGTCACCTGGTCTGTGAACTCATTGAAATTTTTTTTCGCAAATTCCGCAAAGTGAGTCTCTGATGCAGAGTAGTTTCAAACTCTTCTCAAGCCGGTCCACACAAAGGTCATGAGTAGGTCATAAAGTCGTTATTTTGGTCATACATCATTAGCTGCTTGTTTGCGACAAGTCAGAGACTTCCACATGGAAAGTTGGAGATTTGTTGGCATCTACCATAGTTCATCTGTTGTATTTCATTTACAGTAATAACAGTTTCAGAAAAAAGTGGGGAAAAAAATGTGACGGATTTACACCAAACCAATTGCAAAGCAAATGCAAATCAGTGGCAAATTATGTGACCATCTCGTGAGTTTTGTGGGATTTATGTATTTAAGCAACAAAATATTTGCTTACATGTGGAGTCACAAAACATACTTCCCATGTATTTTTTAAAATTACACACACACACACACACAAAACTAATAAAATAAAAACTATTTAAAAAAATCGAGTCAGTCACTTTTCGATTCACACTCCTAGTGGGGATCCGCCCCAAGGTGCTTCCACAGGCACAAATGGATTATTATAGTTGGGTATAGTTATAGTTAAATGTCTCCCCCTAGTGGGTGCCAATGAATATTTTTGCCTCGTATTGGAGGATTTTTTTCACAATTTAAAGGGGTTTGTTCATGTATAACTAACCATCAGATTTTTTATGGGTTCTTTCCAAGCACAGGCCCCACCCCTCCACCAAATTTGATTAAAATGAGATTAGTTGTAATCCTGCTAGCAGACAAAATTGTTCAATACATGCTTGTTCAAAATACTTTAATAAATTCCTGGGTCTGGATCAAGATCTAGATCTTCTCCAATATTTTACAGGTTCTTGCCAGGCCCATATTCCTAGGGCAGTGGTGGCCTGGTAGTAAAAGGGGCTGGATCGCTCACCCTAATTTTGGGGTTTTGAGTCCCTTTCTCCACAAGGTTGTCACTGTCCCCGCAGTGCACTAACTGGGTTATCAAAGGCCGGCCATGTCTCTCGCAGTCTATGGTGAAAGATTCATGTAAAAGAACCATTGCTGACTTTGGTAAAGAGGAGCTGCATAGCCATCAGCGTGTTTCTGCCCCTTGCTAAAGGGTTGTGTCAGGAAGGGCATCTTCTTTTTCTTCTTCTTGTCCTTTCGGCTTTTCCCTTCAGGGGTCGCCACAGCGAATCATCTGACCTACCTAAAAGCACAGGAAGCTGTGGCGACCCCTGAAAAAAGGGAAAAGCCAAAAGAGAAAGAAGACTTGCCAGGGATGGGGTATGCTAACAGTCAAACAAATAGATGTGTGTTCATAGTCTGCAAACACACAAGGCTGGTGGATGTAAATCAGAAAATTCGGCTCATGGTGGATGTAAAGTGGAGTTCATCATCGCTGGCGAGTATGGCCTTATAAGGAACTAAGCTACTCTTCTACCGCCAACATCGAAGCCTGTTCTGAATAAGTTATTTGTAGATTTATTAATAAAACACTGATATTTTTATTTTTTTTATGGTAATCAGTTTTACAAGAAAGTTGACGTGATGTTAATGTTCTCTCTCTCTCCTCAGTGTGAATCTTTATCAGACGAGTAAAGCCGCCTCAGAGAAACACGTCCAGCATCATCCTGCAGCTTTACTTACACAGTGGAGATATAATTACTGACTGGGATGCAATTCAAAGACATTGTGACGAGTCTGTCTGTCTGTCTGTCTGTGTGTGTATGAGAGAGAGACAGAGAGAGATAGAGTGTGAGAGAGAGAGAGATGCAGAGAGAGAGAGAGAGAGAGAGAGAGAGAGAGAGAGACCGCAAGAGTCAGAGAGACAGTGAGAGAGAGAAAGAGAGAGAGTGAGTGAGACAGAGAGAGGGATGAAGTGTTTTATTGGGTGTGTTTAAATGATTTTTTTATACATTGGCTCCGACAGCCTGGAGAAACTAGAGTTTTGCTTCTCAGCTTTATTTAATATTTTAGTTGTGAAAGTTCCTACTGAAGATTATTCTCTGGAAACATTTGCACATGAACACACAGCTTCTACACATAATTCTATAAAGTGTTCTCTATGAAATAAAAAAAGTTCCCAAACATAGGCCCATTGTATTTATTTTAGAATCATCACCTGACTGTCCGACATCACTGCTGATGCGCCGCTGAGTCCCCCCAGAGACTGAGGCGTGTGAATACAGTAACATTATGTTTTTGTTGCTCATCCATCAGTGTGACGGGGAAACTGGAGCCAATCCAAAATTACTCCGAGTTGATGCGCAATTAAGTTAAAAAATAAACTCGAAAAGAGATAGCTTTGTATTTTTTTGGTCTCCCAAGTGGCGCATCATTAAGGTGTGTGACTCTTAACCCGGAGGTCGCAGGTTCGAATAATGTCACTTCCCTATCACTCACAGAGATCGCCAGCCAATCACGGGTATCTGTGCGCTCATTCATACAAGGGGGAGGATAGTGCTTTCCCTCAGAGTGTGTTGGCAATTCGTAAAGAGGCGAGTGCCTATCATCACGTGTGCATGTTCTTGCCCGAGCCACCTCAACTGGCCTTTCTCAATGTGGAGGAGCAGCGGTTCTACTCCGAGCACCTCCCGGATGGCTGAGCTTCTCATCATCTTGCTAAGGGAGAGCCCCGCCACCTGGTGACAGAAGCTCATTTCAGCCGCTTGTATCCGCGATCTTGTTCTTTTGGTCACTACCTTGAGCCTTGCAGCTCAGCTCCCTGCCGTCACCACGATGGACCGGTCCAGGATCCGCTTTACAGCGGTTTGCTATTAGAAATTAATTAATGAATATAGTCAGTTATTCTTGTACTTATTATGTTAGTTTTTATTGAAAGGGTCCTTGTGGTGAATGTGTTACTCACCCTTTAAACGATCACATGTAACATCAACGGAATGCAGCCATGAGGCGCTTGGGGGGGGGGGGGGGCACTAACCAGTGTCTCTTCCCCCTATGCCAGTCCCAAGCCCGGAGAAATGCAGAGGGTTGTGTCAGGAAGAGCATCCGACGTAAAAACCAATGCCAAACTTTTATGATGCAAATCAGAAGTATTACCCCCATACCGGATCGGCCGAGGCCCGGGTTAACAACGACCGCCATCAGTACTGTCAATAAACAGGGTGCTGATGGAAATTGGACTACTGTTGGTCGAAGACGTCGAAGAAGGAGAGGCGGGCGGTGTCTCCGTAGGCAGAGAGAGAAGAGGAAAGGCATGAGTCTAGGACTGAGAGTGGGGACTTTGAATGTTGGAACCATGCAAAGAAAAGGTAGAGAGCTGGCTGACATGATGCAGAGGAGGAAGTTGGACATACTGTGTGTTCAGGAGACCAGGTGGAAAGGTAGCATGGCTAGAAGCTTAGGAGCAGGTTTAAGCTGTTTTATCATGGTGTGGATGGGAAGAGAAATGGAGTAGGAATCATCTTGAAGGAGGGGTTTGTCAGGAATGTTCTAAAAGTGAAAAGAGTGTCAGACAGAGTGATGAGTCTCAAGTTAGAAATTGAAGGCGTGATGTTCAATGTTGTTAGTGCTTATGCCCCACAGGCAGGATGTGAGCTAGAAGAGAAGGAGAGATTCTGGAGTGAGTTAGATGAAGTGATGCAGAGTACCCCCAGAGGTGAAAGAGTGGTCATTGGTGCAGACTTCAATGAACATGTTGGTGCAGGCAATAGAGGGGACGAGGAAGTGATGGGCAGGTTTGGTATCCAGGACAGGAACACAGAAGGACAGATGTTGATCGATTTTGCAAAAAGGATGGAAATGGCTGTGGTGAATACTTTCTTCCAGAAGAAACAGGAGCATAGGGTGACTTATAAAAGCGGAGGTAGGAGCACACAGGTAGACTACATCTTGTGTAGGCGATGTAATTTGAAGGAAGTCAGTGACTGCAAAGTAGTAGTGGGTGAGAGTGTTGCCAAACAGCACAGGATGGTGGTATGCAGGATGACGCTGATGGTGAGGAAGGGGAAGAAGGCAAAGGCAGAGCAGAAGACAAAGTGGTAAAAGTTGAAAAAGGAAGAGTGTCGTGTTGTCTTCAAAGAGGAGTTGAAACAGGCTTTGGGTGGCCAGGAAGTGCTTCCAAATGACTGGACAACCACAACAAATGTGATCAGGGACACAGGTAGGAGAGTACTTGGTGTGTCCTCTGGAAGGAAAGTAGATAAGGAGACTTGGTGGTGGACTGAGGAAGTGCAGGAGTGTGTACAAAGGAAGAGGTTAGCTAAGAAGAAGTGGGACATTGATAGGACCGAAGAGAGTAAACAGGAGTACAGGGAGACACAGCGTAAGGCGAAAGTAGCAGTGGCTAAGGCCAAACAGAGGGCGTATGATGACTTGTATGATAGCTTGGACAGTAAGGAGGGGAAAAATGATTTATATAGGTTGGCACAGCAGAGAGCTAGAGATGGGAAGGACGTGCAGCAAGTTAGATTGATAAAGGACAGAGAGGGAAATGTATTGACTGATGACAGAAGTGTGCTGGGAAGATGGAAAGAGTACTTTCAAGAGCTGATGAATGAGGACAATGAGAGAGAAAAAAAGAGTAGAAGAGGTGACCATTGAGGAGCAGGATGTAGCAAAGATCAGTAAGGGTGAAGTGAGGAGGGCATTGAAGAGGATGAAGAATGGAAAGGCAGTTGGTCCTGATGATATACCTGTGGAGGTATGGAAGTGTCTAGGAGAGGTAGCAGTAGATTTTCTGACAAAAACATTCAACAAGGTCTTGGAGAGTGAGAGGATGCCGGAGGAATGGAGAAGTGTGATGGTGCCTATTTTTCAGAACAAAGGAGACGTGCAGAGTTGTGGCAACTACAGAGGGATAAAGTTGATGAGCCATACAATGAAATTATGGGAAAGAATAGTGGAAGCTAGACTCAGGGCTGAGGTCAACATTTGTGAAGAAGTTTGGTTTCATGCCAAGAAAGAGCACAACAGATGCAATGTTTGCTTTGAGGATGTTAATAGAGAAGGTCAGAGGGAACTGCATTGTGCCTTTGTGGATCTGGAGAGAATATGACAGGGTGCCAAGAGAAGGACTGTGGTATGGCATGAGGAAGTCTGGAGTGGCAGAGAAGTATGTTCGAGTGGTGCAAGACATGTATGAGAGATGTAAGACAGTGGTGAGGTGTGCTGTCGGCGTGACCGACGAATCAAGGTGGAGGTGGGACTGCATCAAGGGTCAGCTCTGAGCCCCTTCTTGTTTGCTATGGTGATGGACAGGCTGACAGACGAGGTTAGGCAAGAATCTCCATGGACTATGATGTTTGTAGATGTCCTTCCTGTCGCAACCCTCTGCATTTATCCGGGCTTGGGACCAGCGTGAGGGCGAACACCTGTTTGTGCCCCCCCCCCACCCCCACGGCTGCATCAGTAAACCCTTAATTTTAAAGTGCGTGCAATTATTATGACTCTGGGTGTGTTCAGGGACATGCGGCAGTTCTAATTCGCTGTTCCAGTAGTGTAGTGAAGTGATCTCGTTGGATTGGCTGGGCTGCATCACCGACCCTGTACATCATAACACGTTATGGGCCAGTGCTGAGCTGCACAAACAACAAGCGCAGAAATCACGCAAAACATTTATATTTGTTATGAAATCGACAGACGACAGGAAAACAGAATTGGCAAAACAGATGTGCAAACCATTTTGGATTCTCTGCAGCGTTCTGGTCCTCAGAGTCACTGGAATGTAACGTCCCACTGTCTCCACAAGAGACATCAATCCCAAAGTGTTTACGTCAGAACGAACAGCCAAAAGTCAAAAGTTCGGCCTCTCCCCCGCTAGTAATCCACGAGGTACAATTAAGTAGCTTTGTGCTTTTTTTTTGTGCAGTCAGTGTTAAAATAAGCATCTGTTTTGCTGATTCGATTCACAGACACAGGTTATACTGTAAGGAAACACCGCGACTCCCTAAAGAAAAAACTCCGCTCTGATCCGGAGACAGTGAAAGTTTTGCTTTTCAGCGCAGTACGTTTCCGCTTTGTAAATATGAAAAGTAAAACAGTTTGTCATTCATCGAGCGCAAAACTTGAGCTGCCTTCACTTCCATCGCAGCACCCACCCATACATGTCCTGTGTGTGGGTGAGCATTTCGGGCTCGGATTGGCCTCATTAGCCATCTCCGGACCCACAGCCAAGGATCACAGATCTGATATGAAGTCATGGTCATCTTCGAACTCGAAGGACGAACAACAAACAACAATCAGTCGCCTGTACAGTGGAAGTGAATTTACAGAATTAAAGATTTGAGTAAAATATTAAAAAAGGATCTTCAGGGTGTGGAGACTGATAACCAGATGTGGATCGCTGCATACAGTGGATGTGGATGGCTTTTCACCTCCCCGAATATCTGATCAAGATTTATTTATTTATTTACATTACAAACTTTGATACTACAGTCACCCTTCCCCTCCATTATTCGTGGCGGTTGTGTTCCACCATTTCCCACAAATCCTGAAAATCCACGAGTTATTGAAGCGGTTTTAAAACCCTATGTATGATATTCCATGCTCTAAAATCTGCTTGTTAAACCCATTCTCTCGCCAGTCTTACTCATTAATACAGTAATAATGCAGTAAAATGTCATAATGATTAAATAAAAACTTTTAATTTTGTACTGTGATAATATTTATTAATAAATAAAGTGCTTAGGCTCCTTACCAGAAGCTAGAGAAGATGCGGGGCGTTCTAGTAACACCATAGCGCTTAAATAATCTTTAAAAACACGAAAAAAAAAGTGAATTCACAATTCAAGCAATCACATTGATAACGTGTGCAAATGAGAAAAAAGAGGTGTACACGTCATACGCAGCCAATCAGCAGGAGGGAGATACAAAAGCTCTCAGCCATTGGCTGAATTTGAATCATGTGCCGGTAACTTCCAGGACTGCTGCTACCAGTGCGACCGGTGAACCGTGAATGGGCGGGCGGGGTGGGGCTACTGTATTGGATTTTTTTTTAAACAACAAATGCTGAATTGATAATTTGAGCAAGGCCCTTCACCCTCAATTGCTCAAGTTGTATAAAATGATAACTATAAGTCTCTCTGGCTAAGAGCTTCCACTAAATGCTGTAAATGTAAAGGAAGTGTCACTAAAAAAAAGTCAAACTCATTACACATGGAGATGAAATAAAGAAATAATAAAGATAGTCCCAGATTTTCCGCCTTCTCCATTTATTACTGTTTATATCACATCGTTATACTCACTGTGTGTACACAGATTCTTCATCAGATCCGAAGATACACAGCTGCCATACCGCGCTACACACGTTTAATGCTTTTTCACGTTTATTCACAACGAAATGCAGCAAGTCATGTTTGGAGTTTATTTCAAACTTCAGTCAGTAGCATTGAGAACATGAATAAATTCTATAAGCTCTCTCTGGTTCTCTTCATGTCTAAATATCCAGATTTACCCACAACTGCATCAGGCAAGCATTAAAATATCTTTGTTGGCGGTAACATGGCCAGTTGGGCCGAAATTGTAGATAAAAACCCCTCCTCGAATCGCCACCTTATCGTGGTGGAGGGGTTTGCGTGACCTAATGATCCTAGGAGCTATGTTGTCGGGGGCAAATGCCCCAGGTAGGGTCACCCAAGGCAAACAGGTCCGGGGTGAAGGTCCAGACAAAGTGCGATTCAAAACAGACCCCTAAGACATGAGAAAACAACAGAGGAATCAGTCTCCCTTGCCCGGACGCGGGTCACCGGGGTTCCCTCCTGGAGCCAGGCCCAGGAGGGGCTCAAGGCGGCGCCTGGTGGTCGGGCTTATGCCCATGGAGCCTGGCCGGGCCCAGCCCGAAAAGGAGACATGGGTCCGCCTCCCATGGACCCACCACCCGTGGGAGGAGTTTTAGGGGTCGGGTGCAGTGTGAGTTGGGTGGCAGCCGAAGGCATGGGTTCTGTCGGACTGATCCTCGGCTGCTTACTCTGACCTTCGGGACATGGAATGTCACCTCTCTGGCGGAAAGGAGCCCGATTTGGTGCGTGAGGTGGAGAGATACCGACTAGATATAGTCGGGCTCACCTCAACGCATAGCTTGGGCTCTGGAACCATCCATCTCGAAAGAGGCTGGACCTTCTTCTATTCTGGAGTTGCTCATGGGGAGAGGCGGCGAGCCGGTGTGGGTATTCTTGTTGCCCCCGTCTCGGTGCCCAAATGTTGGGGTTCTCCCGGTTGACGAAAGGGTAGCTTCCCTCCGTCTTCGGGTGGGGGACGGGTCCTGACTGTTATTTGTGCTTATGCACCAAATGACAGTTCAGAGTACCCACCCTTTTGGAGTCTTTGGGGGTGTTGGAGAACGCTCCCTCGGGAGACTCGCTCGTTGTCTTGGGAGACTTCAACGCCCATGTGGGCAACGATAGTGTGACCTGGAAGGGTGTGATCGGTAGGTACGGCCTCTCCAGTCTGAATCCGAATGGTGTGTCGTTGTTGGACTTCTGTGCTCGTCATAGTTTGTCTATCACGAACACCATGTTCGAACATAAGGGTGTCCATAAGTGCACTTGGCACCAGGACACCCTAGGTCGCAGTTCGATGATTGACTTTGTAGTCGTGTCATCGGACTTGCGACCATATGTTCTGGACACTCGGGTGAAGAGAGGAGCTGAGCTGTCTACCGATCACTACCTGGTGGTGAGTTGGCTTCGGTGGTGTGGGAGGTTGCCTTCCAGACCTGGCAGGCCCAAGCGTGTAATCAGGGTCTGCTGGGAACGTTTGGCGGAGCCCCCTGTCCGAGAGGCCTTTAACTCCCACCTCCGGCAGAGCTACAACCACGTTCGGAGGAGGCGGGGACATGGAATCCGAATGGGCCATGTTTCGTGTCTCCATTGCTGAGGCGGCAGCCCATAGCTGTGGCCGTAAGGTCGTCGGTGCTTGTCGTGGCGGTAATCCCCGAACCCGGTGGTGGACACCTGCGGTGAAGGGGCCGTCCAGCTGAAGAAGGAGGCCTATCGGGTTTTATTAGCCTGTGGGACTCCTGAGGCAGCAAACGGGTACCGGCAGGCCAAGCGTGCTGCAGCCGAGGCTGTCGCAGATGCAAAATCTCGGGCGTGGGAGGAGTTCGGTGAGGGCCTGGAGAGTGATTATCGGTTGGCCTCAAAGGTTCTGGGCCACCATCCGACGCCTCAGGAGGGGGAAGCAGTTCTTCACAAACACTGTTTACGGTGGAGGTGGGGAGCTGCTTACCTTGACTGGGGATGTTGTTGAGAGGTGGAGGGAATACTTTGAGGACCTTCTCAATCCCACCAACACGCCCTCCGTGGAAGAGGAAGACCCTGGGGGTTCGGGTGAGGGTCCGCCCATCACTGGAGTGGAGGTCACTGAGGTTGTCAAAAAGCTCCTCGGTGGTCGAGCTCCGCCCGGAATACCTCAGGACTCTGGATGTTGTAGGACTGTCTTGGTTGACACGTCTCTGCAACATCGCGTGGTCATCGGGGCTGTACCTCTGGATTGGCAAACTGGGGTGGTGGTCCCAATTTTTAAGAAGGGGGACCGGAGGGTGTGTTCCAATTATCGGGAATTACACTCCTCAGCCTACCTGGTAAAGTCTATGCAGGGGTACTAGAGAGGAGGATCCGACCGATAGTCGAACCTCGGATTCAGGAGGAACAATGTGGTTTTCGCCCTGGCCGCAGCACTCTTGACCAACTCTATACGCTCCACAGGATTCTGGAGGGGCATGGGAGTTTGCCCAATCTGTCCACATGTGCTTTGTGGATTTGGAGAAGGCTTTCGACCGTGTCCCTCGAAAGATCTTGTGGGGCGTGCTCGAGAGTACGGCGTTCGGATCCGTTGCTACGAGCTATTCGGTCGCTGTATCACCGAGCCAGAGTTTGGTCCGTATTGGTAACAGCAGCTCGGATTCGTTTCCGGTGGGAGTTGGAGTCCGCCAAGGCTGTCCTTTGTCACCGATTCTGTTCATAATTTTTATGGACAGAATTTCTAGGCGCAGTCGAGGCGATGAGGGGTTCTGGTTCGGTGGCCATCGGATATCATCTCTGCTTTGCGGATGATGTTGTCCTTTGGCTTCATCAAGTCGGGCCCTCCAGCTCTCATTGGAGCGATTCGCAGCTGAGTGCGAAGCAGCCGGGATGAAGATCAGTACCTCCAAGTCCGAGGCCATGGTTCTCAGTCGGACAATGGTGGAATGCACCCTCTGGGTCGGGGATGAGGTCCTGCCCCAAGTGGAGGAGTTTAAGTATCTTGGGGTCTTGTTTACGAGTGAGGGAAGGATGGAGCAAGAGATCGACAGACGGATCGCTGCAGCCTCTGCTGTTAAGCGGTGCCTGTACCGGTCCGTCGTGGTGAAAAAGGAGCTGAGCCGCAAGGCGAAGCTCTCAATTTACCAGTCGATCTACGTTCCAACCCTCACCTATGGTCACGAGCTTTGGGTAATGACCGAAAGAACAAGATCACGGATACAAGCGGCTGAAATGAGCTTCCTTCGCCGGGTGGCGGGGTTCTCCCTTAGAGATAGGGTGAGAAGCTCCGCCATCCGGGAGAGCTCGGAGTAGATCCGCTGCTCCTCCGCATTGAGAGGGGCCAGTTGAGGTGGCTCGGGCATCTGGTTAGAATGCCCCGGACGCCTCCCTGGTGTGCTGTTTCGGGCATGTCCAACCCCCAAGAGACCCCGGGGTCGACCTAGAACACGCTGGAGGGACTATGTCTCTCGGCTTGTCTGGGACCGCCTCGGTGTCCCCCCGGGAGAGTTGGAGGAAGTGGCTCGGGAGAGGGATGTCTGGACCTCTTTGCTAAGGTTGCTGCCCCCGCGACCCGACCCCGGACTAAGCGGAAGAAGATGAGATGAGATGAGAACCCCGCCTGAGCATTCACAGACACAAAAAATAAAAATATACACGCCGGTTGCGTTGAAAAACCGCGTGTGTCTTCTATCATACACCGTACTAAAAAGTAACCAAAGCAAAATCAGTGTCAACCGTGCCTCATGATTGGTCAATTTCACTGGTTCGGTGAAAAGGCGATTCTCATTGGCCGGTACTGTCTTAACAACAAAATTGGAAAGCATGATGGAAGGGGACAATGATGAGGCCAAAAAAAACTGTTCTCTGTCACTATTAAAGATCCCAACGTGAAAACAATAAATAAATTAATGCGTTTCAAATTGAGCAACACATTTGCTGACATTTTCGAACAAATACAAGTTAATTATAAACCGCCAGCAACAGCACGGAGCGTGACGAAGGTATTTGTTAGTTGTTGAGTGCAATATTAAAAGTTGATATGTTGAAGAAACCTTGACACTCTGTTCATTACAATATTAAAAGAATAAACTTTGATATTCAGTATGTTGATTCCAAATATAAGATATTTATTCATTCTACTGTGGTTACAATATCACATACATAATATAGCCTGATGTAGGAAAAAATTTCCCCGCAAATCCCGGGTGGCCTGCACAGGCAAAAAAAAAAAAAAATTCCTCCCTCCCTGGTGAATCATTTATCATGTTATTGCCAACAAATAATTTTTTAAGCCTGACCTCATCACACTGTAAAATTCTGTTTATATTCCAACCTGGCATGCTGGTTTAAATTCACCCTTAATTATGAATGTCAAATCAAAGCTCCGTCAATTTAATGCTTAAAGGACTGAAGGGGGAATTTCATCTGGGAAAAAAACACATTTGAAAAATACCAGAAGTGTTCGGTGTAAATAACAGTAAAACGTTCCGTGAGACGGTGAGATGTGGTAAGACTGAGACTTTCAGAGAGATGGTGAGTTGGTGCGAGATCATCAGAAATCGAGAGAGTGAGCCAGTAAACTACAGACAGGTCTCAAGGTCGGATTCTGAAGCAAAATCAGAGTAAAGCTGAGAATGTCGTAACTGGATAAAAATGTGATATCACCAAAAATCCGTCGTTCAAAAGCAAATGTTTCACACGACCGGGTTCAAATCTCCATAACCACAATCTCTTCGGGATAAAATACCTGCGAACGAAAGGGTTCCTTGTTTATGTTGTTGTAAAACAAGAGAAAAAAAATCAAATCCACTTACTGTTCTGATTTTAAAAGGTTTTGTGGTGCTCAGGATGTTTCCTTTTGATCCGTATTCACTACCAGAACTTTCTCCTACTTACAGAACCCAGAACGATTCCCCCAGTCGTACAGCGCTAAACCAATCAGAAGCCTCACAACGGACATGACTCGGCCTAAAATAGAACTTGTCCGTCACCAGAACGGCGCGAGTACGATGGCGCCGATCGGTGGCGAGTCGGATTCATTTAGTGTTTGGATGTTCCGGAGGTTCAGATGTGGACATTCAAAACCGGGTTCTGTTACTGTAATGACTATTTTCTCTAAAGTAACTTTTCCTGATTGGCGCCGTACCTGATGAGTGGGAATCAGTTACAACTAAATTTGGGGGAAATTTGGGGGGTAACGCCTGAGCCAGGTAATTGAACCTGAGACCGTCCTGCTGTGGGTTGAACGTGCTGCCCACTATGCTAACGTGCCACCACCTGAATGTTAATGACCGAGGAAAAGCTCACCCGGTAGTGGTGGCTCATTGGTTAAGGCTCTGGAGTCCTGTTTTGAATGTCAAAAGTCCGAGTCACGCTACCACCAAGCCGCTACTGCTGCCCTTGCGCAAGGTCCTCAACCTTCAACTGGTCGGTTGTACGTAAATGTAAGTAGCCGTCAATGATTTGCCTGGATGTGTCATACGGATGATATTAGACGGAGAAAATATGAAGCATAACACAAATCTTCTGAACGTTCAGTAATCATAAAATAAAAATTCTAACATTTCTCAGTTAACCTTCAGCGGTCTGGTATTTCAGCTTCCTGATTCTGTACAAACGAACCGGAACATGAACCGAAGTTTAGCAGAAATGCTTACAGTGATACACGGCCGTATAATTAACAATGAAACCACGTTAGCACTCGTACAGTACGAATCTTTTATCGTTACACAGGTAATGAATCCTTACATTCTGTATTCTGTAAAAACTCTATATGTATCACTGCATATTCAACTGTTTACACTGATTCCCAAAAACTATACGCAAATGTTTACAGTGTTGCGTTTTTTTTTAAACTGAAGTACTTGATCCTTGTTTTTGTGCAACATTATCATATTTTAGCACATTTTAGTAAGACTTTATTCTCTTTACACGAGTGAAACGAGAGCTGATGGACAATTCCAGACTGTACGATGTTTGTTACGGCGACGGAGAGCTGCAGAAATGCTGCATGTACATAAACAATAGTAATAATACTGTAAATACAGGAAGCATATAGCAGTCACCACAGAAAGCAGTCTATGGGCAAGGGTGGGGGCGCGGGTGAGAGCGCCCTCTGCTGGGAGAAACTTTACATCTCTTAAGTCTCCAGCATGCCGTCCAGGTTCTTGGTGACGCTCTCTTGCTCGTTCATCTCCACAGGAGTGTACTCATTCTGAAATTTCTGCAGGAGAGTCACCACCTCGTGATGGCCAAAATGTGTGGCTTCATCCATCGGTGTGTTTCCCCACCTACACACACACACACACACACACACACACACACACACACACACACACACACACACATACACACACACCAGTTTTTTGTAAAAGGACACTGAATCCACAAACTATAAGACTTTACTCATTCATTCATTTACAAAAATGTAACAGACGGAACCCATTCCCACAGATCCCGAGGGGCGGGAGCTAAAAATATTAATATTGCAGCTTCTGGATTTTTTCATTTAAATGTGTTGATATTTAATTTTAAAATCATTCTTTTCAATCATTTGTTCACTGATTTGTCAAATCATATTTCCAGCTGTTCCAGGTGCCTACCTGTCTCTGGGAACAGGGTTCACCTTACAGGCCTCCAGAAGAAACCGCACCACATCTATATGCCCTGTAGACACACGACACATCAGTTAGGAATTTAAATCTGTTGCTTGTATGGAATGTAAAATGTAAATTAAATCTAAATTTGGTTTAAGTGGAGAAACAGTTAATAACCCATTTCAAATCAAAGCTACTTTTTCTTAAATAAATTTTGTAATAAGCCATCACGTGTCCAAAGCTTAAAGAAACACAGGTTGTAGCTCTCACACATGTATATCCTGTCACACGCACATGCTTGTCCAAAAACAACAAAACATGTTGATTCAAGCGAATTCTGAGCAGCATTTTTTTGCAAAAGTATCACAACCAATGATTCTTTCCCCACATTTTTCCAGTTCCTTCACCCATTTAATTATTTAAAAACAAACTATGGAACGCCACCAAAATCTGAAACAGACTCCTTACATCGATAATTACGAGTAAATCCAATTAAAAGACAGGAAAATCATTTTCGTGTGACATGAAGTCCAAACTACTGCCATTTTATGCAGTCTTTTTTGTAAGGTATTCAAGTACCCCAACATTTCCAGAAAGAATCTGCAAGCAACTGTTGCACCTGTAGTTGTAAAAGTTCAAAGGTCTACAATCACAGGTAAACCTCGACTTACTTTAATTGTGGTTAATTGGTTCCAGGAGAGACGACGCAAGTTTAAAACGGCTTAAATTGAATTAGCTTGTCTCTAGGCCACATCAAATTTACTTGGATAATATTTTATATATATATATATATATATATACATATACATACATACATATACACACACACACACACACACACACACACACACACCGTAAACGACGTGATAAGCGCCCAGGGCACTTAAAAATATTGGAGGTGGGGGGCTTATTAAAATGTTACCAGCGGAGTGGAACGGTACCATCGAGTTGGAAAACATGAACAATAACAGAACAATAAAAGAGTTTTACTGGTATGTGTGTTATTCATTTTGTGGTATCAACCAAACTAATTACATGAAAGCCGAAAAACAGAAAACAGCATAAATTTATCCTTTATTTTCCCTCCCGGTGCAATTCCTTTAAATATTTTCCCAGAAGTACAATCGAGCAAATCAGCACGTCAACTGTTTCTCATGGCACGTTGAACCAACATGTCCAGGAACGTCTATAAATGTATGAAGTTAGTGATCAGGAAAATCGGGTTAAAAATCCTCATCCCTTTCTGATAGGTCCATATCTGGCTCATCGCTCCATTCATTCAGAGCATCCCATAGTTTGTAGCAGTTTCAAATAGTGCATCTTGTTGGACATTTACCAAGAGAACACAGCAAAATATTTTCCTGTTTTTTAAAGCACGGCGGAACAATCAAATGAGTTGTTACTGATGAACGTTATAGACATTCCCCAGTGGCAGGGGGTCTTGAAATACTGTGTAAACTCACTTTTACAGGCAGTGAATGCCTCATTTTACCATTACAGAGACTTCTTTTCGTTTCGGCTTTTTCCCTTTCTCGGGAGTCGCCACTGCGAATCATCTGATTCGCACATTTGATTTGGCATAGGTTTTTATGTCAGATGCCCTTCTTGTCACAACCCTTCAACAAGGGACAGAAACATGCTGACGGCTTTGCAGCCTACTCTTTATGAAAGTCAGCAATGGTTCTTTTACATGACTCTCACCATAGACAGTGAAGACTCTTATTGGAGCAGGGCGCTTATTACATTGAATATATATATATATACATATACACACACACACACACACACACACACACATATATATATATTTATATATATATATATACACACACACAAATTAGGGGGCAGTGGTGGTCTAGTGGTATAGGGCGCTGGATCGCTGATCCAAAGGTTGGGGGTTCGAGTCCCACTCTCCACAAGGTTGTCACTGTCCTCCCCCCAGTGCAGCTAACTGGGTTATCAAAGGCGGGCCATGTCTCTCACTGTCTATGGTGAGAGGCATGTAAAAGAACCATTGCAGATGTATGAGAGATGTAAGACAGTGGTGAGGTGTGCTGTCGGTGTGACAGAAGAGTTCAAGGTGGAGGTGGGACTGCATCAAGGGTCAGCTCTCAGACCCTTCTTGTTTGCTATGGTGATGGACAGGCTGACAGACGAGGTTAGACAAGAATCTCCATGGACTATGATGTTTGCAGATGACATCGTGATCTGTAGTGAGAGCAGAGAACAAGTGGAGGAAAACCTAGAGAGGTGGAGGTATGCCCTGGAAAGGAGGGGAATGAAGGTTAGCCTCAGAAAATCAGAATACATGTGTGTGAACGACAAGGACCCAAGAGGAACGGTGAGGTTACAGGGGACAGAGATAAAGAAGGTGGAGGATTTTAAGTACTTAGGCTCAACAATCCAGATCAATGTGGAAAACAAGTGAAGAACCCGTGCAGGCAGGTTGGAATGGATGGACAAAAGTGTCTGTGTGATAGGAGAGTATCGGCAAGAATGAAGGGAAAAGTGTACAAGACGGTGTTGAGGCCAGCGATGTTGTATGGTTTAGAAACAGTGGCCCTGGGGAAAAGACAGGAGGCAGAGTTGGAGGTAGCAGAGATGAAAATGTTGAGGTTCTCTTTGGGAGTAACGAGGATGGATAGGATTAGGAATGAATACATCAGAGGGACAGCACATGTAAGACGTTTTGGAGACAAAGTCAGAGAGGCTAGATTGAGATGGTTTGGACATGTACAGAGGAGGGATAGTGAGTATATTGGTAGTAGGATGTTGAGGTTAGAACTACCAGGCAGAAGGCCCAGAGGAAGACCAAAGAGAAGATTTATGGATGTGGTGAAGGCGGACATGAAGATAGTTGGAGTAAGAATAGAAGATGCAGAAGATAGGGTGAGATGGAGGCAGATCATTTGCTGTGGCGACCCCTGAAGGGAACAGCCGAAAGGAAAAGAAGATATATATATATATATATATATATATATATATATATATACACACACACACACACACACACACACACACACACACACACACACAGCAAGGGATCCCTGTATAATATATATATATATATATATATATATATATATATATATATATTATATACACACACACAATATTTAATGTGCTAAATGGATATAATATACAAAACGCCCCCGTTATTCGCGGGGATTGTGTTCCGCCCCCCACCCGCGGATCCTGGAAATCTGCAAATTATTGATGCAGTTTTTAAACTCTGTATGATATTACATGCACTAAAATATGATTGCTAAACACAGTCTGTCACCAGCCTTTCTCATTAATACAGTAATACTGCAGTAAAATGTAGTACTAATTAAGTAAAAGCTTTTTTTGTACTGTAATAATATTTATGAATAAATAAAGCTCTTGGGTGCCTTAAGCTATACCAGAAGCTAGAGAAGATGCAGGGTGTTTGAGGGACATCATGGGACTTAAATGATCATTTAAAACACTAAAAATTCACAATTCAAGCAATCACGTTGATAAGATGTGCGCAAAGGAGAAAAAAAAGGAGTACACATAATCTGCAACAAATCAGCAGGAGGAGAAAAAAAAAAAGCTCTCAGCCATTTGCTAAATTTGAGTCACGTGCCAGTAACGTCGTGATGATGCCTATGTATAGTTTTGCCGGCGCTGCCACTAATTCAGTGCTTCTCAAGTAGTTGTGCACGCCCCCCTTTGGTGTGATTCCAGGTGGAGCGAGTATGACCCTGGGGAACATGAGTTTTTTTCGATACTGTACTAGAATTAAGTGTCTGGTTTATTTATTATTTAATGCCTTTTTATTTTTAATATTAGTCAAGATACAATGTTATGCAGAGGTGTATTCATAACAATCGTATAGACAAATAATACTATTTATAGTCACACGTGGGGTGCTGGGGGGTGTGTGCGCTGAAATGTTTTTTTTTTTCCCTTCCTAGAAGCAGAGTCACAGAAAATAATTGAGAAGTCTGTCTTCCTTTCGGCTTTTTCCCTTTTACTCGGGAGTCGCCACAGTGAATCATCTGATTCGCAAGTTTGATTTGGCAGAGGTTTTTACGTCGGATGCCCTTCTTGTCACAACCCTTTTTAGCAAGGGACAGAAACACGCTGACGACTTTGCAGCTCCTCTTTACGAAAGTCAGCAATGGTTCTTTTACATCAACCTCTCACCATAGACAGTGACAGACATGGCCCGCCTTTGATAACCCAGTTAGCTGCACTGGGGGGACAGTGACAACCCTGTGGAGAGTGGGACTCGAACCCCCAACCTTTGGATCAGCGATCCAGCACCCTATACCACTAGAAAATAATTGAGAAGCACTGTGCTAATTTATAAACATTATGAAAAAAAGCCTTTGAGCGCAAAATCTGTGATTATGTGGCCCCGCCTTTTTTTAAATTTTCCATATATTTTTTGAAAACTGACGTATAATCGAGAACAAATTAACTCGAAACGACTTCATTCAAGGTCTACCTGTATTGGGGCAGCCATAGCATAAAGGTTAGCGAAGCAGCTTTGGCACCAAACGGTTGCTGGTTTGATTCTCGAACCAGCAGGAAAACTGTATGGTGGTGGGGGAGTCAGCCACACCTTCCCTTCCTAAACATAAATGGCTGAAGTGCACTTGAGCAAGGCACCTAATCCCAAATGCTTTCTGGTGCCCCAGTGTGTGTGGGTGTGTGTGCTCACTTTGGATGGGTTAAATGCAGAGAAATTCATTTCCCTTATGGGATTAATACAGTAAATCAAAACAGGTATGGGAGGCGTGTCAGGAAAAAGGCTTTCCAGTTCAAAACGTAGATTAGCACAAGAATACAGTTTTCCAAACAGCAGCCCCTTTCGAATATCATGCTCTGGATAGATGGATCAAAGATAAAGTTGTTTGGTGACAGTCACAGCACACAACTGAACAGGAGAAGAACATCATACCACCTGTGAAGCATGGAGGTGGAAATGTTAAGGTTTGGGGTTTCTTCACTGTCTCAGGGAGTGGGAGTCTTACACTCATGGATCATAATCCAATCAACCATAAATTCTACATCATAGCAAAATTTGTTTGAGGGTAATTCGAGTTCATCTGTCCACACACTCGCAAATCCATAATCCATGGCTCAAAAGAAGAGAGCGAGTTCTGGAATATTCCAGTTCACACGCAGATTTGATCTCCACTGAAATATTGTGAGGGGTGTACGTATATAAAAGAGAGGGAAATATTTCTTATTCTCATATGTTGAAAAAAAGAAATCTATTGTTTTCATGGGGTGCATTTACTTTCACACATGACTCCATGTACTGCTCTAAACTGAATCTAGACATCAGGACGTACCTTCGGCAGCCGCCACATGTAGAGCAGTCCTGGAGTCATAGTCTCTCTGCTCCATGTCCACAGACGACAAAGCAAACCTGAAAAACATCAGGGCCGAATTGAACCATTGGCTAGTTTCTTATAAAACAGCAGCTATGACAGCGGTGCAGGTTTATATTACTGTTCTTGTTAAGCTCCTCCCACAAAGTCACTCGGGAGCTAGAGGCTTTGAGATCACACTGCGTCAGGGTTTTTTTTTTTTTTTTTTTTTTTTCAACAAGTGCGGAATTTTCAAATGTCTGAACCTTTTCGCGATCAGTCCACAAACCAGACGACCAAAATGCGATGCCGTGATTGTCGCACGACATATTTGAGAACGAAAAGCGACAGCCGTGCAATTCCCATTCACCTCACTGAATGAGTTAATGAGAGTTTCCATAGTAACAGCTTGCTCACAATTCACACGTTATGCGTGATTGATATGGTGAGATTTTTTCACATAAAGACAGGTTTGTCTATCATATATGGAAGGAGTCTCCAGTGCCAGAAGTACAGCTGTGGCATAACATCAGGTCAGAGGAATTAATTGTAAATAATATTATTCATTACTGAATATTATGACAACAGAGATGAGTGCACATTCGCCTCACAGCAAGGAGGTCCTGGGTTCAAGTCCCGGGCTCGGCGTGGCCGTTTCTGTGCTGTGTGTTCCTCCCGTACTTGTGTGAGTTTCCTCCAGACACTCTGGTTTCCTCCCACAGTCCAAAGATATGCCCATTAGGCTAACTGCCTACTCCAGACTGCCCCTAGTGTGTGTGTGTGTGTGTGTGTGTGTGTGTGTGAGATGGACTGGCAAACTGTTCAGCGTCTACCCTGCCTTCCCTCAGAGTTCACAACAATAGACTACAGCCTCCTTGAAACCTTAATAAGATTAAGTAATTTGGAAAAATAATAGCCTCCCCCCAAAAAAAAAAAAAAAAAAAAAAACATGTGGATTTGGAAACCTAAATGAAGTGCCGAAGTGTAATGGTGATAACGTACCTTCTAAGAGCTGATACATCTCCAGTGTAGGCAGCAAAGAGGAGGTTAATGACAGACTTCACCTGTAAAGGGATGGAAAGAAGGGATTGGTGCAGCTGGACCAGTAGAGAACCGAGATCTCACTGCGGTACATCCTTCAGTGGATTTGATTGGGTCCACCTTGAATCTGGATACTGGTGGATGTTCTGCACTCCAATTCAGAAACACAAAGCTTTCATCTCTTGAGAGTATGAACCACAACTCATCCAACCTGGCTGTCTTTCTGACCTGCACTTGTCAAAGTCACCACAAGAGGGGACTGGTATCACACACACACAATTATGTCACCGAAGGCGAGTTGGATGTCGCCAAACAGTCACTGAGGCAGAAAGTATTTAGTTCTGAAGCATCTGCCAAGCCTGAAGCACCTAATTATTTCAGTACACACCACACAGGAATATTTAAAATAAATCGATAGTTTAGCATATTTTAACCATGACAGAGGCAGGTCAGGTGAGCAACGTATTCATCAAGGAATTAAATCACGTCGAGCGAATGGCAGGCACAATCAGTTTTAGAATATAATCCATGGAAACACAATAAAACCAAACTATAACTAGATTTATGGTTTAATTGCCCCTTATAAAAAGAGTAAAAGTTCTTCCAGTGCTCTTGAAGTCTTCCCACCTGATTTGTATCCTCTCTGTGCTTCATGTGCTCTCCCAGTGCGCCAACAATGCTCCCATCTCCATCATCCAACACCAGCTCCAATTCCATCACTATTGCCTCAGTGCTCTAATGCATCACTGTCCCCTCATTTTTAAATTGCTCCTTTAATGCCCCTTCAATGTCCTCAGTGCCATCATCTTCCCCTCAGTGTTCAAACACCATCACCAACTTTAATAGTCACCTCGGGGTTCAAATACACACATTCACTGTCCCCTTGGTGCTCTATCACTGTTCCCACTTCCATCAGCACCCCTTCCCCCATCTCCATTTGTTCCCACGGTGTTTCATTAACATCCCCACCTCCAGCACTATCCTTTTAGTTCTACAATTGCTCTCTCAGCGCTTGTTCAATGTTCTCACCTTCACCCTTCACCATCCTCCCTGGGATCCAACACCATTTCTAATTCCATTACTCACCTCAAACAAACACCATCCTCACATCTACCATCACTTTAGTAGGTCAACACTGTGCCAGGCTCCAATATGTCCCCCACGAGTACTCCAACACCACACCCGCCCCATCACCATCCTCTTGGTGATCCATATGTGGCATGGTTACGTAGTTGTTAAAACTATGGCTTCAGAGCAAGAAGGTGCTTGCTTCGAGTTCCTTGGAGGGGGGTTTTGTGTGGTGTTTGCTTGTTCTTCTTGCTTCTCCTGGGTGATCCATATTTCTGCCACAGTTCAAATGAATATAAGATTATCTTGCCCCTAGGTTGTTTGCTCACTAAAACAGGCACCGGAGTGGGCTGCAAAAACATGCACTGCAAAAGAAACAATTAGCCCAATGCATCATGGGAAATGAAGGGAAATGAAAGAGTGTGTGATGGGAAACATCAAAGAGAGGAGAAAATGTGATCATGCTTGCTGGTAGAGATGAGAAAAATCAATTGAGTTATGAAGCATGTTGAGTGTCGGTGCACAAATCGCCCCACTGCGACCAAAATCTACGTGCGTTTGAAGTTGAGGTGCAATTACTCTATCGTCCTACAGGTGGCACACCTTAAATTACTGTACAGTAGGCCCTTGACTATTCGCGGTTTTGCACGCTTCACTCGCGGTTTGAGTATTCACAGACTGCCAAGCAAATGACACGTCACTCAAATTCAGCCAATGGCTGTCCTTCCTGCTGATTGGTTGAGATGATGTAACGCCCCTTTTTCCTCATTCATGCACAAAATTTCAATGAGACGCTTTTTTTTCCTCATGTGTTTTAATTACCAGTTAAGCTGTATGATGCCACTCAAACGCTGTGCGTCCTCTCTGGCTAAGCGATAGAAAAGGTAATGACATTGGATGTCTCTTCTGAAGAAATAAGACTTTCTCCTGAAGAAATGGGTTTCCTCTGAAGTGCCTGAAGAGAAATAAACATCTAAAAGCACTCTAGTAGTACAGTCTTTTTCAATCATTATTCCAGTACAGCACCCAAGTTAATTTTTAGAATTTAGAACAGTTAATGTTTGTGTGTGTGTGTGATTATGTACTGTGGTGTAGCATGTTTATTGTTTTGTTTTCTTTATCCAATTTATTACATTTCATGTTCTTTTTGTTATGATCTGTGTTTTTGGGGGACTTTGATCTTCACGGCTGTGTTCTCTGACTCTCCGCTCTGGCTGAGGGGCGTGGCTGAGCTACTCCCTGGCTTCTAAACATTCTAAACCAGGGGTCGGGAACCTATGGCTCGCGAGCCAGATGTGGCTCTTTTGATGACTGTATCTGGCTCTCAGTTAAATCAGGTGGCCTTTCTTAACAGACTAACGAATACATAATTTCACTGTCATTTAAATATAAATGAAAAAATGCCATCAAATAAAACCAACAGATGAATAAATCTCACACATTTAAATCTATTCGTCTATTTTCAATGCTACGTCACTGTGGCGCGAAGCGGAGAGCTAGTCAGGAGGATCGATCCTACTTCGTGGAAATTGGCGGTCACGTGACTCACCAAATGTGTGTATATTGACTAGTATAACGCCTTATAAGAGAACCTCAGTTGAAGCGCGTTGTTTAAGTGCTTCCCCTTTGAATAATGAATGCACTCTGCCATCTCACACTGCCTCAGAAATGCGCCTCACAAATGGTAATGCAATATCTCTCTAGTGGGCATTTTTGAAAACTACAATGCTGTATGTTTCAAGGAAAATACATTTAAAAGGTGTGCTTTTATATATGTTCTTTTCCTTTCGGCTGTTCCCTTCAGGGGTCGCCACAGCAAACCATCCGCCTCCATCTCACCCTGTCCTCTGCATCTTCTTTTCTGACTCCAACGACCTTCATGTCTTCCTTCACCACATCCATAAAACTCTTCTTTGGTCTTCCTCGAGGCCTTCTGCCTGGTATTTCCAACCTCAGCATCCTACTGCCAATATACTCACTATCCCTCCTCTACATGTCCAAACCATCTCAATCTAGCCTCTCTGACTTTGTCTCCAAAACATCTTACATGGGCTGTCCCGCTGATATACTCATTTCTGATCCTATCCATCCTCGTTACTCCCAGAGAGAACCTCAACATTTTCATCTCCGCGACCTCCAGCTCTGCCTCCTGCCTTTTCCTCAGCGCCACTGTTTCTAAGCCATACTACATCGCTGGCCTCACCACCGTCTTGTACACTTTTCCTTTCATTCTTGCTGACACTCTCCTATCACACATCACACCGGACACTTTTCTCCAACCATTCCAGCCTGCCTGCACACGCTTCTTCACCTCTTTTCCACACTCTCCATTGCTCTGGATTGTTGAGCCCAAGTACTTAAAATCCTCCACCTTCGTTATCTCTGCTCCCTGTAACATCACCGTTTCTCCTGGGTCCTTCTCATTCACACACATGTATTCTGATTCTCTGAGGCTAACCTTCATTGCTCTCCTTTCCAGGGCATACCTCCACCTCTCTAGATTTTCCTGCACTTGTTCTCTGTTCTCACTACAGATCACGATGTCATCTGCAAACATCATAGTCCATGGAGATTCTTGTCTCACCTCGTCTGTCAGCCTGTCCATCACCATAGCAAACAAGAAGGGGCTCAGAGCTGACCCTTGATGCAGTCCCATTTCCATCTTGAACTCTTCTGTCACACCGACAGCACACCTCACCACTGTCTTACATCTCTCATACATGTCCTGCACCACTCTAACATACTTCTCTTCCATTCCAGACTTCCTCATGCAATACCACAGTTCTTCTCTTGACACCCTGTCGTATGCTTTTTCCAGATCAACAAAGGCACAATGTAGCTCCCTCTGACCTTCTCTGTACTTCTCGATTAACATCCTCAAAGCAAACATTGCATCTGTGGTGCTCTTTATTGGCATGAAACCAAACTGTTGTTTACAAATGCTGACCTCTGCCCTTAGTCTAGCTTCCACTATTCTTTCCCATAACTTCATCGTATGGCTCATCAACTTTATCCCTCTGTAGTTGCGGCAACTCTGCACGTCTCCCTTGTTCTTAAAAATGGGCACCAGCACACTTCTCCTCCGGCATCTGCTCACTCTCTTGGACCTTGTTCAATGTTCTTGTCAGAAATTCTACTGCTACCTCCCCTAGACACTTCCATACCTCCACAGGTATGTCATCAGGACCAACTGCCTTTCCATTCTTCATCCTCTTCAATGCCCTTCTCACTTCACCCTTACTGATCTTTGCTACATCCTGCTCCTCAATGGTCACCTCTTCTACTCTTTTTTTCTCTCTCATTTTCCTCATTCATCAGCTCTTCAAAGTACTCTTTCCATCTTCCCAGCACACTTCTGTCATCAGTCAATACATTTCCCTCTCTGTCCTTCATCAATCTAACTTGCTGCACGTCCTTCCCATCTCGATTTCTCTGCTGTGCCAACCTGTATAGATCATTTTCTCCCTCTTTACTGTCCAACCTATCATACAAGTCATCATACGCCCTCTGTTTGGCCTTAGCCACTGCTACTTTCACCTTACGCTGTCTCCCTGTACTCCTGTTTACTCTCTTTGGTCCTCTCTATGTCCCACTTCTTAGCCAACTTCTTCCTTTGTACACACTCCTGCACTTCCTCATTCCACCACCAAGTCTCCTTATCTACTTTCCTTCCAGAAGACACATCAAGTACTCTCCTACCTGTGTCCCTGATCACATTTGCTGTGGTTGTCCAGTCATTTGGAAGCACTTCCTGACCACCCAAAGCCTGTTTCAACTTCTCCTTGAAGACAACACGACACTCTTTCTTTTTCAACTTCCACCACTTTGTCTTCTGTTCTGCCTTTGGCTTCTTCACCTTCCGCACCATTAGCGTCATCCTGCATACCACCATCCTATGCTGTTTGGCAACACTCTCACCCACTACTACTTTGCAGTCACTGACTTCCTTCAAATTACATCGCCTACACAAGATGTAGTCTACCTGTGTGCTCTTGCCTCCGCTTTTATAGGTCACCCTATGCTCCTGTTTCTTCTTGAAGAAAGTATTCACCACAGCCATTTCCATCCTTTTTGCAAAATCGATCAACATCTGTCCTTCTGTGTTCCTGTCCTGGATACCAAACCTGCCAATCACTTCCTCGTCCCCTCTGTTTCCTGCGCCAACATGTCCATGGAAGTCTGCACCAATGAGCACTCTTTCACCTCTGGGGGTATTCTGCATCACTTCATCTAACTCACTCCAGAATCTCTCCTTCTCTTTTAGTCACATCCTGTCTGTGGGGCATAAGCACTAACAACATTGAACATCACGCCTTCAATTTCTAACTTGAGACTCATCACTCTGTCGGACACTCTTTTCACTTCTGGAACATTCCTCACCAACTCCTCCTTCAAGACGACTCCTACTCCATTTCTCTTCCCATCCACACCATGATAAAACGGCTAAAACCCTGCTCCTAAGCTTTTAGCTTTGCTCTTTTTCCACCTGGTCTCCCGAACACACAGTATGTCCACCTTCCTCCTCTGCATCATGTCAGCCAGCTCTCTATCTTTTCCTTGCATAGTTCCAACATCCCCTACTATTAGTCCTAGACTTGTGCTTTTCCTCTTTTCTCTCTGCCTACGGACACGTCTTCGACCAACAGTAGTTCAATTTCCACCAGCTCCCTGTTGGTTAACAGCACTGATGGCGAAACCCGGGCCTCGACCGATCCGGTATGAGATTTGTGTTTATGGTTTGCATTTTGTAAATTGGCAAAAATTTTACGCCGGATGCCCTTCATCGCAACCCTCTGCATTTCTCCGGGCTTGGGACCGGCGTAAGGGGGAGAGACACTGGTCAGTGCCCCCCCGCCTCATGGCTGCATTGTGCTTTATACAACACACACACACACACACATATATATATATATATATATGTTTGTGCTATTTATTAATAATAGAATGTAAAGTACAAAATTAAGTTTTTCTTAATCATTTTAATTTTGCATTTTAATACATTAATACTGTACTAATGAGTAAGACTGTCCATAGAATGTGTTTAAGAAGCATATTTTAGCACATGATATAGATACATAGCATTTTCCTTCCGGTTGACCATTCATGCATGTAATATGATACAGAGCGTTTTACTTCCGGGTACACAACTCGGATTATTTTCATTTGCGGGAGGGGTCATAACCAAACCCCCTCGAATAACGAGGGCCTACTGTACGTGTCAACATAATGCAGCCATGAGGTGTGTGTGTGTGTGTGTGTGGGGGGGGGGGGGGCACTAACCAGTGTCTCTCCCCCTCATGCCGGTCCCAAGCCCGGAGAAATGCATAGGGTTGTGTCAGGAAGAGCATCCGACGTAAAAACAATGCCAAACTTTTATGATGCAAATCAGAAGTATTACCCCCATACCGGATCGGTCGAGGCCCGGGTTAACAACGACCGCCATCAGTGCTGTTAACCAACAGGGTGCTGATGGAAATTGGACTACTGTTGGTCGAAGACGTCGAAGAAGGAGAGGTGGGAGGCGTGTCCGTAGGCAGAGAGAGAGAAGAGGAAAGGCATGAGTCTAGGACTTAGAGTGGGGACTTTGAATGTTGGAACTATGCAAAGAAAAGGTAGAGAGCTAGCTGACATGATGCAGAGGAGGAAGGTGGACATACTGTGTGTTCAGGAGACCAGGTGGAAAGGTAGCAAAGCTAAAAGCTGAGGAGCAGGGTTTAAGCTATTTTATCATGGTGTGGATGGGAAGAGAAATGGAGTAGGAGTCATCTTGAAGGAGGGGTTTGTCAGGAATGTTCTAAAAGTGAAAAGAGTGTCAGACAGAGTGATGAGTCTCAAGTTAGAAATTGAAGGCGTGATGTTCAATGTTGTTAGTGCTTATGCCCCACAGGCAGGATGTGAGCTAGAAGAGAAGGAGAGATTCTGGAGTGACTTAGATGAAGTGATGCAGAGAACCCCAGAGGTGAAAGAGTGGTCATTGGTGCTGACTTTAATGGACATGTTGGTGCAGGCAACAGAGGGGACGAGGAAGTGATGGGCAGGTTTGGTATCCAGGACAGGAACCCAGAAGGACAGATGTTGATCGATTTTGCAAAAAGGATGGAAATGGCTGTGGTGAATACTTTCTTCCAGAAGAAACAGGAGCATAGGGTGACCTATAAAAGCAGAGGTAGGAGCACACAGGTAGACTACATCTTGTGCAGGTGATGTAATTTGAAGGAAGTCAGTGACTGCAAAGTAGTAGTGGGCGAGAGTGTTGCCAAACAGCATAGGATGATGGTATGCAGGATGACGCTGATGGTGAGGAAGGTGAAGAAGAAAAAGGCAGAGCAGAAGACAAAGTGGAGGAAGTTGAAAACGGAAGAGTGTCGTGTTGTCTTCAAGGAGGAGTTGAAACAGGCTTTGGGTGGTCAGGAAGTGCTTCCAAATGACTGGACAACCACAGCAAATGTGATCAGGGACACAGGTAGGAGAGTACTTGGTGTGTCCTCTGGAAGGAAAGTAGATAAGGAGACTTGGTGGTGGAATGAGGAAGTGCAGGAGTGTGTACAAAGGAAGAGGTTAGCTAAGAAAAAGTGGGACATAGAGAGGACCGAAGAGAGTAAACAGGAGTACAAGGAGACACAGCGTAAGGCGAAAGTAGCAGTGGCTAAGGCCAAACAGAGGGCGTATGATGACTTGTATGATCGGTTGGACAGTAAAGAGGGAGAAAATGATCTATACAGGTTGGCACAGCAGAGAAATAGAGATGGGAAGGATGTGCAGCAAGTTAGATTGATGAAGGACAGAGAGGGAAATGTATTGACTGATGACAGAAGTGTGCTGGGAAGATGGAAAGAGTACTTTGAAGAGCTGATGAATGAGGAAAATGAGAGAGAAAAAAAGAGTAGAAGAGGTGACCATTGAGGAGCAGGATGTAGCAAAGATCAGTAAGGGTGAAGTGAGAAGGGCATTGAAGAGGATGAAGAATGGAAAGGCAGTTGGTCCTGATGACATACCTGTGGAGGTATGGAAGTGTCTAGGGGAGGTAGCAGTAGAATTTCTGACAAGAACATTGAACAAGGTCCGAGAGAGTGAGCAGATGCCGGAGGAGAAGTGTGCTGGTGCCCATTTTTAAGAACAAGGGAGACGTGCAGAGTTGCCGCAACTACAGAGGGATAAAGTTGATGAGCCATACGATGAAGTTATGGGAAAGAATAGTGGAAGCTAGACTAAGGGCAGAGGTCAGCATTTGTGAACAACAGTTTGGTTTCATGCCAATAAAGAGCACCACAGATGCAATGTTTGCTTTGAGGATGTTAATCGAGAAGTACAGAGAAGGTCAGAGGGAGCTACATTGTGCCTTTGTTGATCTGGAAAAAGCATATGACAGGGTGTCAAGAGAAGAACTGTGGTATTGCATGAGGAAGTCTGGAATGGAAGAGAAGTATGTTAGAGTGGTGCAGGACATGTATGAGAGATGTAAGACAGTGGTGAGGTGTGCTGTCGGTGTGATCGACGAATTCAAGGTGGAGGTGGGACTGCATCAAGGGTCAGCTCTGAGCCCCTTCTTGTTTGCTATGGTGATGGACAGGCTGACAGACAAGGTGAGACAAGAATCTCCATGGACTATGATGTTTGCAGATGACATTGTGATCTGTAGTGAGAGCAGAGAACAAGTGCAGGAAAATCTAGAGAGGTGGAGGTATGCCCTGGAAAGGAGAGGAATGAAGGTTAGCCTCAGAAAATCAGAATACATGTGTGTGAATGAGAAGTACCCAGAAGGAACGGTGATGTTACAGGGAGCAGAGATAACGAAGGTGGAGGATTTTAAGTACTTAGGCTCAACAATCCAGAGCAATGGAGAGTGTGGAAAAGAGGTGAAGAAGCGTGTGCAGGCAGGCTGGAATGGTTGGAGAAAAGTGTCCGGTGTGATGTACACTTTTCCCTTCATTCTTGCTGACACTCTCCTATCGCACAAGACAGTGGTGAGGCCAGCAATGTTGTATGGCTTAGAAACAGTGGCGCTGAGGAAAAGGCAGGAGACAGAGCTGGAGGTCGCGGAGATGAAAATGTTGAGGTTCTCTCTGGGAGTAACGAGGATGGATAGGATCAGAAATGAGTATATCAGCGGGTCAGCCCATGTAAGATGTTTTGGAGACAAAGTCAGAGAGGCTAGATTGAGATGGTTTGGACATGTACAGAGGAGGGATAGTGAGTATATTGGCAGTAGGATGCTGAGGTTGGAAAAGAAGACGCAGAGGACAGGGTGAGATGGAGGCGGATGATTTGCTGTGGCGACCCCTGAAGGGAGCAGCCGAAAGTAAAAGAAGACGACGACTGTACGTGTCAACATGTGCTTTAGACGCCCACCAGGGGGAGACATTTTATTAACACCATGTAAGTTATAATAATCCTTTTGTTCCTGGTGGACGAACCTTAACTCTACACAGACTACTATTGTGAGAGAGCGAGTACACCGTATAAACAGTGATAAGACACACGACAATCATTTTATGTTATCCAGCTTCTTTATTTGAGAGGAAAAAAAAAAAAAACCTGAGCTGTAACACTGGAATCTCCATCAATAACACACACAGCGACAGTGAAAACACTTTCAACTCATTAATTCATGCATCACGAGGTTGGACAACAAGTGCTGATGTGACAAATATGATTAAAAACAAAGAAAAAGGAAAAAAAAAAAAAATCATGAAAGAATAGATGAGATGGGTTCAGACAAGTTTATTCAAATGAAAATAAAACATACATAAAAGTGAAGAGCCACAGAGAGAAAAGCAATGCTGCTAACAGAGACAGAGAGAGAGAGAAGCCAGGATATACTTGATTTAAGATTCCATGCAGATAAAAACAGGTTAATATTTATATAAATATTTATATAAATACGTTGAGGAGCTCAACACGACTGAGTAACAGTTTAGACCTAAAGTGATCACGTGAGTAACACAGAAGGGATCACGTTCCCCTGTTCAAGTAATCGACACATCTGGCTCTCGCTCAAACCAGAAAAACCCTGTCTCGCCTGAGAGTCTGAGACAGGTTAACAGCAACATTCCGTCAGCACAGAACATGCACACACACACACACACACACGGTCAAAACGAGAGAAGACTCCATATGCAACACTTGCACTGTTCGCCTTGCAGCTGCAGTTCTTTCCTTTGCTGCTGCGAGGAAGCCGTAACCCTTTTGAGTCGGTCGGAGCCTCTCGAACGTCTTGTAGCAGTAACAATTACTTCACAGTTAAAAGCTCAATCAGGGACCGCAGCTCTTTAATCCAAGGCTGTTGAATAATAAAAGCTCTAACGCAGCACTGGTTCTGCACTTCCTGATTGCAGCTTTTGACCCACCCGACATGTCGGAACACATGAACACGTGATGATGAAGTGTGTGCAAGAGAAAAAGGCTGTTTTTCGGCACAGAACATGAAGACGTACCATTAAAGCAACATGAGATTGAAAGCATCAGCTCAGTCACGTGCAAAAACAAACAAATAAACAAAACAAACGAACACACGAAAAACACACAGGTCAGTGTTCAGGGAATGATATTAGCAGAGGAGTGGAAGACGGGACCCGAGTGGTGCCGGGAGTGGGACGCTGATTGATCACGTCTCAGGACGAATCTATTCTTTATCGCATCGTATCTTAAAAGCTGGGGCGTGTAAAGAGGCGTCTTATACGGGAAGTTATGAGCGGCATGTGCCCGTGTAAAGTCATCGAACGCGGGCGAGTAGTTTCGCACGCGAATTGGAGTGGGTGGGTACGAGCTTGAGCTGACATACAATCTGATTGGAGCAATCAGAAATTAAACATAACGATGACAGAAGCCACCAAACATGGAACATTCGTAGGAGAACAAAGAATGCAAGGTTAATTGCTCGACTTACATCACCATGAAAGAGCGGCTCGTTACTGCCTGTGGCAAAGCAGTTTTACTCGGATGACACCTGAAACCAACCAGCTTGGGTTCGTGTTTTCAAAACGGTTTGCATTTCCTGTGACTTTATATTTATATATGTATATATTTATATATGCACAAGAGTCTCTTTGCTACCCTTGGCATTAATTCATCATTTTATAAGCCACTTTATCCTAATTAGGATTGAGGGGAGGCTTGCGCCCATCTCGGCCAAATCTGGGTGGGTCAGGCTACACCTTAGACAGCTGGCCAGTCCATCGCCGGGCCAACACTCGCACAACCATCCATACTCACAGTCATACCTAGGGGTGATTTGAAACAGTCAATTAATCTACTGTGCATGTTTTACTGTGGGAGGAAACCGGAGAACCCGAAGGAAACCCATGCAAGAACCGGGAGAACATGCAAACTCTACACAGAAACACCCATGTTGTATGCCTGACGTGTGATAATTTGATTATGATAATATATGCTAAAATAATTTACACTGGTGATAATATATGAAATAAAAAAGCAAGAACCATGCCAGTGGGTTACCTTGGCAACCAGATTTGGACACAAATGATCTGCTATGCGATTCATTAAGAGATTCGCTTGTGAAGTGAAAATTTGCTTGTTGCACTTGTCGCTCATCCCGTCCTGCATAGACGCCAGTTAAGAATCAAGTGAAAAAATCTAGGGAGATTATCAGTTAGGCATTTCGTACTTCTACCATTTTTTAACGACTGTTACTTTTCAATCCAATCAATCAGGTATGTCACATGACTACCCATTTATTTACCCGCGTTTATATTTATAAATCTTTAAGCACACTTGGTTAGGCCCTAGGCTTGTTCTTTATAACTTTATTTAATAAGGATAAATGTTACGTAGCTTAGCCAGCTGCATTTTTAACTTTAAATGATAGAAAGGCAAACGGCAGCACATTTTGTTTGGTGTGAGAAAACTAAGTTGCTTGTTTTCCTTGTGTTGCTTGTTGTAGATCCCTGATAACACTTGAAGGTTAAACACCACCACTCGGGGTAAGTTCGAGGATATTTCGCTATACTTTTGCTTTAAAAGTCTGTGCTAACAGTTGGCGCGTCCAGATCAATGTCCTTTAATCAAGTCACATGGTAACAGAGGCTGGTAATGAAGCTTTGTGATGACCGAGTATGAGCCTAGATAGTTTATTTTTCTAGCAGGTACAGTACGGAAATAGAGGGTGTGGCAAGGAGCCAATCTTTATTACCCTGTAGCTCATTCATTTTTTGAGCTGCTTAATCCACCATGAACAGCTGGCCAGGCCATCGCAGGGCAGAAGCATGCCACCACTGCCCCATGTTGTAGCTACCACATTAAAATATGATAAAATAACAAAATCCTACCAGCTCAACATGTGTCATGTTTAAGTGAAGTTTGGCAGACACTATGATGAGCCACTAGTCTGTTGGGTTTTTACACCCGAGCCTCGTGGCTTATCAGGCCAGTGCTTATCCCCGGTTTCCGTAGTGTGAAGCGACTAGGAGTTGAACTCCCCCTGGATGGGACGCTAGTCCATCGCAGGTTACCTTCCCAGTATATTTTACTGGTACCCACATTTATACTCCTGGGTGAACAGAGGCACACTTGTGGTTGAGACCTTGCCCAGGGGTCTTAGCACAGTGAGGGTCTCAGTGGGATTCAAACTCACAACCTCCCGATCATGAGCGCAGCACCCTAACCACTACATGATGAGCCACTCGGCTCGGTTGTAAAAAGCCCAACAGATTTTGCCATGATGTATATCATGTAACTCCATGTTATGTTGAAGGTGTCGCATGCTATGATGGAAGAGAAAAAAATAAATAAATAAAAAAATAAATGAAGGAGGTTCATGATCAAAACACCGATTGATCTTAAAATAGATTTGGGCACTGGGGAAAGCGGAGCTCCTGACATATCTCTATTGATAGGTATCCGGGGCTGGTGCTATAGGAGCAGTGTGGATTCTTTAAAGGCCGGATCAACTTTACCTCTGGTGGAATAAATAGATAAGTAAATATCTCCTCTGCTTTTCTCAACTACGGCTTGGAGAGATAGCAGGAAAGGTTAACACTCCATTTGTTGATTTCTGCGTCCATGTGTATCAGCGGTCTTGTTAGATCCATTATCCATTTAATGAGCTCATGTTCCATGTTACCGTTCATGTTAGACGCTGTTTAACTTAACAAGCATTCGTCTGCCGACCTGAATTGGATTGTGTGATTTATTCTGTGCGAGTCTGAATGGTGGTGTATGAACCTCTATTTGTTTTTAGTTTCAATTTTTTAATTAAAAATAAATTACTTTTTTATGGCTATCAATATGCAAGTCAGGGACACATAATAGCCATCAGTATCAACTCAGCAATGGCAGCCTTATTGGACGTTCCCTTGTGCGCATGCACCGACACCGGACATCCATCCAATTCATATTCTAGCCCTATAGCTCTGCTACAAACAAGGCAGGCTCCCATGACATACGTAAAATAAAGTATGCTGAATTTTAATGTTCAGTTTAGTTGTATAGCACTGTTTAAAACTCTAATTGTTGTAAAACAATTAAAAATAAATAAATGGAGATAAATTGTGTTGAATTTGATCAAAGAATGTTGTGCTGCGTTGAATAAGGAAACTTTGCAGAAGGTCATGCGAGCAAACCCATGTGACCTCCATGATGTCATATGGCCTACACTCACTCTGCGTTTGAAAAGCTCATGATGTTGCTGAAAGAGCAGAAAGCAAATCAGCCTCCGCTCAGCAGCCGCTCAAGACCGTAATACCACTCACGGCACCTTTCCCTGAGCGCTAACCTGACCTCTGTAACCTCTACCCGGGTTCAGGACCCGGCACTTTGGCTTCATATTTACATTCAGAAACAAATAGGACAGATCGGAGTTAGTCACCGCATCAGCATCTGCGTAGAGTCACAGGAGATCTAAAACCACCAAAAGCGGCAATAAGGCACCAAGCCAGGACACAGAGACAGAAAAGAAAACAGAGAAATAAATACGACGCAAATGTCCCCTGTACAGCCCTTAACTCCAGCTGAAGCGCAGGGGGGGATTAGTTGTGCTTGCTGACATTATCCATCCTATAGACCACGGTGGTGGACGTGTCTTCGTTGGACTCAGCGGCTGAGACTTTTTTCCACATCGAATCTTTGAGAGCCAGCTCTTGCTGAAGACTCTCGTAATCCATTGGCCCAAAGGTGTGCTGCTGTGTTGAGTGACATGGAGAACACGTTAGACTGCTTTCCCATAATTCCATGTCTGTTCAGCACTGAACAAGCATATCTGTGTGTGTGTGTGTGTGTGTGTGTGCGCTTGTGTTATAACAAAAAAAGCCCTGCATACCATAGTTAGTACAAATATAAATAAAGCCTTTTGCATAGCCTCTCTATGTGCTAAGTGAGGAAGCATTGCTCTCTAGTCCTGGTGGCAATTTATTAGCATTTTTAATTATTAATAACTGGAATATTGCACTTTTTATATACAGACGTATTTCATATGTTGTGGAACAGTCATGAAACATTCATCATGTTCTCACATCCAGTACAGCAGCAATAAACCTCACAAAGATTTTTTTTCCTCTTTCTGAAGTCAAGAGAACAAAACAATGCGGCTTGTAACGTTCCTGAGAAACCACAAGGTGGACACTTTCGAGATTCCTGACGCTCGAGACCCTTTCCATGTTCGGTAAATAAACTGAGAGCAGCCCATCATCAACAATTATAAGTTTTACTTTGTTAAATGACTCATATTAATCAGTTGTAAATAAGTGTATTATTGTCGGTTCATATGAACCAATTACAGATGAGCCATTTTCAGAGTTTGTAACGAGTACAGAAAAAAAAAAAAAGAAACGGAAACAGAATTACGAGCGTGGTTGTTAAATAATTTGTCCATCGGAGCGCAGAAAGTTTACAAAACTCAGATTAAAATAGTGCCACATGTCTGCAACCCGCTGGAGGAAAAAAAAAAAAAAAAAAAAAAAAAAAAAATTCACCAGCTGGATTTAACTGAAAGGAAGGTAAGTTCCTTCTGCTCAGTGATTACTGCTGTGATCTTTATGTTTCAGCTGGAAATAACTTCTTTAACCATAAGTTGTGCAGTGAGTAGCTTCTCATTTCTCATCTCTTGGCGATGGATAAGCCTCAACTCTCTTTCAGAATGGCCCAATTAAATACAGCAGTATCTTGACTTAATCCGTTCCGAGGGTGAACTCGGAAGCAAAAAGTCCGTTAAAACAAAAATTTCCATAAGAAATATCAGAAAACCAATTAAACCGTTCCAACCGCCTCCCAAACTCGTATAACCTGCCACAAACACGTATATTTCACCTCATATATTAAAGATACAATGCAAAAACAATAAATATTTCGTAATAATAATACATGTACACTAACATTAATAATAATTAATAATAATAAAACAAGAATAAACAACAAGTCAACTAACCCTTCCAATCATCGGCTGTGGCAAAGATGTCACGTGAGTAGACATGAGGTGGTGCGTAACAGAGGAGGAGGAGAATTTTGTGTATGTGTACACTACAAATGCCGGTGCGGAAAGGCTTGTGGTAAGCTCCCACAAGGCCAGTGCTTCTAAAATAGTGGGGTCCCCCCCCCCCTTGGGGGGTGCAGTATGACCCATGCATCCTCTAGAGTACGTGGCATTGGCACGCTCACTGTGTTCCCTATGGTGTAGGGAAAATGCACCAAGCAAACCACATGAAGTGCAGGTAACACCATTTATAGTTGTGCGCTGGGGGTCGTGAAATTTTTTTTTTTTTTCTTCCTAGAGGGGGCGTAACAGAAAATAATTGAGAAGCACTGCACACGGTGTTCTCGAAGCGCAGCGGAATACACGTAGAAGAATACAAAGCTAATCGGTGCAGAAAAGCCATTTCCCAAGCAGATCTCGTAAATCAAAATTTCTCTTGTTGGATGGGGCAGATTTTTGGTGGGATCGAAGCTCATATTATGGAAAATTCCTTTCAAAAGACAATCGTAAGTTAAGGTACAACTCTACCTTTAAAACTAGAAATATGCTCTTGTCGTACTAGACTTGGGGGAATCCCCTGCATGATCAACAGCACACTTCGAATCAGCATTTAATCAGATTTAACAAGGACATCAGGCATGTCCATCGCCATATGTGGTAAACATAAACAATCCCGTGATAAATGTTATACATCTCACTCTTTATATGATCACATGCATATTTCATGTGGCCCCTGTGACCCTGAAATTAGACTACGGCAGTTTCAGTCGGTCAGAACACACTAAGCATCACTGGTTTAAAGTGGAAACCTGAAAACATGGATGAACTCACCTCTGTGACCTTGAAAAGAGGTCAAGATGAGTCAGTTTTGAAAAGCTGATAGGGTGTGCAAAAGGGACCATTTAACATCAATATAAAATAAATCTATAAAACAAACGGCATTGCTAGGATATGGCAGCGGATGTGTTGACAGCAGACAGAATGTAAAGTATCACCGACACGTCGCTGCTGAAAGAAATAAATTGGGTTCTGAATGTTCCAATGCACGAGTGAAACCTGGAAGGATGATTGTAATAGGATGAACAATCAGGTGAGGAATCAGGGTATTGGGACTAAAAAGGGAGCCATTTTAGCGAGCATGATTGGACGCAATGGAAGGAGATCATGTGATCTGATGGGTTCAGACTTACGCTGTTCCAAAATGATGGGCATGTCAAGGTAAGAACAGACAGAAGCAGATGTGCGCATGATAACTAGTGTCTGCCAGGTCTGCCTGTGGAGATGGGGTTATGATCTGGGTCATTCCGGTCGAGGCGCAGTAACGTTAATGTGATAATAAAGTAAAGTGGCTGATGAGCTGAATGTACTGAACATGTACCACCATCAACAAACAACAGCGCCACCACCATGACGTCTACACACAGCCCACGGTGTGGTACAGCACTGGCCTAAATGGGGAGCGCTACAGCCCTTGGCGCAATATTGAGAGCATAATTATGCAAGTTTTCTCAACCTGATTGTTTAATAACCAATCATGGATCTCCTTCGAAATCTACATCATACATAAATTAAGACATTATTCAATCATAGTACCGAAGGCATGAAGATTTCTCCGCCATCCGATGACATTCATGCACCTTCAGCAGACTCATCACCAGCTTCTGTAACGTGGTAAATTTGCCTGGGCACGCCCAATTGTATCACCAATCACGTGTTAGGATGACTGTTTCACTGATGTTCCACAACATTAATCAGAACACCAATTGTATTAAACGACTGACGTGTCCTCTTTAACAGGTAAAATTGTAACAGGTGACTTTTTGTAAGAGTTGTTGTGATATAAGAGGAATTAAACATGTCAGGGTAACTCCATCATGCCACCCTGTCGTCGACTGCTTCCCCAGAGTGTGTAATTTTGGAAAAGCGCATCTGAAAACTGGTTGAAGGAGTTAAAGAACGAAAAGTCAGATATACTGTATCCCCGCCTCTTTCTTGCGTAAATGTATACACGTTCTATAAATGTAACACACTCTTGAAAACTTGCATAACAATTTAACACATAGAAAAAAAAAGATAAAAATAAATCATTACTAGTGTTAGTGGTCACGAATGTGACAAGCCTATGACGTTTCCGCTGATTAAGCGCGCGCGTGTTTTGTATGTTATAACCTCCACCGAAGATAACATCACTCTCAGACTTTAACGGTGAGGTTTAAGGGGAATGAAAATACTTCTTGCGGCACATTCTAACCAGTGATATCGCAGAGGAAGGTGCAGTGCAGAAAGTCAGACATGTTAGTGAGTCACAATCAGACTAACTACATGCTAACTGCTCCTCTGTAGATTTCTGAGCTGCAGCGTTAGTATAGAGCGTAGTGCGTGGCTCAGCAGCTGGAGTGTTTGATTTGTATGAAGTGTGTGTAATGTAGACAGGAAGGGGAGGAGTTTTCATCGGCGTCAGTCGTCAGTACAGAGATTTAAATCTGCGACGGTGTGGTGTGCTCACTCGTACAGGACGCTGTGTAGCGCGTTGATGGGGCATGCAGGTACGGACAGGTGAGCAGGCAAACGATAGAGCTCACTCACCCGCTGTTCACCACCCTCACGCCGCGGGTCCAGTTTCTTCGCAAAGTGCCGCAGGTTGTCATAGTTATGAAAGTTGAACAGTGACACCAGATCCTGTTGGAGGAACACACACACACAAGCACATGTCAAGAAGACCGTGCAACTCTTAAAAATGTGAAGTGGGTGGAGCAAGTGATGAAAGCATTTGTTTTTGCATATGTCACCACCTTTTATAACAAGGCATGCAGATATTTCCAAATCACAGTTTCACTAATTGTGTTACTGAACACCACTCTATCTCACACTCTTAACACACAGTGAGTGTGAGAATGTGTGTGAGAGAGAGTGTGTGAGAATGTGTGTATACACATACTGTGCAGAATTGGATGCCTCGAACGCTGTTTCCCAGTTTGTCCAGTGGAGGAGACCAACACATGACACCCATCACATTGGGCACCACCAGGAGGATACCACCTGACACACCTGACTTGGCCGGCAAACCCACCTGACACGCACACACACACAAAACACCAATCCGAATAATGAACACTGGTTGTCAGCCTGTCTCCTGGGGTGGCAGGAAGGTCACAGACTTTGACCTGCTGTGATGAAGTGCAAGTGAATGAGTGAGACCGCAAGAGGTCACCACGATATTCCTGTACTAATAGTTTAGCTGCTCTAGTAGAAAACTAATTCACCAATCAGAATCCAGGACTGGAAAGTGCTGGTGGTGTAATGTGTGTGACACTCACGTGGAAAGCAAACTGTCCGGAGAAATCATACATGCCGCAGGAGTGCATGAGGCTCAATGTGTTCCTCACAGCCTCGGGACTCAAAACACGCTCTCCTGTGATTGGACAGAAGCCGCCGTTGGCCAGGGTGGCGGCCATGACACTAGCGCTTTCACACGTCACCTCGATGGAACACAGCTACAAAAACACACACTTCCTGCATCAGACTTTGAACTTATCACTTTCTACAGTGTGTGTGTGTGTGGGTGGGTGGAATGGGGGGTGGTTCTGATCTCACCTGGAAATAAAAGTCCAGGATGGAGGTCATATCTGTACCTTCAGGAAAACACTGTGCACATAAATGAAAGAAGTGAACAGATATTCCTCTAATAAATATAAATATTAATTTACTCAGAAGGAGGTGTGGCCCCTAAAATTCATGCAGATGATTTGTGTAAAAAACATTAAATCGTGTAGATAAAAAAATTAAGGAGTGGTCAAGTTCAAGCCCATCCCACAGTTCAAAACAGTTCCACCCTATAACCATTTCTGTCCCCAAATGAACCTTCTTCTCCTTCATGTAGTAGCCGATGGCGAAATTCCGATCACCTGATTCACGCTCAGATTGGAATCTGGAACAGAAAATACAAACTCGCAATGAAAACAACCCCATCAGTCATCTGTTACTTTCATCTTTTAACGTCTGCCTCGGTTTCTCTAAAGCCATTAAAAACCAAACACGTTTCACCCAAACAACACTCAGCCAGTTTCACGCTTATAATAATTCAATTACAATATGTCATTATTATGATGAAGTGAAACGGTCTCTGCCTTGTGCTTTTTTAAAGCCTTTTTTAAACTTATTTTTATCTATTATTAATAGTAGTAGTAATAGTAGTAGTGGTATTGCAATGAATAATTTTTTACTTAAAATATTATTTAATACTATTTAATATATCAATAATACTATAATTATTGTTATCACTATCACCATAATTTTAAATTATTATTATTCTCAATTATTATTATTCTCATCATTATTATTACTAGTTGTATAATAATAATTATTATAATATTATCAATACTATTTTTTGTTATGGTCTGTGCTGGCTGGCGGAATTAACTCCTCTTTAATCATTTCAGGTGCTGGCGAGGGGCGCGGCGGTCGCCGTTAGGCGAGTTCCAAGCAGAGCGCACCTAGTCCTAATCTGCAATCAGCAAGCAGCCAGCTATAAATGGGAGCAGCACACTTCCCTCCGATGTCAGAAGATTGTTTTCCTGGTGATTCTGCTCCTCGGCTTTTTTTTTTGACCCCAGGTTCTTACTTCGTGCTCGACCAGTTCCCTTGACTTAGTATTCCCGTAATTTACTTTCCCTGGGGTTTAATAAATTGTTTGAACCTTCTTTTGGTATCCTGCATCTCTGGGTCCAACACATACACCCCAGGCTTAACAATTTTTATTATTAAATATTCAGTTTGGCTCTGCAATGTTCCCACAAGCTGTCCAGGGTTTACCCAAGCCTTGCGTAGAGTTGGCTGAGATGGGTGCCAGCCCCCCAGTGACCTTAATTAGGAATACTGTATACGGCGTGACAAGCACCCAGGGAGCTTTAAAAATTGGTGTGGATGGGCGTTTATTAAAACGTTACCAGCGGAGTGGAACGGTAAGTGCTTATTACCATTGAGGGGGAAAACATGAACAATAACAGAACAATAAAAGAGTTGTACTGGTATTTTTATTATTCATTTTGTAGTATCAACCAAACTACTTACATAAAAGCTGAAAACAGCATAATTAAAAAAAAAAAAAAAAAACCTTACTTTTCCCTCCCGATGCTGTTCCTTGAAACATTTTCCCGGAAATAAAATCGAGCCGATCACCACATGCCAATTTGAACCACGATTCATTCATTTCATTTGGTCGCCCTAGGGCGGGCAACCACTAGGGATTTCCAATTCCATAGTGGTTGTCTAACAAAGCTAATGTAATTCACATGGGACGCCACGCCACAAGTGAATACTGTGGGCCAAACTGGAAAAGATCCTTCCTTTGCCCACATTTTATGACATAAGCAGCATCAGTAGCTTCTTCCTCTAACAAGAGAATAGGGTAGGAAGCACTGCCTAAAGGGTATTCACCACATTTGTCATACATATACACCATGACCCTGGTAAGGAGGGCTAAGGGTGTTCTGTCACTTGACCAAGGTGAGCACCCAGACTGGTGGAGGGAAGGAGGCATCTCCACGCTAGACCGGCTCCAAGCTGGGTCTAGCCACTGCCAATCAACACGAACATAAACAAAAACACAGGAATGTCCTTCAATTTGTGAAATCAGTGAGCAGAAGAATCAGGTGAAAAATACTCATGACTTTCTGTTAGGTCCATATCTGGCTCATCGCTCCATTCATTCAGAGCATCTCACAGTAGCAGCTTCTAATGGTTCATTGGTTGTTGGACATTTACCAAGAGAACACAGCAAAATATTTTCCTGTTTTTTAAAGCACGGCGAAACGATCAAATGTGTTGTTACTGATGAACATTATAGACATTCCCCAGTGGCAGGAGGTTTTGAAATACTGTGTAAACTCACTTTTACATACAGTGAACGCCTCATTTTACCGTTATAGAAACTGAACGAATAAAATTGGTAAGTTTGATCTACCATTTTGCGGCCAGTACACATGGGCGGTTATTAGACATAAAAGCAAACTTTTTTTTTTTGGGGGGGGGGTTTATTGGAGAAATATAGAAAATGAATGAATGAATTAACACAGTGTATTCGTACTAATTGTTATTATTATTAGTAACAGTATAATTATCACAAATTTGACTCTAATAATATTGTTATTCTTACTACTTTAATATCCCAATTTTATACTTTAATTATTCTTTATCGATGCTACAACTTAATATTAATATTTTACTATCATAATAATAATAATAATAATTATTATTATTATTCTTAGTTGTAGTAATCGTGTTGCTTCAGTATCACCGCTATTATTATTATTATTATTATTATCATCACCATGTTATTAATATTTGGTACTACTTATTTTTTATATATTTTATTACTAATATGTATTATTCATTCATACATTTTATGAACCAATTATTATTATCATCATCATGAGAATTATAAACAATAATTATCATTATTGTTATAATTACTGTACAGTGGTACCCCACCTTACGAAATTAATCCATTCCAGAAGTGGTATCGTAACCTGATTTCTTTGCAAGTTGAGCTGCATTTTACATGTAAAAGGCCTGATTCGTTCCAAGGCCCCCAATACTACCCCCTAAACGCTTTAAAAATGATAAAAGTATACCTTTTAAGGCCTCCTTTTGCCTCAATATCGTACCGATGGTAGACTGGTTTCGGCCATATTCCTTTGCGAGATCACTCAACTGCATCCCACGAGCCCGCTTTTATTTTTTTAACTCGCACCGGGAATCACTTTCAACGGAAATCACATGCGTGTGTGTGTGTGTGTGTGTGTACGTGTGAGTTGACTATATCTTCTTAGCAGAGTTATCTTACAAATGTTATGCAAGGTTAAAAGCCTGAGCCAAAAAATAAAGTTGCACTGAGTACACTCGAAAAACCTCACAAAACAACAGTAACTCTGTCCTTTATGTGTGTTAAAACTCCGTGACGAACAATGTGTCAACGGCACACGAAAAGCATCATGGAGATGCAGCTCCTTCCTAGTCAATGGGAGGCCAGCGGGGCAGGATGTTGAGAGATAGCCAATGGGAGAGCAACTCGCGCATTGTTTGAATTTTTGAGATGGCGAGTTTCGTAACATGACTGTGTTTCATATCCAGCGACGGAAATTTTCGGTAAATGCGTTTCGTGACCTGGATTTTTCGTTTGTTAATTCTTTCATAAGATGAGATAACACTGTATTACCTTTTAGTAGCACTGCTACTTAATTTTATTGTTCTTTTTTTGTTATTCTTATTATTATTCATATCATTTTAGTATTAAAATTACTATTATAATTATTTAAATTATTTGATTCCAACATAATATTTTCATATTTACTGTCACTACTTCAGATGACAATTTATATGATGGTTATGAAGTGATGGCTTGGCCATGGGTTACTGATCTGAAGCTCAGGGATTCAATCCCGATCCCACCACTGTTGGGCCCTTGAGTCTTTAACCCGTAATTACGCAGTTGTAAAAATGTTAATTGTAAGTTTCTCCATATAAGATCGTCCAGCAAAGGCTGTAAACGTTTGCGGTTTCCTACTGTGCTCAACTTTCTGCTTTAGTTGCACACGTAGAGCAGCTTGAGATGATTTATGATGAATGTGAAACAGAAACTGAAAACCTGTTTTCATAACTTTGTATAAATGACAATATTAAGCCTTCCATCGCTCACACAGATCACACTTACGTGGCGTTGCTGAAACCAACATACTCGTTGCCCGCCATGTTTTTGAGGAAGTTCATCACCTTTTAAAGGAAAAAAAGAAAAAAAAAAACATTAAAAATGAACAACGATAGTGAGAATCAGCCGATAAACCCCGAGCTGTAATTGCCAGAGCCGCTGTTCTTACTTACATAATCAAACTTTTCAGCGTTGCTCGCCTTTTGCTGAAAGAGATGAAAAGAATGAAGGCAATAAATCTTCTGACAGAGAGGTAGATCTTTACTAATTCATACATTTTCACATATGGGGGGATAATCCTGATACTAAAAATACTGTAAACTGATCAATAAAGGAGAGATATTTTTGAAGGAAATTACTACATTTATCTGCAGATCACAGGGAAATTTAAGGAGAAAAAAAACAAAACACAACATGTGTTAGTTTTTTTTTAATTGTTAGGCAAAAATAAAAGTAGAGGCTACTGTAAGATGAGCCCTAATTTATTAATAAACCATAGAGAATCATGGAGTTGTTCTTTAGAGCTACAGTTAAACGTTAAGATGGAGGATGAAGTGCTAGGAGGAAACCTCGGAGAATCATTAACCGTAAGTGCAAACCCGGGAGATCAGTGAAACGACGCTGAGAAAGACGGCTGGGGCGTGTACGGGTGTGTACAGCAGCTGATCCTGCTTAGGTAAACCCCGGTAACCTTGATCTTATTAACGGTATGTTCACGCTAACGAGCGACAGAGTGTCAGGTGATAAGTCTCAGAGAAAAGGGAAATTATATAAATTGCTTGCGATACAGTAAAACGATCGGCTGAAATGATTCCTCGGCTCAACGTGGCTCGTGTAGTCGAGCGTTTCTTAAGTTTCCTGCTAATAATCTGTGATTATTTTGTTTTTACTGTAGAGAACTTACTTTTAAACGTGGCGTCATTGAAGTCCTAAAATCGATACATTACGAAGAACAGTAACTCTTCTGTGATCATATGCGGAAAAATGAAGCTAGTATGATGCCGTCCTTGGATAATGAACACCAAACCTAATTAGATATTAATTAGTTAAATTTTGTACAGATACTGCCATTTTTGGCACACACAAAAAAAAAAAAAAAACAAACAAACAAAAAAAAACATACGCCCAAGCATTTCACCAGTAGCGGTTTTAGTACGCAAACTACAAACGTCATGAATCAACTGTTGGAACTTTCTATCTGTACGTCGTGTGCATTTAACCCGTACTAGCGCACGGTGGCAGAGTACCGATAGGTCATGCAAGGCACTAGGAATAATCTTGAAATGATGAAAGTTTTTAAGGGGGAAATTTTTACAATTAAACAACTGTTACTACACTTTCTTTGCGTCTTTCTTCGCAGGTAATTTTTTACCCCCCCCACCCATTGAAGCTACAGTGCCAGAGACGTGATTCAGAGCTGCCCTCTAGTGGATATTATTTAACATCCAAGCTGGCGTAAAGGAAATGGGGAAATAGGTGGGCGTCTGAAATGCATATAGCAGGGATCACCAACGTGGTGCCCGTGGGCACCAGGTAGCCCGCAAGGACAATATAAGTTGCCCGCGGACCTGTTCACTGCTATTTTTAGGACAGGCCCATTTTTAGGACAGCGCCACTCTCCATTGAGCTGCATATAATTTTTTTGAATATATTTTTAAATCAAGTCAATATCTTCACATAGATGAATATCATTAATTATTAATAATAACATCTAATTAAATCTAATTAAATGTAAATTGAGCAAATTTGTAATTTCAGAGGTGTGTATCGACCTAGTAGCCCTTCGCATTAATTGGTACCCATGAAGTAGCTCTCAGTTTCAAAAAGGTTGGTGACCCCTGGCATATAGTATATAGGTCTGATCACAAAACTGGTACATTTTCTAACTATAGAACTTCAAACTTAAATATGCAAGTTTATTTGTGAATCAATGCATCAAAATCTTTAGTGCATGCCTGGGAGATAATATCGTATCAATATATTTACAGATGAACAGTTTTTGAAATAATTAAAATACTTTTGTGACAAGAGAAAGACCTCAATAATTTCACGTACTGCTGAGTCTCTAAGGTCTCTACAGGTCCAACAACCTTATGAATTAGAGCACAGGTGCACCATGAACCACGAAATTTACAGGTGCATCGCAAAATTGGTAAAAATGCACCAGACGTAAAACAAAATCGATGATATCCGTAACATTTACCGACCGTGTTACACAATGTATCATGTGCTCTCACCGATCACTGATGTATTGATATTTATTAATTTAAGATAATAAAGAAAAGTAGAACATGTGAAGCTCCATCAATCAGCTCAGTGTCACTAATTACACAATTATTATCTAAAGTTATTATTAGTGAATAGAAGCTGTTCATTCTGCCTGTGTTACTGACTTTCTGAGTCTCCTACTGATAATCTGATCATGCCGCTGCTTCGCCAAGGAAAATAATCCTGCATCCACCAGGATTTACTGCTTATTGGCTTCATACATTAAAAAAATGGGAAAAGCTATTTTATCTCAAATCTGGAGAAAATGTAAAAGATCAGTTTCAGACATTTCTGGACCAGTTTCGTGATCAGACCCATATACACTACTGTATATCAAAAGAGCGTGAACAAGGCCTACGAGCTAAGCGGCAGAATAAAGCGCTGCCCTAGAGAGCTGGAGACTGTAATGGGATTAGATTCTTTCAAGACTTTCATCATTCAGGACAAAATTCATTACGGTTTTCAGAACCATCAGTGAATTTACAGGTGGAGACTTGCATGTCTCTGTAAGATGTGTATGTGTGTGTTCATGCTCTTCGCTAGTTTTTATTTGGAGCTCGTTTGTTCCACACTCAACAATATACTGCAGCACATTGCTAACTAGTAGGGGCGGGAATATCCAAACACCTCTTTATTTCCTTTCAGGGAGCCATAAGATTTTATACAACTCATAACAATAGTATTTTATTCATTGCAAAAAAGTGTATACAAATATTTCTATTGTAACTGGCAGAACAAGATTTACTCAAATGTTCTGACGCAATCAAATATTCAAATAAATATATATTTAAATATTTAATACCCTGGGAGCTTTTGTATTTATTCAGCTGGAAGTTTTTTGGGTTTTTTTTTGCTGACAGGCTCAAACATATTTAAATTTAGACTGATTCTGGACAGGGTGGCAAACGGTGGTGTAGTTGTGAACACGTTCGCCTCACAGTAAGGAGGTCCTGGGTTCGATTCCCAGCCTGTGCGTTTGAGTGGAGTTTTCATGTTCTCCCCGCGTGCTTGTGTGGGTTTCCTCTGGGTACTCCGGTTTCCTCCCACAGTTCAAAAACATGCACAGTAGGCTAATTGGCTGTTTCAAATTGGTTGTTCCCTAGGTGTGAGACAGAGCATGAATAGTTGTGCAAGTGTTGACCCTGCGATGGTCTGGCAAGCTGTCCAGGGTGTACACTGCCCTCGCCCAGAGTAGGCCGAGATGGACGCCAGCCTCCCCGCAACCCTAAGTAGGATTAAGCGGTTGTGTCAGGAAGGGCATTCGATGTAAAAACCTATGCCAAATCAAACATGCAATGATTCACCGTGACAACCCCTGATAAAAAGGGAACAGCCAAAAGGAAAAAAAGAAGGAGAAGAAGAATGAAGCAGTGGTGGCCTGGTGTTAAGGTGCTGGATTACTGATCTCAAGGTTGGGGGTTCAAGCCCCACCGTGACAAATGTTCATTTTATGTTTCATTTCAGGATTTTAACCTTTCTTTACCAAAACATTTTTTAAAATTCTAATTCTTTCCCTTCTTGATGGCACTGACAGAGAGAAAGGATTACTTTTCCAACCCCTACTAGTAGATGTGCTGACAGGAGCAACGGTGGAAGGGCTGAAAGGCTGAGATTTGTGTTGGAGGAATAAATGAGGGTGAGGAAGGAGACTATAACCCGAAAGGGAAGAGTGATATCAGAGGGATCTAACCACAATCCTGCAGGGCCGCCGATTCTAACCACTTGATCCCTATGCGGTTTCACCCTGTCGTGGTGCTGAATGCAAATGATTGCAAGTGCATTAAAAATTAAAATCTTGTGTGTCATTCATAGGTTGGAACACCACATAGATTAGAATTTGGACGAATGAACCAATTAAAAAAAAAAAAGGCTTTGGTTATACAAATGTAGGGTTTGTACAATAAGCTATGGTACAGGGGAGGGGTTCGATTAGAGTATGTAGTGTGTCAGGTGGGGTTTGTACAATAAGCTATGGTACGGGGGTTACAGTAGTGTGTTGAATGGGGTTTGTACAATAAGCGATGGTACAGGGGAGGGGTTCGGTTACAGTAGTGTGTTGGGTGGGGTTTGTACAATAAGCTATGGTACAGGGAAGGGGTTCGGTTATGAAAGTGTGGCCCTGCAGGAATGCCAGGAATTCTTGATTGACAGATTTGGCTGTTATTGTCCAAGATTAATTCCCAGAGCCAGATATTGCTCATTATCCTGGAAATGATACTATGTTTGCTTCGTATCTGTAGTCAGTGTAAATCTGTGCTGTTTGTATTTTTTCAGTCAGGATTATAAGCATCATGACAAGAACATGTGACAGGTTGTTAATTTTAGAGAATATAAAGAAGAGGCACACTGTGCTAGTCAGAGCTCAGTGTGTCCCAGCTTGTTTCAATGAGGGGAGGAAGGAGGAAATAATGGAAAGGAAAAGATTACCAACGTCATTGACCTGCTGCAGCGGTCAAAAAATCCCACAGTTCCTACGTCTGTAAAATATGCAACAACATAAAGAAAAAAGCATACAGAGAAAGCCTTCATCACCACATTGCACACGGCAGCCCGCATGGAGCACTCGCGGCAGAAGGGGAGAAATTCTCATGCGATAACACGGTACAAAATGACCCTATGGAAGACAGCAGAAGTAGCTCCCACATACAGGTCAACACAGAGCCAACACACTCTCTGTCTCTCTCTCACACTCGCACACACACACACACACACAGTTCAGTCATTCATTCCAAAGTCATCATTCTGAAATAATTGAGCACAAGTTGAGTATGACACGGTGAGTGGAAAGTGATTAAAGCATAAATCGGCGCCCATACAGGAAGCGATGATCAACAGTGAGCTGTTTCACAACGCAAGTTAATCGCTTAGCGAAGCAGCTGTGCCCAGGCCTGGTTGCTTCGGTAACCCACTTGCATGTATCCCATATCCAGATCTTTCTGAGAGAAACATTGACCCTTACAGAAAGTCTAGATCCACAGACAGGATCCAGCTAGTTCACTGATAAACAGCTTGTCATCTATCATAATAAATATTTTATTATTATTATTATTATTATCATCATCATTATTAGTAGTAGTAAATAGAATAGAGACTCTTGAGCATCATGAATTGGAAAAAAACAAACTATATAAATATAAACTTGCAGGAAATCCCAACAGTTTTGGAAACATGGACCCAAGTGTGGCATTTCCAGCTGTTGTCCTTGTAAAATTTCTGTGGGTGGAGTCATTAAATTTGCGTTTTTTCCCCTATAGAAATTTTTGTTGGTGGCAGCTGTCAAATCAGCAGAATCTTTAAGCTCTTAAATCAAATCACCTGGAACTCCGCTCAGGTGAACCCTGTACCCAGCCACATTGAGAAAACGCCTGTTTTTACTTATTTTGCTGCCGCTGACTTTACGTGGTTGCTTGTCGCTCACCGCTTGGTGTGTGGACGCCCCTTGTGAAATGTGGGAGGATTTTTGGAATTCATTTGTTTAATGAACTTTTTGTAGCACTTCCTGTTTCATGATTAAACATGAAAAACCAACACGCATGAGATGAGGCTGTGGGAAGCAAGAGTGGAGGATCTTGATGGAATTACGCTGGACAGGTTATTGTTCTAATGCTGGTGGTAATTGCTGCTGGTCATGTGTTCTTGAATAAATAAATCAATACAAAACACCAGTACTGCACACGTCCTTGTACGTCTCTCATACACCAGCATTCACTTCTGTATCCTTTACAAAATAACCTGGTGACTGACCCACCAATGTTTTCACATGACAGTTTGGGTAGATGTCGGTTTTTAATTACAAAATTATTTATCCATCTACACTTGAATTTATAAAAACACAGAGCAATTTGGGCCTAATGGTGGCGTAGTGGTTAGCATGTCTGCTTCGTAGCAAGGAGGTCCTGGGTTCAAGTCCTCGGCTTGTTCAGGGTGTTTCTGTGGAAGGTTGCCATGTTTACCTTATGCTTGCGTGGGTTTCCATCAGGTACTCTGGTTTCCTCCCACGGTCCAAAGACATGCACATTGGGATAAGTGGATATTTTTGATTGTCCACAATGCAAGAGGCTCCTGCCTCCTGCGAGGCTACTAAAGAAGAACGCTATTTGGAAAATAAAATCACAAGTCACGTGCGTGCAGCCCGACCGTCAAACCCACAACCTGTTCTCACAGTACTGAACACGTCTAACCGGACCGGGAACTTATGCACTGTAGCTGGAACTGGGAGACTAATACCTCTTAGCAATGACCCCGTGAACAAAGAACTCCATGAAACCGTGTTTCACCAAATATTTAGTGGAAGAATCCGAGGAAAAACACTGCTAAACATCTTCGGGATAAATACCGACTGAACCCCAGGAGTCATCGCATGTCATCATTGCCTGACCACACATCCAAATAGCCACGCCCAAATTCTGGCGAAAAACCATCCTAGAAGAGCGAATGGCTAATTATAACTGTAAAAGTTGGATTGACTTGGAATGGGATGTTCAATAGCAACATGTGGGTCGGATGATTTGGGGTGCAAAAACCTTTGCTTACATGGTGTTTATCTCATCGTAAAGGTCAAAAGATCTATAATTAATATATGGTGGTTTGAGAGAATCAATCAGAATGAATTAAGTCCATTAATCATTTTCTTCATGACTGAATCCCACCTACCACACAGCTCTCCTTGATCACATGCCTCCTCTGATGCACATGGCGCCAGCTGATGACATTATTTTCAAACAGCTCTTAAAGCTGTATCAATGGGCGAGCAACACGCTGGGTGGGAGGTGCTTTCCGCACACTTCCAGATGAACGTACTTACAGACAATCCTGATTGGCTAGTGTCGCTATGATTGACAGTATTGAAAGTACTCCACCAACCAGCCAAACAGGAAACTCTGGATAACAGGGCAACCATCATTTTTCTGTTGAGTTGTTTTGCTGATTTCCTAAACGTAAATAAGCTGAATAATTTCCAATGAAAACACCGATATGAAGTTCTGTGCTATTTAATATTTATCAAAAGAGTCCCCAGAGTCAGAGCTTCAAAAATACTATCTAAATCCACCATATTATTATTATTATTATTATTATTATTACTGTATTATTATATTTTAGAAAACTTAGCTGCACTGGGGATATTAACAGGTTATTCTAACTGGGTTATCAAAGGCGGGCCATGTGTCTCACTGTCTATGGTGAGAGGCATGTAAAAGAACCATTGCTGACTTTTGTAAAGAGTAGCTGCAAGGCCGTCAGCATGTTTCGGTCCCTTACTATAAAGGGTTGTGACAGGAAGGGCATCCGACGTAAAAGCCTCTGCCAAATCAAACGTGCGAATCAGATGATTCGCTGTGGCGACTCCCGAGAAAAGGGAAAAAAGCTGAAAGGAAGACAGACAGAATAAGCTGTTAATATCTACATGAGGAGCGGGTCCCCTCTTATAATGGCGGACACCTTGCACCCCCATGCCCCTAGAGTCGACCAGAACACAGTCTTTAAAGGGGGAGCGGTTAACATTTGAGTTGGTTATAGTCTGGAACCTCACCATTGGATACCGCTAAATCTTACACACAGTACCATATTTTCCAGAACACAAGTCGCAGTTTTTTCATACTTTGGCTGAAGGTGCGGCTTATACTCCAGAGAGACTTACATGTGAAATTATTACATATAATTCTGTTCGTCATAATAATAAACAATTTCACGTTTGTTATTTTTACACTCACAACCACAAGAGGGCACTCGAGGGTTGGGTTCCAGTACCTGCTCATCCTGTACCACTGAAGAAATGTCCCTACCTGACCTAGAACACGGACAGCTGCCACCTCCAGAAGTTCTCTGACGACTCCGCCATCGTGGGCCGTGTGTCAGAGGGGAACGAGCTGGAGTACCATCGTCATCGTTGACTTTGTGGACTGGTGTGTGCGCAACCACCTGTGCTTGAACACCAGTAAGACAAAGGAGATGGCAGTCGACTTCAGAAGAAGGACACCAACACAGTCACTGATGAACATCCAGGGACAGGACATTGAGACAGTGGACAGTTTCAAGTACCTGGGTGTTCACCTCAACAATAACTGGACAGGTCCCACAACACCAACGCCCTGTACAAGAAGGGCCAGAGTCGCCTCAACCTTCTGAGGAGACTTAGGTCCTTCAGAGTGTGCAGACCTCTGCTTAGGACATTTTATGACTCTGTGGTAGCCTCGGCAATCCTCTACACTGCCATCTGCTGGGCTCCGGGCAGCACAGAGCGGGACAGAAAGAAACTGAACAAGCTGGTCAGAAGGGCCAACTCTGTCCTGGGCTGCCCACTGGACTCTGTGGAGGAGGTGGGCGAGAGGAGGATGGTAGCCAAGATCATATCCATCATGGACAACAGCTCTCACCCACTGCACCAGACTGTAGAGGAGCTGAGCAGCTCCTTCACTGGACGACTGAGACATCCTCAGTGCAGGAAGGAGCGCGACCGCAGGTCTTTCATCCCCACCGCTGTCAGACTGTATGTACAACGCCACTTTGTAACGGTTGGTGAAGAAACCGGTTCTATGCAATAAATAACCCGTACAATAATCCACTTTAATCAACCACATCTACCCCCCTGTGACTGTGAACCATATCCATCTATCTACTCTGCCCTCAAGATACATGTATATTTTTATATAGCCAGTCTGCAAAGTTTTTATTTTATTTTAAATTATATATTTTTGTTTGTTTTTTGTTATTTTTATATTTTATTATTCTGTTCTAATACTACGACTCAATGATGTTACACCTTTCTGAGCCATTTTGCACCCCCTACTGATGTTACTTCGACAGCCTATAACAGTGAACTTCTCCATTGTGAGATCAATAAAGCTGTATCTATCTAGAAATTACTTTGCGTGAGAACTTTCTTGGTGTTACAGCTTCATGCAACGCAACCACCTCTCTATTAGAGCGAGGACCACGTCGTCACAAAAAATGCCAGCAGATTTCCAAGCCAAGGTAGACAGTTTCCATGAGTTTCCATGCGACTTATACTCCAGTGCGACTTATATATGGGGTTTTTTTTTTCCCTTTTTTATTATGCATTTTTTGACCAGTGCAACTTGTAATCCGGAGCGACGTATAGTCCAGAAAATACGGTACCATTTTCCTTTCATTTTTTAATATTTATTTTACAGTTCTATCAGACTGACATTTTGAAAAGAATGACTAATTAAAATGTATTATATGTACAATTAAATGATTTATGAATGAACATATGACTTGATGAAAATTACTCAAGTATAATTGACAGAATTATGACCCTTTATTTTAATTTTATCTTATCAAAGCTGAGTATTACTGTATACATTTTAATATTTAAACACACACACACACACACACACACACACACACACAGTTTTCTTCAGTCCTCAGGAGTAAAAAAAGCCATCAATGAATCACTTATAGTGTGTGTGTGTGTGTGTGTGTGTGTGTGTGTCAGTGGAGTCAGAGAGATGGAGAACAGGAAGTTCAAATGAATTTCACTGAAGAATTCATCACACACAGAATAACATTACTGGATGATGTCACAAACCATCCAGAGTCATTCTGGGAAACGATGACATCACCATGATGATTTAACAGACTATATTGTCTAAAAGTCACTCAGTGAACAGTGTGTGTCTGGAGTCACAGCGCATTTGTGAGTACAGTTAGGACGAGAGATTTTACCATCCAACACAACAGACACACAGACTGAGGCAGAGACCGGGAAGACACTTACCTTTATTAGGGAGGTACACACAATCGCCCCGGCGTTCACCATTGGATTATGGGGTTTATCTGCGCACACATAACATCACCTGTTACTCTGATTATCATCACTTCACAGAGCTGAGAATTCTATTCTCTGATTGGTCAGGAGAGGCACAAGAGATGAGATGAGGAGGTGTAATGGAAGGAGTCTCCAGTGCCGGAGTGAAAGCTGTAACCGTAAACGTATATAAAAAGGGACACCATGCTGTGATTTATTTACCTGGAACTGTACTGCGAGTAATTTTTTTGTGGTAGAAGAAATATCACAGTGCTGTTTTAGGAAAAGTAACTGTTGAACCCAGGGCCACAAACCCAGGACCTTCAGGCAAGAGTCTCAAATTGAGCATGTTAGACAGGGCGGAGTACACCCTGAACAGCTTGCTGAGCCATTGCAGTGCTACACATATACAACGATTCTCTATCACGTTTACAGCATTTGGCAGATGCTCTTATCCAGAGAAACTTACATTTATCTTTTTTTCCATACAACTGAGGGTTAAGGACCTCACTCAAGAGCCCAACAATGGTGATCTTTGGATCAGTAGCCTGTTGCAATATCCACTAAGCCACCACTATTATCATTCTCACACCTAGGGGCAATTTGTAACGGCCACTTTGCCTAATGTACATGTGTTTGGACGGTAAGAGGCAACCAGCATACCCTGATGAAACCCAAGCGAGCACAGGACGAGCATACACAGACACACACCCTCGTCCAGCCCAGAACTTGAACCTCGGACCTTCTTGCTGTGATGCCAACGTGCTAACCACCACACCACCGTGCTGGCCTGTTAATATTCCGTGTACGCAGAATTAAACAATTCCACTGCTGTCCTGCTCCATCCTACAGTTCAGTGATGACTAAAAGGGTCTGGAATAACAGTCACTTCATGCTTGTCTGGTTTCTTCTTCAACGCTTTCTTTATCTAAGCCGTGTTTCAGGAAACGACGACCGGGTGGGGCTGCAATTAAGCCCAGCCTCCTGTTTAATCACACAAGTTTCCAAGAGTCCTCCAGAGCGGAGATCTAAAATTCATGGAACGGGAAGCAACATGATTCGGAAGGACGCCATACGCTCACTTCCCGGTCACTCACAGCAACTGCCAGCCAGTTGAGGGTGTCTGGGAGCTCATTCTCAATGCCTGATGAACAACTCTACATACGGTAACATTACAGTGACCGCCAATGTCTCCAATCGCGTTTCACATAATCCACTGCACTACGACCTACTTCATAAACATCCAGATCCATTTCTCCCGACAATGTGTCACAAGCCCCACCCCCTTTCCTGTCATTTTTACAGCTTCCGAGTGTTCAGAGCACATCATTTCCGTTCTTGTATTGAGGAAAGGAAGAACAACAAAGACTTCCTCTACACTACAATTCTTCAGGCATGACATCACTTCTTGCCTCATCAGCTCCGACCTCGGCTGAGTGTCCCACTGCTTGTTCTAAAGCAGATACTGCACCATCAGAGGGTCATCATGTGTCTGATGATGATTCTATAATTATTTTACTCCCTTGCACCCTCACCTCCATGAACTTCTCCCTGGCATTTTTATTATCTGCGCACCATTAAACATTATTTTTGTTGCCGTGGTGACGTGAGGGCGACGTCCCAGAGCGATTTAAATTCGTGCAGGGTGATCTTTCAGGAATGGAAAAAACACGACTGACTCATACAAACACAAAAAAATACATTCCAGCATCACCACAGTTCTGGTGCATAGAATTATGGGTAATACGGCATGAAAAACAAGCAGGAAATAACAAATCACGAGGACGTGTGCGCCTGAGTGTTTGTGGGGTTTGCTGTTTGAGCGTCATGGTTGACAACACTGCGAGTTCATCTCACAAATCAACCGAAGCTGAATCAATTTCAACGTGAAAGCATTACTTTATTCAATTGCATATTAAAACTAAAATACTGCATATATGCAGAGGTAAACAATTTAGATTTCAATATTTATAAAAGAAAAAAAATTGATTTCAACATTCTGTAAAAATCTTAAAAATAGAGAAGATTTATCTCTGCCGTCATAAAAAAGGCAGGGTTGTGGAAAAAAGGGTGAGGCTTCCCCCAAGTTCTGTTGATAAATCGACGCTGAGCACTCCGAGCTGCGGCTGACTGTGGCGTGTGGTGGGTGTGTGGAGGAGAACTCACCTTCCTCGTCCAGAAAGAGTTTGTTGAAGCGTAAGCCACTGGGCTCTTTGCCGATGAAGCGGTGCACGGACTCGGTGCCATGGTCGTGTACCGCGATGGCATACTTCAGCGGTTTTACACACGATTGCAGACAGAATGGCACCTTGCTGTCGCCCACAGTGTGTCTAACACACACACACACACACACACACACACACACAGAGAACAAGAGGGAGGAGAAATCATAATATTAATACAAACCTTACTGTCCCCCCAGTGCACTAACTGGGTTATCAAAGACCGGCCGTGTCACTGTCTGTGGTGAGAGGTTCATGTAAAACAACCATTGCTGACTTTCATAAAGAGGAGCTGCATAGCGGTCAGCGTGTTCCTGCTCTGTGATGGCTTAACGAGCCGTCCAGTGTGTACCCTCACCCACCTTCGGCTGAGATGGGCACCAGCCTCCCCGCGACCCTAATTAGGATTAAGCGGTTTAGAGAATTAATGAATGGATGAGCACAGGGTTCCCATGTGTACACATATGGAGGACAGAGAGATGGTCAGACGCACCACATAGATTTTCTCCATGTTCCAACACAAACCCAATGGTTAGATGCTTTTCTCTTATAAATGGTACTCCACTCATGCGGGACTTCGCAAGAGCTCCTGAACCAGAACCATTACATTAGCTCCTCCCCTTAACCTGTTTCTAAACCTTTGTCACTTCCTTTGGAGATCTTCTTTTCCTTTCGGGTGTTCCCTTCAGGGGTCGCCACAGCAAACCATCCGCCTCCATCTCACCCTATCTTCTGTATCTTCTACTCTTACTCCAACTACCTTCATGTCCTCCTTCACCACATCCATAAATCTTCTCTTTGGTCTTCCTCTCGGCCTTCTGCCGAGTAGCTCCAACTCCAGCATCCTACTACCAATATACTCACTATCCCTCCTCTGTACATGTCCAAACCATCTCAATCTAGCCTCTCTGACTTTGTCTCCAAAACATCTAACATGTGCTGTCCCTCTGATGTACTCATTTCTGATCCTATCCATCCTCATTACTCCCAAAGAGAACCTCAACATTCTCATCTCTGCTACCGCCAGCTCTGCCTCCTGTATTTTCCCCAGGGCCACTGTTTCTAAAAGTGGGGCCGGTGGTGTAGTGGTTAGAGTGCTGGGCTCATGATCGGGAGGTTGAGTTCAAATCCCACCGAGACCCCCACTTTGCTAAGACCCCTGGGCAAGGTCTCAACCACAAGTGTGCCTCTGTTCACCCAGTAGTACAAATGGGTACCAGTAAAATATACTGGGAAGGTAACCTGCGATGGACTAGCGTCTCATCCAGGAGGAGTTGAACTCCTGGTCGCTTCACGCTATGGAAACCGGGGATAAGCACCGGCCTGATGAGCCACCAGGCTCAGGTGTGAAAACCCAACAGACTTACTGTTTCTAAAAGTGCCGCCCTTACGCCGGTCCCAAGCCCGGATAAATGCAGAGGGTTGCGACAGGAAGGGCATCCAGCGTAAAACGTTTGCTAAAATACAAAATGCAAACTGCAAAGACAAAATTTCATACGGGATCGGTCAAGCCCCGGATTAACAACGACCGCCATTAGTGCTGTTAACCAACAGGGCGCTGGTGGAAATTGGACTACTGTTGGTCGAAGAAGGAGAGGTGGGAGGCGTGTCTGTAGGCAGAGAGAGAAGAGGAAAAGCAAGAGTTCAGGACTGAGAGTAGGGACTTGGAATGTTGGAACTATGAACGATAAAGCTAGAGAGCTGGCCGACATGATGCAGAGGAGGAAGGTGGACATACTGTGTGTTCAGGAAACCAGGTGGAAAGGTTGCAAGGCTACAAGCTTAGGAGCAGGGTTTAAGCTGTTTTTTCATGGTGTGGATGGGAATAGAAATGGAGTAGGAGTCATCTTGAAGGAGGGGTTTGTCAGGAATGTTCTAAAAGTGAAAAGAGTGTCAGACAGAGTGAGATCTCAAGTTAGAAATTGAAGGCGTGATGGTCAATGTTGTTAGTGCTTATGCCCCAGAGGCAGGATGTGAGCGAGAAGAGAAGGAGAGATTCTGGGGTGAGTTAGATGAAGTGATGCAGAGTACCCCCAGAGGTGAAAGAGTGGTCATTGGGGCAGACTTCAATGGACATGTTGGTGCAGGAAACAGAGGGGACGAAGAAGTGATGGGCAGGTTTGGTATCCAGGACAGGAACACAGAAGGACAGGTGTTGATCGGTTTTGCAAAAAGGATGGGAATGGCTGTGGTGAACACTTTCTTCCAGAAGAGACAGGAGCATAGGGTGACTTATAAAAGCGGAGGTAGGAGCAAACAGGTAGACTACATCTTGTGCAGGCGATGTAATTTGAAGGAAGTCAGTGACTGCAAAGTAGTAGTGGGTGAGAGTGTTGCCAGACAGCATGGGATGGTGGTGGGCAGGATGATGCTGATGGTAAGAAAGGTGAAGAAGGCAAAGACAGAACAGAAGATAAGGTGGTGGAAGCTGAAAAAGGAAGAGTGTCATGTTGTCTTCAAGGCGGAGTTGAAACAGGCTTTTGGGTGGTCAGGAAGTGCTTCCAGATGACTGGACAACCACAACTAATATGATCAGGGAGACTGGTAGGAGAGTACTTGGTGTGTCCTCTGGAAGGACAGTAGATAAGGAGACTTAGTGGTGGAATGAGGAAGTGCAGGAGTGTGTACAAAGGAAGAGGTTAGCTAAGAAGAAATGGGACATAGAGAGGACTGAAGAGAGTAAACAGGAGTACAGGGAGACACAGCGTAAGGCAAAAGTAGCGGTGTCAAAGGCCAAACAGAGGGCGTATGATGACTTGTATGATAGGTTGGACAGTAAGGAGGGAGAAAATGATTTATACAGGTTGGCACAGCAGAGAAATAGAGATGGCAAGGACGTGCAGCAAATTAGCGTGATTAAGGACAGATAGGGAAATGTATTGACTGATGACAGAAGTGTGCTGGGCAGACGGAAAGAGTACTTTGAAGAGCTGAGGAAAATGAAAGACACAAAAAAGTAGAAGAGGTGACTGTTGAGGACCAGGAAGTAGCAAGGATTAGAAAGGGTGAAGTGAGGAGGGCATTGAAGAGGATGAAGAGTTGGTCCTGATGATATGCCTGTGGAGGTATGGAAGTGTCTAGGAGAGGTAGCAGTAGATTTTCTGACAAGAACATTCAACAAGGTCTTAGAGAATGAGAGGATGCCAGAGGAATGGAGGAGAAGTGTGCTGGTGCCCATTTTTAAGAACAAGGGAGATGTGCAGAGTTGCGGCAACTACGGAGTGATAAAGTTGATGAGCCATAGGATGAAGTTATGGGAAAGAATAGTGGGAGCTAGACTAAGGGCAGAGGTCGGCATTTGCGAACAACAGTTTGGTTTCATGCCAAGAAAGAGCACCACAGATGCAGTGTTTGCTTTGAGGATGTTAATAGAGAAGTACAGAGAAGGTCAGAGGGAACTGCATTGTGCCTTTGTGGATCTGGAGAAAGCATATGACAGGGTGCCAAGAAAGGAACTGTGGTACTGCATGAGGAAGTCTGGAGTGGCAGAGAAGTATGTTAGAGTGGTGCAGGACATGTATGAGAGATGTAAGACAGTGGTGAGGTGTGCTGTCGGTGTGACAGAAGAGTTCAAGGTGGAGGTGGGACTGCCTCAAGGGTCAGCTCTGAGCCCCTTCTTGTTTGCCATGGTGATGGACAGGCTGACAGACGAGGTTAGACAAGAATCTCCATGGACTATGATGTTTGCAGATGTGTCTGTAGTGAGAGCAGAGAACAAGTGCAGGAAAATCTAGAGAAGTGGAAGTATGCCCTGGAAAGGAGAGGAATGAAGGTTAGCCTCAGTAAGACAGAATACATGTGTGTGAACGACAAGGACCCAACAGGAACGGTGAGGTTAGAGGAGGCAGAAATAACGAAGGTGGAGGATTTTAAGTACTTAGGCTCAACATTCCAGAGCAATGGAGAATGTGCAAAACAGGTGAAGTGTGTGCAGGCAGGTTGGAATGGTTGGAGAAAAGTGTCCGGTGTGATGTGTGATAGGAAGGTATCGGCAAGAATGAAAGGAAAAGTGTACAAGACGGTGATGAGGCCAGCGATGTTGTTTGGTTTAGAAACAGTGGTCCTGGGGAAAAGACCTTTGGCGATCATGTTGATAAATTCGGACTACGGGATCCCTCGCTACTTCGAGCTTCAATTAATGTGGCTTCAGTGTATCGCGTTTTTTTTTTAAATAAATAAATATTAATCGAATAAAAAAATAAGGAAGAATAAGGGGGAAAGTTTAGGAAAATGCCACAAAAATAAGGCCAAATAGGCAAAAAAATTTAAAAAAATAAATAAATAAATAAATAAACCAAACCAAAACAAAAAACAATCCAAAATCTCCCATCAAAACCATCTGGAGCTACGAACAGGGTTGTCCACAGGTCAAAAGTGAAATGAAATTGAAGAACAAGTAGAAATAGGAATGGAATAAAATCTATAGAAAGATGGAACATAAATATAAGTATGAAATATGATTAAACATTATCCTGAGGTACACTTAATACTAGGATTCGACAGAGGGGCGTGGCTGTATGTGTGTCGTCTTCTCATGCAATACCATCTGTATGTGTGCGTATTTATATTTTATGGTTTTGTTAATGTTTGTTATTCTAAGCATTTATAGCATTGAATATGTATTTATTGATATTATATACACATACATGTACGTATATGTCGGTGGGGTGGGGGAGGGGGTGATCCTACTTCGCGGATTTCGATGGTCACGTGGGGATTTCGGTCCCAATTAACCGCTGAAAGTGAAGGATCACTATATTAGTTCCTGATTGTGAATGAAACATAATAAGCTACAGTTCAAGGACCTGCGTTCTACAGTGGCTGAGTAACTGGGTGACACAACACTGAGTACAACAACAAACCCAGTGTGTAATCTAATCAGTTCTACCGTGGACTGGAACATCACAGTTTACTGATAGGTAATCTTCACTAGCATGCGGAGATGAGGGTTAAAAAAAAAAAAAAAAAAAAAACCTACAGAATGTAAATAAATAATCTCTTGATAAGTCTTGTTGCTGTATACGCAGCTGTGAATGAGCGGCTACCATGGAAACGGCGATGTACAAGAACAAGGTGAAGCCGTAAAAGGTTTGAAGGCTGTTTGTGGTTTGATTATGGACAGGAAGTTGTGAAATGCTACAACATGGAAATTCACAGGACAGGTATAAAGACTCCGGCACCTCACCCGAGTTTACAGTCTTGTTGATAAAGAAATACTGACAGAGTTTTCCACACTGCTATCACGTTTACATCCTCTACACTCGGCACAACACACACCTCTAACATCCCAGGGAAACACTACCGAAACACTCCACTTCGTTCTTTTCAAAACGTCAACTATCCGGCCTGAGTCCCTCAAAAGCACTGCGAAGCATTTCCAAGCCCCTGGCACCCAGAGATCACAACACGGGTACATATGTGACGCATTTAGCAGGTATCCGACAGGTCGATACTCACCATGTTTTGTGTGTTTATGGAGTTCATGGTGTGCTTTTGTATTGGGAATGTAATTAACAGAGACTGGAGCACACACACACACATACTGTGGTAGGTAAAGGTAGGGTTGGGCTTTTTACACCCGAGGCTTACCGGCTCATCAGGCCAGTGCTTATTCTAGGTGTGACGCTACCAGGAGTTCAACTCCTCCTGGATGAGAGGCTATCGTGAGCCCAGCCTAACCACTATGTCACCGGCCCCATACATACTGCGGAAATAATTACACATGTACTTCAGCTCTCACCTCTGTCCGTCCACTGTGCACAGAGCCACCGCCCACAGGTCAGGGCTGAACTTAGCCAGTTGAGGAATGTAGTCAGCTACCTAAGACAGAAACGCAGCATGAGACTCCACACTCGAGAAAGAGGGAGAGAGGGGGAGAGAATTAAGTTTGAGTGTACCTGTACCCGTACCTGACCTCCGTGCAGGTTTCTACCGGTCTCATACAGCTCATCTATATGTGAGGTGAAAGCCATGAAATCAGGGATGACAAACTTCTTACGGAAAGCTTGAGTCAGGAGCACGATGTTACTCTGAACACATCTGAGGATACAAACGCAGATCAGAACACCACACACACACACACACACACACACACACACACACATAGAGGGATCAGTGTGGAACACCACACACATGCTCTACAGTATTTCACTTATCTGAAATCGGTCATTTCCTGTATGGTTGTGATAAAGCTGTGAGAACACTCACAGACACACGTAAGTATATACACACACACACACACACACACCCAGAAGCTCATTCCTTTTGTAGGAATGCCTTATCATGCATAAGCTGAACTCAGATGTCTCTCCTAGCAGATGAGAGATAACAATGGGCAGCTGTTTGTGTGTGTGTGTGTGTGTGTGTGTGTGTGTAATGATGCATCACTTATACTTGGGGCACAGACGTGGAGCCGATTACCCACATTGAGGCAGGAAGCAAGCAGACACACACACACCTTGTACATTTTCACTTTGTTTTGTCGAACATCATAAACCAACTTTTACACGTTTCCGATTTAAAAGTATTGCAGAACTTGCATTGATTACTTTACACATAGGAAGAGCGAGGCAGAGATACCATGAGAGAGTGAGACAGTAGGAAAGTGACACAGTAGAATGAAACAATACAACAGTTAGAGGGTGTTGCAGTGGGACATTGAGACAATGGGACAGTGAGAAAATGAGATAGTGGATCAGTGAGAGAGTGAGATCGGGAAACAGTAGGACAGTGAGAGTGTGACAGTGAAACAGTGGGAGAACGAGTGGGACAAAGAGAGCATTGGCCCGTGACATAAAGGGACGGTGAGAAAGTGAGACAGTGTAAGAGTGAGATAGTACGACAGTGAGAGAGTGAGACAGTGAAGTAGTGTGACAGTGAGATGGTTGGATACAGAAAGCATGAGACACTGAAATAGTGGGACAATGAGAGAGAGAGCGCAGTGGTGGCTTAGTGGTTAATATGATGGGTTACTGATCCGAAGTTGAGCGGTTCAATCCCCACTGTTGGGCCCTTGGGCAAGGCCTTTCAACCCTCAATGGCTCAAGTTGTATAAAAATGATGATTGTTAGTCACTCTGGATAAGAGCGTCTGCCAAATGCTGTGAATGTAAATGGATGAGGAAGTGGGACAGTGAACAAGTGAGAGAGAGTGACAGTCGGACAGTGAGAGAGTGAAACAGTGAGATAGAGGGAGAGTGCTCCTGTGGCTGAAAGGGTGGAACAATGAGACTATGGGATAGTGAGAGTCGGGCAGTTAGTTGTTCAAGTCCCTGAAAAGATTAAAAGTTGAAAGCGAGATAGAGTAATTCTGAGAGATGGCTATAAATAGCGCTGTTCCTCCGGTGTGATGTCTACAACCGTGTGACCCACAGACTGACGGATACTGCTTTCATCTTGAACACTGGGGTCATACCAGGGTCAACTGAGCATGCAGGAATGGCGTAACCACCCAGGAGAGACGTGCACACCACTTAACTCCACATGGAATTACAGCGGCTTGCAAAAGTATTCACACACACACACACACACACCCTGAACATCTCTCAGATTCTGTTCCTTACAACCTGAAATTAAAGAGATTTTTTGGGTGGGGGGTATTTATGTGACATATATATGTGCAAAACCAAAAAATTTAGAATACAGTGGTACCTTGGCTTACGAAATTAATTGGTTCCGAGGGTCACAAGGCCAGTGCTTCTCAAATAGTGGGGTACGCCCCCAAAGGGGGGGGGGGGGCACAGTGTGATGCCAGCAGAGCGGGGGTGCGTATGACCATGAGGAACATGCTTTTTTGTCATACTGTACTAGAATTAAGTGTAATTGCGCATCCTCTACAGTAGGTGGCAGTGGCGCTCTCATTGATACACTATGGTGTAGGGAAAAAGCAACGAGCAAACGATATCAAGTGTAGTAAACACTATTTATAGTTGTGAAATGTTTTTTTTTTTTTTTTCCTTTGGGGTGTCACAAAATAATTGTGAAGCACTGCACAACGCGTTCTCAGAGCGCGGAGGAATACACGCGGAAGAATACAATGCTAATTGCCTTGAAAAAGCCATTTCCCCAGCAG
>CM045729.1:5445162-5532662 GCA_024760905.1 Plotosus lineatus | reverse complement strand
CTAACATACTTCTCTGCCACTCCAGACTTCCTCATGCAATACCACAGTTCTTCTCTTGGCACCCTGTCATATGCTTTTTCCAGATCCACAAAGGCACAATGTAGCTCCCTCTGACCTTCTCTGTACTTCTCTATTAACATCCTCAAGGCAAACATTGCATCTGTGGTGCTCTTTCTTGGCATGAAACCAAACTGTTGTTCACAAATGCTGACCTCTGCCCTTAGTCTAGCTTCCACTATTCTTTCCCATAACTTCATCGTATGGCTCATCAACTTTATCCCTCTGTAGTTGCTGCAACTCTGCACGCCTCCCTTGTTCTTAATAACAGCATGATAAAATACTGTGCAATGCTTCAAGTACCTGTTGTTGGTGTAGAAATGGTGGTGATGGTAGTGGTGGTAATGATGGTAATGTTTGTTATCGTGGAGGTGGTGGTAGTGACTCTGGTGGTGGTAGTAATGGTGGTGGCATTGAAGTCTGCAACTCACACCTAATGCGTCACATTCGCACATACACAAACCTGTTCAACCCACATTTTCAATTATTTAGTTCCCTCATTGGTATGTGTTTTCTCTCTCGCGCTCTCTCTCCTTCCCTCCACATCTCTCTCTCGCTCTCTCCATCTGTCTGTCTATCTTTCCTCCCATCTCTGTCCACATCTCTCACTCCCATCTCTTTCCCTCTCTTTGCATCTCTCGCTCGTTCGCTCTCGCTGATGCAGTTGGTGAGTGTGATGTAATCCTGAAGAACTTCACACAGTAAACACTACCTGAAAATCACACTGTGAAAAAAAAAACACGTGTGTGAAATGTTTGCCATGTAATTTCTGTTCTATTTTGTGCATGTTTCACGCTGTGCCTGTTTGGAGTCAGGAGCACAGTGGCATTCTCCCAACAGCTCATCCTACAACTGTGTGAAGGTGGAATACACCCTGAACAGCTTGTCAGTCCATCGCAGGTTGTTAACACACACAACCCTTCACAGTCACACTCACACCTCGAGGCGGTTTGAAACACCAATCAGATTAATGTGTATGGATTTAGTCTATGGGAAGGAAACCAGAGTACCTGGACAAAACCCACATGAATACAGGAAGAACTCTCAGACTCTGTATACAAACGCAGTTGCCGAGCCTGGGACTCGAACCTAAGACCTTCCTGATGTTTCGCAGATGTGATAACTTGTATGCCCCTGTGCGATGTAAGCACAGACTCAGCACCTACTCTATTTGTTAGTTTTCTTGCTCATGAAGGTGGAGGAAGGGAAGTTGCATCTCACCTCCAAGCGCCCCACAGTCTGGATGGTTCCGGCTGTGCTTTACAGGAAAAGAAGATCTTTACAACTAAGGCAGCCCTGACCGTCTCAGCTCTGGTTTTCATACGAGTGACACTCTAGAGCTGGGAGAGATGACACGTGTCTGTGGGATGTGTGCGACTCGGAGGTGGGTTGGCGTATGACTCAGCAGAGAAACACACAGCAGATGGACTGATGTAAGGAATATTGACTCTAATCGGGTGCGCACTTCAGAAGACGGTGAGCAGGTAACACGGCAGCATGGGCGCCGACAAACACGAGTCTGAGAACGTGGCCCGGAAAAACACACCATGTAGTTGCCAAGCAACAGTGAGTGTTTTGCACTGGACAGCTGTGTGCGCGTATGTGTGTGTGTGTGTGAGGTTGAGAATACATGAGGCTCTGCAGAATCACAACTGAGAGAAACAAAACCTCACTTCCTGGAAGAGTGAAGGCAATTTAGTGTCATTACTGGCCATGTAAGAACCATTAGATACACGAGAGCACCGTGTGACTCAATCGCACACGTGTCGGTTTGCCTTGTTCATTACTGCACAGGGTTATGTGTTTAAGTGTATCAGGGAGGTGAGACAGTGAGATGGACAGAGTAAGGTGTGAGAGAGAGTGAAAGAAGGTAGGAAGAGGGGAGAGAGGAATGAAAACGTATGACATCTAGAGGCGTAATGAGAAGTAAAGAGAGAGAAAGACATGGAAAGAGAAAAAAGACAGGCAGACAGAGGTGGAGAGAGAAAGAGACAAAAAGAGAGGGATAGATATAGAGAGGAAAATAAAAAAGGGACAAAAGAGAGAGATGGAGATGCAGGAAGAAAGATGCAGAGTTACAGAGGGAGAAAGAGAAAGAAAAAACAATGTAAAAGGACAGAAAAATAAATAGCGAGATGAAGAGATGAAGAAAGAGGCAGAAGACATGGACAGACTAACACAGATAGACAGGGAAAGAAAGATAGAGAGATGGAATGAGGTAAAGAGAAAGAAAAAAAAAATGTAGATAGAGACAAAAAAAGGGGACACATGGGGGAAAAAAAAAAAAAAAAGTGCGTGAGAGAGTGGAATATAAATTGATGGTGAGAGACAACACTCACACACACACACACACACACACACACACACACAGGAGGGCTCCGCAGGATGTGCAGTGAGCTGTGCTGTTCCCCCAGTGCACTAACTGGGTTGTCAGAGGCCGGCTGTGTCTCTCATGGTCTATGGTGGAGGTTCGTGTAAAAGAACCATTGCAGACTTTCGAGAAGAGGAGCTACATAGCCGTCAGCCTGTTTCTGCCCTGCGATGGCCTGGAAATCTGTCTAGAGCAGTGGTTCTTAACCTGGGTTCGATCAAACCCTAGGGGTTCGGCGGAGGTCAAGACAGACACCTGACTCATATTCATGACAACACGCCCTGCTTGGCCATCACTGGCTGCAGGAAATTTGGTGTGCTCAGTTGTCGACTTGTGACTGTTGTGATGGTATGTCGTGCAATTTCTTTCTCAATGTTTTAATCCATACTATGTTGAGCAAAAAAAGAAAGTGGTCGGACGAATATGTACAACATAGATTCACATATCTAACAGAACGTGATGGGAGTCAGTGTCCTATCTGCATGATTTGCGAAGTAGGATAAACGCCCCCGCTGACTGACGTATACATACATGTATACGTGTACATGATATCAATAAATACATATTCAATGCTTATAACAACAATTACACATTCAAAAATAATGCATGAGATGTAAATAAAACATATACACACACATCATATAAAAATGTGTAAGTAGTTGTGACGGGGGAGTTCATGCATTGTATTGGTTTTGTTCATTTTGGTGCAGCAGTAAAAACATATACCTTTGTCTTGAATTTGAAAAAAAAAAAAAATCATTTTATTTTTCAATAAAGAAGGGTTCGATGAATAAGCATATGAAACTGGTGGGGTTCAGTACCGCCAACAAGGTTAAGAACCACTGGTCGAGAGTGTACTCTACCCTCACCCAGAGTCGGCTGAGATGGGCGCCAGCAGACTAATACTATTAAGTATTAATTGCTTCAGAAAGTGAATGAAAATATTTCTACATTAGAAACATTTATTGTTCAATTCCGATTTTGAAATAAAACACTGTTTAAACATTTATGATTCCTCAGTCTGTGATGATCAAAATATTTTATTTCTTTAATAAAAACATGTTTTTGAATTGAGTTCTAAACATTTTTCAAGTAACATAGAAAAAAAAAGCCTGCTTGGGGTATAATTTCAGTTTATACACATTTCACATGGAAAAACTGTGAGACTTCGCTCTACTGAGAAAATATGTGCAAATGTTTAACAGGAGCTTCATTATTTACTGGTAAACAAAGACACACACTAACTCTCACACACACACACACACTAACTCTCACACACACACACACACTAACTCCCACACACACTAACTCTCACACACACTAACTCTCACACACCCTAACTTTCTCACACACTAACTCTCTCACACACTAACTCTCTCACACACTAACTCTCTCACACACTAACTCTCTCACACACTAACTCTCTCACACACTAACTCTCTCACACACTAACTCTCTCACACACTAACTCTCTCACACACTAACTCTCTCACACACTAACTCTCTCACACACTAACTCTCTCACACACTAACTCTCTCACACACTAACTCTCTCACACACTAACTCTCTCACACACTAACTCTCTCACACACTAACTCTCTCACACACTAACTCTCTCACACACTAACTCTCTCACACACTAACTCTCTCACACACTAACTCTCACACACACACACACACACACACACACACACACACTAACTCAGAAAGGTTATCAACAAAGTTGATTCCAGCTCAGTCAGCTGGACCCAGTAGGTGGAGCTCAGACACCTCCCAACTGAAATTTGCAACATACCTTCCAGTTCTGGTAACCCCCCTGCCTTTCTCTCTCTCTCCGCCCCTCTCACACGCACACATGTTTAATCACTAAACCTCATCTCCTACAAATTTACTGTAAATCCATCCCGTTGCTCTGACTGTGTGCTCGTGTTATTAATCATGACAGGAAGTTACGTTTTTCTTCTTCTGTCAGGTATTCATGCGGCACCAGATGATGATGCAATATCAAGGTATAATTGCATTATTATGCAATAATATAATTGCATACTCCATGTTTCAGAAGGGGAGGAGTGAAATACATTCAGAGGCGAAACAATCTTAAAATGACTTGAAATGTGAAAATAATAATTGTAATTGTTTCTATTATTGAGCTGCACTAACCTCCTTGACATGTACAGAGGACAGGGACAGCACATGTAAGAGGTTTTGGAGACAAAGTCAGAGAGGCTAGATTGAGATGGTTTGGACATGTACAGAGGAGGGATAGTGAGTATATTGGTAGTAGGATGCTGAGGTTGGAACTACCAGGCAGAAGGCCTAGAGGAAGACCAAAAGAGACGATTTATGGATGTGGTGAAGGAGGACGTGAAGGTAGTTGGAGTAAAAGAAGAAGATGCAGGGGACAGGGTGAGATTCTGGCAGATGATTCGCTGTGGCGACCCCTGAAGGGAACAGCCGAAAGGAAAAGAACAAGCGCAACTGATCTCCCTGTTTTTATTTAGCACTGTGGTCACTGCGTCATGTGGTTACACTGAGTATTCGCACACACACACACACACACACACACACACACACGTAAAATGAGTGTTATGTGATCGAGTGTTCACACAAATTCAGGAAGAAATCTTTCTCTCTTTTGAAATCCCTTTTGAAAGCTACAAAAAAAGCAAGGGAGTTGGTTCAACATTTATACCCGACTACAGCCTTCGCTAGTGTTCCAAAAATGCTGTTTCTTTGGGGAATTTTTCCTTTAAAAAGGGATAATGTTGTAATCAATATTTACAAATTATTGTAAATTATTGTTGCTGGCTATTAAGAAAATGAAAAGGATTTCTTCACTTCATTTTTTATGAATAAAACTTTCTTCACTGAATGTAAATTTCGTAAATCATGACCCTTGCACTGTAAATCGAACTGAAGCGTGCACTGCGTGAATGGATACATGCAAGAACCCCTAAAACTAAACACCAGTGCGTAAAAAGAGCGAGCAGAGAGCGCAAACCCCCGCCAAGCCCAACAATGCTCTATATGAGCCAAAATGTAAAAAAAAAAATAATAATCCTTTTTCACAACAGGTACCCCAGACGTTTTTGTTTCACAGACACTCCCAGACTTACGTTTTAATTGGTTCCGGACGGCCGAACACAACTTGAAAATGAACGCAAGTTGTTACAGCGACGTATGACATATGACGCTCATACTGTACTATACATCCATAAATACAGTCATCCCTTGAATATTGCAGATAATGTAGACCAGACCTGGCTGCGATATTTGAAAAAACGCAAAGTAGGAACGCCCCGCCCCCCGCCCCCCCATTTCTACCATGTTGTCTCATTTCTATATGTTTTCGCGTCTATACAATATCAAGAAGTGTATATTAAACGTTACACAGTTATATGCATATGTAAATACTGTAATGTATTAATATTTAAATAGAATTTATAATACTTTAAGTAATGTACTCAACTCTGACAATCTCTCTTCTCTGCGGTGCAGGACTTTCACAAACACAATACAGTAAGACCACAAAATCACAAAAAATCCCACGGGAATGTGCGAGGCAACAGCGTCACGCATCTAAGCCAATCAGTTTGCGAGATTGAGTTGAGTGGGTGAGAGGCAATAGTGTCATGCGACTAAGCCAACTGGGAAGGAGGGGCACTTCAGTCTGTAGTTTGGAAACAATGGACGCAGCCTTGATCTTGATCTTGATAGGTTAGGTGATACGTCGCAAGGACATTAATTCACCGCGAAGCCTGCCTTGGGTCCCTGCCTTCCATTTGCTTACATGTAAGTTTCAGCACGAAATTTGAATTTATTTATTTATTTTTTTTTTTTTAATACCGCGATGTACCAAGACCACGATGATCAAATTGCGAAGTGGCAAGTGATGACTGTACCATTACCGTATCTCATAAAACACCCCTAAATCAATTATTATAAACATAACATTGTAAAATAATATCAAATAATAGCAACATTAATTTTAAATAAGTCACTTATTTATACAGAGTTACTTTACATGAAGCTTAAAACAGCCAACCAACATGAGGCACTCAATACCGAAAGCAGTGTACTTGCAAAAGTAGTGTACTTGCTGTGGGTTATATGGACTTCCGGTCTTTCAAGTGCGCAAGTAGTGCTGTTGAACTTGTTTAGAACACAGCCTGCACTTATGTGAATCACCAGCAGAGCGGAGAGTTCTCTTTCCTGGATTCAGATTTTCATTCATTTTACAACTCTCTTTGCTTAACTGAGTATGCATGGTAGATCGCACCGATCCAAGCAGATAGTTAATTCATCTTTGTGTACGAGACTTGCACCCATGCTAGTAGGCTTATGCTTCTGACCAACCATATTTGCTCAGGGTTACAAAAGTCCGCAAAACAGTGTAAACACAAAGATCACAGAGACGACGTCTTAACACAAGGGTAACGCGCTATATAAATAGATATACAAATATATATATATATATACCCCCAGTGCAGCTAACTGGGTTATCAAAGGCGGGCCATGTCTCTCACTGTCTATGGTGAGAGGTTCATGTAAAAGAACCATTGCTGACTTGTGTAAAGAGGAGCTGCAAAGCGTTAGCGTGTTTCTGTCCCTTGCTAAAGGGTTGTGACTGGAAGGGCATCCGACGGAAAAAACTATGCCAAATCAAATGTGCGAATCAGATGATTCGCTGTGGCGACTCCCGAGAAAGGGAAAAAGCCGAAAGGAAAAAGATATATAATAAAAATAAAAGGACAGGACAAAGACTTTCTATTGAAACTCCATTTATCACTACAGATCTGTTTTGAGGGGTGGTGAAACCATCCTCTCTCTTCAGGTGATTATAGGATAATCTTAATCTATAAGATAGAGTCTTCTATAATGACCTGAACAGAGAGGATGGTCCTTTTATTTTTATTTGCTCTACCAAAAAGTATTGAGCACTCTCCTGCGGAAGGATCTACTCAGAAAATCCCCCCCCCTCTCTCTCTATACATATACATATATATATATATACATATATATATACACGTATATACATATATATACATATATATATATACATATATATATATATACATATATATACACACACACACCTCAAAAAATTAGCATATTGTGATAAAGTTCATTATTTTCTGTAATGTACTGATAAAAATTAAACTTTCATATATTTTATATTCATTGCACACCAACTGAAATATTTCAGGTCTTTTATTGTTTTAATTCTGATGATTTTGGCATACAGCTCATGAAAACCCAAAATTCCTATCTCAAAAAATTAGCATATCATGTTCAGGTAGTCTAAACGAGCTAGAACCTAATCATCTGAATCAACCAATTAACTCTAAACACCTGCAAAAGATTCCTGAGGCTTTTAAAAACTCCCAGCCTGGTTCATTACTCAAAACCGCAATCATGGGTAAGACTGCCGACCTGACTGCTGTCCAGAAGGACATCATTGACACCCTCAAGCAAGAGGGTAAGACACAGAAAGAAATCTCTGAGCGAATAGGCTGTTCCCAGAGTGCTCCATCAAGCCACCTCAGTGGGACATCTGTGGGAAGGAAAAAGTGTGGCAGAAAACGCTGCACAACCAGAAGAGGTGACCGGACCCTGAGGAAGATTGTGGAGAAGGGCCGATTCCGGACCTTGGGGAACCTGTGGAAGCAGTGGACTGGGCTACAGGTGCCGCATTCCCCAGGTCAAGCCACATTTGAAGCAGAAACAGCGGCAGAAGCGGCTGACCTGGGCTACAGAGAAGCAGCACTGGACTGTTGCTCAGTGGTACAAACTACTTTTTTCGGATGAAAGTAAATGTTGCATGTCATTCGGAAATCGCGGTGCCAGAGTCTGGAGGAAGACTGGGGAGAAGGAAATGCCAAAATGCCTGAAGTCCAGTGTCAAGTACCCACAGTCAGTGATGGTCTGGGGTGCCAGAGCACTTCCCACAATTTGTTTAAAACTTACAGAAATGTAATCTTCAGGATGAAACCGGTTTAGGGTTGATTTTACACTAAAATGGCCAAATTCCAAAATTACTTTTTCATACATCAGTTAAATAATTTTTAAACATTTTTAAATGCTTATTGTTCTACACTTTCTGATTATATTGTGCATATAGTTTGATTGTAATTTTTTGAAATTATTATCTGCATGTGAAATTAAAAAAAAACAAAAAAAACAATTCACTCCTAAATTCACTCCTGAAATGGACGGAAATCATTCTTCCACTTGACAAAATGGCCGAGTTGGCAAATCTGTCGACCTTTGAAAGAAAATCAACCACAATTTCCTGAATATCGGTGCCAATAACATCAGATTGGAACTATTACAGTTTAAAACGTTCTCTTTTCATTAATTTCACTTCGTTAATTAAAAATCTATTTATTTCCTTCTACGGAAAAAAAAAAAAAAAAAAAAGAACGGTTTTGATAACCAAATGTATAAATAAAACAAACATTTTAGATAAATAGTGAAGTTTTAAATTTAGTGGCATTTTTAATCAACATTTTAAAACATAAAACGACCATCGGGGGTAAAACACTTCATTATACATGTTCAAATGGGGATCCGGTCAGTTTTTAATCAATGAAAAGTGATACAGTCGGCCCCCAATTTACGAAGACCCCTTTGTATGAAATCCCCGGATTACGAAAAACATTTTCTTGAGTTTCCGTCTCCGAAATACGAAACAACCCCCTCTTACGAAAAGAAATTCAAACTTTCACACGATGCGCGAGTTGCTCTCTCATTGGCCGTCTCTCAACATCCTGCCCCGCTGGCCTCCCAAATAGAGACAGAAGGAAGCTTCACTCTTTAGTTTATAGTTTAGCTTTTTAAATTGTTTTAATTCAGTAAATGTTTAATAAATGTGGGCGCATTTGAGCTCATCTGGAATTCCGATCTCTCAAGGAATCAAATTAAAGTTGAGTTTGTCAAGCAGGGAATGTGCTTTGAATTCCACATCTGCGAGAGAGAGAGAAAAAGAGAGAGAGAGGTGTGGGCGTGTGTGTGTTAATAAAAATGTTTAATAATGGTTTAATTAATAAATGTTAATAAAATGGTTTAATAAATAATTTTCTTTTACTTTTAACACATTTCATACAAAATTGGTGTACTTTCATCATTTTTAAAGGGTTTATGGGGTTTATCCAGTCCAAGGACTGGAGACTTGGAACCAATTGGGCGTTTAACATGTAAGGTGTGACCCCCCCCTACTTACGAAATCCCCGCGTTACGAAAAGGGCTCTGGAACGGGTTAATTTCGTAAATTGGGGCCCGACTATATTTTCCTTCAGCCACAGCCTAGACAATCAGAGCAGTGAAAAATAAAAGGTCTCCGGTATTAATCCCATCATAATATATCCCATAATACTACTACTAATAATAATAAATAACAGCAACAACAACAATAACAATAATAATGATAATCTTATTTTCCTTTCGGCTGTTCCCTTTCTCAGGGGTCGCCACAGCGAATCATTGCATGTTTGATTTGGCATAGTTTGTTTTTGTCTTTTTTTTTTTTTAACATCGGATGCCCTTCCTGACACAACCCTTTAGTACGGGGCAGAAACATGCTGACGGCTATGCAGCTCCTCTTGTCGAAAGTCAGCAATGGTTCTTTTACATGAACTTCTCACCATAGACAATGAGAGACGACAGGCCTTTGATAACCCAGTTAGTGCACTGGGAGGACAGCAGAGACAACCCATTGTTCAGAGTGGAACTTGAAACCCCATCCTTGGGATCAGCGATCCAGAGCCCTTTCCCACCAGGCCACCACTGCCCTAATAATAATAAAAATAATAATATATCCCATAATAATATCCATATTGATGCAGCACTAAGCTATAAGGTTCATGCAGGGGAATCAGTTAAGTTCTTTAGTAACATACGGTTCTTTGTGAATTTTTTTCAGGAACCTCTTTTTCATGGAACTTCTGGGCTCAGCGGCCTCGCGCCGTTGCTTCCCCGGAGTCGTCCTATGGTGGGCAAGTAGACTTGGACTAAACATCTGCTCGACGCAGTTTCACATCAAATTATTTTATCTTATACGATTATATTTTTTAAAAAATAGACAGCGTAAGCTTTCTTTTTATATGAAAATTACATGATTTTGCATTTATTAATCCATTCTATAATCGAACGAAAACGGTAAACAGATATTTTGACCCTTTACTGCGTATTGATGGTTATAATTTGTAAATAAAAATGCAGCTGAAGAAACGATCCAGGTGTCTGTCGGTGTTTCAGAGCCGCGAGCCATCTGAAACCGTCACGCTTTTTAAGTCTTCTTTCAGCAATCGAGCCATCGTGGTGTCAGAAGGTGGGTACAGCCTAGATTTAATTACTGATAATTTACTAAATATTCCAGTTATACACACAAAACATGGACTTGCGTAACGTTTGCTTTAACACAAACCTTAATACATTTAAAGAAAAAGTTCTTCTCACTGATGCTCAGCACTTGTACAGGTCTGCAAAGGCAACCCTGGAGAAACCGAATGTAAAAGAATTCTGAGGAAAATAATTGGTGGATGCTCAAGTTGATCTCAATCAGAAGAAAAATTTCATCACCTTCTGCGTGGTCCCAGGAATTAAACCCCTCGCTGGTGGGGGGAGGGAGGATTGTCAGGTCATTTAGATAAATTAAGTTTTTTTTGTTTGTTTTTTTTTTTCTATTAAAATTCCACACTCCGATTGATCTTTGAATTCGTTTCTACTGTTTCACTGCAAGTTTATTATTAAATGCGAATCTGGTGGCAGAGATCCTGGGACACATTTCCCAGCGTCGACTCGCATCCTCTTTGCTTGTTGGCACACTGTTGATTCAGGTTGTGTAAGGTGTGCGTTGGTAGTAACTGTGAGCTGTGATGTAATCCTGTAGCTCAGTGTCGACACATGTAATGTAAGATTAAGCACAGAAACACTCAGAGACTGAGATCATAACACAGCGATGTGTTTAAATACTCCACTAATCCTGTGTGATCAATCACACTAACCGGACTGCATTAGCACACGCACACACGCACACACGCACACACGCACACACGCACACACACAAAAGGGACAATGGTACGTAATCTCCTGGCAGCTGCACCATCCCAGAGCTCCAATATGAACCCGAATGTCTGGGACCGAGCCCAGATTCCAGACCAGTGAGAGAGAACAGCGGTAGAAAGCGAAGTGTGGTGACATGGCGTGTGTCCGCCAGCCCACCTGCTCTCAGTGTTGCGCTGTTACAGGAAAATAATCAACAATCAAAAGTAGTGCTCATGTCCCAATCTCACACCGAGTGTTCTCCTTTTAAAAGCAGTTTCACTTCTCCAACTTAGCGCTCATAGATCATGACAGAGCTCGTGTCTGTGTGTGTGAGAACCACACACACACACACACACACACACACACACACGAGAAAGATATTCCTTTCGATTTTAATTTGAAGTTGCAGAGAACTCACATCCAACTGGGATCAAGAATCGTGACTAAAGTACGTAACACACAAGTGGAAAAGATTGAAATAAACGTTTTCCCATAATGTTTGCACAAAAAAGGGCGCAACTCAAAACGCAGCTCACACTAAATGATCTCTATACTAAATACCACTGAGGGACGAGTCCGGCCTTGTTTGGACTGCATTTTTTTTTTTTTTAGATAACTAAAATATTCCACTCTGCATGTTAATATAGCTTTCAAAAAAAGGAGGCGTGAGGGGATTGTAACAAATACACAGACACCTTAAAAACAGCAGGGTGTTAACTAGAGGTGATCATCAAAAGCGGAGCATAACCTTGATTCAGTTGAGAGTTTCCTGATCGACGATATAGCCTTCGAGCTCTTTTGGCAAGTGGATAAATGATCTATAGCGGTCGCCATCTTTGTTCATGACTTGTGTGACCGGGTTGGCTAGGCACTTGTTTTGGTTTTTCTGTACTGTATTAATCCCACATGGTAAACTATTTCCTCTGCCTTTAACCCATCCAAAGGGAACGAACACACACACACACACACACACACACACACACACACACGTTTTCTTGGCTAATGGTATGGACTTCCCAGGATAGCCCTTGATGTCACACTGGGGAATACCCAATGAACTCCATTTGCAATTTTCAGAAAAAAAAAAAAAAAAGAAAGAAAAAAAAGTTGTCCAATAGTTGCGAATATGCTGATGATGACAGCCTCAGTAAGACAGAATACATGTGTATGTGAACGACGAGGACCCACAAGGGACCGGTGAGGTTACAGGGAGCAGAGATAAAGAAGGTGGAGGATTTTAAGTGCTTAAGCTCAACAATCTAAAGCAATGGAGAGTGTGGAAAAGAGGTGAAGAAGCTTGTGCAGGCAGGTTGGAATGGTTGGAGACTGAATGAAACTGAAGGGAAAAGTGTACAAGACGGTGTTGAGGCCAGCGATGTTGTATGGTTTAGAGACAGTGGCGCTGAGGAAAAGACAGGAGGCAGATCTGGAGGTAGCAGAGATGAAAATGTTGAGGTTCTCTTTGGGAGTAACAAGGATGGATAGGATCAGGAATGAGTATATCAGAGGGACAGCACATGTAAGAGGTTTTGGAGACAGACTCAAAAAGGCTAGATTGAGATGGTTTGGACATGTACAGAGGAGAGATCGTGAATACAGTCGGCCCCCAATTTACGAAATTAATCCGTTCCAGAGCGTTTTTGTATAGTGGGGATTTCGTAAGTAGGGGTCACATTTCACATGTTAAACACCTAATTCGTTCCAAGTCTCCAGTCCTTGGACTTAATAAACCCCATAAACCCTTTAAAAATGATAAAAGTACACCAATTTTGTATGAAATGTGTTAAAAGTAAAAGAAAATTATTTATTAAACCATTTTATTAACATTTATTCATTAAACCATTATTAAACATTTTTATTAACACACCTCTCTCTCTCTCTCTCTCTCTCTCTCGCACTTGGAATTCAAATCGCATTCCCTGTTTGACAAAATCAAATTTAATTTGATTCATTGAGGGATCGGAATGCCAGATAAGCTCAAATGCACCCACATTTATTAAACATTTACTGAATTAAATGTGTGTTATTCCTTCTCTCTCTGTTGCGCACGGGCACCCTCAAACGTGATGCACTGCTCCATGATTTATAATTAACTACAGTGTGTCGAGGTTATGAATAATGCATTCAATTTTTCAAAACTCGGTCCCTCTCCATCTATTGTTTTATTATTAATGAATGAAACACTACAAACTTCAAAACAACAGATTTCTGTCAGGAATCATCGGAAGACGGCTATAAATGCAGCATTCCGCTTCTGACTGGATTAAAAAATAGCCTGGAATGGAAAATTGGTGATGCATCACTGAAAACCAGAGGGGGATTCTCCTATTTGTCCATCCTGACTGTAAGAACAGGTTTAATAATTAATAAAATAAAATAAACTGCAGCATAATATTGAGACAAAAAAAATAAATGCATCGATCTGAAATAAGGTTCAGGAAACCGTGATGGGACGTCAGCGTGAGATCAGAGAGGATCATTTTCCTAGAAGATAAACAGCGAAAGACCAAAAAGTTGCATTTATATTTAATATATCCGCAGGATGTATGTGTTGTGCCCAATCTGTAGTCTAGCTGTGTGTGTGTGCGCGGGTGTGTGATATTCAAGTCTTCCCATGCATTCCCATCTGATGACTCAGACCCTGTTGGAGAGTGTGAGGGAACGTGAACATGCCTCCAGAGCTCTGATGTTTTGTGTGAATGTAAATGATCTGTAAATCAGATGAATTGTTTATTTGAGTTTGGAGTTCAGTGAGGAGGTGGAGTTTTCTGATCCATTCCATTTGTTAACTTTCTGCTTGTACAAGAGATTACACACACACATACACACACACACATACGTACACTCTCTCTCTCTCACACACCCACACACCCAACCACTCTCTCTCTTTCCCTCTGCATGTACTGACAGCACCTGATCGTCCAGTTGAACTGTGTGCTTTCAAGTATAAGTTTATTTATGTTTATTAATACAGTAGTGTTATTTCTGTCCAATTTAATCATCTCTCCCCCCTCACACACACACACACTATCCATATCTCTCTCTCATACACAATCTCTCACTTTTTCTTTCTTTCTCACTATGTCTTCCTTTCGGCTTTTCCCCTTTTACTCAGCAGTCGCCACAGCGAATCATCTGATTCGCACGTTTGATTTGGCAGAGGTTTTTTTTTTACGTCGGATGCCTTTTTTTTAGCAAGGGACAGAAACACGCTGACGACTTTGCAGCCTACTCATTACAAAAGCCAGCAATGGTTCTTTTACATGAACCTCTCACCATAGACAGTGAGAGACATGGCCCGCCTTTGATAACCCAGTTAGCTTCACTGCGGGGGTGGGGGGGGCAGTGACTAGCTTGTGTAGAGTGGAACTCGAACCCCCAACCTTTGGATCAGCGATCCAGCGCCCTATACCACTAGACCACCACTGCCCCCGATCTATCTTTCTCACTAGCTCTCTCACATACACAATTTCTCTTTCACTTTTTCTTTCTTTCTCACTCGCTCTCTCAAATACATAATCTATCCATATCTCTCTCACATACACAATCTCTCTCTTTCACTCTCACTATCTGTCTCTTTGTTGCGCTCTCTGTTACTCTCCTTTCTCTCTTTGGTATTTAATAAATAATGGTGGATATATTTCAGATGCTATTCCCAGTGATAAAACAAGAATATTTGACATTCAGGTGTCAAATCTGACAACGCTCTAAACACTGTGTGTGTGTGTGCTGCATTTGGAGAAGAAATATTTAATAAAGGAGTGAGTAATCTGAAACAGAGTTGGATATTAAGTACAGAACTGAGACCCAACTGTTCAGGTCCAGTCTATAAAAATATTTTTATTGACTTTATTCCCTGTACATGTCTTGAATGGCACTTCGAGAGTTAATATTTCTGAATAAATAAACCCGCACACAGTGACGGATCGATTTCAGAGCCACTGGTTGGGCGTCACACTCCAGTGCCACTTGACCGGCCTGCCAGGACACAGCGGCTGATCGACGTGTCCATTGGGTCGTGTTTTGATGACTGCTTTAAAAGAAACACAACTACAGACTCGTGTAGAGTTCTTAAAAGTTCAAATTACATTCATATTCCTGCGTTCCGTACACACTTCTTTATTTCCCCTGCATCCACATTCCACGAGACCACACCCACCTGGTACTACATTAATAAAGTCTCTATGAGGTTTTAGTTATAACGCTACTATGCAGTGTTGCAATTACCAAGTTATTCCTGCTTAGGCCATGAAGACCTTTATATAGATCTGAGCACATGTCCATATTGATTGGTTTCTAATGCGTTTCCATGACGATGTGCATCCTCACAAACCGATTGGACACACTGCTGCCTGGTTTTATGTTTTGTTTGTTTGTTTTTAAAAGATGACCATGTTTTAAACCACACACTGTGTATCCACAGTAAGCACTGATAATGATGATGATGATGATGTAGGAAAACCTGGTGGATGAAGATGACAAGGTGGCTGATGAGAAGGTAGGTGTAGACTTGAGTCATGTTTCTCAAGTCCAAGTACAACCCTATGAACGCCGTCTTCCTATTGGTCAGCTGTATGTTTTTTATTTCTCTCTCTCTCTCTCTCTCTCTACACACCCTGTTCTCCTGAACCCAGTACCTTCCACACCAAGGTCACGCCCATGTTTATATTTATAGCTATAGTGTTGACCCTGTGTCACGTGACCACACGCCCTCCCAGTTACTTTCCATATTTATAGTTACACGCCCACACACATTCTTGTATACAGTTTACGGTCACGTGACAGGGCTCAGGTTCGCGTCGCTGAAGGATAAATCGGTTAATGACGTTCATGGAAGGTTACCTTGGAAACCTGGCTAGTCTGTCAGGCTAGCATGATTGAGAAGAATGTAAAGAGCTCTTACTTGTCGGAGCCGGTTTCCTGGACCGAACCATCGTTCTTCGGATGTTCGCTGGGTTCTACCGCACCATCAGGCTTTGTACAAAGTGTCCTCGACCATCCTGAGGTGTGTGAGGAACACCCCGCGGTGAATGGAGGGTTTATTTGAGAGAAGATAACCCGGCGGCCATCAGTGCTGAACGCCTGCCGCTGCACGTGATGACGTCTCGCGATAGAAACTAACGGACGTTTAAAGCTTACATGAAAAAACTCCTTCAGGACAGCAGACGAACACCTAAAGTGTAACATTTCAATCCTGTCGCGCCGAATGAGAGGAATTTCTTCTCAGTATGAAGGGGAGAATGAAATAAAATACGCAACGTGTCAGTTTAGCACCGCTTCAGCTCGCGTGCGCGTCTTTCACGAAAAGATTAACCGCCACTTGCTATTCAGCGTATAAAACGTCGTTGTTCCCGCCCTAAACCCGCCCTACTTGCTTTCCTATTGGTCGGAGCACCGCTCGGACACTCTGATTGACCAGTTCACACGTCACTCATGAAGGCAAAAAAATGTTCTGACCGTGTCATTTTTTTTTCCAGCAGAATGAGTCACAGAATGTAAAAACGTACACAAAACGAAACCAAAAACAATTATATACATATTATTTATTTGAAAAATAAGTAAAACTGATCAATATAGTCAGTCTGATACCGTACATGAATAATTTATACACACATTATATATATATATATATATATATATATATATATATATATATATATACATATACATATATATAATTAAAACTACGTCACTCAAATAAAAGTGCTGATACTGTAAATGATACACCACGTGGCTTGAAAAAAATTTAAATTACTAATGCTGCTAATAATATAAAACAATTATTATAAATGGTAGTAGTGATAGCAATGGTACTATCATGTTAAATTAGAAATGAGTAATTTCAGTGTTAATAGATTAAACAGACTAGCAATACAGATAAGTTTTTGTTTTTTTTTTAATAAAGTTTTTATTTGCAGTGTGCTGATGCTTAAAACCAACCTGAAAATCAAACATCATGATGTGTGAACATTTATATACAGAGATTCAGAAATGATGAAGACCACATGATGTTCCAGAGAGGTGTATAAATCAGTAAAGAGAATGTGATGATGTCACAAAGAAATAATAATAATAATAATAATAATAATAATAATAATAATAATAGCTAGATTGAGATGGTTTGGACATGTACAGAGGAGGGATAGTGAGTATATTGGTAGTCGGATACTGAAGTTGGAACTTACAGGCAGAAGGCCCAGAGGAAGACCAAAGAGAAGATTTATGGATGTGGTGAAGGCGGACATGAAGGTCGTTGGAGTAAGAGTAGAAGATGCAGAGGATAGGGTGAGATGAACAGATCATTTGCTGTGGCGACCCCTAAAGGGAACAGCCGAAAGGAAAATAATAATAATAATAATAATAATAATAATAATGATAAGGTAGCATGGTGGCACAGTGGTTAACATGTCTGCTTCACAGCAAGAAGGTCCTGGGTTGGATTCCCAGCTCATGCATTCCTGTGTAGAGGTTGTATGTTTCATGCTTGTGTGGGTTTCCAGGTACTCTGGTTTCGTCCCACGGACCAAAAACATGTAGGTTAATTAATCACCCCAGATGTGAGTGTGTAGTTAAAAATGTATAGTAGCATGTAGTTAAAAATCATCCCTAGGTGTGAGAGTGAGTATGAATGGTTGTGTGAGTGTTGGCACAGAAAGGGGTTGGAATCTCTGAGATGTCACAGAGAGTGGTTTTTGTGCATGGGCAAAACAATTATAACTGTAACCAGCGATGCCCGGGGTCCAAGTAAGTAACTAATAAGGTCTCAGGTGCGCCCCCTTGTCGGATGAATTGTTTTCAACCAATGAGTGAGTTTTCAAAGGATGTTCTTACAGGAGACTCTCATGTTCAGGCAGCACCTCCACAAGCAAATCATTTTTTCCATTCCACAGTCAGTGTGCTGCTCATTGTGCACAGAGGCATTCAGCATGATGACGACAAAATATGAGAAACATATGAATGAAGAACATGCAAACTCCACACAGAAATTCCCTGAGCCCGGGAATCAATCCCACCACCTTCTTACCGATTAGGCAGACATGCTAATCACTTTCTCATCGTGCCATTCTATTTATTTATTTATTTGAAATGGTTCAAGTGTATTAAAATGCGAGAGCTAGGTGTAAATGTTTCAGTTTTTGTTGTTGAGTTACTAGAAAAACCTAATACCCCATTTATAAATAATAAAAAAAATCATCATCATCATCATCATCATTGTCATCATCATTCATTCATTCATTCATTCATTTTCTGAACTACTTAATCCTAATCTCAGCCAACCCTGGCACATCCTGAACAGCTCGCCAGGCCATCACAGGGCAGAAACACACTGAGAGGTATGCAGCATACTCTTAATGAAAGTTATAATAATAATAATAATAGTGGACACCCTCAGCCGCAGTTCGATGATTGACTTTGTCTTTGTGTCATCAGACTTGTGGCCACATGTTCTGAACACTTGGGTGAAGAGAGGAGCAGAGCTGTCAATGGATCATCAGCTGGTGGTGAGCTGGCGCCAATGGTGAAGGAGGCCGTCTTTCAGACCCGGGAGACCCAAGCATGTAGTTAGCATCTCGGGAACGTTTAGCTGCGTCTTCTGTCAGAAGGGCCTTCAACTCCCATCTCTGGCAGACTACAACCACATCCTAATGGAGACCGGGGACATAGAGTCCAAATGGGCCATGTTCCATGACTCTATTATTTATGCTGCAGCCCGGAGCTGTGGCCGAAAAGGTCATCGGTGCCTGTTGTGGGGGTAGCCCCCAAACCACGTGGTGGACACCTTCAGTGAAGAGGTCATCCAGATAACTAATAAGGCCGATCTGATCTCTTTGGCCTGTTGGACCCCTGAGGCAGCAAACGGTTACTGACAGGCCAAACGTGCTGCCACTTGGGCTGTTGCCAATTTCAGGCGTGATTGGAGTTTAGTGAGGGCCTGAAAGGTGACTATCGGTTGGCCTCGTAAAGGTTCTGAGTCACCATCTGGCACCTTCTGACACCATCCAACTTCACAAACACTGTTGTTGTGAAATTGCTTACCTCGATTGGGGAGGTGGTTGAGAGGTGAAAAGAATAGTTGAAGGCGATTCGGGGGTGTCTGCCCATCACTGAGGCCGAGGTCACTGAGGTAGGTTCCTCGATGGCCAGAGTCTGGGATTTACAAAACCCATCCTGAATACCTCAAGGAATGCAGGTGTGTGTGTGTGTGTGTTTCACAAGCCAATATTCATTCTCATGCCAGTCCCAAGCCCGGATAAATGCAGAGGGTTGTGTCAGGAAGGGCATCCGATGTAAAACATTTGCCAAATTTGTTATGAAGATCATCAATACAGATATTATCGGTCGAGGCCCAGATTAACAACGACTGCCATTAGTGCTGTTCTGGTGGAAACTGTGCTACTGTTGGTCAAAGAAGGAGAGGCAGGAGGCGTGTCCATAGGTGGAGAGAGAGAAGGAAAGGCATGAGTCTAGGGTCTAGGACTGAGAGTAGGGACTTTGAATGTTGGAACTATGAGTAAAACTTTTATTAACTAACAGGAAAAGCTAGCGAGCTAGCTGACATGATGCAGAGGAGGAAGGTGGACATACTGTGTGTTCAGGAGACCAGGTGGAAAGGTAGCAAGGCTAGAAGCTTATGACCAGGGTTGAAGCTGTTTTATCATGGTGTGTATGGGAAAAGAAATGGAGTAGGAGTCATCTTAAAGGAGGGGTTTGTCAGAAATGTTCTAGAAGTGAGAAGAGTGTCAAACAGAGTGATGAGTCTCAAGTTAGAAATTGAAGGTGTGATGTACAATGTTTTTAGTGCTTATGCCCCACAGGCAGGATGTGATCTAGAAGAGAAGGAGAGATTCTGGACTGAGTGAGATGAAGCGATGCAGAGTACCCCCAGAGGTGAAAGAGTGGTCATTAGGGCAGACTTCAATGGACATGTTGGTGCCCGAAACAGAGGGGACGAGGAAGGGATGGGCAGGTTTGGTATCCAGGACAGGAACACAGAAGGACAGATGTTGACAGATTTTGCAAAAAGGATGGAAATGGTTGTGGTGAATACTTTCTTCCAGAAGAGACAGGAGCATAGGGTGACTTATAAAAGCGGAGGTAGGAGCACACAGGTAGACTACATCTTGTGTAGACGATGTAATTTGAAGGAAGTCAGTGACAAAGTAGTAGTGGGTAAGAGTGTTGCTGGACAGCATAGGATGGTGGTGTGCAGGATGACACTGATGGTGAGAAAGGTGGAGAAGGCAAAGGCAGAGCAGAAGACAAAATGGTGGAAGCTGAAAAAGAAAGAGTGTCGGGTTGTCTTCAAGGAGGAGTTGAAACTGGCTTTAGGTGGTCAGGAAGTGCTTTTGGATGACTGGACAACTATAGCTAATGTGATCAGGGAGACAGATAGGATAGGTAGACACTCGGTGTGTCCTCTGGAAGGAAAGTAGATAAGAAGACTTGGTGGTGGAATGAGGAAGTGCAGTAGTGTGTACAAAGGAAGAGGTTAGCTAAGAAGAAGTAGGACATTGAGAGGACTGAAGAGCGTAAACAGAAGTACAGGGATACACAGTGTAAAGTGAAGGTAGCGGTGTAAAATGATTTGTATGCTAGGTTGGATGATAAGGAGGGACCCAGTGGGTACCCTTTCAAAAATCATTTAGGGTTTAAAATTACATCGATGAAAATACAGTCATGGGTGTCGGCGGATATTTATTTAGTGTGGGCGGGGTGATTTTGTGTGTGTGTTCTTGTTATATATACCTATTGTTAAAAAATCAGCTACATTGAGAGTATCAATGTTTTTGATCTGCTGTGTTGGTGGATTTCCAATTTCTTGTGCTCATTGCAAGGAATGTTCGCACCATCAGCAGCACAGCGAGCGAGAGATTTTTTCCGCCGCCGGGGTTTGTAATCCAGGAACCGAAATCACAGCAGAAGTAAGAGTCGGTGGATGAGATTTGTTTCCACACAGCAATCTCCGAATTAAATAACTCTTCTCCCAGTGACAAAATAAAAGACTGGGTGGGTATGGTTCAGTCTCCACTCTGAGAATGGGTTGGTCAGTGAAGTATTAAGCATTAATATGATTTAAAAGAATGTTGAGCAGACTCTGTCTTAATATAAGTCTTCATATACTTTTCTGTGTCGCTGTCATTTTTGGAAATTAAAACTATTACAAAACAACATTAATATAATGAATAAAGAACAGAAGATTCCATGAAAGGCGTGATGGTGAGGTATGGCTACCCAGCCCGTTAACACATCTGGCTAGGCCCCGGCCCATGCTTCATGGGAGAGATATTCTTTTTCTCTATAAAAATACAAGGACTTGAACACATTCATTCATTTTCTGAACCATCCTAATTAGGGTCGCAGGGAGGCTGGCGATTGTTATTTTTTAAATCTAAATGTTTTTGTTGCAAGCAGAATTGTAACTTAATTGTCTCTGCAGTCGTTTAAATCAATGCAACACATTGTTGTTTTATATTAACATGAAAGAAAAAGGGAGAACACATTATATGCAGTGCTATTTGATTTTAAATGTCAAAAAGGATTTGTGGCTCCCAGTGTTTTCTTTAATGTGGAAAACGGGCCCAAATGGCAAAGGTTGCCGACCCCTGGCCTAGAGGAAGACCAAAAGAGAAGATTTTGAAGACCAAAAGAGAAGAGAGACATGAAGGTAGTTGGTGTAAGAGAAGAAGATGCAGAGGATAGGGTAAGATGGAGGCAGTTGCTTCGCTGTGGTGACCCCTGAAGGGAACAGATGAAAGGAAAAGAAGAGGAAGATCCTGAATACCTCAAGGCTCTGGATGTTGTAAGACTGTCTTGGTTGACATGTCTTTGCAACATCATGTGGTCATCGGGGGCTGTGCCTATGGATTGGAAAACCGGGGAGGTAGTCCCCATCTTTGAAAGGGAGATCGGGTGTGTTCCAACCATAGTGGACTTACACCCCTTAGCCTACCCGGGAAAGTCTATGCAGGAGTACTGGAGAGACAGATCCGACCAATGGTTGAACCTCAGATTCAGGAGGAACAATGTGGTTTTCACTCTTGACCAACTCTGTACACTCTACAGCAGGGGTCGGGAACCTTTTTGATTAAGAGAGCCAAAAATAAACACATATTTTAAAGTCAAGTCCTCTGAGAGCCATATTTTTGAGAGCCATATTTTTTAATACCAAATCCAACTAAATGGAAAAAGAAGACCAACAATTTTAGAGTATAATAAGACTCTGAATTTATTTTAAACAACATTGTTAGAATTAAGTTATTTATTAATAAGAAAGGTACTTTTTACTAATGCGACTTCTGGTGCTGCATGGTTTTGCTGATGGTTTTGTAGTCTGGTTGCTACGTGGTGAAGTTCAGTTTCATGCAGATGTTTAGGCTTCCATCTGTTAAATGTGATCGCAGGTTGGTCTTGATGTTTTCACGTGTGAGAAGGACTCATGCGTGCGCATGTGGAGCCAAACATGGTCAATACGGCAAGACTCATGCTGCAGTGTTTGGTATGTGACATGAAGCGTGTTCCAAGTTTTGGCAATCCGCTGATCTGCGGGTTGAAGTTTTTTTATGTCTGTCTGGTTTGCTTGCGAGATCTGCTTAGCTACGTTCAAATGAGAGGATCAAAAATGAGGGAAATTTACCTCTTAACCCAAAAATATCTCGCGCAAGCTGTTGCATATAATCCATTAAAATTAGACTTTCAAGGTATCGGACCCGCCCACACACTGGAGTACAGAAAGGATTGGTTCTCCGCTGTGCACCACAGTGACAAGTGGCATTGAAAATAGATGTATAGGTTAAAATGCCTGAGCTTTATTTATCTGTTTGTGTTTTATTTGATGGCCTTTTTCTATATTTTTATTTAAATGACAGCAAAATTATGTATTAGTTATTCTGTTAATAAAGGCCACCTGATTTATCTGAGAGCCAGATCTGGCTTGCGAGCCATAGGTTCCCGACCCCTGCTTTACAGGATCCTGAGGGGGGCAAAGGGAGTTTGCCCAATCTGTCCACATGTGCTTTATGGACTTGGCGAAAGCTTTCAACCATATCCCTCAGGCTATCTTGTGGGGCATGCTCCAGGAATATGGTATACCGGACCTGTTGCTACGGGCCATTCAATCTCTGTATGGATTGTAACCAAATGTAACCTTTGGTTCTGTATTGAAACCAAAGTTTGGTACTGGTAACATGTTGAATTCGTTTCCGGTGAAGGTTGGCATCCGCCAAGGCTGCAATCTATTTATTCTGTTCATAATTTTTTGGACAGAATTTCTAGATGCAGCTCTGGACTTGAGGGGTTCTGGTGTGGCGGTCATAGGATATAATTTCTATTTTTTGCGGATTATGTTGTCCATGTCCTACAGCTCTCATTGTAACGATTTGGCTGGGATGAGAATCAACATCTCCAAGTCCGAGGCCATGAAATGCCTCCTCTGGGTCTGGAATGCGGTCCTGCCCCAAGTGGAGGAGGTCCAGTATCTCGAGGTCTTGCTCACGAGTGAGGAAAGGATCGAGCGAGAGAATGAGAGATAGATTGCTGCAGCCTCCACTGTAAAGTGGAGCCTGTACTGGTCAAAACTCTCAATTTACCAGTTGATCTATGTTCCAACCCTCAGCTACAATCACTAGCGTTGGGCAGTGAGCGAAAGAACAAGATCTCGGATACAAGCGGCTGAACTGAGCTTCCTTCGACTACTGGCAGGGTTCTCCCTTGGAGATAGGATGAGAAGCTCAACCATCCGGGAGGAGCTTGGAGTTGAACATTGAGAGGAGTTAGTTGGGGCGGCTCAGGCATCTGGTTAGAATGCCTCCAAATGCCTCCCTGATGTGGTGTTTCGGGCATATCCAACTGGGTAGAAACCATCAATCCAGAACATGCTGGAGGGACTATGGATCCAGACCATGGATTAAGCGGAAGAAGATGATAATGAAGATGAATCTGATGAATCAATTGATTTATTTGACAGAAGACAACAAAGGATTGTGCAGATGGAAGTGGAGCAGTTGCAACAACAGGTTTTTCCTGATCCTTTGTGATAAGAGTAATCAAGTGCCATACCCTGAATCTCCAACAATGGGCATTATTAAGAGCTTTCGACTTTCATTACAATCAGACAGACAGACAGACAGACAGATTGTTTATTTAAGTCTCACCTCTTATTATACAAGAGCCACTCCATTTGGAGTTATGAGAGACAAAATACAATAAAAATATATAAGGGAAATGAGCTACATATATATGCATAAACATAGAATATATGATTCTAGTAATCTCACAGTAATCTCACAGAGTCAACTGAAGAAACACGCTCCCTCCTTCCAGACCAGGACATAACCAGCGCAGCAAGACTATGCCAGCAGAACCAGCTTCCCTGTGAGATCTTCAGCTAGAGGGCGAGTGGACAAGAACCAGTGGGCCAGAGCCACAACCCTTCCTCTTTGATAATGGCCCTGAAAGTGATGCTAGGATTGTTGCCTTTGCCACTGACAATGCCATGCGACTTCTATGTGCTTCAGACATCTGGATGATGGATGGTAATTTTGCCATGGCACCAGCTGGAGTCCTCCAGTTGTATGTCATCAGAGTGCCCCTTGGTGACAATACAGTGTCTACAGTATATGCCCTGCTACAATGCAAGACCCAGGAAACATATGAAGAGTTGCTGCAAGCTGTCCTGGACCATTGCAATGAGTTGGGCTAGTTTCCTGACCCCAGCACTGTGGATGTTGACTTCGAGCAATCAATCATCCAAGCCATAGCTCAAGTTCTTGGGCCTGACACCAACACCCAGGCAGGGATGCTTCTACCACCTGACTCAGAGCACATGGAGGAAGGTTCAGGAGCTAGGCCTGACCAACCAATATCGCAACGATAAGAACCTTCGACAGTTCTGTGGAGAGCTGAACGCCCTAGCCATGCTGCCAGTCAATGATGTCCCTGATGGAATGGAGTACCTCAGGGACTCCTGTCTTCCAGAAGCCCTTCCCCTAATCATGTACTTTGACAACAACTACGTCACGGCACTTTTCTACCCAGAAGGAGGAACAACTGCCAACCAGGAATTCCGGCTCTGAACCTGCGACGTGTGCCCTCACGTTTTCCCCCAGAGTTGTGGAATGTTCAATGAGTTCCCACGGACCAACAACCAGTGTGAAGGGTGGAACTGTCACTTCTACCACCTTGTGGGCCATCATCATCCTCCAGTGTGGAAGTGTATCAAGGCCATTCAGCAGGAAGAAGCTACCGTTGCTACAGTGATCGCCAGAGATAATGTCGGACAACGTCCCGCTAAGAAGAGGAAGCACATCTATGTTGAGCAACAAAATCGACTGAGGAACCTTTGCCAGGATTACATTGAAGGCCGCAAGACCATGGGACAGTTCTTGTGAGGTGCTGGGCATAATATCCGTTACTAGTGTCAAGTGTATGTAACAAAATGTAAATGCGAACTGGATACTAAAGGACATGCTTACACATGTGTATGATAAGGAAAAGGATGGATGTATGCTAGTTCTTCTCAAAAAATTAGCATATTGTGATAAAGTTCATTATTTTCTGTAATGTACTGATAAAAATTAAACTTTCATATATTTTAGATTCATTGCACACCAACTGAAATATTTCAGGTCTTTTATTGTTTTAATACTGATGATTTTGGCATACAGCTCATGAAAACCCAACATTCCTATCTCAAAAAATTAGCATATGATGTTCAGGTAGTCTAAACGAGCTATTAACCTAATCATCTGAATCAACCAATTCACTCTAAATCCTGCAAAAGATTCCTGAGGTTTTTAAAAACTCCCAGCCTGGTTCATTACTCAAAACCGCAATCATGGGTAAGACTGCCGACCTGACTGCTGTCCAGAAGGCCATCATTGACACCCTCAAGCAAGAGGGTAAGACACAGAAAGAAATCTCTGAGCGAATAGGCTGTTCCCAGAGTGCTGTATCAAGCCACCTCAGTGGGACGTCTGTGGGAAGGAAAAAGTGTGGCAGAAAACGCTGCACAACCAGAAGAGGTGACTGAACCCTGAGGAAGATTGTGGAGAAGGGCCGAATCCAAACCTTCAGGGACCTGTGGAAGCAGTGGACTTGGGGTACATGTGCCGCATTCCCCAGGTCAAGCCACTTTTGAACCAGAAACAGCGGCAGAAGCGCCTGACCTGGGCTACAGAGAAGCAGCACTGGACTGTTGCAGCAAATTTTGCATGTCATTCGGAAATCGCGGTGCCAGAGTCTGGAGGAAGACTGGGGAGAAGGAAATGCCAAAATGCCTGAAGTCCAGTGTCAAGTCCCCACAGTCAGTGATGGTCTGGGGTGCCATGTCAGCTGCTGGTGTTGGTCCACTGTGTTTTATCAAGGGCGGGGTCAATGCAGCTAGCTATCAGGAGATTTTGGAGCACTTCATGCTTCCATCTGCTGAAAAGCTTTATGGAGATGAAGATTTCATTTTTCAGCACGACCTGGCACCTGCTCACAGTGCCAAAACCACTGCTAAATGGTTTACTGACCATGGTATTACTGTGCTCAATTGGCCTGCCAACTCTCCTGACCTGAAGCCCATAGAGAATCTGTGGGATATTGTGAAGAGAAAGTTGAGAGACACCAGACCCAACACTGTGGATGAGCTTAAGGCCGCCACCGAAGCATCCTGGGCCTCCGTAACACCTCAGCAGTGCCACAGGCTGATTGCCTCCATGCCACGCCGCATTGAAGCAGTCATTTCTACAAAAGGATTCCTGACCAAGTATTGAGTGCAGAACTGAACATAATTATTTGAAGGTTGACTTTTTTTGTATGAAAAACACTTTTTTTTCTTATTGGTCGGATGAAATATGCTAATTTTTTGAGATAGGAATTTTGGGTTTTCATGCGCTTGTATGTTGAAATCATCAGTATTAAAACAATAAAAGACCTGAAATGTTTCAGTTGGTGTGCAATGAATCTGAAACTTTAATTTTTATCAGTACATTACAGAAAATAATGAACTCTTTCACAATATGCTAATTTTTTGAGAAGGACTATCATATTGTTACATTGTATATATTTTTCATTTGTTTTATGTTAATAAATGTTCAAAAACAAATGTTATGAATTTGTGTTGTTTTTTGGGACATTTCATCACTCAGGACTGGTGGTAAAAAGGTTGCAAAATAAGGTGTGAAAAGAAAATAAAGTGTGATCATCAATTGCATGCAGTCCAAATTATTTGATACAAAAAATGCTTTAAAAAAATCAAGTGTGCAGTTTTCCCCTAGATTTGCAATTGTGCCTTTTTTACCTGTGCCATTTTTACCGGACACCAGAATATGTATAATATTAAAACAATTAGGTAGCGCAACAGATAAATAGGGTCATACAGGTCAGGAGGCACATAAACAAACAAACGATCAAACAATACTGGAGAAACTAATAAATCTAAATGAATTTAAAACAAAGATGGACACTCTTTTTTTTTATAATAATAAGTATTTAATTTGATCCCTACAGCTTGTGTTTGCTACATATCCATAAATTGAGGAATAAATACACCTGACCCAGAAGTAATGTGTGTGTGTGTGTGACTTAATCACTTCACTTCACTTATCCCTTAACATCCGAGGATGTTGTTGGGGTGCCTTCATGGCGAGACTTGGGCTGATTTGGCCTGGCGGAGCCCATCCCTCTCCAGGTCGTAGAAACACACGGCTTTGCAGCCGACTCTTTACGAAAGTCAGCAATGGTTCTTTTACATGCCTCTCACCATAGACAGTGAGAGACATGGCCCGCCTTTGATAACCCAGTTAGCTGCACTGGGGGGTGTGACTTAATACAAAATCCTCAGGAATGTCCCTATACCAGACACAGCACAAGAAGAGTTTTATTCTGAGTCGAGGTTCCCAGAACCTTCTGGAAACTCAGACTGTAGGAGCTTTTATAGAGTTTTTGCTCCCCCTGCTGGTACAATGCGGTATTGCAGAGATATTTTCTCTCTCTCTCTCTCTCTCTCTCTCTCTCTCTCTCTCTCTATATATATATATATATATATATATATATATATATATATATATATATATATATATATATATATATATCTTCTTCTCTTTCTCCCTCCCTCTCCCTCGCGCCCCCTCTCTCTTTCTCTCTGCCTTCTGTGAGGTGATCGTTCATTCAGTCATTTATACATAGCTTTATCCTGATCAGGGTCGTGGGGAGGCTGGTGCCCATGCGATCCAACTCGGGGTGAAGTTTCCCTTAACAGAAACAGAAATATATATATATATATATATATATATATATATATATATATATATATATATATATATATATATATATATATATATATATATATATATATATATATATATAATCTTCTTTTCCTTTCGGCTGTTCCCTTCAGGGGTCGCCACAGCAAATGATCTGCCTCCATCTCTCCCTATCCTCTGCATCTTCTACTCTTACTCCAACGACCTTCATGTCCGCCTTCACCGCATCCATAAATCTTCTCTTTGGTCTTCCTCTGGGCCTTTTGCCTGGTAGTTCCAACCTCAGCATCCTACGACCAATATACTCACTATCCCTCCTCTGTACATGTCCAAACCATCTCAATCTAGCCTCTCTGACTTTGTCTCCAAAACATCTAACATGTGCTGTCCCTCTGATGTACTCATTTCTGATCCTATCCATCCTCGTTACTCCCAAAGAGAACCTCAACATTTTCATCTCTGCTACCTCCAACTCTGACTCCTGTCTTTTCCCCAGGGCCACTGTCTCTAAACCATACAACATTGCTGGCCTCATCACCGTCTTGTACACTTTTCCCTTCATTCTTGCCGATACTCTCCTATCACACATCACACCGGACACTTTTCTCCATCCATTCCAACCTGCCTGCACGCGCTTCTTCACCTCTTTTCCACACTCTCCATTGCTCTGGATTGTTGAGCCTAAGTACTTAAAATCCTCCACCTTCTTTATCTCTGCCCCTGTAACCTCAAAGTTCCTCTTGGGTCCTTGTCGTTCACACACATGTATTCTGTCTTACTAAGACTAACCTTCAATCCCCTCCTTTCCAGGGCATACCTCCACCTCTCTAGATTTTCCTCCACTTGGTCTCTGCTCTCACTACAGATCACGATGTCATCTGCAAACATCATAGTCCATGGAGATTCTTGTCTAACCTCGTCTGTTAGCCTGTCCATCACCATAGCAAACAAGAAGGGGCTGAGAGCTGACCCTTGATGCAGTCCCACCTCCACCTTGAACTCTTCTGTCACACCAACAGCACACCTCACCACTGTCTTACATCTCTCATGCATGTCCTGCACCACTCTAACATACTTCTCTGTCACTCCAGACTTCCTCATACAATACCACAGTTCTTCTCTCGGCACCCTGTCATATGCTTTCTCCAGATCCACAAAGGCACAATGCAGCTCCCTCTGACCTTCTCTGTACTTCTCTATTAACATCCTCAAAGCAAACACTGCATCTGTGGTGCTCTTTCTTGGCATGAAACCAAACTGTTGTTCACAAATGCTGACCTCTGCCCTTAGTCTTGCTTCCACTATTCTTTCCCATAGCTTCATTGTATGGCTCATCAACTTTATCCCTCTGTAGTTGCCACAACTCTGTACATCTCCCTTGTTCTTAAAGATGGGCACAAGCACACTTCTCCTCCATTCCTCTGGCATCTGCTCACTTTCTAAGACCTTGTTGAATATTCTTGTCAGAAAATCTACTGCTACCTCCCTAGACACTTCCATACCTCAACTGGTATGTCATCAGGGCCAACTGCCTTTCCACTCTTCATCCTCTTCAATGCCCTCCTCACTTCTCCCTTACTAATCTTTGCTACTTCCTGCTCCTCAACGGTCACCCTTCTACTCTTTTTCTCTCTCATTTTCTTCGTTCATCAGCTCTTCAAAGTACTCTTTCCATCTTCCCAGCACACTTCTGTCATCAGTCAATACATTTCCCTCTCTGTCCTTTATCACTCTAACTTGCTGCATGTCTTTCCCATCTCTATTTCTCTGCTGTGCTAACCTGTATAGATCATTTTCTCCCTCCTGACTGTTCAACCTATCATACAAGTCATCATACGCCCTCTGTTTGGCCTTTGACACTGCTACCTTCGCCTTACGCTGTGTCTCCCTGTACTCCTGTTTACTCTCTTCGGTCCTGTCGATGTCCCACTTCTTTTTGGCTAACCTCTTCTTTTGTACACACTCCTGCACTTCCTCATTCCACCACCAAGTTTCCTTATCTACTTTCCTTCCAGAGGACACACCAAGTACTCTCCTACCGGTCTCCCTGATCACATTGGCTGTGGTTGTCCAGTCCTCTGGAAGCACTTCCTGACTACCCAAAGCCTGTTTCAACTCCTCCTTGAAGACAACACGACACTCCTCCTTTTCAGCTTCCACCACTTTGTCTTCTGCTCTGCCTTTGCCTTTTCACTTTTCTCACCATCAGTGTCATCCTGCACACCACCATCCTATGCTGTTTGGCAACACTCTCACCAACTACTACTTTGCAGTCACTGACTTCCTTCAAATTACATCGCCTGCACAAGATGTAGTCTACCTGTGTGCTCTTACCTCCGCTTTCATAAGTCACCCTATGCTTCTGTTTCTTCTTGAAGAAAGTATTCACCACAGCCATTTCCATCCTTTTGCAAAATCGATCAACATCTGTCCTTCTGTGTTCCTGTCCTGGATACCAAACCTGCCCATCACTTCCTCGTCCCCTCTGTTGTCTGCACCAACATGTCCATTGAAGTCTGCTCCAATGACCACTCTTTCACCTCTGGGGGTATTCTGCATCACTTCATCTAAATCACTCCAGAATCTCTCCTTCTCTTCTAGCTTACATCCTGCCTGTGGGGCATAAGCACTAACAACATTGACCATCACGCCTTCAATTTCTAACTTGAGACTCATCACTCTGTCTGACACTCTTTTCACGTCTAGAACATTCCTGACAAACCCCTCCTTCAAGATGACTCCTACTCCATTTCTCTTCCCATCCACACCATGATAAAACAGTTTAAACCCTGTTCCTAAGCTTCTAGCCTTTCTACCTTTCCACCTTGTCTCCTGAACACACAGTATGTCCACCTTCCTCCTCTGCATCATGTCAGCCAGCTCCCTATCTTTTCCTTGCATAGTTCCAACATTCAAAGTCCCTACTCTCAGTCCTAGGCTCACACATTTCCTCTTCTCTCTCTGCCTACGGACACGCCTCCCGCCTCTCCTTCTTCGACGTCTTCGACCAACAGTAGTCCAATTTCCATCAGCACCCTGTTGGTTGACAGCACTGATGGCGGTCGTTGTTAACCCGGGCCTCGACCGATCCGGTATGTATTTCTTATTGATCATTTGCATTTTTTTTTTTTTTTTTTTTTTTTAAATGTGGCAGAAGGTTTACGCCGGATGCCCTTCCTGTCGCAACCCTCTGCATTTATCCGGGCTTGGGACCGGCATAAGGGGGAGAGACACTGGTTCGTGCCCCCCCCCGCCTCATGGCTGCATTTATATATATATATATTTTATATATATATATATTTTTTTTTTTCCCTTTTGGCTTTTTCCCTTTCTCGGGAGTCACCACAGCAAATGATCTGATTTGCACGTTTGATTTGGCATAGATTTTTACGTCGGATGCCCTTCCTGTCACAACCCTTTAGCAAGGGACAGAAACACGCTAACGGCTTTGCAGCTCCTCTTTACGAAAGTCAGCAATGGTTCTTTTACATGAACCTCCCACCACAGACAGTGAGAGACATGGCCCGCCTTTGATAACCCAGTTAGCTGCACTGGGGAAGAAACTACAGAATACCAATTCCTATATTTTTTGGACCATTTAGTTCACTGACATCTAGTGGACAAGACATATATTGCAGGAAGGCCAACATTTATTTATTCATTCAGAGCCTGTCTCAGCCGATTAACAGTCACACCTCAGGGTAATTTGGAAAAGCCAACTAGTGTAAGGTGCCTGTTTTTGGACTGCAGCAGAATTATTTGGACGAAAATCCATGCAAGCACAGGAAGACCATGTAAACCACACAGAAACAGCCTCGCCAAGTCCTGGATTTGAACCCAGGATCTTCTTGCTGTGAAGTAGACGTGCTTTTCATTCATTTTCTGAACTGTTTAGCCCTAATTAAGGTCGCAAGAAGGCCGGTGCCCATCTGAACCGACTCTGTTTGAGGGTTGGGTACACCCTGTACAGCTCGCCAGGCCATTGCAAAGCCAACACTCACACAACCATTCACACACACTCTCACATATAGGGGCAATTTAGAACAGCCAATTAACCGACTGTGCATGTTTTTGGACTGTGGGAGGAAACCAGAATACCCAGGGGAAACCCACATAAACACGCAAACTCCGCTTGGAAACGCCTGAGCTGGGAATCGAACCCAGGACCTTCTTCCTGTGAAGCGAAAATGATGAGCTTATATGGATTTAGTCTATTCAGTGAAGTTGTGTTAAGCTGTAGGTGCTTTTTTTTTTTATCTTTCAGAATAATATTGAACACAAGTTGGAGAACCTGCAGTGTAGAGAGCAGCCAAAATCACTGGTGGTGTCATAAAACCCAAGCAACTCTAACGTGAAAGAACAAATCGTGGACCCAAACAGTTGCTGAGGCACTGAGCTCATAACAATTGTAACTTTCCAACCAGAAAAAAAATCTGAGTTCAGGTTGTATACCGAAGGGAAACCACTAGTCAACACTGTACTGTACTTAGTAATGGAGATGCGGATAGGAAGAGGGTACTCTGGTGAAAAGAACAGCCAGTGGTGATCAACAACCAATGAAATCGTGCCATTCTATTTACTGCTCACCTCCCACCACAAACACATCAGCATTTGGGATTCCTCAGAAGTTCAGTTCATCGTTCATTTTCTGCAACCGCTTAATCCTATTAGGGTCACGGGGAGGCTGGCGCCCATCCCAGATGACTCCGGGTGAGGGTAGAGTACACCCTGGACAGCTTACCACACCATAGCAGGGCGGAAACATACTGACAGCTTTGCAGCTACTCTTGTTGAAAGTCAGAAATGGTTGTTTTACATAAACCTCTCACCATAGACAGTGAGAGACATGGCCGGCCTTTGATAACCCAGTTAGCTGCACTGGGCGGGACAGTGACAACCTTGTGGAGAGTGGGACTCAAACCCCCAACCTTTGGATCAGTGATCCAGCGCCCTATACCACCAGGCTAACACTGCCCAATTCCTCAGAAGTTCGAGTTCAAATAATAAGCCTGATGGATAGCCAGTGAAGGGCAGTGGTGGCCTGGGAGTAAAGTTGCTGGATCACTGATCCCAAGGTTGGGGGTTCAAGCCCCACTCTCAGCAGGTTGTCACTGTCCCCCCCAGTGCAGCTAACTGGGTTATCAAAGGTTGGCCATGTCTCTCACTGTCTATAGTGTGAGGTTCATGTAAAAGAACCATTGCTGACTTTCATCAAGAGTAGCTACATAGCTGTCAGCGTGTTTCTGCCCTGTGATGTCCTGGTGAGCTGTCCAGTTTGTACTCGGTCTTTGCCTGGAGTTGACTGGGATGGGTTCCAGCCTCCCTGCGACCCTAATTAGGATTAAACGATTACAGAAAATAAATGGATATCTGGTGAGCTTTTGTTAGTTCAAAACGAAAGGAAGTGCATGAGAGTGATTGTGACGGCCGCAAAAAAGGTTTGTGTTTTATTTGAACCTTTTACCAGGTCTGTGATTGAGGAAGAGACTCTAAACGTGTACATAAACAAGAGTGCACTGGATGTGCCGTCTTGCCACGTAACGAGAGGCCGAACCTTACCGACGCTTGGCTGCATGTAGAATAGAAACTTCTCTGAGCGAGTCAACTTGTTGGTTTGTCAGTAAATATCAGTCAGACTGTAACGAGGGTGCAGGTGATTAGCCGTAGCCGTAGCAGCCATTAGCAGAGGTCCGGAGCATCAGGAATAAGCGACACACCAAGTGGTGAGATTTCTACACTGCAGATTTATTTGGCTGATGGTGCCGTCGATTGTATAAAAAGCAGGTTTTTGTCCTGCAAACACTGCTCATCCACACAACTATAAGCGTTCAGGTGAAGTACCTCCTGCACGGACTCGTTACATGCATCGTAAAGAAATGCTGACCAAATGTGACATATTAAGAGAGAGACACTATTACAGTGCAGCACAGTGCAAAAGAGGTGCCACCTTGTGATGCAAACCGGCACTGCAGTTGTATTCTGACTGTTATGAGCTGCGTCCAACAATAGGAATGAGAACCGCAGTGAATTTTCTTGTATTATTTTTGTGGGTCATTCAGTTGACCACAGAAGTTTGTTCCCAGTAACCGGAACAACAGTAACCGAAACGATCGTTTACCGCTTGCTTTACGCCTTGTAACTGCTACACCACCCAAGAATGATTGGATCTAAACTGTATATTTAAATCCCAGTGGTAGTGTTGGAACCTTCCCCTTTGCAGAAAACCCCACCTCCAGGCTTTTGAAGTAGAGCCAGCATGCTAACTACCTGTAGGACTGGTATCATTTTCATTACATTTACAGCGTTTGGCAGATGCTCTTATCCAGAGAAACTTACAATTTTATACAACTGATCAATTGAGGGTTAAGGGCCTTGCTAAAGGGCCCAACAATGGTGACAGTGGGGATTGAAGCGGTGACCTTCAGATCAATACCTGATTGCATTAACCATTGCTCCACTGCCTCCCTATTTAAGCACACACATATATTCAACTGCCATTAAAGAAACAGAACTCTCTCTCTACAAGTGTACAAAAATTGTGTTGTTACCACTTCTGGAGACAGGCTGGGGCAGGTGGGTTGATTTGTTTGATCGAGTCTATCTGTCTGTTAGTGTGAGTCTACAATTACCTAAAAAATATATGGATTTCAACAATTTTTTCTTACCAAGTGTGGGTCTTGAACCAATGGATGTGGTGAAGGAGGACATGAAGGTCATTGGTGTAAGAGAAGAAGATGCAAAGGATAGGGTGAGATGGAGGCAGATGATTCGCTGTGGCGACCCCTGAAGGGAAAAGCCGAAAGGAAAAGAAGAAGAAGAGGTCTTGAACCAATGGAGAACAGAATTTTTTTAACATCGCATGATTGAGCAAGCAGGTAGAAATCACCCAGAAGGTGACAGGAGAAAAAAATTCCTGAGCTAAAAATATTTGTGATACAGGCCACCAGGGGGCTCTGTAATTCTACATCATCTGCGAATAAAGACTGGATTAAATGTTTAATAGAATGCACTACCTTGGTGGAGGTTTGAGCTTTTCTGAGTGAGTTATGTGAAACTATTCACCAGTGCAAGCGCTGTCCTCTTTTCCTCTGCTTTCTCTGTGTGTTTTTACAGCATGGTTATTTCTGCATCATTTCATCCCTGTTCACACCAGTCTGCCCTCACTGTACCATGGGAAAACACTGCACCTGCATAGTCTGCATTTCTTGACGGTAAAATTTCCCAAAGAGATTTTTTTCTCACAGGAAGATTGTCTAAATTGTGCTTTCTGGCTTAAGACATGTTGGTGGAGTTAAGGGAAGTTATCTCAAATGAATGACAGGAGGCTCAGTCAAACAAAAACAAGCATGTGGACCAGAAAGCAATTCAGTGACGCATTGACCTGATCATCTACAGATTCATAAAAATGAGAAAATTAACTCTGACTGCAGTAATCTGTTGTGCACTGACAGGTCAGTCTAAGTTTTTGGGAGCATCTAGGTAAACAGGTTCATATGTGGAGCCACAGAAATTGTTTTTCTCCATCGGTGAATAAACGACTGCGGAATCCATGGCGTACATGTTTCTTTTGTATCACATCTCATGTAACGTCTGACTGTAGGGACTTTGAATGTTGGAACTATGAAAGGAAAAGGTAGAGAGCTGGCTGACATGATGCAGAGGAAGAAGGTGGACATACTGTGTGTTCAGGAGACCAGGTGGAAAGGTAGCAAGGCTAGAAGCTTAGGAGCAGGGTTTAAACTGTTTTATCATGGTGTGGATGGGAAGAGAAATGGAGTAGGAGTCATCTTGAAGGAGGGGTTTGTCAGGAATGTTCTAGAAGTGAGAAGAGTGTCAGACAGAGTGATGAGTCTCAAGTTAGAAATTGAAGGCATGATGTTCAATGTTGTTAGTGCTTATGCCCCACAGGCAGGATGTGAGCTAGAAGAGAAGGAGAGATTCTGGAGTGAGTTAGATGAAGTGATGCAGAGTACCCCCAGAGGTGAAAGAGTGGTCATTGGGGCAGACTTCAATGGAGATATTGGTGCAGGAAACAGAGGGGACGAGGAAGTGATGGGCAGGTTTGGTATCCAGGACAGGAAGGCAGAAGGACATATGTTGGTAGATTTTGCAAAAAGGATGGAAATTTCTGTGGTGAATACTTTCTTCCAGAAGAGACAGGAGCATAGGGTGACTTATAAAAGCGGAGGTAGGAGCACACAGGTGGACTACATCTTGTGTAGGCGATATAATTTGAAGGAAGTCAGTGACTGCAAAGTAGTAGTGGGTGAGAGTGTTGCCAGACAGCATAGGATGGTGGTGTGCAGGATGACGCTGATGGTGAGGAAGGTAGAGAAGCCAAGGACAGAGTAGAAGACAAAGTGGTGGAAGCTGAAAAAGGAAGAGTGTCATGTTGTCTTCAAGGAGGCGTTGAAACTGGCTTTGTGTGGTTAGGAAGTGCTTCCAGATGATGGGACAACTACAGCTAATGTGATCAGGGAGACAGGTAGGAGAATATTTGGTGTGTCACCTGGAAGGAGAGTAGATAAGGAGACTTAGTGGTGGAATGAGGAAGTGCAGGAGTGTGTACAAAGGAAGAGGTTAGCTAAGAAGAAGTCGGACCTTGAGAGTACCGAATAGAGTAAACAGGAGTAGAGGGAGACACAGCATGGTAGCGATGTCAAAGGCCAAACAGAGGGTGTATGGGAACTTGTATTCAAGGTTGGAAAGTAAAGAGGGAGAAAATGATCTATACAGGTTGGCACAGCAGAGAAATAGAAAAGGGAAGGACGCGCATCAAATTAGAGTGATTAAGGACAGAGAGGGAAATGTATTGACTGATGACAGAAGTGTGCTGGGAAGATGGAAAGAGTATTTTGAAGAGCTTATGAATGTGGAAAATGAGAGGCAAAAAAGAGTAGAAGAGGTGACTGTTGAGGACCAGGAAGTAGCAAAGATGAGTAAGGGTGACGTGAGGAGGGCATTGAAGAGGATGAAGAGTGGAAAGGCAGTTTGTCCTGATGACAAACCTGTGGCGGTATGGAAGTGTCTCGGAGAGGCAGCAGTAGATTTTCTGACAAGAACATTCAACAAGGTCTTAGAGAGTAAGAGGATGCCAGAGGAATGGAGGAGAAGTTTGCTGATGCCCATTTTTAAGAACAAGAGAGACATGCAGAGTTGTGGCAACTACAGAGGGATAAAGTTGATGAGCCATACGATGAAGTTATGGGAAAGAATAGTGGAAGTGAGACTAAGGGCAGAGGTCAGCATTTGTAAACAACAGTTTGGTTTCATGCCAAGAAAGAGCACCACAGATGCAATGTTTGCTTTGAGGATGTTGATGGAGAAGTACAGAGAAGGTCAGAGGGAGCTGCATTGTGCCTTTATGAATCTGGAGAAAGCATATGACAGGGTGCCGAGAGAGGACTTGTGGTATTGCATGTGGAAGTCTGGAGTGGCAGAGAAGTATGTTAGAGTGGTGCAGAACATGTATGAGAGATGTAAGACAGTGGTGAGATGTGCTGTCAGTGTGACAGAAGAGTTCAAGGTGGAGGTGGGACTGCATCAAGGGTCAGCTCTGAGCCCCTTCTTGTTTGCTATGGTGATGGACAGGCTGACAGACGAGGTTAGACAAGAATCTCCATGGACTATGATGTTTGCAGATGACATTGTGATCGGTAGTGAGAGCAGAGAACAAGTGGAGGAAAATCTAGAGAGGTGGAGGTATGCTGTGGAAAGGAGAGGAATGAAGGTTAGCCTTAGTAAGACAGAATACATGTGCATGAATGAAAAGGACCCAAGAGGAACTCTAAGGTTACAGGGAGCAGACATAAAGAAGGTAGAGGATTTTAAGTACTTAGGCTGAACAGTCCAGGGCAATGGAGAGTGTGGAAAACAGGTGAAGAAGCGTGTGCAGGCAGGTTGGAATGGTTGGAGAAAAGTGTCCGGTGTGATGTGTGATAGGAGAGTATCAGCAAAAATTAAAGGAAAAGTGTCCAAAACGGTGATGAGGCCAGCGATGTTGTATGGTTTAGAAACAGTGGCACTGAGAAAATGACAGGAGGCAGAGCTGAAGGTAGCAGAGATGAAAATGTTGAGGTTCTCTTTGGGAGTACTGAGGATGGATAGGATCAGGAATGAGTACATCAGAGGGACAGCACATGTTAGAGGTATTGGAGACAAATTCAGGGAGGCTAGATTGAGATGGTTTGGACATGTACAGAGGAGGGATAGTGAATATATTGGTAAGAAGATGCTGTGGTTGGAACTACCAGGCAGAAGGTCTAGAGGAAGACCAAAGAGGAGATTTATGGATGTGATGAAGGAGGACATGAAGGTAGTTGGCGTAAGAGAAAAAGATGCAGAGGACAGGGCGAGATGGACGCAGATGATTTGCTCTGACCACGCCTGAAGGGAACAGCCGAAAGGAAAAGAAGAAGAAGAAAAAGAGGAAGTAGTATTAGTAGTAGTTGTAGTAGTAGTTGTACTTGTAGCAGTGGTAGTAGTGGTCATTGTTGTAGTTGTGGTAGAAGGAGTTGCAGTTTGTAGTAGTTGTAGTAGTAGCAGTAGTAGATGTAGCAGTAGTTGTCGTGGTCATTGTTGTAGTAGTCAAGTAGTAGTAGCAGTAGTTGATTTAGTAGTAGTAGTCGTCGTTGTTGTTGTTGCAGTAGTTGTAGGACCGCTCTGCTCGCCTCCTTAGAATGAGGAAGGGGCTAGAAAAGGTGCCCCAAACATAGTCTGTCTCACCTCACCCTGGTCAGCATACCGTGGCAGGCAGGGATCCCTTTTAGCGGTCGAAACACAAGAAAAAAAGAAAACAAAGGCGCTCACCGTAGCAGCATGGAACGCAAGCACCATGAGTGATAACGTAAAAGCAGACAGACCAGAAAGACAGACTGCACTGGTGGCCAGAGAATTGGCTTGCTACAATGTTGACATCGCCACTCTCAGCGAGACACGCCTTGCAGATGTAGGCCAGCTTACAGAAATTGGCGGTGGCTATACTTTCTTCTGGAGTGGTCGTAGCAGTGAAGTGAGGCGTGAGGCAGGTGTTGGGTTCGCCATCAAATCCACCCTTGTGCAGAAACTAGCAAGCATCCCTGTGGGTCTCAATGACCGTCTGATGACAATGCAGCTCCCACTTGGAAAGAAAAGTGCAACCATCATCAGTGTCTATGCTCTAACCATGATGCATCCTGAAGAGGTCAGGGATGGGTTTTATGAGAAACATGACTCTCTTATAGCCTCAGTAAGGTCCGAGAAGCTTATTATCGTTGGCGATTTTAACGCTCGAGTCGGGGCCGACCATCACACCTGGCACAAGGTACTAGAAAAACATGGTATTGAAAACTGCAACAGCAACGGTCATCTCCTCCTTAGATTGTGCACCTCTCATGATCTAGCCATCACCAACACCATGTTTCGCCTTCCAACCTGGAACAAAACATCTTGGATGCACCCTCGCTCGAAGCATTGGCATCTGATTGATTACGTCATTGTCAGGGCAAGGGACAGAGAGGACGTTAGAGTAACCAAGGCTATGTGCGGTGCCGACTGCTGGACAGACCACCGCCTTATCATCTCAAAGATGAACCTTCAAACTCAGCCTAGGAGGAGACCACAAGGCCAGAAAGTCGCAACGAAATTAAATGTCATGAAACTTAAAGACCCAAAAAAGGTGCATGACTTTCAGGAACACATACACAGCCAACTGACAGACCTTCAGCCCAACCAATCATGCATCGAAGATCAGTGGGCAACCTTCAGGGATAGGCCTATGAGCCTATGCTCATAGCTCGATCACCAGAAACCACCAGGACTGGTTCGATGAAAATGACCCAGCAATTCAGGAGCTCCTAGTCAAGAAGCACCGCCTTCTGAGGGCCCATCAGAATGACCCTACCTGCACGATAAAAAAAAGCAGCATACACAAATATCCGCAGCACAGTACAAACAAAACTATGCCATATGCAAGACTCTTGGCTTAGTGCTAAGGCCGACGAGATCCAAAGCTTTGCTGAAAAGCATGACATGAAGAGGTTCTATGACGCCCTGAAGGCAGTTTATGGACCTCGGTGCTCTGCGTTATGCCCGCTCCTTAGTGCTGATGGTTCTACCCTTCTGACAGAAAAGAAGATGATCCGAGAGAGGTGGGCAGAACACTTCAACAGCATGCTTAACCGCCAAGCCCAAGTCAACGATGAAGCCATCGCCCGCCTCCCACAAGTGCCCACAAATCAAGAGCTTGACGTTCCCCCTTCAGAAAAGGAAGTCAGCAAAGCTATAATGCAGCTGTCCACTGGGAAAGCTCCAGGCTCCGATGCCATTCCTGCAGAAGTATACAAGACAGGCTGTCCAGACATACTAAACCAGCTCACCGGCCCATATCAGAACATATGGAGCAAGGAACAGCTGCTTCAGGAGTTCAGAGATCAGGTCAACAATAGAATCGCCAAAGCAAGTAGCGCCTTCGGAAGACTCAGGAAAAATGTCTGGGAGAGGAGAGGGATCAGCATTACAACAAAGCTGAAAGTCTACCGTGCAATCGTCTTTGCCACATTACTTTATGGCTGTGAAACTTGGACACTATATAGAAGGCATGAGCGGCAGATTAACCACTTCCACCTCAAGTGTCTTCGCAGCCTCCTTCACATCCGCTGGCAAGACAAAGTACCTAACACAGAGATTCTGAAGCAGGCAGATATTCCAAGTGCCACCACCACCATGCATAAGACTCAGTTAAGATGGGCAGGTCATGTCTCCCGAATGTCAGATGACCGCATCCCGAAACAGCTCTTCTACAGAGAACTCACTGAAGGGAAGCGCAAGGATGGAGGGCAGAAGAAACGTTTCAAGGACAATCTGAGGGTCAACCTCAAAGCCTTTTCAATTGACGTCGAATCATGGGAGAGGCTTGATGTCGACCGCTCTTCCTGGCACTGCATAATTTCGTCAGGAACCCAAAGAGCAGAGGAACAACGTGTCCAGCAAGCTGAACAGAAATGCCAGCTTTGGAAGGACAGAGCATCTAGAACCAAAAACACAGCTCCTACCCACTCCTGCCTTACTTGTGGGAGAGGCTTTCTTGCCAGGATTGGACTTGTCAGTCATATCCGGTCACATAAGTCCAGCACGAATACCTGAAATGATGCCTGTGGTCATACTCGAAGACGAGTGACGAACGACGAGGAGTAGTTGTAGCAGTAGCAGCAGCAGTAGTAGTAGTAGCAGTAGTCATAGTAGATATAGAAGTAGGAGTAGTTGTACTTGTAGTAGTAGTAGTAGTAGTAGTAGTAGTAGTAGTCGTAGTAGTGGTTGATGTTGTTGTAGTCGTGGTAGGAGTAGTTGTAGTTTGTAGTAGTAGTAGTAGTAGTAGTAGTAGCGGTAGTAGATGTAGCAGCAGCAGTAGTAGATGTAGCAGTTGTAGTAGAGGTCATTGGAGTAGTTGTAGTTTGTAGTAGTTGTAGCAGTAGTAGTAGTAGCGGTAATAGTAGTAGTTGTTTCAGTAGTAGATGTAGCAGCAGCAGTAGTAAATGTAGCAGTTGTAGTAGAGGTCATTGGAGTACTTGTAGTTTGTAGTAGTTGTAGCAGTAGCAGCAGTAGTAATAGTCGCAGTAGTAGTAGTAGTAGATGTAGCAGTGGTAGTAGTTGTACTTGTAGTAGTAGTAGTAGTGGTTGTTGTTGTAGTAGTGGTAGGAGTAGTTGTAATTTGAAGTAGTAGTAGCAGTAGTTGTAGCAGTATCAGTAGTAGATGTAGTAGATGTAGCAGTGGTAGTTGTACTTGTAGTAGTAGAGTAGTGGTCATTGTTGTAGTAGTGGTAGGAGTAATTGTAGTTTGTAGTAGTACTAGCGGTAGTAGTAGTAGTTGTAGCAGTACTGGATGTAGCAGTAGTAGTAGTGGTCGTTGTTGTAGTAGTGGTAGGAGTAGTTGTAGTTTGTAGTAGTACTAGCGGTAGTAGTAGTAGTTGTAGCAGTACTGGATGTAGCAGTAGTAGTAGTGGTCGTTGTTGTAGTAGTGGTAGGAGTAGTTGTAGTTCGTAGTAGTACTAGCAGTAGTAGGTGTAGACAGAAGTCATGACTTCACCTCGAAAATCAGCTTTGAATCATCTGGGAAGTGCTTGGACTTAAAGCGGACTTTATGGGAAAGTTAGATGGTGCAAGGCTGGGAGAATTAAGGAGGACGAGAAAAGATTTCATCACCTCAGGACTGTACTGTCTGGGCAACACGCAAGTTGTGAACCAGAGCATTGTTTTTCAGGGGGTGGAGATCTTCGGATTGACTGCCACACCTCTCGGTTTTGACGGCCTCCTTCAGCAGGTAAAGTCATGCTCACTGTCTTTTGGGACCAGCGCAGAGTGGTGATAACAGAAGTGCAAATGTTCACAGATCATTTTTTTCCACGCCGATCATGATGTCTTGGGCTGGTTGACTTGTCATGCGTAAATTGCCAAACTTTCCGGATGGTGTCTTCATTAATAACGGACTGTGTTCACCCGGTAATGGGAACCTGGAAATCATTTCCATCGAGGTCCAACCACGCTTGAATCGACAATGCCAGTACTCGTCTATGTCATATGATCCACAACATAAGTCTTTGATTTTGTTGAGTGTCTCCCGTGGTGTGTGTGCGACCTTTTCATGAACAGAACTTCGCACCGCTCTGCGTTCAACTGGCTCCCTCATCACGTCTTACTCCTCCATAGCACCTTTAAAAGAGCAACTATTTGGACTTCAGAGCTACAGATTGCCACATGATGTGTAGAGATCCATATTATTATTAATGCACAATTTGAGTCCAAGACCATGGTTCTCAGTCAGACAAGGGTGGAATGCACCCTCCGGGTTGGGAATGAGGTCCTGCCTCAAGTGGAGGAGTTTAAGTATCTTGGGCTCTTGTTCACGAGTGAGGGAAGGATGGAGCGGGAGATCGACAGACGGATCGCTGCAGCCTCTGCTGTTAAACGGAGCTTGTCCGTCCGGTCCGTCGTGATGAAGAAGGAGCTGGGCCGCAAGGTGAAGCTCTCAATTTACCACTCAATCTATGTTCTAACCCTCACCTATGGTCATGAGCTTTGGGAAGTGACTGAAAGAACTAGATTGCGGCTACAAACGGCTGAAATGAGCTTCCTTCGCCGGGTGGCAGGGCTCTCCCTTAGAGATAAGGTGAGAAGCTGTATCATCCATGGAGAGCTTGGAGTAGAGCCGCTGCTCCTCCGCATTGAGAGGGACCAGTTAAGGTGGCTCGGGCATCTGGTCAGAATGCCTCCTGGACGCCTCCCTGGTGTGGTGTTTCGGGCATGTCCAACCTGGAAGAGACCCCGGGGTCGACCTAGAACACGCTGGAAGGACTATGTCTCTTGGCTTGTCTGGGACTGCCTCGGTGTCCTCCAGGAAGAGTTAGAGGAAGTGGCTGGGGAGAGGGACGTCTGGACCTCTTTGCTTAGGTTGCTGTCCCCACGACCCTACCCTGGACTTAGTGGAGGAAGATGAGGATGAGGATGTGCAATTTCATCCTCCTGCAATAACCAGAAGTGGGACAGGAAGTGGGTCAGGAAGTGGGTCAGGGGAAATCTTTAATAAATCGGCCTTGTAATTGAAGTAGCAGTTGTAATAGCAGCAATAATAGACTGAATGTCTGTCAGTGCGATTTCTATCTGCCAGTGATGATGTCACTTCGCACTTATCATGTGACCAGTTTGAAGCTTTCTCTCGCTCTTCTTTTTATTTTCCTTGTTGAAACTGCTTTTTTCATCTTCATGTTTACATGTGTGCGTGTGTGTGTGTGTGTGTGTGTGTGTGTGTGTGTGTGTGTGTGTGTTAAATTTAATATCACTGTGTAAGATTGAAAGGTGGTACAGTATGATTTTTGTATTTTTTTATCAGCATGACATGTCACGAAGGTCCTAAAAGCTGCAGTGTATTTATTTCCTGTTATTATCGCGAAAGCATTTAACAGCATGTCAGTAGCAGGCCTTCATTTTCTCTATAGGAGCCCAAACCTGTGCTGGCAGGTGTGTTGGAAGCAGGCACTTCATGTGCCGAGAGCTGTTTGCCTGGAAAAAACCACACACACACTTTTATTTTTCACCATCACGGTAAACTGCATTTCATACAAAATATAAAATAAAATAACAAACCCAATGGCGTTCGGCATATGGTAACCACAAGGACATTTTGGACTCTTTTTTTTTATACAGTAAACCATAAGCTACCATTAGAGAGTGAAACTACTATTTTTTTTCTCACAGGTTTTTTTTTATTGTTTAACAAGCTAACGATTTCTGCACAAAATGAGGAGAGAAAAAAAAACCCAGCCCACCTGCCCTCCCACACAAAAAAGCCCAAAACCCCACTGATGGAGCTGAAAGTCAGGCAGAACTGCTGCGGCTCAGGTGACAGGTTTAATTCACACGCCGTCTGTTAGTAGGAGCTGTTTATCCCTGCTGGATTATATACGGATTCAAAGTGTTTCATCCTGCACAAATGGAGGAGGAGATTGCTGGCAGTTGCGCCTACACATGTACAAGAAAAAAAAAAAATGGGGGGGGGGGGGAGTCCTCTCACCAAGATGTCTGTATGAAGCTGTTCACCAATGAAAATCTTCTGCCTAAATATGTTTCATCTGGCAGTCAGTGTTTTAGCTAACGAAGTGAACAAAACGGAGAAATCTGATTTAATTTCTGTGTTTTCGAGTCCAAACGTTCCACTAATATTCACTTTGGGAAAGTTTCTGGTATTCAGACTTGGGTTTCGCACCCGCCCGGGTCCATGACCTGCCTGAGTCCATTCAGATCATTCACTCTTACGACGTTGACAAATTTTTCCTGAGTAGAAGAATCTGGAACTTGACTTTCATTTGCTCTAGATCAGGGGGCCCTGATTACTGGTCCATGAATCATTTGATACCGGTCCGAAAACAAAAAAGTTAGTTTTTTTATTAGAGCTTCCGGTTCTTATCTTGAAAAACGACTTTTTTCGACATTGCCACAGAAGCACGGAAAGCCCTTCTTCCGTTCCAATGACATATCTTGGTAAGGCGGGGTTTTCTGCGGTGACAGACACCAAAACAAGATTACGGAGTAGACTGTAACCGGTTCACGGAAACATTTTCATACATAAAACTGGTCCCTAGTGCAAATAAGGTTGGAGACCACTGCTCTAGATGATCACCTCTAACTCGCAACCCTCACCTTTATTCCACAGAAAAACAGAAAAGAAAGAACTGAAGAATTTCAGTATCAATTCTGTCTTTATTCTTTAAATTCAGCGGAAATCCAAAAAGAGTTTCATGATCCATCGATATTTCATTATATTCATTCGTCCATTCATTTTCTAAGCTGTTTAATCCTAAATAGAGCGGTGGGGAGCCTGGTACCCATCGAGGACAACTCATAAAGCCCAAATTACACCCTGAACAGCTTGCTAGGACATCACAGAGCCAACACAGAACCATTCACACTCATGCTCCCAGCCAGGGGTGATTTTGAACAGCCAATCAGCCTACTGTGCATGTTTTTGGATTGTGGGAGGAAACCAGAGTACCCGGAGGAAGCCCGTGTAAGCATGTGGAGAACATGCAAACCTCACATTGAACCCCCCCCCCCCCACCACCACCACCTCAGAGCCCAGGAATTGGACCCAGGACCTTTTTGCAGTGAGGTGGATGTGCGAACCACTGATGAACCAAATTCATGTTTATACATCTCCTCAGATAGCATTGAGAATAAGAAACATTATATTTTAAAACAGAAATATTGAAAACAAGAGCATGTAGAGAGCGCAAACCTCTGCAAAGACAAGCAATTTCCTGTATTTGGGAAAAATGGCTCATTCTTATTTACTTGCCAAACCAATTAATCCTATCAGGGTTATGGAGAGGCTGGAGCCTATCTCAGCTGATAATGGGAAAATAGGTTGCCAAACCTTCACAGGCAACACAGATACACTCTTACTCATCTCTGGATTACTGATCCCAAGGTGGGGGGTTCAAGCCCCACTATGACCGGGTTGTCGCTGCTGCCCCCCCAGTACAGCTAACTGGGTTATGAAAGTACCACTGCTCACTTTCGTAAAGAGGAGCTACCTAGCCGCCAGTTTGTTTCTGCCCTGCGACGGCCTGGTGAACAATCCAGGTTGTCCTCTGCCCTTTCCCAGAGTTGGCTGAGATGGGCACCAGCCCCCTGAGACCCTAATTAAGATCGAGCAGTTCAGGAAAATGAATGAATGAATAAAATAACTGTGAGACACATTGCACTGTACTATTCCTATCAATTATCAACACAGTGCACTTATCCAATGTAAGAGCTCAAACTCTGCCTGTTGCTGATTGGCTGGAACAGCATTGTGTGTTGCATGCAGCTACTCTGTCTGTTTGAGGGAAGAGCATCATTTGCTGAATCCGCTTCTGTTCCACGGATTTTTCATACGTTCTTCCAGGTACTGTGTGATGGCTCTGGAGTGGATCGTCTCCAGGATGGCCAGAGTGGATAGAATACAATGGCACATGTCTAGAAGGATGTTGGTGTTATTTCGCTCTCTGTGGTGTTAATATGCGTTACGCAAATATCCCCACCCCCCCCACCCTTCCTTTTATATCAGCTCACTATAAAGCAGCTTGAACTGTAATGCTGCCAAGGTCATTTTTTTCCACCCTGGTGTGATTAAAAACAGCCAGAGTGGGCAGAAAAAGAAAAACAAAACCATCAACAAAATGCTCCAGTCTGGTAGCCGAGACAACCCTATCTGAGGGCGGTGATGTCATATCATGGTGCCGAGGCCGTGAACTATGATGCGACTCTGTGGGCGTGAGGCCACCCGTCCCTCTGCGTGGGGTTCAAACCCGAGCAGCGTTCAATCGCCAACACAACGAAAACCAAGGAAAATGGAAGTAGCGCACACGCTGAGTCATTCAGGGCTTTCGAAATGGGTAGATAGGATGTGATGACAGATGTAGACGCCAACACGTCCCACACACACACACACACACACACACACACACACACACACACACACACACACACACGGTGCTCCCAAGTCAGCAAGCCAACATATATAATAAAAGGTTAGAAAACATACAGATCTTCATTTCCTTTTTCTGAAGAGCCAGCCGTTGGCTTGCAGTGTCGAACTCTTTGGACTTCCGGTGGCTTTTTTATTCTGTAAGTATGCACTAATGCTGTGTCACATGCTTTCTAGCATGCACATGTAATGTACAGCCATCAAAAGGCACAGTCAGTACATTCAGAGGAAGCACAGGCCCACAAACAGGCCTACAACTTCCTAGAACGAGCACCGCCAGGTGAACACATTTCACTGAAAGCTGACGTGATAATAACACACTTTTATTTCCCCAACATATAAAAATGTGCTTTTAAATTCTCAGAAGCGGTTATCGAGTCCAGAACTTACTGCACACCTTTCCTGTAAGCTCCGACATCGTGTATGTACAGTGAACGTACGCGGTACATCCCACTGAAGCTGTACTTTCTGTCTCATGTTCTAAATGCATGTTAAATATGGAATGTGTGATGTATTAGCAGCCAGTGCTGCTGGGTTGCAGAAATCCACTCTGACCCTGTTTCAGCAGGAAGCACTTAGTGTAGATGAAGAATTTTTTTTTTTAATTTTTAATTTAAAATGCTGTCTATGCAATTAACTGCAGACACATTGCACAAACACAGAAGCATTTCCTCTATATTACTGTCTAAAGGCATCATCACTCGTTATATTGGTACATGAACTACAGTTCAAGGGGCTGTCATTCCCTCCAATGCAGCAGTGACAACTTGGTAGCAGTGGGGCTTGAACCCACAACCTTCAGTTTAGTAAGCCGGTACTGTACCACCAGTCCACCACCACCCGCTTTGCAAATACAGTGGTACCTTGACTTACGAGCGTCTTTAATAATGAATTTTCCATGATACGAGCTTCGATCCACCAAAAATCCACTCAATCCAACCAGCCAAATTTTGATTTACGAGCTCTGTTGGGGAAATAGCTTTTCCAGGTCGATTTGCCTCGTATTCTCCCACATGTATTCGTCTGCACTCTGAGAACGCCTTGTGCAGTGCTTATCAATTATTTTCTGTGACGCCCCATATAGGAAGAAACCCCCCCCCCCCCAGCACTCCGAACGTGACTGTAAATAGTGTTTACTAAACTTCATATTGCTTGCGCGGTGCTTTTTCCATACACCATATGGAACACAGTAAGAGCGCCACTGCCACCTACTGTAGATGACATGCAATCACACTTAATTCTTGTACAGTATGGCAAAAAAGCATGTTCCCCATGGTCATATGTGCCCCCCGGCATCACACAATGCCCCACTATTTGGGAAGCACTCACCTTGTGGGAGCTCACCACGACCCTTTCCTCGCTGGCATTTGTAGCTTGCACATGCACAAAATTCTCCTCCTCTTCCTCCTCCTCCTCCTCCTCTGTTATACATCACCTCATGCCTGCCCACATGACACTGCAGTCAATGATTGGAAGGGTTAGTTGACTTATTTCTTAACCTTGTTTTATTATTATTTACTATTAATTATTATTAACGTTAATGTACATGTATTATTATTAATGCAGCCATGAGGTGGGAGGGGGGGCCCTAACCAGTGTCTCTCCCCCTTATGCCGGTCCCAAGCACGGAGAAATGCAGAGGGTTGCGATAGGAAGGGCATCCGGCGTAAAACTTTTGCCAAAATACAAAATGTAAACCAAAAAGACTAAACTCATACCGGATTGGTCGAGGGCCGGGTTAACAATGACTGCCATCAGTGCTGTCAACCAACAGGATTCTGATGGAAATTGGACTACTGTTGGTCGAAGACGTCGAAGAAGGAGAGGTGGGAGGCGTGTCTGTAGGCAGAGAGAGAAGAGGAAAGGCGTGAGTCTCGGACTGAGAGTAGGGACTTTGAATGTTGGAACTATGACAGGAAAAGGTAGAGAGCTGGCTGACATGATGCACAGGAGGAAGGTGGACATACTGTGTGTTCAGGAGACCAGGTTGAAAGGTAGCAAGGCTAGAAGTTTAGGAGCAGGATGGGAAGAGAAATGGAGTAGGAGTCATCTTGAAGGAGGAGTTTGTCAGGAATGTTCTAGAAGTGAAAAGAGTGTCAGACAGAGTGATGAGTCTCAAGTTAGAAATTGAAGGTGTGATGTTCAATGTTGTTAGTGCTTATGCCCCACAGGCAGGATGTGAGCTAGAAGAGAAGGAGAGATTGTGGAGTGAGTTAGATGAAGTGATGCAGAGTAACCCCAGAGGTGAAAGAGTGGTCAATGGTGCAGACTTCAATGGACATGTTGGTGCAGGCAACAGAGGGGACGAGGAAGTGATGGGCAGGTTTGGTATCCAGGACAGGAACACAGAAGGACAGATGTTGGTAGATTTTGCAAAAAGGATGGAAATGGCTGTGGTAAATACTTTCTTCAAGAAGAGACAGGAGCATAGGGTGACTTATAAAAGCGGAGGTAGGAGCACACAGGTAGACTACATCTTGTGTAGACGATGTAATTTGAAGGAAGTCAGTGACTGCAAAGTAGTAGTGGGTGAGAGTGTTGCTGGACAGCATAGAATGGTGGTGTGCAGGATGACGCTGATGGTGAGGAAGGTGGAGAAGGCAAAGGCAGAGCAGAAGACAAAATGGTGGAAGCTGAAAAAGAAAGCGTGTCGGGTTGTCTTCAAGGAGGAGTTGAAACTGGCTTTGGGTGGTCTTTTGGGAGGATTTTAAGTACTTAGGCTCAACAATCCAGAGCAATGGAGAGTGTGGAAAAGAGGTGAAGAAGCGTGTGCAGGCAGGCTGGAATGGTTGGAGAAAAGTGTCCGGTTGTGATGTGCGATAGGAGAGTGTCAGCAAGAATGAAAGGAAAAGTGTACAAGACGTTGTTGAGGCCAGCGATGTTGTATGGTTTAGAGACAGTGGCGCTGAGGAAAAGACAGGAGGCAGAGCTGGAGGTAGCAGAGATGAAAATGCTGAGGTTCTCTCTGGGAGTAACGAGGATGGATAGGATCAGGAATGAGCACATCAGAGGGACAGCACATGTAAGATGTTTTGGAGACAAAGTCAGAGAGGCTAGATTGAGATGGTTTGGACATGTACAGAGGAGGGATAGTGAGTATATTGGCAGTAGGATCCTGAGGTTGGAACAACCAGGCAAAGGCCTAGAGAAAGACCAAAGAAGAGATTTATGGATGTGGTGAAGGAAGACATGAAGGTCATTGGAGTAAGAGAAGAAGATGCAAAGGACAGGGCGAGATGGAGGCGGATGGTTTGCTGTGGTGAGCACTGAAGGGAACAGCCGAAAGGAAAAGAAGTACATGTATTATTATTATTATTATTATTATTATTATTATTATTATTATTATTAAATATTTATTGTTTTTACATGTTTATCTTTAATATATTAGGTGAAATATATGTGTTTGTGGCTTACATTTTTGACCTTCAGATGAGTAACCTAGAGCCTTAACCATCAAGCAATGACGACACATTTGCCATAAACTTATTTTAAACATTGGGCGGTAGTGGTTAGGGTGCTGGGCTCATGATTGAGAAGTTGTGCACCTCTGTCCACCCAGCAGTATAAATGGCTAGCAGTAAAATGGGGGAGGTAACCTGTGATGGACTCCTAAGTTGACTTACACCTTCTGCTTGATCGAGGGTCGGGTTGAGGGGCAGCAACCTAATGAGGTCCAGATATACCTCTTTCCAGTCACTTCTTCCAGCACTTCATTGGACACACCAAGGTGTTCCCAGACCAGCCGAAAGATATGGTCCCTCTCCAGCATGTTCTGGGTTGACCCCGGCATCTCTTCCCAAAACACCACACCAGGGAGGCGTTCAGGAAGCTCTACTGGCTCCTCTCAACACAGAACGGTTCTACTCCGTGCTCCTCCCAAAAGATCGAGTTTCTCACATTATCTCTAACGGAGAGCCCAACCACCTGGTGAAGGAAGCCCATTTCAGCCGCTTTTATCCATGGTCTTGTTCTTTCAGTCACTACCCAAAGCTCGTGACCAAGGTGAGGGTCGGACTGTAGATCAACTGGTAAATTGAGAGCTTTGCTTGCGGCTCAGCTTCCTCTTCACCACGATGGACCGATACAGACTCCGCTTTACAGCAGAGGCTGTAGCGATCCACCTGTCAGTCTCACACTACATCCTTCTCTCACTCGTGAACAAGATACTGAGATACCTGAACTCCTCCACTTGTGGCAGGACCTCATTCCCAACCCGGAGGGTGCATTCCACCCTTTTCCGGCTGATAATCATGGCCTCGGACTTGGAAGTGCCGATTCTCATCCCTGCTGCTTCGCACTTGGCTGCGAATCACTCCAATGAGATCTGTATGTCCCAGATCAATGAATCCAAAAGGACAACGTCTTCCGCAGAAAGCAGAGATGAGATCCGATGGCCACCAAACCAGAACCCCTCAACACCTTGTCCGTAAAACATATAGACTCGATGTAGTAGCCTTATTTTTCTAACCTTACCTAATTTACCTTATTTTATCTTTTTTACATTTGTGACACGCTCCACCGAATGTAGGTGCTTGTCGCAACTGACACACGGAGCTTTTGAGACAAAGCATGGCTTATCCGGACTTCCGATCTTTCACGTAAGCAAGTGAATATTGAGTACTAAACAAGTATTCAAAGTGCACTTGCCTACTTGAAAGATCGGAAGTCTGGATAAGCTGCACTCTGTCTCAAAAGCTCCGTGTGTCAGTTGCAACAAGCACCTACATTCGGTGGAGTGCGTCACATTTTTTTAAACATGTTGAAAATGAATTTTTGGGGTGTAGAACCTTGGGGAATGTTTAGAGAACACGGCAAACACTCGACAACTATTCACAAGTTTTGGAGGGAATTTTTAAGTGAAGTCAATTCGCCAGCTTTCGAGAAGGTACCACCCTGAAAAATATGTAGCAGCTAATTGAAAGGTGAAATTAGAGTCAGATGTTTTCGGACAGGTGTCTGAGTTTGAGTGGTTGAATGTTTTTTTTTTCTTTTTATGAACTGGGGTCTATCAGTGTCTATTGATCACAACATGTTTGTGAAAGTGTAAACCAAGTCAAAACACGATGTTGTTATTCATTCATTTTCTCAACTGCTTGACCCTAATTAGGACTGTGGCGAGGCTGGCACCCATCTCAACTGACTCTGGGCGAGGTCAGAGTAAAACCTGGAGGGCTTGCCAGGCCATCGCGTGGTCGCAACACGCTGATGGCTATGCATCTCTCTTTACGAAAGTCAGTAATGGCTCTTTTACATGAACCTCTCACCACATAGACAGTGAGAGACACGGCCGACCTTTGATAACATTTTTATAACGTTTTAACAGTTTCTCTGGGTGTCCAAAAGATCTTCTTCTTCTTCATTTCCTTTCGGCTTTTCCCTTCAGGGGTTGCCACAGCGAATCATCTGCTTTCATCTCACCCTATCCTCTGCATCTTCTTCTTTTACACCAACGACCTTCATGTCCTCCTTCACTTCTTCTTCTTCTTCTTCCACATCCATAAATCTTCTCTTTGGTCTTCCTCTAGGCCTTCTGCTGGAAGTTCCAACCTCAGCATCCTACTACCAATATACTCACTATCCCTCCTCTGTAAATCTCCAAACAATCTCAATCTAGCCTCTCTGACTTTGTCTCCAAAACCTCTTACATGTGCTGTCCCTCTGATGTACTCATTAATGATCCTATCCATCCTTTTACTCTCAAAGAGAACCTCAACATTTTCATCTTGGTGTCCAAAAGCTCATCAGGCTGGAAAAGATTCCAAAAGTATCTCCAAAGAGTTTGGAATGGATCGAGCCAGTCTCAGGAACCATCACACCAAGATAGTCCGTAGGGTCTCTCGGAAACCCAGGGAAACGTAAAATAAGAGAATACAAGCAAGTTCGGCCATCAAAACTTCCAGAAGATCCATGGCTGGATTTGGAAGATGCTGAGTAATATTCACAGTTTATTTCTTTATAAAACTGCCCACACTGTACCTTCACTCAATGATTCCTTCTTCTGCCAAGTATGTTTTATCAAGAAATATTTAATTTGATTCTTTTTTGAATTTGTCTTTGCTCCACAGCATTTCTTTGAATATTATAAATGTATACAGTCCGAATTATCGTTTCAGTCAAAAAAAAAAACCTGAGAAGAAAGAGAAGCACACCAGTCAGGTCTCAAAAAAATAGAGTTTAATGTCCGTGTGCTGTATAACAAATTAAATATATTAGTGTTTACAAAACAAGAGGTGCCTGACTACTGCATATCCTAATGATGAATCATGACAACAATAACCGGAACAAAGCTTCTTACTGAGATTGTTTTTTTCTTCTTCTTCTTCATCTCCTTTTTTTTTTTTTTTTTTTTTTTTTTTAAAGACATTAAACATTTTATCCCACAGTTCTGAATACACATCCCCCTCTTTTCTATTTTACAGAAGCACTAACAGGGACGACACACATCACTGTCGTTAAAGGACAGACAGCAGAAAAAGGGAGAAAAAGAGGACTTTCGATATGTTCTGACCTGTAGATCATACTGTAACTGCACCTGTATCCGCATTACTGATCAACTAATCAGACCTAAATGTGTGGGTGTGGTTTTTTTTCCATCGTCACCAAAAGATGGAAATGTCTCTGAGAAATCTGAATAAACGTACATACAATCTCCATGCTGATCACTTTCCATGCATCAGAGGGGGAAATTTCACGCACACACACACACACACACACACACACACACACACACACACACACACTTATAAGATTGAATGAAAGAAGCTACCAGGCACAACCAGCGAAAAAAATTTAAACACCGGGCCTGAATGCATGATGGGTAAAAACACATCAATAAAAATATACACTGATCATCTGGACCTAGATCAGGAATCAAAGGGTACTAAGTGTATCTTTCCGCGTCGGCATGATACTAACAGTATGTAACGTATACACTTTTCGACAAAAATACAAACATGCATATGATCGCACCTCTAATCAACTTTTCAAGCGGATTCACTTTACACACACTGATGATTAAAAAACTACTAAAAGTAGCAACAAACCAAGATCACAAGAAATGGTATCATTTAGTACCGTTAATTTTTTTTTTTATATACTAGCATAACCTTGATCCTTGTGTTACAAACTAAGGCAAAATGAGTGTAAGCCACCGCAGTGAGATTAAAATTGGAAAAACGTTACTCACGCCTGCATCAGGGGTGCCAAAACTTTAGACCATGTGACGAGCATGTCATTTATTGATGATTTTAATGAATATATGGTACAATATGTTCTACGCCTTAATATAATGTACAGTGAACACATGCTATCTACATAAGTATTCACCCACCATTAGCTATTTTTCTGACTAGCGACACTGTCGATTCACGAATTGATCGAAACTTAAGTATTTTATTCGTAACTGAATCGTTCGTAATTTTCTATCTAAATATCAACCGTAAATTACTGATAGATCAGATTCGGAACAAAGTTACATATCGATCGGAGGCGGCTGAATTGTAGCTGATACTGATGATGTACTGTGTTAGTACTATGGGGTTGATCGCGTTCGAGGTGCGGCTGACGTGAATGGTAATTCGCGGCTGCTGATTTTCATTCTAAAATCCGTCATGTAACATTCACGGCTTTGCAGTTTGGCTGCCTGGTTCGTGAACTCGTTGAAAAAAATTGTAAGCATGTCTGAAATTTTTTCAGATGTCACAAAGTTGCGACTAGTTTGAGACTTCCATGAGGAGACTTGCTGGCATCCGCCATATTTGGTATATTTTGTCATAATTTGTATTTTAATCACATTTTGTTTGTGGCAATAACATGCAAATAGAAAGCAAATGTTTTAAGAATAACAAGCGTTTGGTTTGAAATGGGAGATTCACTTTTTTGTATAAAAATGTCCGCAAGCCAGATGCAAAAATTGTCGTGTCACCTTCTAGCTACTTTCGTACGATATATGTATTTACATGTTAAAATATTCACTGCAAAACATCTTGACATTAATTTTACAAAATCAACCTGCTTCCCCTCCAAAAATCTTTTTGCATCAGTCACTTTTCTATTGCACCTCTAGAGTGATCACCCAATTTACGAAGTCCGTATGATTAGCACATTGCACTCACCTTCGCCCCCTTGTGGGGAAAAAAAAAACTGAATTAATTTTTTTCCCTAACCTTTCATCTTAATTACAATCAACAAGACGTTTGTACACAAAACTGCTCACAGGAATTTACACAGACTACAGATGTATAATGTGGGCTGTGGGTTTTTGACACCCTGATGCACCTTATTGTGAATGACCTAGATTACTGAATTACAGCTACGTGCAAAGGATTGTGCCCCTTTTGGTTATCTAGTTAAAAAAAAAAGCTGCTGACATTATTTTATTTATTTTCTTTTTTTTTTTTTTTTTTTTCTCGAGAAAACAAAGTTCAGGGAATCTGTTTTGCATATCATTTTGTTTTTGTAGGCTGTATGTGGTATATGTATTTTTTCCATTTGTAAAGATGCTGAAGATTTTCAGTTTAAGTAATGATTTATCCCCACCCACCCAGCCCCACATGTACTTGTGTTCTACATGCTTCAGGAAGGTTAAGGGGACTAAACAGAACGTTCTGTTGTGCAAAGATTGGGACTCTTCTTCATCTGTACCCAAATCTTCCTCATGTATGTGATGCACCTTTACAACAAGACTTATGATTTATAAATGTAAAATTATTCACTTTTTTAGTTGGTGTGAAATAAAAACATTAAATCTGCAAGTAAACCTCCAGAACCGATCCGAGTTTCCTAAAAGCACCACAGCACCAAGATGACTGACAAAATGGAAAAGTGAGCCGACTCGCGGTGAATCGTTGATACACCCTGAACAGCTTGGCAGTCCATTGCAGGGCCAACACTCTCTCTCACACACACACACACACACACACACACACACACACACACACACACTCTAGGGGTAATTTGAAACAGCCCATCAGCCCACTCTGCATCTTTTAAGATTGTGGGAGGAAACTGGAATGACCAGAAGAAACCCATGCAATAACGGGGAGAACATTTAAACTCCACACAGAAACGACCCGAGCCCGGGAACTGAACCTTATCTCCTGCAAGTTGGACGACTAACCACTGAGCCACTGCGCTGCCTCTCACTACATTATTTATCTTTATTAGAATTTTTTGAAAACTTATAAAGACCTTTATAAATATTTATGAACGGATTAAAGCCTTTAACAGGTTCCAAACTCCATCCAGGGAGATTACAGGGTGTGTTCAGGGTGTTTTCCTTGCGGTTAGTGTGTGTTGGCGGGATTATGCAAAAAAGATACGTGTGGATTTTCATATAATTGTTCCCAGTGATTGGACTTCAGAAGGAAAACCCTGTATGATTTTAGAAATCAAATCCTATTACAAATTCTGAAACTGGGGATTTTTGAAATGATTCTTTAACACTGTGAAATATGACACTTAATGTTTTGGTTTATTCTGGGAATTGGTGAAGCTTTGTGTTCTGTATGTGTGCTTGGTCTTTCATTCATTGGGTTACGGGATGGCTGGAGCCACTATCTCAGCTGACTCTTGGCAGTCCATCGCAGGGGCCAACATGCACATGCACACACACACACACACACACACACACACACACACACACACACACACACACACACCTAGTATCAATTTGAAACAGCCAATTAGCTGAACATGCATGTCTTTGTACTGTAGGAGGAAACCCACACAAGCACAGGGAGAACATGCAAACGCCTCACGGACACGCCCGTGCTGAGGATGGATTTCACTTCCTGATGCATAAGGATGCACAAACTTTGCACTCAGCCATGACCATATCATCCTTGCCACACACTTTAAAAACAAACAAATACACAAACAAAGATTGTAAAATGGCACTTAAATTAAGAGAATTTTGCATAAAGTAATTATATAAAAATAAAGAGTACAGATCATTTCTCCAAAAAAAAAAAAAAAATTAAATACTAAAAATCAACTGGACATGAGGATCAGTCGGTTATTCTCACAGAGGTATTCATTTAGAACACACACACTCCAGGACACACACACACACACACACACACACACACACACACACACACACACACACTCTCTCTCACACAAACACACACACACACACACACTCTCTCTCTCTCTCTCTCTCTCTCTCTCTCACACACACACACACACAAAAGACTGTGGGGAAACCTGATAGTTTGTGGGGAAAACCTACAGCACAGTTGGAAAGGGATGGAAGAAAAAAAAAACCTTGAATTTGTATAAAACTGCATTTTAAAGTCCAACACGAGTGCATATAAGTTACATTAGTACACCAGCTGAATGTAAGACTAATTCTAATACTATTACACCATACACTGTACAGTAAACACACACACACACACACACACACACACACACACACACACACACACACACACGGAGCGTTATATTAACAACAGCTAATTGGTATTGCTCTACTACTCACTACACACTTGGTATTTTACGTTTTACACTAAATTACACACACAGACGAAGGTTCGCTGCTGCAGCGACACTCAGTTCATTCACCTCTCAGTGATTATCTCACTCACTCCAGAACACGTTGCATTTCCCCACAGAGCAGGTCTGTTGGATTGTAATCAGTACCTGGTATCAGAGGTGTGCATGTTACTGCAATTTTACATCATTTTACCGTTTTATTCTTGTGAGTTTTCTTCCTAATTTAGTTGAATCCCAAAATATTACTACATTAATCATTTACACCACCCTGAGCCACTTTACTTGCAAAGGTGGCGTAAACATGACACCTGTTTACTCTACGTTCATACTACAGCGAGCGATGAAGTGACAGAAGAACGTAAGCTTTCCTGGATGTATGAGGTGTGAGAAAGCGAAGCGATGAATCAGAATGATCTCAAATCGGATTAAACCTAACACAAATGAATCCTAAAATAACAATTTAGCAAGATACCAGTGGTTAGAGAAGCTAAGAGTATGATGAAAGCTAACATAGCGAAAACAAAACAAAACAAAAATAATTGAAAGAAGCTCACATTATGACCGAACGCTAACCTAGCAAGAAGACCATGAAGAAGCTAACATTACATGTGAACGCTAATCTATCAAGAGAGCAGTAGTTCGAGAGGCTAAGTAGACGACTGAAAGCTAACAAAAAAAACAACAACATTACAACATGTAGAAATGCTAACGGTGTGAGGAAAGGCTAATGTAGAAAAAATAAATAGTTAGAGGTGGGAGTATTATCACAACCGAAAACTAACCGAACTGGAAAACAACAGTTAGAGAAGCTAACAGTATAAATGGAAACTAGCCTAGCAAGAAAAAAAAAAAACATTTTCAAGAAGCTAACATGACTGAGAGCTAATCCAGCAGGGAAACAATCATTTACATAAAATACATGCTTCTTTCTTTTAGAAATCCATTGGTCCAATACACGTGAAGCTAGCGATTTAACAAAATGTTTTTAAATTAGCGCAGTGCCTCTCAATTATTTTCTGTGACACCCCCCCTCTAGGAAGAAAAAAAAAACATTTCATGCCCCCCCCCAGCACTCCGCACGCGACTATAAATAATATTATTTATCTATTAAATTGTTAAGAATACACCTCTGCATAACATTGTATCTTTATTAATATTAAAAATAAAAAGAGCATTAAATAATAATAATAAAAAAAACACTTAATTCTAGTACAGTATGGCAAAAAAGTATGTTCCCCAGGGTCATACGCGCCCAACCCCCGGGCAGGAGGGGGCGTGCCCCACTACTTGAGAAGCACTGAATTAGTGGCGGCCCCAGCCAATCATACCTATACATCATCATGACATCTCCAGCACTTGATTCAAATTTAGCCAATGGCTGAGAGCTTTTGTTTCTCCTTCCTGCTGATTGGTTACATATGATGCGTACACCTCTTTTTTTTTTTTTCTCCTTCGTGCCTATGTCATCAACGTGCTTGGTTGAATTGTGAATTCACTTTTTTTTTCTTTTTTCTTTTAGTGTGTTTTTAATGATTATTCAAGCCCTATGATGTCACTCAAATGCTCCGCATCTTCTCTCGCTTCTGGTAAGAAGCCTAAGCACTTTATTTATTAATAAATATTATCACAGTACAAAATTAAAAAGTTTTTATTAATCATTACTACATTTTACTGCATTATTACTGTATTAATGAGTAAGACTGGATATAGAATGTGTTTAACAAGCATATTTTAGTTTATGTAATATCATACATAGGGTTTTAAAACCGCGTCAATAATTCGTGGATTTCTGGGGTCCGCGAGTGGGGGCGGAACATAACCCCGCAAATAACAGGGGCTTTCTGTATAACTCTAAAAATTGCTTATACAATCATTTATTTGGATCAGTAACTCATGGAAAGTAATCAGAATCCGAGTGAGTGAACTAATGGAAATCGAGGCTCGAGGCCGGTTCGTGTGTGTAAGCGCTGATTAAATATGTAAAGAAAAAAAAGAATTCGGAAAAGAGTACAACTGATAGCTGTTTAATCTGTGGTTGAATAGTAATAACTGTATATAAAACCTATACACCTTCTCTTCAATATTTAAATAAAACTCACTAGGCCACGCCCACAAGCGAGATGACAGGCCCCTGTTAGAGTGAACGTATGGTTAATAAACACGGTTTTCTTTTTCAGTCTCGATGCACACCTCTACCATCTTTTATAACAGCGAGAAAAGAACAATGATGATGTTTGTGCTTATCTTTGATGTCTGGAACAATTAGTCTGTGATACAACATGCATTCATATAGATATATACACGCAAACACATACACACACATACAGACGACACAAACTGTATTTAAATAACATCTTAACATTTTCAACATTTCAACAAATATATGTACAACCAGTGGACGTCATGGTCCACGCCTAATTAGAGAGAGAGAGAGACAGAGACAGAGAGAGAGAGAGAGAGAGAGAGAGAGAGAGAGAGAGAGAAGGCGGGGTTTTGTGTGTACAGTCACTGACAACACAAATTTCTTCTAAACTAGTCAGGGAAGAAAATAAGGACTCTAGGTGCTTTGGCAAAAATAAAAAATAAAAAAAAATAAAAATCAAATCAAATCAAAAGAAAGAAAATAGACAAAAATGAAATCTGAGGCATCGTTGGTTATTAAGGCTCTACTGTAGTTGTGCTCCTTTAGTATTCACGAACAGACGACAGTTCATCACAGAGTCGAAATAATAATAAAAAAAGACGGATAGAAGAAAAGAAACGGAGGTCTGGGCTGCTATCTGGAGTCCTCAGGTTCACATTTGATGGTCTTCTTTTCGGAGAGGTTGAGAGCGCAGGGACTCGCCTCGCCTTCGTTGCCGTTCTCTACAAAAACAAGATCAGACATTTTTATTTCACATTAACGACTAAAGGTGTACATAGAGTGGCAAACAATATTTAGCCTGAGTGTGAACAAATTATCCGTCCCACTCTCACTCATTTGTCAGGCCATTTTATTTGCAGGGAGGGTGGAGCCTATCTCAGACGACACTGGGCGAAAGTGAATAGATCACAAGACAATCACAAGGCAACACACATACAAGCATTTGCACTTCCTCTCAGGGGCAATTGGGAACGACCAATTACGAGTACGAGTACGAGGGGAACATGAAAACGCCACACAGAACTGCACTCGCAGAGGCGGTCCCCATTCTCGCTCCCAGGACCTTCTTGTTGTGAGGCAGACGTGCGAATCACAACGCCACCATGCTGCCTCATAGTTAAAGCCAGGCTAAAGTGCATCAGAGGGAGCTCCGCTCGCGGTTTCCACGGACTGAGGTAGATGATAAAACATTCATGAAAAATATATAAAGGAATCCCTCACTTTCCGCGGTTAGTTGGGACCGAGATCCCCCCTCGCGATCACAATCCCGCAAAGTAGGATCGACCTGCCCGACTGACGTATACGAACATGTATATGTGCATATAATATCAATAAATACATATTCAATGCTATAAATGCTTATAATAACAATTAAATATTCAAAAATAATGCATAAGATGTAAATAAAATATAAATACACACATTTCCCCCTATTATTCCTTAATTTCCTAATTTTTTAATCCAATGAATATTTACAAAAAAACAAAACAAAAAAAAACCCACAATGCACTAAAGCTGCATGAATTGAAGCGCGAAGTAGTGAGGGATCCCTGTAAGTACATATCAAATACACATTATTATTATTATTAACATTATCATCATCATCATCATCATCACAATCGTTTTTAGGGGAAAGCTAATCTAGGGAGACAGTATGGTTAATCCAAATTAGGGTCACAGGGAGGCTCGTGCCCATCTCAGCTGACTCTGGGTGAGGGCAGGGTACACCCTGGACAGCTCACCAGGCCATTACAGTGCAGAAACAACCTGATGGATATGCAGCTCCTTTTTAGGAAAGTCAGTCTTTTCAACCACAGACCGTGAGAGACTCGGCTGGCCTTTGATAACCCAGTTAGTTGCACAGGGGGAACTTGTAATAATTTTTAAATTAAAAACTAGATTAAAGAACTAAATAAAAGGTGAGTAAACAAAAATTGGGAATATAAAGCTTACTATTGTAACTGAACTATCGAGTTAATGCTTATTTGGCAACGGGATTGTACAGTAACAAGTGAGTAACAGCTAATGTAGCAACTGATAGGCACAGTAATACAGTGAGTAAAAGCTAGTGAGAGTTGACGCTAATCAGTGAAAGAAAGCAGTCGCGGCTCAGATGGTTAAGGCTGGAGCTTTCTGATACAAAGGTCAGCGCAAAGCCCTTAACCCTCAATGCACAGTTGTATAAACTGTAAGTTGATCTGTATGCAAATGTAAATCTGAGTAAGTAAACATTAATGTAGCAAACAAAAGCTAAAGTTATGTTAGCAAAAGCTGACGTAGCAAGAGCTGACGTAGGAAGAGCAAGAGCTGACAGAGCGAGAGCGAGAGCTGACATTGTGCGAGCGAAAGCTGATGTTGCACGAGTGAAAGCTGACGTTGCGCGAACAAGAGCTGACATTGTGAGACCTGACGTTGCACAAGCAAGACCTGACGTTGCGTGAGCGAGAGCTGACATTGCCAGAGCAAGAGCTGACGTTGCAAGAGCGAGAGCTGATGTTGTGCGAGCGAGAGCTGACGTTGCGCGAGCGAGAGCTGACGTTGCGCGAGCGAGAGCTGACGTTGCAAGAAAGATAGATAATGTTGTAAGAGCGAGAGCTCATATTGCGTGTGAAAACTGACGTAGTAAGTGAAAGCTGATGTTGCATTAGGGGTATGTATATAAATGTGACTGTGTAAACGGTGTACATTATTAGATTCAGAGTGTGCTGTAACCAGTGTCACATCTCATCTCATCCAAGACGGATCATGGAAACGTCAACCCAGTTTCGTCGTTCGGGACTTCATCGCCAAAGTCCATCGTCCGCGTTTACCCACAGCCAATGCGAGGATTTTAATCATTTGTTTCTGTCAAATGCGGGATTACAAGCCTTTCCCGCCAGCGCGCGCCACTTCTGAATTTCCCATGCTGCGGGTGCTTGGTGACTATGGGACGCTGTGTTTAATTTGTATTTTGTTTAGCTCTAAGCTGTATTATTTTGCCTTGCCTTGTCGTGCTTTACTGGTTTCATGGGGAAATTAACTTCTAAATTCCATATATAACAGTTGTGAGAGTGAAAGCTGATGTTGTGAGTGAAAGCTGATGTTGTGAATGAAAGCTGATGTTGCAAGTGAAAGCTGATGTTGCGAGTGAAATCTGATGTTGCGAGTGAAAGCTGATGTTGCGAGTGAAAGTTGATGTTGCGAGTGAAAGCTGATGTTGCGAGTGAAAGCTGAAGTTGCGAGTGAAAGCTGAAGTTGCGAGACTGAAAGCTGATATTGTGAGAGAAAGCTGATGTTGCGAGAGTGAAAGCTGATGTTGCGAGAGTGAAAGCTGAAGTTGCGAGTGAAAGCTGATGTTGCGAGACTGAAAGCTGATATTGTGAGTGAAAGCTGACGTTGCGAGAGTGAAAGCTGATGTTGCGAGTGAAAGCTGATGTTGCGAGTGAAAGCTGATGTTGCGAGTGAAAGCTGATGTTGCGAGACTGAAAGCTGATATTGTGAGTGAAAGCTGACGTTGCGAGAGTGAAAGCTGATGTTGCGAGAGTGAAAGCTGATGTTGCGAGTGAAAGCTGATGTTGCGAGTGAAAGCTGATGTTGCGAGTGAAAGCTGATATTGCGAGTGAAAGCTGAAGTTGCGAGTGAAAGCTGATGTTGCGAGACTGAAAGCTGATATTGTGAGTGAAAGCTGACATTGCGAGAGTGAAAGCTGATGTTGCGAGAGTGAAAGCTGATGTTGCGAGTGAAAGCTGATGTTGCGAGTGAAAGCTGATGTTGCGAGAGTGAAAGCTGATGTTGCGAGAGTGAAAGCTGATGTTGCGAGACTGAAAGCTGATATTGTGAGTGAAAGCTGACGTTGCGAGAGTGAAAGCTGATGTTGCGAGTGAAAGCTGATGTTGCGAGTGAAAGCTGATGTTGCGAGTGAAAGCTGATGCTGCGAGTGAAAGCTGATGCTGCGAGTGAAAGCTGATGCTGCGAGTGAAAGCTGATGTTGCGCGAGTGAAAGCTAATGTTGCGAGTGAAAGCTGATGTTGCGAGTGAAAGCTAAAGTTGCGAGTGAAAGCTGATGTTGCGAGTGAAAGCTGATGTTGCGAGTGAAAGCTAAAGTTGCGAGTGAAAGCTGATGTTGCGAGTGAAAGCTGATGTTGCGAGTGAAAGCTGATGTTGCGAGAGTGAAAGCTGATGTTGCGAGAGTGAAAGCTGATGTTGCGAGAGTGAAAGCTGATGTTGCGAGACTGAAAGCTGATATTGTGAGTGAAAGCTGACGTTGCGAGAGTGAAAGCTGATGTTGCGAGTGAAAGCTGATGTTGCGAGTGAAAGCTGATGTTGCGAGTGAAAGCTGATGCTGCGAGTGAAAGCTGATGCTGCGAGTGAAAGCTGATGCTGCGAGTGAAAGCTGATGTTGCGCGAGTGAAAGCTAATGTTGCGAGTGAAAGCTGATGTTGCGAGTGAAAGCTAAAGTTGCGAGTGAAAGCTGATGTTGCGAGTGAAAGCTGATGTTGCGAGTGAAAGCTAAAGTTGCGAGTGAAAGCTGATGTTGCGAGTGAAAGCTGATGTTGCGAGTGAAAGCTGATGTTGCGAGAGTGAAAGCTGATGTTGCGAGAGTGAAAGCTGATGTCGCGAGTGAAAGCTGATGTCGCGAGTGAAAGCTGATGTTGCGAGTGAAAGCTGATGTTGCGACTGAAAGGTGATGTTGCGAGTGAAAGCTGATGCTGCGAGTGAAAGCTGATGCTGCGAGTGAATGCTGATGTTGCGAGTAAAAGCTGATGTTGCGAGAGTGAAAGCTGATGTTGCGAGAGTGAAAGCTGATGTTGCGAGAGTGAAAGCTGATGTTGCGAGAGTGAAAGCTGATGCTGCGAGTGAAAGCTGATGCTGCGAGTGAAAGCTGATGTTGCGAGTGAAAGCTGATGCTGCGAGTGAAAGCTGATGCTGCGAGTGAAAGATGATGTTGCGAGTGAAAGCTGATGTTGCGAGAGTGAAAGCTGATGTTGCGAGAGTGAAAGCTGATGTTGCGAGAGTGAAAGCTGATGTTGCGAGAGTGAAAGCTGATGTTGCGAGAGTGAAAGCTGATGCTGCGAGTGAAAGCTGATGCTGCGAGCGAAAAGCTGATGCTGCGAGTGAAAGCTGATGCTGCGAGTGAAAGCTGATGCTGCGAATGAAAGCTGATGTTGCGAGAGTGAAAGCTGATGTTGCGAGTGAAAGCTGATGTTGCGAGTGAAAGCTGATGTTGTGAGAGTGAAAGCTGAAGTTGTGAGTGAAAGCTGATGTTGCGAGTGAAAGCTGAAGTTGCGAGTGAAAGCTGATGCTGCGAGTGAAAGCTGATGCTGCGAGTGAAAGCTGATGCTGCGAGTGAAAGCTGATGCTGCGAATGAAAGCTGATGTTGTGCGAGTGAAAGCTGATGTTGCGAGTGAAAGCTAAAGTTGCGAGTGAAAGCTGATGTTGTGAGTGAAAGCTGATGTTGCGAGTGAAAGCTGATGTTGCGAGAGTGAAAGCTGATGTTGCGAGAGTGAAAGCTGATGTTGCGAGAGTGAAAGCTGATGTTGCGAGTGAAAGCTGATGTTGCGAGTGAAAGCTGATGTTGCGAGTGAAAGCTGATGTTGCGACTGAAAGGTGATGTTGCGAGTGAAAGGTGATGTTGCGAGTGAAAGCTGATGCTGCGAGTGAAAGCTGATGTTGCGAGTAAAAGCTGATGTTGCGAGAGTGAAAGCTGATGTTGCGAGAGTGAAAGCTGATGTTGCGAGAGTGAAAGCTGATGCTGCGAGTGAAAGCTGATGCTGCCAGTGAAAAGCTAACGCTGCGAGTGAAAGCTGATGCTGCGAGTGAAAGCTGATGTTGCGAGTGAAAGCTGATGCTGCGAGTGAAAGCTGATGTTGCGAGTGAAAGATGATGTTGCGAGTGAAAGCTGATGTTGCGAGTGAAAGCTGATGTTGCGAGAGTGAAAGCTGATGTTGCGAGAGTGAAAGCTGATGTTGCGAGAGTGAAAGCTGATGTTGCGAGAGTGAAAGCTGATGCTGCGAGTGAAAGCTGATGCTGCGAGCGAAAAGCTGATGCTGCGAGTGAAAGCTGATGCTGCGAGTGAAAGCTGATGCTGCGAATGAAAGCTGATGTGTATAAAATTTAATTTAGTCGATGAAAGCAAATCTATTACTGCTAGCCAATGTAGTGACTGAAAGCTCATGTAGCAAAGGAAAGCACAAACCTAAAGCTGCCGCTGCCTTGTTTTCAATGCTGGCCTGGTGATGTCTCTTGAGCTCATTTGCCAACTGTTTTCCCAGGGGTGTGTCTCCATCTGTTGCTCCACCCCTTTGACCTGTCACTCGCAGATTTAGTGGCCTTTCACCTACACACACACACACACACACACACACACACACACACACACACACACACACACACACACACAAAGATTACAAATATGACACTAAGCATACCACACCCTCTACTTCATTACTGTGAACAAACGATCCATATCCACTTCAACACATCAACAAAAACCGCCTAGCAACAATAACAACAACATCAGCAATGTCAATAACGACAAGCCCGCTGGCAGACGCCATCAAATTTGAAAGCTGCTGATCTCCATGTGATCTCACTGCACCTTTAAACTTGCCTTATAATAGAAACTGAAAAATTGACCTGAGGCCAGAGCATGATTACACACACACACACACACACACACACACACACACACACACACACACACACACACACCTTAGTTTGCACCTAGAAGCACGACATCTAATTTACATACCTAAGAGATGCCATTACTGATAACATAATATTCTATACTTAGAACATATTCTATACGTTGTATCTCATCAGTTTAAATAGTTGTGTAGCTAGATAGACAGAAAAGCGATAGTGTCTCATACTCTCAGTAGGAGCAGAGACAGATGATGTCTGTGATAGAGACAGAAAGAAAATATAAATAATAGAAAATTAGAAAAAGTAATATGGGTAGGATTAAAAAAATGATGAATGAATAATAAAAGAAAATTGGATAAAAAGTGGACAATGGATGGACAGATAGAGAAAGAAAAATGTGAATGAGAGAAAGTGATAAACAGAGAGATGCTGTTAGTTCCAGATGGAGAATAAGAGTGTGTCAGCGATGGAAAGAAAGACATATTGCATCAGTAATAGACAGATAAAGAGATAGTGTCAGTACAAGATGGTGATGGGGTGTCAGTAATAGATAAACAGACTCAGTGTCAGGGACAGTGTTTTTAAGAGATCTGTCACCGTACTATAAGGCAGGAGTTCCGACCTTAAGAAACTCAGAATCAAATATTTATATAAAATGTTAATGTTTTCTAAATACTATATTAAAAGATAACAAAAAGGAGTAGCAGATGAAGAACAGTACAGCTAATCATATTTCGGAAAACACTTAATTGCCAAGTACATCATGTACTGAGTGTAAACTCCTGATATCCTGAGTGTAAACCTTTGATATGCCAAGCTACTGACTAAACCTATGATATACTGAATGTAAAACTCCTGATATACTGAATGTAAAGCTCCTGATATACTGAATGTAAAACTCCTGATATACTGAATGTAAAGCTCCTGTCTGTCTGTCTTCCTTTCGGCTTTTTCCCATTTTTTTTACTCGGGAGTCGCCACAGCGAATCATCTGATTCGCACGTTTGATTTGGCAGAGGTTTTTTACGTCGGATGCCCTTCCTGTCACAACCCTTTTTAGCAAGGGACAGAAACACGCCGACGACTTTGCAGCTCCTCTTTACGAAAGTCAACAATGGTTCTTTTACATCAACCTCTCACCATAGACAGTGACAGACATGGCCCGCCTTTGATAACCCAGTTAGCTGCGCTGGGGGGGACAGTGACAACGGGACTTGAGCCCCCAACCTTTGGATCAGCGATCCAGCGCCCTATACCACTAGACCACCACTGCTCCTTACTGAATGTAAAACTCCTGATATCCAGAGTGTAAAGCTCCTAATATACTGAGGGTAAAGCTCCTGATATACTGAATGTAAAACTCCTGATATTCTGAGTGTAAAGCTCCTAATATACTGAGTGTAAACCTCTGATATACTGAGGGTAAAGTTCCTGATATTCTGAGATAAAGTTCATGATATCCTGAGGGTAAAGTTCGTGATATTCTGAGGGTAAAGTTCCTGATATACTGAATGTAAAACTCCTGATATTCTGAGTGTAAACCCTCCGATATCTTGAGTGTAAACCTCCTGATAGTCTGTGTGTAAAGCTCCTGATATTCTGAGTGTAAACCTCCCGATATCTTGAGTGTAAACCTCCTGATATTCTGAGTGTAAAGCTCCTGATATACTGAATGTAAAGCTCCTGATAGTCTGAGTGTAAAGCTCCTGAAATCCAGAGTGTTAACCTTCTGATATTCTGAGTGTAAACCTCCCGATATCTTGAGTGTAAAACTCCTGATATTCTGAGTGTAAACCTCCTGATATTCTGAGTGTAAAGCTCCTGATATTCTGAGTGTAAACCTCCTGATATTCTGAGTGTAACCCTCCTGATATCCTGAGTGTTAACCTCCTGATATTCTGAGTGTAAACCTCCCGATATCTTGAGTGTAAAACTCCTGATATTCTGAGTGTAAAGCTCCTGATAGTCTGAGTGTAAAGCTCCTGAAATCCAGAGTGTTAACCTCCTGATATTCTGAGTGTAAACCTCCCGATATCTTGAGTGTAAACCTCCTGATATTCTGAGTGTAAAGCTCCTGATATACTGAATGTAAAGCTCCTGATAGTCTGAGTGTAAAGCTCCTGAAATCCAGAGTGTTAACCTTCTGATATTCTGAGTGTAAACCTCCCGATATCTTGAGTGTAAAACTCCTGATATTCTGAGTGTAAACCTCCTGATATTCTGAGTGTAAACCTCCTGATATTCTGAGTGTAAACCTCCTGATATTCTGAGTGTAACCCTCCTGATATCCTGAGTGTTAACCTCCTGATATTCTGAGTGTAAACCTCCCGATATCTTGATTGTAAAACTCCTGATATTCTGAGTGTAAAGCTCCTGATAGTCTGAGTGTAAAGCTCCTGAAATCCAGAGTGTTAACCTCCTGATATTCTGAGTGTAAACCTCCCGATATCTTGAGTGTAAAGCTCCTGAAATCCAGAGTGTTAACCTCCTGATATCCTGAGTGTAAACCTCCCGATATCTTGAGTGTAAAACTCCTGATATTCTGAGTGTAAAGCTCCTGATAGTCTGAGTGTAAAGCTCCTGAAATCCAGAGTGTTAACCTCCTGATATTCTGAGTGTAAACCTCCCGATATCTTGAGTGTAAAGCTCCTGAAATCCAGAGTGTTAACCTCCTGATATCCTGAGTGTAAACCTCCCGATATCTTGAGTGTAAAACTCCTGATATTCTGAGTGTAAACCTCCTGATATTCTGAGTGTAAAGCTCCTGATATTCCGAGTGTAAACCTCCTGATATTCTGAGTGTAAAGCTCCTGATATTCTGAGTGTAAACCTCCTGATATTCTGAGTGTAAAGCTCCTGATATTCTGAGTGTAAACCTCCCGATATCTTGAGTGTAAAGCTCCTGAAATCCAGAGTGTTAACCTCCTGATATCCTGAGTGTAAACCTCCCAATATCTTGAGTGTAAAACTCCTGATATTCTGAGTGTAAACCTCCCGATATCTTGAGTGTAAACCTCCTGATAGTCTGAGTGTAAAGCTCCTGATATTCTGAGTGTAAACCTCCCGATATCTTGAGTGTAAACCTCCTGATGTTCTGAGTGTAAAGCTCCTGATATACTGAATGTAAAGCTCCTGATAGTCTGAGTGTAAAGCTCCTGAAATCCAGAGTGTTAACCTTCTGATATTCTGAGTGTAAACCTCCCGATATCTTGAGTGTAAAACTCCTGATATTCTGAGTGTAAACCTCCTGATATTCTGAGTATAAAGCTCCTGATATTCTGAGTGTAAACCTCCTGATATTCTGAGTGTAAACCTCCTGATATTCTGAGTGTAAAGCTCCTGATATTCTGAGTGTAAAGCTCCTGATATTCTGAGTGTAAAGCTCCTGATATTCTAAGTGTAAAGCTCCTGATATTCTGAGTGTAAACCTCCCGATATCTTGAGTGTAAAACTCCTGATATTCTGAGTGTAAAGCTCCTGATAGTCTGAGTGTAAAGCTCCTGAAATCCAGAGTGTTAACCTCCTGATATCCTGAGTGTAAACCTCCCGATATCTTGAGTGTAAACCTCCTGATAGTCTGAGTGTAAAGCTCCTAATATACTGAGTGTCTGTCTGTCTTCCTTTCGGCTTTTTCCCTTTTACTCGGGAGTCGCCACAGCGAATCATCAGATTCGCACGTTTGATTTGGCAGAGGTTTTTACGTCGGATGCCCTTCCTGTCACAACCCTTTTAGCAAGGGACAGAAACACGCTGACGACTTTGCAGCTACTCTTTACGAAAGTCAGCAATGGTTCTTTTACATGCCTCTCAATAGACAGTGAAGACACATGGCCCGCCTTTGATAACCCAGTCAGCTGCACCGGGGCAGTGACAACCCTGTGGGGACTCGAACCCTCAACCTTATGATCAGCGATCCAGCGCCCTATACCACTAGACCACCACTGCCCCCTCCTAATATACTGAGTGTAAACCTCTGATATCCTGAGATAAAGTTCCTGATATACTGAATGTAAAACTCCTGATATTCTGAGTGTAAACCTCCCGATATCTTGAGTGTAAACCTCCTGATAGTCTGAGTGTAAAGCTCCTGAACTCCAGAGTGTAAACCTCTGATATCCTGAGGGTAAAGTTCCTGATATTCTGAATGTAAAGTTCCTGATATACTGAGTTACTGAGTGTAAAGTTTCTGATATACTGAGGTAAAGTTTGTGATATTCTGATTGTAAATCTCATGATATACAGAGTGTAAACCTCTGAAATACTGAGCATAAAGTTTATTATACACTGAGTGTGCACCTCTGAGAAACTGAATGCAAACTTCTGACATACTGATTGTAAGTCTCCTGATATACAGAGTGTAAAGATCCTGATATCCTAAGTGTAAACCTCTGGTGTACTGAGCGCAAAGCCTTTGAGTGTAAAACTCCTGAGTGTAAACTTTTAATATTTTGAGTGTAACGTTTCCAATATACTGTAACAGACAGATAGACAGAAATATACACTGTATAGTGTAAACCCCTAAAAGACTGAGTGTAAAGTCCCCGATATACTGAATGTAAAGCTCCCAATATCCTTTGTGTAAATCTCCTGATATACTAAGTGTAAACTCCATATTGAGTATAAAGCTCCTGAAGAGTCGAAGAAATTGGTAAAAAACAAATAAATAAATAAATAAAAATTGAAAAGGCACGCACACCTTTTCCAGGAGGTTAACAGAAAAGCTTCTGGGTTCTCTGGTTTCCTTCCACTGTCGAAAACACACCAGTAGGTAGACTATCTTTTCTAACTTGTGTGAATTGTGTGTCTTTTTTGTACTTCACCCCCACCTTTTCCATTCTTCTCCCTTATCTCTCACTTCCTCCCACCCCCTCTCTCCCTCCTTATTTCTCTCTTTCTCTCTCTGCACATCTCGCACACCCACGCAAAGTGCATGCTGGGATATGAGGAGGGGGAAGGGGAGGTGATGAAGAAGAAGGGATTCAGTGGAATGGGGTGGAGGAACGGTCTGTTCACATCGCACCAGTCAGCGGGAAACTCCCTCAACAATCATCACAAAGATCTCTCTCTCTCTCTCTCTCTCTCTCTCACACACACACACACACACACACACACACACAAGCTAAAAACATATTGTGTAGTACAGCCTATTTGATAAATAAATGATTTGCGTTAGTGTTTACTTTTGTATTTAGTTTTTAAAAGAATACCATTTAATAGATGTAATTATTCATGTTATAATTTTTATTGTTTTCCATTTTTTCCTTATAATCATTTTAATGAATAAATAATAATAGTAGGGTGGCGCAGTGCTTAGCGCATTCCGCTTCACAGCGAGAAGGCCTGGGTTTGATTCCCGGGCTCTGTGCATTTCTGAGTGGAGTTTGTATGTTCTCCCCAGGCTTGTGTGGATTTCTTCTGGGTGGGTCGGTTTCCTCCAGCAATCTAAAAACTTGCACAGTAGGCTGAATGATTGTTCCAAATTGCCCCTAGGTATGAATGAGTTCTAATGGTTGAGTCTGAGCTGGCCCTTTGATGGCCTGGCTGTTTCCTGCCCACTATAGGTATCTGTATTAATTATAACTTATTTCTCTTCGATTAAAATAAATGTCAGTTTTTCATCGATTATTCTCACTCAGGGTGCCATACTTAGGTTTGCACACCTGAACACACTTTTCAAAATAATAAAATGTAAAAACTGGATGTTCTAATAGGAGCATAAATAAGCTCAAGTTGGTCCAGAATGCAGCAGTGAGAGTCGTTACTAGAACCAGAAAACACCAGCATACCACCCCGCCCTTATTTACACTGCACTGGATCCCAGATACTTTTCAGATCGAATATAAAACACGACTTTTAACCTGTTTTAACTTCTCGACGTTTATGTTCAGACGCCCCCCTTAGAGCAAAAGGTGCAGGATGCTCAGTTATACCTCGAATAATGAAGACTACTGCGGGGGGGCGGAGCTTCTCTTACAAAGCCCCTCAGTTATGGAATACCCTTCCGGTGAAAGTTCGGGACTCAGACACAGTCTCTGTTTTTAATGCGAGGATGAAATCTCACTTGTTTAGTGGAGCATTTAGTTAAAAGACTTTTATTATGTAAAGGAGCAGATCTGAATGTTCTGGTAAACTGTGATATTGGGATGCTGTCTCTCTCCCACTCTACATGCTCAGCCATTCCACAGTGGGGTGGCTGATTGCCCCAATGCCACAGGTGCCCTCGTGCCTTTCTTCTTTCTGGTTCTCTCTCTTTTAGTTCTGCTGCCATAGCCAGTCATGCCGGAGTCCCTGCTGCACTCAGAAATAATAACATCTTCTATTTACATTACACTACTACGAGTCTCTCTCTCTCTCTCTCTCTCTCTCTCTCTCCCTCCCTCTCTGTTTTTGTTGAGGTACACATTCTCCTTCCGTGATGCCGGTGATCCTGATCCTTTTGCTTTCTGAGTCCTCTGATCTGTCCTGTTGTGCTGATGCTGACTGAAGTTCTCATCTTGGAAGCCCCTCCTTCCTGCTGATGAAGATCTAAATGGACCCAGATGTGCACTAACAGACTGAACATGACTTTTCACTGCTGCTGATATTAACTCTTCCACAGTTATTTAGGTCCTACAGTTGTATAACCAACTGTTGGCCTGTAATGAATTTCTCATATATATTTTGTATCTTTATGGTTCCACCCAAATGAGGATGGATTTCCCTTTTGGACCTGGTTCCTCTCAAGGTTTCTTCCTCGCATCTACTGAGGGAGATTTTCCTTGCCATGGTTACCGTAGGCGACGCTCATTAGGGATGTGTAGGGGTTATAGGACATGTTTAATTCCCTTTATACTGTGTAAATTCATTCTTGTACTGTCTTCCTGTGTAAAGCTGCTTTGCCACAATGTCAATACAAATAAAATGGGATTGAATTGAACATTATTACATAACTATATATTTTTTAATAATTCATATATAATACAGGGATCCCTCACTACTTCGCGCTTCAATTCATGTAGCTTCAGTGCATCATGTTTATTTTTTATTTTAAATTAATCAAATTAAAAAATAAGGAAATTAAGGAAGAATAGGGGTAAAAGTTAAGGAAAATGCTGTGAAACAGGGCAAATTATGCAAAAAAAAAAAAAAACCCAAACAAATAAAAACAAAAAACAACCCAAAACCCCCCATCAAAACTACTTACATTTTATGTGAGGCGCGCATCTCTGTGTGTACGCGTGTGTGTATTTATATTTAATTTACATCTTATGTATTATTTTTTAATGTTTAATTGTTGTTACAAGCATTTATAGCGTTGCATATGTATATATTGATATTATATACACTTATACATGTACGTATACGTCGATCAGGGCGGTTGATCCTACTTCGCAGAATTCAGCGGTCATGGGGGGATCTCGGTCCCAATTAACCGCGGAAAGTGAGGGATCCCTGTATTATCCTGATTTTTTTAGTATTACTTATTGTGTTTCTATTAAATTTAAATGCTACTTTTCTAATTCTCATATATAAGAGTGGCAATTCATATGGAGTTACAGATAAGCATTCCCAACAAACCTGCAGCCAGTAACCGTCAGCAGCCTGAAAGTCAAAGGAAGGATTTTGTGACCATTTTGGGGATATTTACGAGTCATATGTTAGCCTCGGGTCTTCTCTATATGACAGGAAGAACCCGAGGATGGGATTTCACACACTTAAAAATCCTGTTGGTTTTCTGATGTTTTCAGACTGTAGCTGCTGCAATTGGAGCCGAGTGTGAGGTATGAGATGAGCAGTGAAACACAGCAGTTACTTTCCTAATGCCCCCCCCCCCCCCACATCATCATCATCCTCCTCCTCCACCTGACTCCCACCCATCCGCCTCCACAACCAGCTGCCAGATGAGAGAGAGAGAGAGAGCGAGAGAGAGAGAGAGAGAGAGAGCAATAAAAGTGAGACGCAGGTGATGCAAGCTGCCAAACCATCAACACCACCAGCAGCAGCAGCAGCACTGACAAGAACGACGACTCAACAACAGCCCCTTAACACATCGACTTCAGGTGGGTGTTTCATCAATCCTGACAGATTCCTCCAACGCTCTCGCGCTTTCCGCTGACCCTCGTTTTCATTTCCTTCATTTTTTGGAAATATGTGATTAAAAACTCTGCTGCATAGTTGGGGTAGGCCAGCATGTCTGACTCACAGAAAGAAAATCATGGGTTCGAGTCCCAGGCTTGCTGTGAGCATGCTTTTATAAGTTTCCTCCGGTTTCCTGCTGCAGTTCAAAGCAATTCCCAGTAGGCTAACTGAATGTACCAGATGGTCCCCAGGTGTGAATGCGAACGTCTCGGGATAATCACAATGTGTATCAGCCCACTGCTCCGAGTGTGCGCTCACTCTGGATGGGTTAAATGACAAATTGTACAGGTAGTATTAATAAAGTACAGTGATACCTCAGCTCACGAACATAATTGGTTCCCAGAAAGTGTGTGTAAGGCGAAAAGTTCGTCTTCCGAACATTTATTTCCCATACGAAACCATTAAAATGAGAATAATCCGTTCCCAGGTCCCCATAAAACATAATTTTCTACTAAATAAGCCTTAAAACTACACAAAAATATACCTTATTTTATGTATAATAAATGTGCTATTGTATTGTAATTAAAGAAATAAACTGTACTGTATAATAAAGTCGTTTTATTTACCTTTGTGATGGTAGTTGATGGCTTGATGGAATGGAGTGGGAGGAGGAGGGAGGGAGGGACTTACTGTTTGGAAGGAGTGTTTGGAAACGCCTACTGTTTATAAACACCCTTAGCCACACACGCACCCTTAATAGCTTCCTTGTTCTTAAGGATGGGAGCAATGGTAGACTTAGCGTACTGGTACTGGGACGCTGAGTCACACAAACGCACACCTCGTTCGTGTTTTTCAATGATCTCCGCCTGTGGTGGGGTCTTTTTCGGTTCCATAATAGCAAAAGTACACTCAATATGGTCCAAAATGTCTATCAAACACAAACCACTTCCGCACTCAAAGAAAGGGGGTGACGAACTGTGACGCCGTGAGCGTGCGTCAGCTTCTCGTGGCCGCCACCGTGGCGCTGTTCGACCGCGTGGTTTGATTCGTCCGCCGAAAACTAGTTCGTCAGCAGAGACTATATGCTCGCAAATTTACTGTTCTTGAGGCGAAAAGTTCGTGAGCTTAAGCGTTCGTCAGCGGAGGTTTTACTGTATCTCAAAAAAAAAAAAAAAAAGGAAAAAATTCTGAGTCAGATAATTTCCCTGAGTATGTTTCGAATCTTTTGGCTCCCAAATGAATCATTGACATTTTAAAAAGACAACTTTTGAGCTCTTCTTTTTTTTCATAAATCAATACTATTGGTCATCCCGTATGACATCATGTGGGCTTTTACAAATATTTTTACAGTTAAAAGTAGAAAAGGGCTTGAGAAATTGTAAATCTCAACCCCCTTGGATCGGTAAAATCGTATAGCTCCCCAGTTATCCGCCGCAACTGCAGAGGAAGACGCAGCAGTGCTACATGTAGGCAGTTGTGTGGCTACAGTATCTTTATGTCTGAAATATAAGAGCTGCAGTGTATGGCTAAGTAAAGAACTGCCTGTTTATATAACTGGTCTAATCTAGTCCCCTAATCCAGTGCATTATTGTGAGAACAAAAGCCTAACGGGAAACCACATTTAACAAATGGTTCCGGTAGTCACAGGTGATTTGGACATTACCTGAGTAGTACTGTTTGTGATTGAGGTATGGCAATGGATGGGGAGAGTCTACTGTGTCTATAATGTTGGTTAGAGGATCAAAACGATGAAATCCCTTGATTGGACGCTATTTACATTTAGGCTCAGTATAGACACTCCCTGACTTATTCATCCGTTTTATGTTTTTTCGATTTCACTTTTTTTTTTCCCCAAAAAAAAAAAAGTCAAATTTTGAGTTTAGACATACCTACGTCGTACGTTGACATTGTGACGCAATGATGTAATGACGCTGCGCCCATTGTTTACAAACGACAGACTGAACGTGCCCCTCCTTTTCTCAGTTCAGTTTATATATATATATATATATCAGTTACATAGCGTGTTACTCTTGTGTTAAGATGTCGTCTCTGTGATCTTTGTGTTTACACTGTTTTGCGGACTTTTGTAACCCTAAGCAAATATGGTTGGTCAGAAGCATAAGCCTACAAGCATGGGTGCAAGTCTCATACACAGAGATGAATTAACTATCTGCTCGGATTGGCACAATCTACCATGCATACTCAGTTAAGCAAAGAGAGTTGTGATATGGATGAAAACCCGATTCCAATAAAGAAAGAACTCTCCGCTCTGCTGGTGATTCACATCAGTGCAGGCTGTGTTCTAAACAAGTTCAACGGCGCCCTTGCACACTTGAAAGACCAGAAGTCCGTATAACTCACAGCAAGTACACTACTTTCGCAAGTACACTACTTTCGGTTTTCAGCGCCTCACAAATTGTAAGCATTGATTGGCAGTTTTAAGCTTCATGTAAAGTAACTCGGTATAAATAAGTGACTTATTTGAAATTAATGTTGATATTATTTGATATATTTGATATTATTTTACAATGTTATGTTTATAATAATTGATTTAGGGGTGTTTTATGAGAGACGGTAATGGTATTTATGAATGTATAGTACAGTATGAGTGTCATACGTCACACGTCATATGTCACTGTAGCAACTTGCGTTCACTTTCAACTTATGTTCGGCCACCCGGAACCAATTAAAAACCTAAGTCAGGGAGTGTCTGTATAGAAGAATTTAATGTACCAGTAGATTTTTTTTCTCTCCAGGACTGGTGGATGAACAATACCGCTTCTCTTTAGAGGTTACAAAGCATATTTTAAAGAGTAATTTTCCTGTATTATATAGTTTATCAGGTTTTCAGGACCTCTCTGAGTGGAGACCGAAACAAGATGGTACGTGTCAAATACAACATGACATGAACAATATCTCTCTGCTCCTTTAACCACTCCCTCACTTCATAAAGTACAGCACAGGAATAAATGAACAAATAATGGATTTGAAATGCATTCACTTCATCTTCATGAGGTTCTATTTCAAAACGAAGCTGTGAAAAAATCTTCATCTCTGTGTTTATAGATCTACAGTACTGCTAGTAATAGATGGGATTAGAAAACACACTTAACTTTCTCAACCAATTAACAGAAGCCGTCTACTGTCATGGGTTGTACTCAAGATATTTCAACCAATCAATCCAGTCATTCATTCATTTTCTGAACCGTTTAGTCCTAATTAGGGTCATGGGGAGGCTGGGGCCCATCTCAGCCGACTCATGGTAAGAACAGAGCACACCCTGGACAGCTTGCCAGGCCATCACAGGGCAGAAACATGCTGATGGCTATGCAGCTCCTCTTTATGAAAGCCAGCAACTGTTCTTTTACATGAACCTCACACCACTGACAGTGAGAGACACGTCCGGCCTGACACAGCAGTGACAACCATTGACAGTGTGACTTAAACCGCCAATCTCAGGTTCGTTAATCCAGCACCTTACCACCGGGCCACCACTGCCCGAGTCAGCCAATCCAGTTTATTGACATGTTAACGAATGAAAGAAAAACCATTCAACTTGAAATGTAGTGGAGTAAACATAAAAAGTGTGAAAAAATCGAAACGCTAGTAACAAAGTACAGTGACATCCCAGCTAATGAATTGAATCCATTTTGAAGGCAGGTTCGTAAGTCGAAAAGTTTATTAGGTGAAACAATTATCCCCATAAGAAATAACAGAAAACCAAGTAATCTGTTCCAACCCTCTCCCAAACTCATATAACCTGCCACAAACACATATATTTGACTTGATTTAATATGTTAAAAATAAACATGAAAAAACAATAAGTATTTCATAATAATAATACTTGTAAATTAACATTAATAATAATTAATAATAAATCATAATAAAACAAAAATAAACAATAAGTCAACTAGCCCTTCCGATCATTGACTGCGGCAAAGATGTCATGTGGGCAGGAGGTGGAGGAGAATTTTGTGCGTGTGCATGCTTTGAATGCCAGCAAGGAAAGACTCGTGGTGACCTCTGACAAGGCCAGTGCTTCCCAAATAGTGTAATTCCGGGGGGGCATATGACCCTGGGGAACATACTTTTTTGCCATACTGTACTTGAATTAAGTGTAATTGTGCATCCACTACAGTAGTTGGCAGTGGCGCTCTCATTGTTGCGGTATGGTGTAGGGAAAAAGCACCGAGCTAACAATATAAAGTGCAGTAAACACTATTTATTGTCGCGCGTGGGGCGCTGGTGGAGTGGTGGGGGTGTGGAAATGCTTTTTTTTTTCTTCTTCCTAGAGGGGGCGTCACAGAAAATAGTTGAGAAGCACTGCACAAGGTGTTCTCAGAGCACGGAGGAATACGAAGAAAAGTAAGTAAGACTAAGTAGTAAGAATAAGAATAAAAATAAGAAGAATAGGTAACAATACGGAAGAATAAGAAGCTAATCGGCCCGGAAAAGCCATTTCGAGGAGAGGTCGTAAAGCGAATTTTTGCTCGTTAGATGGAGCAGATTTTTGGTGGGTTCGAAACTCATATCATGGAAAACTCGTTATAAAGGACACTCGTTCAACAAGGTACCGCTGTCTATCAATCCATCTTAACATTTGCAGGACTGCTTCATCTGGTGCCTATCATTTCCAACACTGGGCAAAGTCCATGTAGACCAACTCAGACATAACCATTCACACTCACAACTAATTGGCGCAATATGGAAAAGTCAATTGGCCTAATGTGCATGCTTTTGTAATGTAGGAGGGATCAGAGTACCCAGAATAAACCCAAGCAAGCACATGGATAACATGCACACAGAAACTCCACACAGCACTTGAGAAGCTGGGACATGAAAGCCGGACCTTCTTGCTGTGAGGCAGATGTGCTCAGGACTATACCACCATTCTGCCTAACACTCATTAGCATGGCATCATACAGTAAACAATGAAGCAGAGCATGCTAACTAATCACCACACATAAACTACAAAGTGAGCATTATATATGTAGAAATACAAGTGGGGTGCTTTTACAGGGTTCAAGCTCATCAAATGACCTACAGTTTTGCAGGGTTAGATACCCAACCCGACCCATGTAAGGATAACTATCGCCAACATTAGCCGAGCCCCCAGTCCCAACTCCAAATATGATAAGGACATCTCTCTCCGCCCACATCCTATACTACAGCGAGATATACTCAAACAAAGTAAGAGAAAATTTTATTCAGAAATCATTTTCACAGCATCTCCTATGGGTCAGTGTGGGGATTTATTCTTCATTTGAGCGTTACCCCTCACACTCGCCATTACAGTGAAGAAACACCATTAACCATTCTGGGGGACTTTTTTGTTGTTGATAAAATGTTGTAATGAGATAAGGAACAGAAGCAGGTTTTGTGACTGACCTTGCTGCTCGTTGTGTTTTTCGGTGCTGCTATGCACTCCATTAGCATTAGCATTCGCGTTAGTATTAGCACTAGCATTATGTGAGTCAGTGTGGTGTTTGAAGGCTCCGGGAGGTACACGCCACTCCAGGGCCTGCAGTCTGTCCTGCGTTGTTGCATCGTGCAATATCTCCATCTGCTTAGACAAGAGACGCTCCAGCTGAATCTGAAAGACAGACACACACACACACACACACACACACACACACACACACACACACACACACATGCAGACAAATGTCATGCAACACAAGATGCATATATAATATGCATGGGTACTGTCTTGCATACATACATTGGGGATTTCCCTCTATCTATCTGTCCATCCATCCACCCATCTCTCTGTCTCTCCATACCTGTATATCCAGTAACTAAACTCCCAGCTCATGCATGTTCTAAACTAACCTCCTGGTTTAAAGGTGAAAGCGGGTGTGTGTGTCCAGCCGGAACATTTAATTCATTACTCCACACATTTCACTGATCATAAACAATGCAACATGTGGAACGTTCCAAAAACACTAATGGAGTGATGGCGTTATCGAGAAATGGAGACGGGACCATATGGAGAATTCCTGAGACAGGATTCTGGAAGATTCACAGACGCATTAGGATTCTTCACACAGCAGATTGGCTGAACAGATTTTCCATTTATAAATTTCCGCTCTGGGTTTATAGTGATTAACACATCCACCCCACAGCGAGAGGTCCTGGGTTCGAGCCCCAGACTTGGTGAGGGTGTTTTCTGTTTGCATGTTCTCCCTGCAACAGATCTGATTGATTGATTGATTGATTGATCTGATCTGCAACAGACTGGCGAGATGTTCAGGGTGTATCCTGCCTTCACCCAGAGTAGACTGAGATAGGCCTAAGCCTCGCACAGCACAGCTAATCAGCTTAGTGATGCACAACACAGCAATTAGAATCGCAATGTATAACACAGCCAATCAACTCAGTGGTGCATATCACAGCTGATCAGCGTAACAAGGGATAAAACAGCCAATCAGCATCACGGTGTGTAATACAGCCAATCAACACTGCAATGCATATCAGGGCCAATCAACACTGCAATGCATTACACAGCCAGTCAGCATCAAGATTCATGGCACAGCCGATCAGCATCGCAATGCATAACACAGCCAATCGCCATCATGATACACCGCACAACCAATCAGCTTTGGGATGCATAACACATTAACATAACGACTAGCATTAAAAAACACTCAATAAAAAGTTCTCGGGGTAAAAATCACACAGAACCACACACCTGGATGTTTCGAGTGAGTGTTTCCTCTCCTTTGGACCGAGCCTGAGCCAGCTGCTCTTTCAGACTCTCCTGCCGTATGTGGATCGCCTGTAGTGCCTCCTGCAGGTCAAAAAACCCTTCCTGCTGGGAGACAAACACAAGAAGAGTTGAGACGCCGGCTGAGGAGGTTTGAACGGTGCGGCGGGTGAAGGCTGGAGGAAGGAGGTTTATTATGTTCTAATTCATTAATATGGTTTTTGTTATAGATATTATGAATAATAAATAGTTTTTGGTGAAAGTAAAAGTGAAAATGATGAGAGTTAATTCTCACACGTGAAACTCTTTTAAAAGAGCTGTGAAACTGCTCAAGGAGGAGGTTTGCACCACAACTTTTATCGCTCACTCCAGAGCACTACAGAGGTGAGTCTAATGTTGACACTCAGGTTGCCATGACTACCAGGCACAAAGACATCTTCTCTCAGACAGTGTGGGTGTGTATGTGTGTGTGTGTGTGTGTGTGTGTGTGTGTGTGTGTGTGTGTGTGTGTGTGTGTTTGTGAGCGTGATTGTGGGGTGGGGAGGGTAAAGAGACTGGGTGTCTCTCCTTGTCAGTCATTACTATAACAGTGACGCAAGCTCGGGGTGGAGGCGAGGCGGTAATGACGTCATTGAGACACGCCTTGGATTTTACTAGCAAGAAAAGAAGAAAAAAAACCTTCAGGGCTTTTTCTTTTACGCATCAGTGCTGAAACACACACACACACACACACACACACACACACACACACACACACACACACACCCACACACACACACTTTCTCATGGTGGTTAAACACACCTGTGTACTGAGGGTTTCACCAACTGGGGTTTCGGTAGTCACTTCGGGGAACAAATTATGGGACAAATGTTTAAAAAAAAATCCTATCCGGGGTATTCGGTAATCACACTGTAAAAATAACTTCAGATAAATATTACACCAAAAAAATGATTATAAATATTATAGATTTTTATATTATAAATATGTTTACTTATCATTTTTTTACTTAATTAAATGAATATAGACCCATTACTATATGTTCACTTTTTGAACTACAAGGAATTAAATTAATTAAATAACTATATAATCAAAACTTTGAAAACTTTTTTTTTTATTGTTTTAACACACACACACACACACACACACACACACACACACACACACACACACACACACACACACACACACATTGTCATCATGAAACACCTCAACACCAGAAAACAATAAAATAATTTTTAAATTGATATTTTGGGTCACATGATTAAGTGCAGTGGAGGTGTGGTGGTGTAGCGGTTAACACGTCCCCTTCGAAGTAAAGAAAGCGCCTGGGTTCGAGTCCCCGGCTCAGTGAGAACGTTTCTGTGTGGAGTTTCCATGTTCTCCCAGTGCCTGCATGAGTTTCCTCCAGGTACTCTGGTTTCCTCCCACTGTCCAAAGACTAGCGCATGAAGCTAACTGGCAGCCCCTGTGTGTAGATTTAAGTGTGAATGGTTGTGCATGTTGCCCTATGATGGCCTGGGGAGCTGTTCAGGGTGTACCCCACCTTCGACCTTCGACCTCCCCATGACCTTAGTAGGATGAAGCAGTTTTAAAAATGGTCGCAAGAGAAAAAGAGAGAGAGAGAGAGAGAGAGAGAGATATTTCTTATACAAGTAGTAGTGGAAGATGTAGAATTATATTCAGCGAGCGAGCCATTATTCCTAAATTACCCCTTCGGCGTGAGACACACAGCCTCGCATCACATCAGGGTTCCGATCCGACTGTCCGTGTTTACATCACAGTTCACTCTACACCGTCCCTCATTTTTTTTTCTGCTTGCATGTCTTCAGGTTATTTTCCTTTAAGTTTTGGATCGTCTATCTCAGGCACAGTGGTCAGAACATCCACCTCGTGGTTAGAAGGTCCCGGGTTTGAGTACTGAGCTTGGAGATGGTTGTTTCTGTGTGGCCCTGAATCCAATCATCCATTCATTCACTTATTTCCTGAACCGCTTAATCCTAATTAGGGTCGCAGGGAGGCTGGCGCCCATCCCAACCAACTTTGGATGAGGGCAGAGGACATGCTGGACGGCTCACCAGGCCATCACAGGGCAGAAACACGCCGACGGCTTTGCAGCTCCTCTTTACGAAAGTCAGTAATGGTTCTTTTACATCAACCTCTCACCATAGACAGTGACAGACATGGCCCACCTTTGAGAACCCAGTTAGTGCACTGGGGGGGACAGCAGCGACAACCTTTTGGGGACTCGAACCCTGAACCTTAGGCTCAGCGATCCAGTGCCCTATACCACTAGACCACCACTGCCATTAATAATCCTTCTAAAAAAATTATCATATTGTGATAAAGTTCATTATTTTCTGTAATGTACTGATAAAAATTAAACTTTCATATATTTTAGATTCATTACACACCAACTGAAATATTTCAGGTCTTTTATTGTTTTAATTCTGATGATTTTGGCATACAGCTCATGAAAACCCAAAATTCCTATCTCAAAAAATGAGCATATGATGTTCAGGTAGTGTAAACGAGCTATTAACCTAATCATCTGAATCAACCAATTAACTCTAAACACCTGCAAAACATTCCTGAGGCTTTTAAAAACTCCCAGCCTGGTTCATTACTCAAAACCGCAATCATGGGTAAGACTGCCGACCTGACTGCTGTCCAGAAGGACATCATTGACACCCTCAAGCAAGAGGGTAAGACACAGAAAGAAATCTCTGAGCGAATAGGCTGTTCCCAGAGTGCTCGATCAAGCCACCTCAGTGGGACGTCTGTGGGAAGGAAAAAGTGTGGCAGAAAACGCTGCACAACCAGAAGAGGTGACCGGACCCTGAGGAAGATTGTGGAGAAGGGCCGATTCCAGACCTTGGGGGACCTGTGGAAGCAGTGGACTGGGCTACAGGTGCCACATTCCCCAGGTCAAGCCACTTTTGAAGCAGAAACAGCGGTAGAAGCGGCTGACCCGGGCTACAGAGAAGCAGCACTGGACTGTTGCTCAGTGGTCCAAAGTACTTTTTTCGGATGAAAGCAAATTTTGCATGTCATTGGGAAATCAAGGTGCCAGAGTCTGGAGGAAGACTGGGGACAAGGAAATGCCAAAATGCCTGAAGTCCAGTGTCAAGTACCCACAGTCAGTGATGGTCTGGGGTGCCATGTCAGCTGCTGGTGTCGGTCCACTGTGTTTTATCAATTTATCACGCCCACATTGAAGCAGTCATTTCTGCAAAAGGATTCCCGACCAAGTATTGAGTGCAGAACTGAACATAATTATTTGAAGGTTGACTTTTTTTTGTATTAAAAAAAATTTCAAAATTTTTTTATTGGTCGGATGAAATATGCTAATTTTTTGAGATAGGGATTTTTGGTTTTTCTTTACTTTTTTTGCCAAAATGATCAATATTAAAACAATAAAAGGCTTGAACTACTTCAATTGTGTGTAATGAATATAAAATATATGAAAGTCTAATGTTTATCAGTGCATTACAGAAAATAATGAACTTTATCACAATATGATCATTTTTTTAGAAGGACTAGTATGTATATATGTGTATATATATATATCCCCCACCCACACACACATTTTCAGATCATGTTGTAGTTCAGTATGGCGGGAAAAACACAAATCATGTACAGTACTTTACATTTCTGTCATAACACACCAACACAACACCAGAGCTGGATTTCACATTTCACGCCAGTCTGAGGTTTTAATTGAACAGAGCAACAACAACAAAAAATCCATGATGGGCTTTCCAGGGCCAATCCACTCCTCACATTACACACAGGAATTTTTCTCCAGTCAGTGTGTGAAAAAAGACATAAACCTCACCTATGTAACAAAGGAGCGTGAGTGTGTGTGTGTGTGTGTGTGCGCGTGTGTGTGTGTTTGCATAGACTGCACGTTTTATCAGGTTCAACCCTCTTTTTATTCTTGGTTTTTCTTTTCAGTCACACTATCTGCGCAAACGTATGGGTGTGGGTGATTCCATGAGCACCCACGTAATGATGTCACATCTGTCTCAAAAAGCGAGGGGTGGGCGAGCAAAATGAGCCTGTTTGGACGTTGTTAGTGTGTGTGTGTGTGTGTGTGTGTGTGTGTGTGTGTGTCTGTAGGTGAGTAGCTCATTCTCACTGGTGTGGCAGGGTGCGTACGTGCGTGTGTGTGTGTGTAGCTTTTTCTCACTGGTATGGCAGGGTGCGTGCGTGTGTGTGTGTGTGTGTGTGAAGCTCATTCTCACTGGTGTGGCAGGGTGCGTACATGCATGTGTGTGTGTGTGTGTGTGTGTGTGTGTGTGTGTGTGTGTGCGTGTGTGTGTGCGTGTGTGTGCGTGTGTGAAGCTCATTCTCAGTGGTGTGGCAGAGTGTGTGCGTGCGTGCGTGCGTGTGTGTGTGTGTGTGTGTGTGTGTGTGTGTAGCAGATTCTCACTGGTATGGCAGGGTGCGTGTGTGTGTGTGTGTGTGTGTGTGTGTGTGTGTGTAGCAGATTCTCACTGGTATGGCAGGGTGCGTGCGTGTGTGTGTGTGTGTGTGTGTGTGTGTGTGTGTAGCAGATTCTCACTGGTATGGCAGGGTGCGTGCGTGTGTGTGTGTGTGTGTGTGTGTGTGTGTGTGTGTGTGTGTGTGTAGCAGATTCTCACTGGTATGGCAGGGTGCGTGTGTGTGTGTGTGTGTGTGTGTGTGTAGCAGATTCTCACTGGTATGGCAGGGTGCGTGCGTGTGTGTGTGTGTGTGTGTGTGTGTGTGTGTGTGTGTGTAGCAGATTCTCACTGGTATGGCAGGGTGCGTGTGTGTGTGTGTGCGTGCGTGTGTGTGTGTGTGTGTGTGTGTGTGTGTGTGTGTGTAGCAGATTCTCACTGGTATGGCAGGGTGCGTGTGTGTGTGTGTGTGTGTGTTGTGTGTGTGTGTGTGTGTGTGTGTGTGCGTGTTTATATGAACACCCTCATCAAATTAACATAATTTTATCCAGGATCAATAAAGAATTTTGATCGGTCCAAACACTTAAAACGAGCAAACAAAAACAATACAAAAGCAAAACAAAAACAAAACAAAACAAAACACAACTGGAAAATCCATTTGATCCGTTTGAAAAGTCAGGCGGTTTCAGATTCACTCTGGCGTCGGACGATGACGAGGAACATGAGTAAGAATGCAGATGAGAGGAAACCGCGTTGCGAACCTTACCGGATTCTTTCAACACCAAATATGCAAACACAACCAAGTGTCTGAAAAAGAAAAAGTGAATGAAGCGAAACGCCTGCACGGACCTGTCAGCATGACGCAAGGGGACTGTTGCGTAATGTCGGGTGAGCGCAGCGGGATTACAGAGAGGACGTCTAAAGCACCGACGCTGAAACGTAAAAAACACCTTTCAGTATTTTAGTGTTCATTTTAAATCCTCATTTCTATTATAAACACATCTATTTATTTTAGGTATTTATTATTTTTGAATTTCATTTTCTTTTTATTGTAAACAACCTTTATTTATTTCCTATTTATTAACAGAATGTAACGTAATCATTTCAAAAAATTATATCCAGAGACATTCTGTAAAATATTTTGGGATTAATACTTTTATCAAAAGATTTATTTATATTTTATATATTACTTATAAGTGTATTTATTTATTTTAGCTAATTCGTTTATAGACAAATTTCTATATTTCTTTATTTTTTTAAGGTACAAGGTAATAAATAAATAAATCACTAATATACATCCATTGATTGATACATTTTATGAGCTGTTTGATC
>CM045729.1:5425162-5437662 GCA_024760905.1 Plotosus lineatus | reverse complement strand
CCCTGCAGCGATTCATTTCACCGGATCCTGTTATTCATGGAGAGTCGACACAGGGGGGCTTCTCTCGAATCTTCATGCTTCCCAAACGTGACTCATACGCGGAAATCAAACATGACTAACGCACACAAAGATGAAAGATTTCCAAAAGCTGGAATTCCCAAACTAGAGGTCACTTCACTTACAAATGGGGTCGTGAGAGAAAATGTTCGCTATAGAGTTTTCTTCTCATCTATGCTACAAACTCAGATGAGAAGTAGAGTGACACTCATATGGCGCAAGGTAACGCCTTCACGCAGTGCAGATGTTGAAGCAAATAGACCCTACAGACCCTACACAGGCGGTGCTGTTAATGACCCATGTGTTCATCCCAAGTTAGCAAAAGAAACAACTCTCTTATTTAAAGAATTTTCAAGATGGCTGGAGTTTGAGCCTTCAAGGTCACTCAAGGTCAAGGATAACGGTCTCATCTGAAAGTACAGTGGTACCTTGACTTACGAGTGTCGTTTATAATGAATTTTCCATGATACGAGCTTCGATCCCACCAAAAAGCTGACCCATCTAACCAGCAAAATTTTGATTTACGAGCTTTGCTGGGGAAATGGCTTTTCCGGGACGATTAGCCTCGTATTGTTCCGCGTGTATTCTTCAACGCTGCGAGAATGTCTTGTGCAGTGCTTCTCCATTATTTTCTGTGATGCCCCTTGTAGGAAAAAAAAAATTCACGCCCCCCCCCGACAATTATTCCTATAGGAAACAATAGAAAACCAATTAATCCGTTCCAACCCCCTCCCATATTCATATAACCTGACACAAACCACAAACAAGTGTATTTGACCAAATATATTAAAGATAAACATGTATGACAAAGAGTGCGGTGTGATGCCGGGGAGGGGGGGTATGACCCTGGAGAACATGCTCTTTTGCCATACTGTACTAGAAATAAGTGTAATTGTGCATACTCGACAGTAGGGGGCAGTGACGCTCTCATTGTGTTGCCTATAGTGTTTTTACTCTACACCACCTCATGCCTGCATATGTGACATCTTCGCTTTGTAAAAATTGTTTTAATGCTAATAAATAGTTCATAGCAGCAACTAAGGTTGTTTTTTATTTTTATTATTATTTTTTTTTTTACCTGTCTTTTTTCCCTCCCCTAATTTTAGTCATATCCAATTCTTACATGTCAAGTGATGCCTCTCTGTCACATAAAACCACCACTAACCAGGAAGGGGCATCGGGAAAAGACATGTCCCTCCATCACACGCGATGACACTATTTGCCTCTTTCTGAACTGCTGCGCATTTGCAGGCAGCATAACACACTCGGAGGGAACAATTAACTCACTGGCGCCCATGGCTGGTGACTGCTGTGAGTGCCAGGGGAATGGACGCCTTCCCTCCCTCTTGTGAGAGCTCAGCCAATTAGCTCCCATAGACCCTGGACACAGGTGGCTGCGATCTCCAGGTTGATAGTCACCCACCTTATCGATTCCATTATTAAACTTCCAAAATTTTGGAGTATATCTGTGCTGACTGTTTATTCTCAATGTATATATTGCTTAATGTATATATCTCAATGTATTTCGCTTTACATGTGTATAGGATGACAATGCAGCTGGACATGTACATGGCATATCGTAGTGGAGGATGATAGCGGTGTGTGTGTGTGTGTGTGTGTGTGTGTGTAAGGATAAGAGGCGAGTGTGAGAGCGCCTCACAGGCTCCTGAGTTGCTGGGAGAGTCGCATACCACACTCCACCTCTGCAGCAGGCGTAGGAGGAACTCTCCATCACAGCAGCACAGTCCGTGCTTGTTCCTGCTCTCCGCCTTTCAGGCCCCACTGCCTTCCCAGAATCCCCCTCTCTCCTAGGTGTGGGCGTGGAGCCATGCGGGCTCGGATCTCAAGGTCATAGCGTTCAATTTTAAGTTTTATCTCTTGTACTTATGTCACGGGAGAAAATAAATGGACCAGTGATTCTTGGTTCTCAGAAATATTTTATTATAATTATAACACATGTCGGGTTGATCAGATTTATTAATATTTATGCACAAAGTAATCGTTAAACTATCTGCCTGCATCTGTCTGCTTTACTCAGACTGCTTGTGTTTAAGTGTTTCAAACGCGGTGGAAACAGTAAAGTCTACATTACAGTTCAGTACATACTTACAGTGCGTTTTTGGCCCTTTCTGATTTTTTACTTTTTTGCACCTTTGTCACACTTAGCTTTTTCAGATCATCAAACAAATGTAAACATTAAACAAAGATAACCCAAGTATTCAAAACAGGCAGTTTTCCTGTTGTGATTTTATTTGTTAAGAGAAAAATCCCGTCCAAACCCACATACATGAACTTCTATGAACATGTAATTGCCCCCTTGTTAAAAGGTGAAGTAATTGTGATTAATCCTATTATTGGGGAAAACTGAGTTCAATTTCATGGCCGCTGCCAGACATTTCCAATCGGGAGATCCCTGACATGAAACCTGTCTGACAAAGGTGAGGTAGGCCATACTGAACACACGTCATCATGTCATCATGTCACGATCCAGTGAGCTTCAAGAGCAAACAAGAAAGAAGATTACAGAGATGTCTCAGTCTGAGAAAGGACACAAAGTCATTGGGAAACCTTTGGGACTCCAACGGACCACCCGTCAGAGTCATTGTCCATATAGGGAGAAGGCATGTTACAGTGGTGACCCTTCCCAGGAGTGGCCGACCTACCAAAATTACTCCAAAAGCATGGTGCAGACTAACCGGAGAAGTCACAAAGGATCCAAAAGCCACTTCTGAACAATTACGAAGGAACACTGCATTTGATAAAAAGAACATTGTGCCAACAGTGAAACATGGTGGTGGACGTGTGATGACCTGGGCCTGCTTTGCTGCTTCAGGACCTGGTGGATTTGTCATGATTGATGGAACCACAAATTCTGCTCTCTACCAAGAAATCCTGGCAAAGAATATTCGTCCATCAGTTCGAGACCTCAAACTAAAGCGCACCTGGGTTCTGCAGCAAGACAATGATCCACAGCACACCAGCAGGTCCACTTCTCAATGGCTAAAAAAGAACAAAATGAGGGTTCTGGAGCAGCCTAGTCAAAGTCCCGACCTGAACCCTATTGAGATGCTGTGGTATGAGCTTCAAAAGGCTGTTCATGCCCGAAAACCATCCAATCTGGTTGATCTTAAACAATTTTGCAGAGAAGAGTGGGACAAAATCCCATCACAGCCATGTGAAAGACTCAGCGCCTCGTATCACAAAGGCGTGACTGCAGTTATTGCTGCAAAAGGTGGTTCAACTAGCCATTAGGTTTAGGGGGCAAATACTTATTCACACAGGCCCATGTAGGTTCAGATGTTTTTTTCTCATTAATGAATGCAACTGGCACTGAAAACTTCATTTTGTGTTTACTTGTGTTTTATCCTTGTATAATATTTAGGTTTGCTTGATGTGAAAGGGATGACAATGACAAACGTGCAAAAAATATCAGAAATTGGTCAGGGGGCAAAAACTTTTGCACAGCACTGTAACTGTTCCGAGGTTTAAAATGCCATAAAGTCTCCATCGAAACTGCAGAAGAACTTCCTAAGAACGCAAGAAGATCTCCATAAAAACTCTCTGCAAGACCTCCATAGCTCTTAATAAGAGCTTCATACGTATAAGATGGCTCTCCATAAGCTGTCCACAAAAACTCAAGAAGAACGAAGCCTTCGTGTCAGGTCTGACTCATCACCTCACACCTTTATTATTATATTTTAACACTGAAATTTCTCTGTTCTGTGAGGTGTGAAGCTTTCAGATGATACGATGCACATCCTTGTTCATAGTACAGCATACAGTACCTGAACGATGGCCTTCAAAAAAACAGATTCTTTTACAAAACTGAAATCTGACATCATTCCATTCGGCACTGACACAACTCATAATACACTAATTCAGTCGTCTTCCTTTCGGCTTTTTCCCTTTTACTCGGGAGTCGCCACAGTGAATCATCTGATTCGCACGTTTGATTTGGCAGAGGTTTTTACGTCGGATGCCCTTCCTGTCACAACCCTTTTTAGCAAGGGACAGAAACACGCTGACGGCTTTGCAGCTCCTCTTTACGAAAGTCAGCAATGGTTCTTTTACATCAACCTCTCACCATAGACAGTGACAGACATGGCCCGCCTTTGATAACCCAGTTAGTGCACGGGGGGTGGGGGTGGGGGGGCACTGACAACCTTGTGGAGAGTGGGACTTGAACCCCCAACCTTTGGATCAGCGATCCAGCGCCCTGTACCACTAGACCACCACTGCCCCGAAAATACTAATTCAGTAATTATTAAAATTCGATCCAGTCCAGAATAAATCAGTATTACAAAATTATTTTTCTTTTTTTTGAATATTTTTCAGGGTAAGGTGCTGGATCACTGATCCCAAGGTTGGCGGTTCAAGCCCCACCCTCAACAGGTTGTCACTGTCCCCCCAGTACACTTAACTGGGTTATCAAAGGCCGGTCGTGTCTCTCACTTATAGTGAGACATTCATATAAAAGAACCATTGTTGACCTTCGACAAGAGGAGCTACAGAGCAGTCAGTGTGTTTCTGCCCTGCGATGGCCTGGCGAGTTGTCTGGGGTGTACTCTGCCCTCGCCCGGAGTCGGCTAAGGTGGATACCAGCCTCCCCACAACCCTAGATAGGGTTAAGTGGTTCAGAAAATGAATAAATAATATAATATAATATAATATAATATAATATAATATAATAAAAACATATATAGTATAATAAAAATAATAATTTTATAAGATATAATCTAGTATAATATGTGCATATTATAATTGCATAATTTTAAATTAAATTTTATTCATCAAAAAATTTCATTAAAATTAAAACATAAACACCTAAATGTAATTTAAATAAAAACAAAAATATGAAATTATTGTTCCAACATTTTTTGTATAAATATATTGAAGCAGCAAACAGATTTTCACTAAAACCCTCATATCAACTGCAGACAATTTGACAGCCTGAGTAATATTGTGATTATTATCCAGTCCAGCAGGATCATGATGTGATATTTCTGTTCGTATCGCTCGGCTCCGGCATCCTTATCACTTAACCCACCCACTCCAACAGCGCCAGTGAAATGCCAGAAGAAAACAAGCTTTTCATGACAGCAGGTCATCACGCATCTCCAGGAGAGAGAGTTAAAGCCAAAACACACACACACACACACACACACACACACACACACAAGCAATGAAAACCGAGTTCCTGCCTCTCCAGTGGAGGACGGAGGCCGAGGCCCAGAGAGCACACAACCTCATTGAAACCAATTTAACATGAGCATGGATGGGCTCTTCACTCTCTCTCTCTCTCTCGCTCTCTCGCTCTCTCTCTCTGTCCCTCTCTCTGTCTCTTCCCCCCCTCTCACTACCAGTTCCTCTCTCTCTCTCTCTCTCTCTCTCTCTCTCTTTCTCCACCAGTTCCTTGCTCTCTCTAAGGCCACGGCTTTACAACACGGATGACTGAAAGCACTCTCTCCGCCTGCACTCGTATCTCCTAACAGCAGACCTTCATCAATGAGCATGAATAACACTTTCTCTGAGCTGGCGAACACGCCACGGATTCTCCTGATGACGAGCCGAGAGAACGATCACTGCACCTCAAAGCATCCTGTCAGAAATATCTGGAACATGAAGAGCAAAGAGAAGGCAAGGAGAGAACTGGATGCTTTTCGTGCTGTGAAGGAAAATGTTTCTCTGATTCCTCACAGAGTAAAAAGTCCGAGTTGAGAGGCTCGTTTCTGAGCAAAGACGATAAATACAGCTAATGATAAAAATATTAACTGACTGTCAGTGTGAGCGACTGATCAAAATACTGACTAAATGAAAGTGACTGATGGATGGATGGATGGATGGATGGATCATTGAATGAACAAGTGATGTATAGATGTACGAATGAATGTAGAAGTGACTGATGAAGCACTGACACAGTGCCAGGTAAGCTCGCTAGTTACAGATGGATTAGTGTAACTTGACATAATTATATTGAAATATCTCCCCCTGGTGGACTAATATATTAATGAAAGATAGTCGAGATTTTTCATGATTTCTGGATTTTGAACAGCATGATCACCGGCACAGATCATCTCAGAAATTCAATGTGTTCTCTTCAGGTTCAGGCCCCACCCCTCCACCAAGTTTGCTAAAAATCAGATCAGTACTTTTTGTGTAAACAGGAAAAAAGTGTAATAATTGCTTGCTACGAAGCATTTAATAAATTCTTGGGTCTGAATCTTAATCCGGATCTGCTCTAAACTCTTATGGGCACTTTCCAGACCCATAGCCCATCTCCACCAAGTTTGGTAAAAATCGCTTCGGTAGTTTCGGTGTAATCCGGCCCAGCAGCGAACACAAAACCTCCCTCGCTAAGGGACGCAGGTAATAAATCTCAGCCGAACACAGCAAATCTCTTAAAATCAAACTCGTGAAGGGAAGACATCCTGAGAGCAGAAATATCTGTAACAGCAACACCAAATATTTTGAAAGAATGATGACTAATACCCTGACAAAAGCAAAACTCACAGAATGAAATATAAGTACGATTTTCAGTGACTCAGACGAAAACTACATTTGAAATTCCTGTCAGAGTTACGACTGGGACCGGCTGATTCAGGACTGACTTCTATCATTTGTGTATCATTAGAAGAACTTCCATCACTGTGCCTCGAACTGAAACTGCATTACATCATTTGGTGAAAGAAAGAAACTTCCGTGGAACTTCGGGAAGTAAAGTGAAGATGTCACAAATTTCCTATTACATCACCCAAAAAAAACCACAGCATCATCATCATCATCATCATCATCATCACCATCACCATCAATTAATCACCAAACATTCTTCACCGTGGGAATTTCATCCTCTACATCATTTACAAACAGCAACAACAACAACAACAACAACAACAAACAGCTCAAGGGTTAGCAGTACAGCGTTAGGGAGTTGCCATGGACGCAGTGAGATCACAACCCGGACTCTCATACGCCATTATAACCACGTTAAAGGTCACTGACAGGCTTGGATGTGTCACCTACGACTACTATGAGATTTGCCCACTTTCTGTTTCTTGTTTATAGCCGCCCTTTTTAGGTTTTTTTACGCAGAACATGGGTCACATGACCAGCCTCTAGTTATCTGTGATTTTCAGGCAAATGCACAAAGTACCTGCTGGAAAAATATATACATATATATATACCCTGCATTATATATTATCCATCCGTTGGCCAAACCGCTTCATCCTTCTAGGTTCTCAGGGAGGCTGGAGCCTATCTCAGTCATCTCTGGCAAAGGCGGGGCACACCCAGAACATCTGGCCCCACACAAATAGAACAATGCACATTCACACTCACAAATAAAAGCAATTTGGAACAGCAAATTAGCCTCGTGTGCATGACATTAGACTTTGGGAGGAAACCGGAGTACCACGTGAAAACTACACAAAAACATCCCGACCCAGTCTGGGACTCAAACCCAACACCTCATTGCTCTGAGGTGGACGTGCTAACCACAAAGCCACCGTGCTCATAGTATACGGTATATCATGCGCTGTGTTACAGGTCGGGTGGCACGGTAGTGTAGTGGTTCACAGGAAGGTCCAGGGTCGGATTCCTGATCGCGGGGCGTTTCTGTGTGGAGTTTGCATGTTCTCTTCGTGCTTGCGTAGGTTTCCTCCGGGTACTGTGGTAATTGGCTGATTGGCTGTTCCACATCGCTCGAGGTGTGCGTGTGAATGGTTGTACATATGTTGGCCCTACGATGGCCTGGCGAGCTGTTCAAGGTGTACCCCGTCCTCGTACAGAGACGGCTGAGATGGGCACGCTGGTCTCCCCGTGACCCAAATAAGGATTAAGTGGTTCAGAAAATGAATAAAAGTACGTTATATAAGTGATGGGGATGCTGACATTATGAGAAGTTTGAGGTTATTTTAAATAAATCCTGTATGAATATCTCCACGCTTTCGATACACTGATAAAAGGCTCGTAATGAAGAGAAACATGTTTATTATTTAGTGTTTCGTGTTTACTGAGTCCCCTCTGACTCATTCTGTAGTAAAAATAGAAAGATGTTTAGGTTCCACATCAATGCTGTTTTGCTTCCACAGAGTTTAAAAGTTAAATAAATAAATAAAAATAATTATAAGGTAAAAAAACCCAAAAAACTGAGTAATACCCAGAAAGGCGATCAGTTACGTGATTAATCAGCGCTGACATCTGGCTGATGTGATCAGCGCTGACATCTGGCTGATGTGAATAACAACTTCAAACTTACATTCTTATTCTTATTATACTAAATAATATCAATAACGCCTCATGGTTAGATGGAGTGTATTTACTCATTCATTTACCGAATCACTACAAATTCCCACTAGGGTCACGTGAGGCTGGAGCCCGTCGCAGCCGACTCCGGACGAGAGCGGGGTACACCCTAGACAGCGAGCAAGTTCATTCCAAGACCAACATACACAACCATTCACACATTGAACAGCCACGTAGCATCACTTTGGATTGTCAGAGGAAACTGGAGTCCACAGTGGAATCCCGCACAAGCACGAGCAAATCATGCAAACTCCACACAGACACGCCTTCCCAGTGCCCAGGACTAGAACCCAGGACCTTAATAAGTACACAAACAACTAAACTAATAAATAAATGAATATATTCTGGGATGTAGCGACGCCATTCAGGTTGTGGCTGGAATACAAGTTACAACTTTCATGTTGATGGCTTGTAAAAGTTACAATCCCTTAACAATCGAAAAAAATAATAAAAGTCCTCCTAAAATATTAGTTGAATGTAAAAGTGTAACATAGAAACCTCACAGTTACACTTTAATACATTTAATTTATTACACAAATATGTTGTGTTGAAAATGCTGCATTCAGTTAAATCCATAAACATTTAAAAGTAAACACGGTGAGTGTGTTTTTACTATGTAAATAAATTCCTCTAAAGATCTGCAGTATTTGTGTAAAAATGAATACCCGAGTACTAACCAGCTACTAACTACAAACTAACTACAAAATAAAAACAAACTAACAACAAACTAATGACAAACTAAATACAAACTAACTACAAATTAACCACAAACTAATGCAAACTATTAATTTCAAAATAAATACAGACAAATGACAAGCTAAGTACAAACAAATTAAAAACAACTACAAACTAACAACAAACTACCGACAAACCAACAAATTAACTACAAACTAATACAAACTACTAATTACAAACTAAACACAGACAAATAACAAACTAAGTACAAATAAATGACAAATTACATAAAAACAAGTGACAAACTAAATACAAACAAATTACACACTAAATACAAACTAATACAAGCTACAAATGACAAACTAAATACAAACAAATTAAACTTAATACAAACAAATTGCAAACTAAATAAAAACACATGACAAACTAACTACAAACTAACTACAAACTACAAATTACAAACTAAATAATCGACAAATTACAAACTAAATACAAACCAATACAAGCTACAAATGACAAACTAAATACAAACTAAATACAAACAAATTACAAACTAAATAAAAACACATGACAAACTAACTACAAACTGACTACAAACTAAATACAAAGCAATACAAGCTACAAATGAAAAACTAACTACAAACAAATGACAAACTAACTACAAACTAATACAAACTACAAATTACAAACTAAATACAAACTAAATACAAACCAATAAAAGCTACAAATGACAAACTAGAAACAAATGACAAACTAACTACAAACTAACTACAAACTAACTACAAAGCAATACAAGCTACAAATTAACAACTAAATATAAACAAATTACAAACTAAATACAAACAAATCACAAACTAAGTACAAACTAAATACAAATTACAAACTTAATACAAACAAATTGCAAACTAAATAAAAACACATGACAAACTAAATATAAACTAACTACAACCTAAATACAAACCAATACAAGCTACGAATGACAAACTAATACAAACAAATGACAAACTAACTACAAACTAAATACAAACCAATACAAGCTACAAATTAACAACTAAATATAAACTAATTGCAAACTAAATATAAACAAATCACAGACTAAGTACAAACTAAATACAATCAAATTACAAACTTAATACAAACAAATTGCAAACTAAATAAAAACACATGACAAACTAATTATAAACTAACTACAAACTAAATACAAACCAATACAAGCTACGAATGACAAACTAATACAAACAAATGACAAACTAACTACAACCTAATACAAACTACAAACTAAATACAAACCAATACAAGCTACAAATGACAAACTAACTACAAACTAATACAAACTACAAATTAACAACTAAATATAAACAAATCACAAACTAAGTACAAACTAAATACAAACAAATTGCAAACTAAATAAAAACACATGACAAACTAATTATAAACTAACTACAACCTAAATACAAACCAATACAAACTACGAATGACAAACTAATACAAACAAATGACAAACTAACTACAACCTAATACAAACTACAAACTAAATACAAACTAACTACAAACCAATACAAACTACAAATTAACAACTAAATATAAACAAATCACAAACTAAGTACAAACTAAGTAATTCTATCCAAAAAAATTTTTTAAAGAAAATGTTTGTTTGTGTGAAATGTTTTGGTTCAGAGGAAAAAAAAATCCGTTCTAAAAAAAAATCAAGCGAGAACTCTTCAGGATCTTCAGGTTGTGTCTCGTGAGAACTTTTTCATCATCACAACTCTGATCCTTTAATGTTCAAATCAACTACCCATAGAACCCCAAGGAACGTCCTGGGAGCGCCCCGAACGGTCACGTCCTGTGATCGAACCCCACAGTGTATCTGGATCAAAGGGTACGATTCCAAAACTTTTCAAATAAAAATATTTTATTGCAATATTTATCCACAAAAATAATCTTTTAATGATTCAAAAAAGAAAAAACCCAACACCCTGAGAATCTGTAGAATTTCTGTCGTGACCTGAGAGATCTATCAGGGCATCCACACTGTAATAGTAGATGATAATCACAAACATTTTAAAATAAACATGAAAATAAACAGAGTGACTAGTGACCTATTAATATTGGGAGGAACTTATGGATCCACAGAGAGTTCTGTAAAAACTCTCCAGAACCTTCGTCCCGTCCACACAGTCCAGAGACACATACACAAATTATTTCTGCTTCAAAACAAGTCCGCTTCTTCTTCTTCTTCTTTTGAATGAACAATTCTGACAGATTTCAATGAAACACATCATGTCCACAGTACCTGTAGAATATGAATCTCCTTCTCTAAACAAACAAACAAATAAACATACAAACACTATACACATTAAGAATTTCATTATAGCTCTACATCGTGATCTGCAGAACCGTCTTCCATTCCAGACACCAGGAACCCAGAACCATGCAAAGAACCAAGCAGGAAATCTTCCAGCATCAGGATAGAATCTCAAATCACATCCGAACCCATGTCGGGCATCGCCGTACTGGATCAACATTTCAAACAAACTACTCCAGGTTCAAGTAAACATAAACAAGTAAATAACCAGCCGCGTGCACGGACCCGACGCTCACTTGGTGGAACAGGCCGACTTCCATTTAGGAAGAACCCTTGAAAAAAAAAGCTGGACTGCTCCAGAGAACCAGCTGTGTCTGTTCTGAAAGTTCGGTTTTCATGGGCCTGAGCTTCACACAGCAGAACATATTCCGAACCCAAAGGGAACCAGAACGCAAGCTCATGCTTCACCTGGGACCAGGTGAGGAGCCGCTGCTTCCAGCACCTTTTGGGTTTGTGTAAACACCAACTGCACCCTGGGACACCACTGGGAACCAGAGACAGAGAGAGACAGAGAGAGAGAGAGACAGAGAGAGAGTGCACGAGAATCAAGAACCGGACCGGTGTGAATCTTACCTTTCTGGACCTTTATCTGTCTGTTTCCGGATAATCTCTCTTTCACGGAAATGCTGATGTTAATTTCTTTGTGCAGGATTTTGGGAAGATAAAAAAAGTTCACAGAAAGAAAAAGAAAGAGCAGAGAGAACAGCCGGGTCACTGAGGGGAAGCGTCGCGCGACATCGGATCGATATGAAAATGAGACAGAGAGAGAGAGAGAGAGAGAGAGAGAGTCCGCGTGCAGGTAGTTCCGCTGTTCCGTTTACCGAATTTTAGCGCGTGTGCGCGCACGTGTGTCCAAACCCGGAGGTGCGCACGAGTCCAAACACACGCTCAGAGAGACAGAGACAGAGAGAGAGAGAGAGACGAACTAATCGGGCTTCCGCCTTTCTTTCTTTCTTTCTTTTTTCCTTCTCTCTCTCTCACTCCCCTACTGCCAGAGTTGGGATATTCCGCGCTTCTACAATCGCGCGCTCGCACTCCCACGCGCAGCCCGCCCACGCAGCAATGTGCGTCACGAGGACGCGTGGGAGGACTGCTCTGC
>CM045729.1:5390162-5420162 GCA_024760905.1 Plotosus lineatus | reverse complement strand
AGCTCCTCTTTACGAAAGTCAGCAATGGTTCTTTTACATGCATCTCACCATAGACAGTGAGAGACATGGCCGGCATTTGATAACCCAGTTAGCTGCACTGGGGGGACAGTGACAACCCTGTGCAGAGTGGGACTCGAACCCCCAACCTTAGATAATTTGAACACACCAACCTTTTTAAAATGGGGACTATGACCCTGGTATGCCAATCCAAAGGTACAGCCCCCTGATGACTACACAATGTTGCAGAGACCTCTCAACCAAGACAGTCCTACAACATCCAGAACCCTGAGATGTTCAGGGCGGATCTCATTCACCCCTGGAGCCCGACCACCGAGGAGCTTTTTGACAACCACAGTGACGTCATCTCCAGTTGTAGTATATAACTGCCCCCACCAAAACCCCCAGCGGCTTCCTCCTCCACAGAGGTCGTGTTGGTGTGAATGAGGTCCTCGTAGTATTCCTTCCACCTCCTGACAACATCCCCAGTCGAGGTGAGCAGCTCCCCAGTTTCACTGTAAACAGTATTTGTGGAGAACTGCATGCCTGTCCTGAGGCATCGGATTGTGGTCCAGAACTGATAATCGTTTTCCAGGCCCTCACCAAACTCCTCCCACACCTGAGATTTTGCATCGGCGACAGCTCGCGCTACAGGACGTTTCGCCTGTTGGTCTGCTGCCTTGAGAGTCCCACAGGCCAATAAGACCCGATAGGCCTCCTTTTTCAGCTGGATGGCTCCCTTCACCGCAGATGTCCACCATCGGGTTCGGAGGCTACAGCCACGACAGGCACAGATGACCTTCCGTCCACAGCTATGGGCTGCCACCACAGCAATGGAGGAATGAAACATGGCCCGTTCAGATTCTATGTCATCCATCTCCTTCGGGACATGGTTGTAGCTTTGCTGGAGGTGGGAGTTAAAGGCCCCTCTGACAGGAGACTCCGCCAAACTTTCCCAGGAGACCCCAACTGCACGCTTAGGCCTGCCAGCATGTTCTCTCCATGCTTGTGTTGGTTTACTCTGGGTTCTCCAGTTTCCTCCCATAGTTCATAAACAGGCACAGTAGGCTGATTGGCCATCCAAATCACCCCTAGGTGTGTGAGTGTGAATGGTTGTGTGAGTGTTGGCCCTGCAATGGTCTGGCAAACTATTCAGAGTGTGCCTCGCCTTTGCCCCGAGTCGACTGAGATGGTCGCCAACCTCCCCGCGATGCTAATTAGGATTAAACAGTTTAGAAAATGAATGAAAGATGTGATAAGATGGTCATTTAAACACAAATATATACTTTCTGTAGCATAAAGGAATTTATCAAAGGACGTTGAGAGGTGGCATATAAAATAAATACAAATTAATAAAAATGCAAAATTACAATACACAACTCTGAATTATTAACTTGTGGTGTTATTAATATGATAATAAAACAGTGATATTATGAACAGTTACTGTTCATCCGGATTGAACTAAGTTGGATATTGATATTGTTATTTTAATCCATAATGCTGCTGACGAATTCTGAATTCTGATTGGTCAGAAGGTTTGATCGTTTTCTGTAACAGCAGTGCTGCTAAAAGTAGTATATATTTATTAATGCTTCTGTTTCCATAGTAATTGGTGGTTAAATTTGGCGGCACGTGTTCTCAGCGATCTGAGTGGAGACGTGTATGTGGACGTATGATGGAAGGAGTCTCCAGTATCATTGCATTAAATCCACAACCGTTATAACTTCTTCTTCAAGACAGACGACCATACGCTCTGCAGATTCTCAGTAACATAACAAGCCGTGAATGTTTGTTTTGTTTGTATTTTCTGACAGCATGACATGACGGGGTTTATTTTTCAAGGCTCGGATAACGAGGTCTTTCAGGAAACATTCACTCAGAGCAAAAGCGAAAAAAAGTGGCCTTTGTTTTTTTTAAAACGTTTTATTTTAGCCACAAGTCAATGAAAACAGGCCTCTCCCCTGCGTGATGTTATAGTGTGTGTGTGTGTGTGAGGAGACACTCAGGTTCAGGAAGACACATTGGAGAGGGATAAGGGAGGAGCTGCGCTCCCACATGCAGCACAACACACACTCCTCTTCCAGGATATTTGCACTCCCACGCACAGTGATTCAGCTGCCACTAAACTGCTCCACACACACACACACACACACACACACACACACACACACACACACACACACACACACACACACACACACAACTATACACAGATACACACAAATCCCACAAATCCATATACATACACACGTGCATATTGCACACACACACACACACACACACACACACACACACACACACACACACACACACACCAGCTGTAGCACTAATGAATATGAGACAGTATGAGAGACAGAAGGGTGAAAGAAACATAGAGTTAAACACACACACACACACACACACACACACACACACACACACACACACACACACACACAAACACACACACGCGCACACAGAGCCGGGCTCTTCCTTAGTTTCAGATGCTATTTTTGGGAAATAGGCCAGCGACAACTAGCAGCCCAAAGTATGTGCCATGAAATGCTTTGTGTATTTTCCTCTTTTGTTTTTTTCTTTCTATAAAACAAAAAGGAACTGAGAAGATTTCATGGGATGATAATTTCACCAACAGGGCGCTGAATTGATTTAATTGGCAGAAGAAAATCAAAACAGCAAAATAATAATTTGGGGCCTTTATGTTTTTGGCTGCAGTGTGAATGTGATTTAAAAACCAAGGCATGATGCATATTATTAACACATTATTAGGATGAACTGTGGATAAAATAAAATATATTAGATGCATTCTCTTGTTTCACAATAATATCTGACTCTGCCCACTGTGGCTGATTGACAGATAATCTTACTAGGAAACAAACAAACACACAAACAAACACATAATTAAAACAACAATAATAATAGTAACAACAAGCACAACAACAATAATAATAACATTATTATTCATGCATTGATTTTCTGACCAGCTTAAACCTAATTAGGGTTGCAGGGAGGCTGGAACCCATTTCCCGATGAAAGTGGGATACACCCTGAACAGCTTGCCAGGACATTGCAGGGCCACACACACACACAACCATTCATACTCACACTCATACCTAGGGGCGATTGGAACAGCCAATCAGCCTACTGTGCTTGCTTAAGGACTGTGGGAGGAAACTGGAGTACCCAGAGGAAACCCACAGAACTACATGGAGAACATGCAAAATTCACACAGAAATGTCCAAGTAGGGAATTGAACCTGAGACCTTGCCGTGAGGCAGACATGCCAACCACTGTGCCACCTTATTATTATTATTATTATTATTATTATTATTATTATATATTTTGGGGGGGGGGTTAGCATTAAGAATTTTCATCCTCTCTGAAGACATGCTATTGCTAGTTAATATTTAATATTTATTCATTATGTATTTATTTAGTCTTTATGAATCTTTGATATTTATTTCTTCCCTAATGTTTAGTCGTTCCACCAGTTAAGTGTTGCCACCTATTACATACAGCCACCACCAACCAGGGAGCAGCGTAAGCATGCACATTCCCCTCCGTGCCATTCGATGCTGCCACCCACCTCTTTATGAACTGCTGTGCCTGTACATTTGGAGGCGGCCTAACACATTCAGGGGGTGTTAACTGCCCCCTTTTGTACAAATGACCTTACAGAAGCCCATGGATTGGCTGATGAACAGTGTGAGTGGCAGGAAAGCATATGCCATCGCTCCGTTATATGATTGCTTTGCCAATTAGCTTTCATGCACTCTCAGATGGCTGCGATATCAACCTGGATTCGAACTTGTGATCAGGTCGATAGACATGCACCTTGTTGATGTTCTACTCAGGTTCCCTACTATTTATTTTAAAATATTTTCACCATGATATTAAATACAATATTCATTGGCATATACATATACACAGGGGCAGGGGCCCCTGTGTAGTGGTTAATGTGTTGGGATCATGATTGACAGGTTGTAGGTTTGAATCCCTGTTAAACCTCCACCATGCTAAGACCGCTGGGAAAGGTCTTAACCACAAGTGGGCTTCTGTTCATCCAGCAGTATAAATTTCTAGTAGTAAATATACAGGGAAGGGAACCTGAGATGGACTAGTGTCTCAACCAGGAGGAGTTGGACTGCTCGTCGCCTCACGCTGCGGAAACACTAAACTCTTTTCCATGCGGTGAACCAGATATTCCTAATAAGATTATCCGCTGGACATCTAATGATCAGCATATTGAGTTAAAAAAAAATTCTAAAAATGTTGAAGTGGAAAGAAACCCATGATCATCACTCAACCCTAAGATCGAGTTATTTCCGTAAACAGGGTTTTTGTGTCAGTCCTCGTGACCCTGCAGCATTAATATGAGTTAATGTCCAAACCCCTCTCTATGTCACAGAGTAGTGCAGGAGCGTGCATTACAGAGTGCACTTCTACAGTAAGTGTGGGCTCATTTAGGATTTGCTCTACAACATTCCTTGTATGGAGTTATAATGCGAGTATAATCGTTTTATATCCGTTACCAGGACTTAAACTAGATGTACAGATATAACAATATGATATATTAACCTTATCTCATCGGTCGGGTCGCGGGTGCAGCAGCCTAAGCAATGAGATCCAGACGTTCCTCACCCCGGTCACTTCCTCCAGCTCTTCCGGTGGGACACCGAGGTGTTACCAGGCCAGCAGAGAGAAATAATCTTTCCAGCTTATTCTAGGTCAACCCTAGGATCTCTTCCCAGTCAGACATGCCCGAAACATCACTCCAGGGAGGCGTTTGGAAGGCACGCTAACCAGATGCCTGAGCCACCTTAACTGGCTCCTCTAAATGTGGAGGAGCAGTGATGCTACTCTGAGCTCTCCCCAGATGGCTGAGCTTCTCACCTTATCGCTAAGGAGAGCCCTGCCACCCGGCGAAGGAATCTCATTTCAGCCGCTTGTATCCACGATCTTGTTCTTTTGGTCATTACCCAAAGCTTGTGACAATAAGTGAGGGTTGGAACATAAATTGAGAGCTTTGACTTGCGGTCCAGACCCCTCTTCAGCACGACAGACAAGTACAGGCTTCACTTTACAGCAGAGCGTGCAGCGACCTGCAGGTTGATGTCACACTCCATCCTTCCCTCACTCATGAACAAGGTCCCGATATACTTGCACTTCTCCACTTGGCGCAGTACCTAACTCCATATTAACCCAAAATAAATAAATAATTTATTTCGTTTGTTTAGCTCACTGTCATACAAGCATGCCAGTTAGAGACAATGTTGGATTGTATAGAACAATCAGATGACAAATGCAATAATTAAACAGAGCAGAGGTTTATTCGGAACCTAAATGAAACATAAAAGGGCTCAGGGACCCCCACTCAGACTTGCACATGAACAAAACATATAATAGTACTCAGACTAGCAGACAGATGTGTAGGTAATATTTCACAAAGTAAATGCAAAACTCGAAGTGAGCTTGGGAACTCAAGATCAGATTTCTGAGATCAAAACGGGTTAGTGATGTAATTCTCCTTCTCTCTCTCTCTCTCTCTCTCTCTCTCTCTCTCTCTCTCTCTCTCTCTCCCTTGCATTTTATGTTAAAAACAGGAAATATACTTGATATAACTGAATATTCATTCAACAGACAGTGGTGACCTGGTGGTAATGGTGCTGGATCACTCTTCCTACGGTTGAAGATTCATGCCCTACTCTCAACAGATTGTCACTGTCCCCCCAATGCTCTAACTTAGTTAGAATATATCTCCGACCTACTACGTACATGTTTATTGAATCATGAAGCAAGAAGTTCTCTTTATCCTGTTGTACCCCGATGTCCTAAGTTTTGTGTAAAACATCAACCAGACCTAACTGGATGTTCAAGGCTGTCCCTCTTTTATCACCACATACCTACGTACGAATGCAAACAGTTACGTAACTAACATGATATGGTGCTATCCACACACACATACACACATACACACACACACACACACACCCACCCTATGTTATGACGAATGTACTTTGACCAAGGACAAGGACATATGACTCTGTGATTATCTACTTGCAAAAACAAAGAAACTGCATAAAAAGCTTGTGCTCAGGAACACCCTCTGAGCAGTTGATGAATAAACCAGATTGATTTTACTCGTATGGTTTGTTGTCTTCTGTTCCCGGAGTACTCTAAGACGTTGAGATACAGGAATCCAGATCGTGCAGGTTTACATGAGAGCTTCTACAGAGAGAGTTCTTACAATTTGGTGACCCCGACGTGATACTCCTGATCAGGGAAGACAAGATGCACGTGTATTCCTGTATGCCAACGTATTTTTTGTTTTTGTTAGAAGATAGACAATGGGAAATTCCTACCCAAAGCCTAAGGTCCGGGAAACTCCGAAGGAGTGGATGAATAGATGTGGTCTAGCTTATTATACTGAGCCATGGCTCAGCAATTTGGCGGGATGGACTGAGGGACTCGACCAAGTACCAAACTTTCCTCGAAATGGGACTTTTGATGCAGGATTTCTGACATCCGCGCATCGCATGATTTATGATGGATTGGGCAACCCTTCATGGGATTACGAATACATGAAAGAGGCATATGTTAAATGGTATGGAATGCGTTCGTACTGGCTATCGTTAAAAGAACGGTTCGAGCCAAAAAGGGTGACTCAGAGTGTCCCCAAACCTAAATTAATGAGTAAAGAAAAGGGCAAAGCGGCTGTCAACCCAGTTCATGGCGGCCCGGTTGAACCTTCCGTAAACATTCAATCGGAACCCCCACCATACCCGAACGGTCCCGGGGAAACTCATTTGCCGGAACAGGTGGAGGTCCCCTCCATCTACCCCAATCTGCTTACAGTGAGGGAAGAACAGTCTTCCCCAGAGCGCGAGGCGAAACCAAAAAAGAAAAAAAATAAGCCCAAGCCGACGCTCGCTCCTCCTCCTCCTCCACCAGTAAGTGAGGAGGACTCCGACGACACAGATGAAGATTTAGATTGGGAGAATCCTGCCGAAATTGGCCCCGACGCTGGCTCTCAGCCCGATCCCCCTCCGCCCGCGAAGCCACCTAAACCTAGGGCTGAGGAGAATGTAGCTTGTATATGGCAGAAACGTGGAAGAGGTATTGTGGTGGAGCCACCATCCGTGGCTGCGCTTAAGGACATTATCTCCATGCTTCCCGGTTTGGACACACCCCTGGCGTACGTGGATATGCTTATTCGATCCACCAGATATTGTCAGCTAACGGGAGGGGATTATCGCTTCATTCTACAACACACCTTGAAAGAAGCATATAATGAGGCAGTGGTCCTTCAGAATGTTCCCTGTCTGGCTCCTGAAAACGATGCTGTAACTAATGTAAAGATGGAGGAAGAGGGGGAAGTCGAGGGTCGTCGTAAAACCACCTATCGGTCCACCCTCTTCTGGCGGGACAATCCCGAGGCATTGACCCAGCTGCGCGCGCAACTAACGGCTTATCTAGTCTCCCGACGGGAGGGGGCTTGTGATCTTTCACACGTGACCAATTGCAAACAGAAGCGAGGCGAATTAACCTCAGTATTTTGGAATCGTTTTACTGAAACTTGGCGTCATGTGGGAGGATTTCCTCTTGATACCGGCGGCAAATTCTATGTTCGTGTCCAGTTTTTTAAGTAATTGTCTCCCAGAGGTCCAGAGCGCACTTAAACCGCATTTCACAGATCGTCAACGTCTCATCGTTAGAACTGCCGGAGAAAGGGTTCGTATGCTAGAATCAGATGGACTATTGAATGTAAAGAATAAGGTCCTGCTGGCAGTAGCCCCACAGGGTCCGAGGGATAAGAATCGAAGGAAGGATTCGTATAAAAAAAACGGGAAATGTCATTACTGTGGAAAGGAAGGACACTGGAAGAAGGAATGTAGAAAGAGACAGAGAGATGAGGAGAATTCCGCAGCACGCCGTAATGCTGGCTCTAGTGCGCCCCCACCACCCTCGGATCCCACTGAAGTGACGACAACACGCCCATATTCGCGAGGACGTGATTAGGGCTGCCCGCGGAGTAGGGACCCTGAGACCTGTAGCTTAATGCATCTAGTGTTTAATTCACCCTGCAATGAGAATCTGCCGCTCCTTCCTGATGTTCTAGAGGGGGTGGAATATCTTTTTGTTATCGATAGCGGTGCAACCCTATCTTCTTTAGGCAGGGACTATCAGGGTGCTGTATCTTCCAGGTCTATTAGCTCTGTGGGAATAGATGGGGTTCCTTTCTCCTCCCCATATACGCCACCCCTTCTCCTACATTTTCCTGATGATCATACGCTTGATAAATTGCAAATATCCTACTCCTTTGTATATATGTCCGAATGCCCCTTTAATTTGTTAGGCCGTGACCTCATGAGTGTTCTGGGGTTCCAAATCTCTTTCCAAGGTTCGAGCATGACCATCCAAACGTGCGACACCTCCTCCGTTTCTCTGTTATCATTGCAAGCGCAGCCCTTGCCTTTTAATGTTAATTCGGCGTGCGTGGCGAGTTCCACCTCGCCCCCTGTACTCGACACACTGCCCACCAATCTTTGGGCAGAGCATAAGAATGACGTGGGTTGTGTGGACTGCGTCCCATATGAAGCTACCGTGAAGCACATTTTGCCCGTGTACATCCGACAATACCCCTTGTCGCCTCAAAAAATGTTGGGTATCGACACTATTTTGGCCGCTCTTTTGGAACAGGGTGTCATTGTGCCGTGCACAAGCCCTTATAACACGCCTGTGAACCCGGTTCCTAAGCCAGACGGTTCCTGGCGTCTGACACAAGACCTCATAAAAATTAACGAGCTCATCGTTCCAGTTTCACCGGTTGTTCCGGATGTGCCCTCTATTATGGCTTCTATTCCTTGCGATCACACGCATTTTTCCGTAATCGATCTGTGCTCGGCGTTTTTTAGTATCCCTGTTGAGCCAAGCACACAACCTCTCTTCGCTTTCACACACCGGCAGCGACAGTACACGTGGACTAGATTACCTCAAGGATTTATTGACTCTCCTGCCGTGTTTTCGGCTGCAGTTAGGGATGCGTTGGGTTCTTTGGACGTTCCCGTTGGTTCCTGCGTACACTCTTATGCTGATGACCTCCTGGTGTCCGGCCTAACCTATGAACTATGCCTCGACGCCACTGTCCAGTTGCTCCTCTTGCTGGAAACAGAATGTTTCAAGGTCACCAAGGCCAAGTTACAGTTCTGCCTCCCCACTGTGATATATCTGGGCTATGAACTCTCTCACGGGATAAAACGCCTTACTCAGGATCGCGTCAAGATCATAGTGGACACTCAGAAGCCTGCCACTAAACAAGCGCTCCTGGCTTTCCTGGGGCTCATTAACTACTGCCGCCAATGGATCCCGGACTGTTCCTTTTATGACAAACGTTACGGCTCTGCCGTGGCTCACACTGACCCTCTCCATCAACCCTTGGTCTGGACTGAGGACATGCTGGACGCATTCAAAGCCCTGAAGTCGGCCCTATGCTCGCGCCCGGCTCTCGGGCTCCCGGATTACAACAAACCCTTTCATCTCTACGTCGCTCACCAGGCCGGCACGGCTTCTGGAGTCTTGGCGCAGGACCACGGGGGACTTAGGCCTTGTGCTTTCCTCTCCAAAACTCTAGATACTGTGGCTCAGGGTTTACCTGCCTGTCTCCGCGCTGTCGCTGCCAGTGCGGTGTTAGTTCTCGAAGCAGAAAAATAGTGCTCTCTCATCCACTCGTTTTACACACCAGCCATCAGGTTAGGCATATCCTTAATACTCTGTCTACACAACACATGTCTTCTCAACGTCGTTCAGGTTACGAGGCCATCCTTTGTGCTACTGACAACCTAACTATATCCTGTTCCTCTTCCCTAGATAACGTGGCGCAGGCTCTACAGCGCCTGCTTAATGCTCATGACGACTGCGAACCATTGGAACATGACTGCATGGACACCATTGTTCATGACACCAGCATTAGATCCGACTTAATGTCTACTCCTCTCTCCACAGGTCTCTCCCTGTTTGTAGACGGGTCATGCTCGAAACCCTCCGACGGAGTGTTCCTCTGCGGCTACGCAGTATGTTCCTTACCGGACCAAGTTTTGGAAGCGTACTCGCTTCCCTTTAATTCCGCTCAAGCAGCAGAGTTATATGCGCTCACTCGGGCATGCACTCTCGCTTCCGACCAGGATGTTACTATATACACTGACTCTCGTTACGCTTTTGGGGTGGCGCATGATTTCGGCCGTATCTGGCAATCTCGTGGTTTCACTGCTGCTGACGGTAAGCCCATTTCACATTCCACCTTAGTCCAGGATCTTATTGTGTCCTGCAATCTCCCGCTCCGTTTAGCGATCGTAAAGACCCGCGGTCATTCCTCTGACCACACTGATGAGGCACGAGGTAACTCTTTGGGTGACCGCGCGGCTAAACAGGCTGCCTCGCTCGGCTCCATGCCGCCGTTCCTGCAGCCCGCGCTGGTGTCAACCTCACACATGCTTAGCGCCCTCCTCCCTGACTTGGATCTGAAATCCCTTCAGTCCTTGGCGTCCACAGAAGACACTGATTTTTGGTCCTCGCAGGGCTCTCAGCCCTCGGGTGACGGCATTCTACTCGATTCGACCGGTCGCTTATGTCTGCCCACGCACTGCCTTCCTTTCCTCGTCCGCGAATTTCACGGGCCTACACATCGCAGTCGAAGAGGGGTGGTGACAGATATGGAAAAAGATTTTTGTATACGACAACTAGCCTCTACGGTGCACAGCATTCTGGACAAATGCCTGATTTGTGCACAGAACAATGTGTCCAAACCACATGCGTCACATCAGCATCTGCCGAAACCAGATACTCCCTTCCAGGAGTGGCAGATAGACTTTACCCACATGCCCCGGCAGGGCCCCTTTAAATATCTATTGGTTATCGTGGATAAATTCTCTCGATGGGTTGAAGCTTTCCCGTGTGGGAACGAAAACGCCCGAGTAGTGGTTCAAAAGTTATCACAGGAAATTATTCCCAGATATGGCCTCCCGGCGGGTATTGATTCGGACAAAGGCACACCATTCACCTCAAAAGTCACTCAACTGTTGGCACAAGAGCTAAAGATCAATTGGCGTTTCCATGTCCCATATCACCCTCAGTCCTCCGGAATCGTGGAACGAACAAATAGAACCATTAAAGGAAAATTACGAAAAGCAATGCACGCCACCGGATCCAGGAATTGGGTTTCGGTGCTGCCTGTGGTCCTAGCGGATCTGCGGATGACCTCGCAGGTGGCCTTAGGGAATCTATCCCCTTATGAAGTGGTAATGGGGAGACCCTTTCCTGCTCCTTGGAGAAAGGGAAAACAGGCTTTGGGGACGGAAGATCTAGACATACACATGAGCGAGTATGCCGTGGGCCTTGTTAAGGTCCTAAATGACTATTGGGAACGCACTAATCAGAATACTTCGGTCCCGGTCGATGCAAGCACTCATGCCTTCAAGGTAGGAGACAAGGTGCTGGTCAAGAAATTTGCAAAACTAAATTCATCTTTGGGAGACTCTCCTTACAGTGAGCCCACGGAGATACTCGCTGTAACTCGTACCGCCGTACTAACTGACCTCTTTCCACAGTGGATCCATGCTACCAGACTGAAGAAAAGCCCGCAATGAAGTATTGTCTTGTTTGTTTTTGTGTGACCATGATGTTGTCTATCTTTATTACCTCTGTTCCAGGTCTTAAGACATATATCACCTAAGAGGGGAGAAGTGTTTTCTAACGGATTCGGCTCAACATAAGCTTACGAGTACCACCTTTACACCCTCTCGTACTGGGAACGGATAACCGAAAATATCCTGTGTTATGTATACCCTCCATGTTCTGCTCTTGCTCGGGCTGATGTGCTCAGCCCCGGGTCTTTGTACATATTACCGTCATCTTGAAAATAACATGTTCTGGCAGTATTTGAATTTTACTGTGAAACGTGATGTAACTTTAGAAGAATGTATTGTTTGCTCTCTGTTTCCCCATGATGGAGGAACCCCATATGTATATACCCCTTCTAGGGACAATTACACCATCATCAACTCGACGTGGGTCCGGGGCGAGTGGGGAACTTATAATCAGTCAGAAATCTTTCTACGACACCACCCAGATCCAAATTCAGGCTTCTCAGTACATTGGGACTTAAGAATGCAGTACCCCATATGTTTTTGGCGATATGATGGTAACGGTACAGAACAAGACCGGGAAGCCTCGAACGACTGTTCTGTGGACACGGACGGCACCGAAAAATGCGTAAGATTACCTAATAATCAAACATCGCACTGGATACAGGGACTAGATCCGCGCAGGTGTAATTCCACGATAAACCTCAGAAATGATAATGCAGGAAGAATGGTGTTTAATCTAGAGCGGCCCATATGGATCCCAGATTGGTATTGGGACTGCAGTAATGGTCAACTGTGGTTGTACCTCCCGAAGTTACAAAGAGGTAGGTGCGCTTCGTCCGGATCGAAACGTCCCTCACCCTTTTCTCTAAACAGTTTCCTTCCTTACTCCAACGTAAGCGATCTGCATCAGCCCTTAGTGACCTCGAGGTGCCGGAAGAACATCAGTTGGTAAGTGAGGGTACGAGATTCGCAGAGATCTTATTCCCGAACTTTGGAGTAGGGAACGTTCGTCGCCAGTTAAACAAAGTGCATTATAGGCTTGCCCTGTTAAGTAAATACCACTATTCTGGCAGTCGATGGGATTAACCAGGAATTGACGGTCCTGAGGCTTATGGCTACCCAGAACCGTATGGCGCTCGATGCACTGCTCGCGAAGGAAGGGGGGGTATGCGTTCTTATAGGTGAACACTGCTGTACCTATATTCCACGAGCGATTCACCTGGGGGACTATATCTCAAGCCCTGCACAAAATGCGTGCGGTAGCAGCCCAATTGCGACACGACGAAAGTCCAAATTACGGCTGGGGATTCCTCCATTCCCTTTTTGGTATCTTCACTCCATATTTAACCATGCTTGTGCCTGTATGCATTTGTCTGCTGTTGGTGTGTGTGTTCGGACCTTGCATCCTTAGGTGTCTGCTGAATCGTGTGGGCCCTGATGGACGCTTTCAGTGGACCAACGTATACGCAACTGGATGCGCAGTCCGACGGCACCTCTTACCCTTCGTCCCGGGTGTAGTGAGGAGTCGGGATCTTGAGGGGACCTGAGTATCTCGAGGCAGTGGGCGAAGGGCGTCGCAGCTCAAGCTGCCCTTCAAGCACAGGCCCCGATCAACCACGGTCCCTGGTCTCCTGAAAGATCCCGACCTTCGACACCCGCTGAACCTTTGTGTATTCTGCAACGATTTATTAACGAATGATTTATACTTCATGAACATTAAAGTATAAAAGAGGGGAACTGTTAGAATATATCTCCGACCTACTACGTACATGTTTATTGAATCATGAAGCAAGAAGTTCTCTTTATCCTGTTGTACCCCGATGTCCTAAGTTTTGTGTAAAACATCAACCAGACCTAACTGGATGTTCAAGGCTGTCCCTCTTTTATCACCACATACCTACGTACGAATGCAAACAGTTACGTAACTAACATGATATGGTGCTATCCACACACACATACACACACACACACACACACACACACACCCCCACCCTATGTTATGACGAATGTACTTTGACCAAGGACAAGGACATATGACATATGACAAGGACAAGGACATATGACTCTGTGATTATCTACTTGCAAAAACAAAGAAACTGCATAAAAAGCTTGTGCTCAGGAACACCCTCTGAGCAGTTGATGAATAAACCAGATTGATTTTACTCGTATGGTTTGTTGTCTTCTGTTCCCGGAGTACTCTAAGACGTTGAGATACAGGAATCCAGATCGTGCAGGTTTACATGAGAGCTTCTACAGAGAGAGTTCTTACAGTTATCAAAGGCTGGCCGTGTCTCTCACTGTCTATGGTGTGAGGCATGTAAAAGAACCATTGCTGACTTTTGACAAGAGTAGGCTGCAAAGCCGTCAGCGTGTTTCCGCCCTGTGATGGCCTGGGGAGCTGTCCAGGGTGTACTCTGCCCTTGCCCAGAGTTGGCTGGGATGGGCGCCAGCCTGCCTGTGACCCTAATTAGGATTAAATGGTTACAGAAAATGAATGGTGAACAATGATTCATTCAATCATTCATTCTCTAAGCCACTTAATCCTAATTAGAGTTGTGTGGAGGCTGGGGGTGCCCATCTCAGTCGACCCTGGCCGAGGTCGAGGTCCACCCTGAACAGCTCTCCAGGCCATCACAGTATAACAATATCCTTATGAGGATATAAAGGTTTGCAATTTTAACTGTATTTAAACAGTGAATATCATATCAATCTTCTTGGTTGTCCATCGGATCCGATGATGACGTTTGCATTTTGCGGCTCATCGATGAATGCGAAGGTGACTCTGCAGTCCTAGCCTGGAGGCGTAGAGTCTTGAACAGTGGGGGCATTGGAAGTCCGTTCTAGTGATTACTGCTGATGCAGTTCTGTGTCGCTTGTCTCTGGCAGCAGTGAGCTTCTGGCACCGCACTTTTTCAAAGTTGGCAGCTGCTTTGTGGATTGAGGCCACCCATTTTGGTCTGTCCATAGCATGCTGCTCAAGTTCCTTCGGCATTATGTGACACCACTGGATCTTTGCTTTCACAGGGTTTTTGTATAGCAGCTTTGGGCGGCCTTGGTTTCTTTTGCTGAGCTGGAGTTCACCATACATCAGGCGTCTTGGCATCCTGAACTCCTCCATTCTAATTACATTCCCCACCCATCAAAGTTGAGCCTTGATGATCATAGACTCAATGCTGGTGGAGTTGGCACGCTGTAGGACCTCCAAGTTGGTAACGTGGTCCTGTCAGCTGATTCCGAGGATGGAGCAAAGAGCTTGCATGTGAAAGTGCTCCAGCTTTTTGACACGTCTACGATACAGTGTCCATGTTTCACAACTGTAGAGAAAGGACAGGAGTACCACAGCATTGTAGACTTTCAGTTTCGTTGATAGCCGTATATGGTGTTGATTGAGCACTCGGGTGCGGAGTCTGCCCAGCGCCTGGCTAGCCTTGCCGATCCTATAAGTGATTTCTTTGTCCAGATAGCCATCACAGGAAATGGTGCTTCCCAGGTACTTGAAATGTTTAACATTGGTCAGTGGTGTGTCATCGATGACAATGCTGGGTGCAGGAGGGTGGGTGTTTGGTGCAGGTTGGTGAAGCACCTCCGTCTTGCTGAGACTGACAGTCAGGCCGAAGAGTTTGGAGGCCTCAGAGAAGCGGTTCAGCATCATCTGCAGGTTGAATTCTGTGTGGGCCACAAGGGCGCAGTTATCAGCAAAGAGGACCTCTTGAAGGAGAGTTTGCAGGCTCTTTGTCTTGGCAGTGAGATGACACAGGTCGAATAGGGAGCCATCCAAACGGTAGCGAATATAGACCTCTCTGTCCAGGTCTTGCACGGCATGGGAAAACAGGCAGGTGAAGAACACTTTAAACAGGACTGGAGCTAGGACACAGCCCTGCTTCACACCATTGCTGATTGTGAAGGCTTCCGACACATTCCCGCTGGAGACGACCTGGCCAGTCATGCCATCGTGGAAAAGCCTGATCATTGATACAAACTTTGGCGGTCATCCGATATGTTCTAGGACTGTCCAGAGGGCCTCTCCATTGACTGTATCAAATGCCTTGTCAGATCTATGAAGACAGAGAATAGGGGCATGTTTTGTTCAATGCACTTTTCCCAGAGTTGTCTCATGCCAAAGATCATATCAGCAATACTTATGCCAGGCCTGAAGCCGCACTGTGCTTCTGGCAGGTTTTGCTCTGATACTGTGATAAGTCTGTTGAGCATGACTCTGGCAAGGATCTTCCCTGCAACAGAGAGGAGGGAGATGCCCCTGTAGTTCCAACTGTCGGATTTGCTTCACTTGTTCTTGTAGAGGGAGACAATCAGGGCATCACGGAAGTCATCAGGCATCACCTCCTCTTCCCAGATACTCAGCAGGACATCATGAAAGGCTTTGAGGGCATTTGGGCCTGCCGCTTTGTAGATCTCGGGAGGAATGCCATCCTTCTCCCGACGCTCTGCCTGAATTTGTCTGACGGATCGCCCTTTTGATTTCATATATTGTTGGGGGTTCTGCAAGTGAATCTTGCACTGGCTTCTGTGGAATCTGGTTCAGTGCTTCTGCATCAACTGATGAAGGTCGGTTAAGCAGGTTACTCTTGCAAGCGCCTGCTCAAGCCTTCTTGGCCTTTGATCAGGGCAGAACCATCCGAGGACAACAACGGTGAGCAGCCTGAGCGGGAGGGGCCAAAAACTATGTTCAAAGCGCTGAAGAATTTGTCGGAATTGTGGGTATCCACATAGTGCTGGACTTTCGCGGCTTTATCCTGCCACCACTGGTCCTGCATCATTCGAAGGTCAGACTGGACCTTTGCCTGCAGAGTTTTAAATCTTTCACACTTAGAGACCAAGGATGGATCATTCTGCCACTCGATGTTTTTAGCGTGGAGGGCTTCTCTGATCTTGTGATTGTTTTCGTCAAAGCAGTCTTCATGCAGTCTAGTTTTAACTCCAAGCACTTCTTTTGCAGGCTCAGCAACGGTATCCTTGAAAGAGGACCAATTTTCGGAGCTGCTTTTGGAGGTCAGACCATCTTTGAGTTTTCCATCAAGTGCTTCTTGGAACTTTGCCAGATGGATTGGGTTGTTCATTACATTACAGCCCTAACCAGCCTGTGATCAGTCCAGCATTCAGCACCTCTCATGGCACGGGTCACTTGGATGTCCCTGATGTCCCGTTGGCGTACAATAACAAAGTCGATCGTGTGCCAATTTTTAGACCGTGGTTGAATCCAGGTGGTTTTATACATGTCTGCCATCCTGAACAAGGTGTTGGTGATACAAAGGCTGTGTTCTGCACACGTGCTAAGGAGGAGCAGGCCGTTTTCATTGATTTTGCCTACACCGTGTCTGCCCAGAACGCCTTTCCAACTGCTGTGGTCTCTTCCTACTCTAGCCTTGAAATCACCTAGCACAGCAAGTTTGTCACTCTGTGAAGTTGACCTGATGACCTTGTCAAAGTGTTCATAAAAGTGCTCTTTGTCTTCATCTGGACTGGTGAGCGTAGGAGCATATGCACTGATGACTGTGAGGTGTCCGGCCTTGCTGAGAGGAATGCGCAATGTCATGAGATGTCATTTGTTGATTCCTACTAGCAGGGCTGGTATGTCCTTCAGCAGTGCTGTGAATGGCGAACCCAACACCATGTATCCTGTCCTCAGCTTGCGACTTTCCTTTTCAGAAGAAAGTGTATCCACCTCCTTCTTCTCTCAGGCATCCTTCATCGGCGAGACGTATTTCGCTGAGTGCGGCAATGTCTAACTGGTATCGCTGGAGCTCCTTTGCAACAAGCGCCGTTCTTCTCTCTGGTCTCGGTGTGCCAGCTCGGTCCAGAAGCGTTTGGATATTCCAGGCTCCCAGAATGAGACTCTGGAGTTTTTTCTTCTTTTGCATTGTTCAACCGCTATGAGGATGACTCTGTCAGCCGCGGTAAGCTGACCAGACGCTAGAAAGGGCAATCATTTGTCTGGGTCACCTTTTATAGCCCCCTCCCTCATGTGAGGGTGGGCAGTGCTGTCCTAAAGAGGCTGCCCAGTCGTCCACAGGTGCTGACGAACTGTTCTGTTGCCCTTAGATTCAGAAACAGAGCGACCACTTACCCATGGACCGCCTGTGTGCAGTTTTGTGAGTATAACCGCCAGTGTTCATCTCCAACTGCTGCTCCGCCATGTGCACATCGCCACGGGACTTGAGGGGTATATGCTGACAGGTCGATTGATGAGATGAGATACAAATAGAACCTGTGCATGAAGGCTTTATAGTGAGAACACCGTTGCACAGGGGCAATCCCACTCTCTCGGCCTGGGGAGTCTTGATCCAGTGGCACGGGGAACCGTTACAACGGGAGACTGCCAGGCTGCAGTGGATGACCAGGACTTCTATCGGTGCCATGTCCACTTCTAGGCGCTCCACGACGCTTGCTGCCATTGCCTTCACAACCGTTGGATCTCAGGTGATGATCTCTTTCGATTGTTCTGCCGGGAGTCAGTCTTTGCATGCAGTAGGGCTGGCACAGCCCAAACCTAACTCACTGAGAGGGTTTAAGACCCATCAGCTAACTTCACCTGGTTCAGCTAACTCACCAAAGCCGTTGTCCGGGGGGTGGCCGCTGTTGCATGCGACAGCTTCGAGGAGCCACAGGTGAAAGCTGAGTGCCAGGTGAGGACCAGTGACATGACCAGGGGCTGCCCTGAGAAGGGCATGGCATGCCCCCTGCCAAAAGGTACTACCTCTCCCTGACACCCCGAACCCCCCCCCCCCCATCATATCAATAATACTGTATTTAATTACAGATAACCAATAAAAAATACAGAGAAACTACTTACTGCTTGCAACTACTGTTGTGGGGAGGCTGTAAGTACCGCATCCACACAACACTAATTAGCATTCAGCAGTTCTGAAAATTAATGAATATATTCTATTTCTATGTCTGTATTAAACCTACACGGTTTTGCAAATTCACGCAAAACTTCTGTTTAATACTGCCAAACACACACACACACACACACACACACACACACACACACACACACACACACACACACACACACACACACACACACACACACAAAGTTAGGTGAAACGAGAAGTAAAGAGCATTCAAGTGTTGAATGAATTGTGAAACTTCCACATCATTTCTTTACAGGTATTGAAAGATTTAATCAGGATGCAGTCATCTACGTTCTCTCGCTCGTTTTACTGTAGCAGATTGTATTCGTGTAAAGCTCCGCAGTGTGCGTTTCTACACATGGATGAAAAAAAGAATTGCCTGGAGGTGCTGTAATGTAATTAGATGGTGAAGAGAAGAAGTTTGCGTTCATGACTACAGCTCACACCAAATCAACTCACGCCAACTCACATGAGTCAAAACCAATTTTTCCACAAACTCAGCCGTGAGCTTTTTCTTTGTTTGTCTTTTTTAAATGTACTTATATTTTATTTTAAAAAAAGTTTGTTTGTTTTTTCAGAAGAGGCATGAGCCTTCATCAATATAATTTAAGTAAGATTTTATATTTATTCATCTTTTAGTAAAAACATGTGGAAATATTTCTGCCATTACAAAAATAGAAAAAAATCCCCAACATTCCCTTTGTATACACACACACACACACACACACACACACACACACCTATATATCTATATATATATATATATATATATATATATAGAGAGAGAGAGAGAGAGAGAGAGAGAGAGAGAGAGATAGAGATATACAGAGATCTGCCTGTCAATCTCCCGCTCCATCCTTACCTTACTCGTGAATAAGACCCCGAGATACTTGAATTCCTCCACTTGGACCTCATGTCAGACACAAAGTGGGCATTCCACCCTTTTCTGACTGTGAACCATGGCCTTGGAAGTGCTGATTCTCATCCCGGCCACTTCGCCCTCAATTGTGAATTTCTCCAATGAGAGCTGAAGTTTCCTGCTTGATTAAGCCAAAAAGACAACGTCATCTGCAAAAAGCAGAGACAAGGTGCCTTCTTCTTTTCCTTTTGGCTGTTCCCTTTGAGGGGTCGCCAAAGCGAATCATCTGCCTCCATCTCCATGGAAGTCATATTAATGATTCGCATAGCGATTTGGCATAGGTTTTTACATCGGATGCCCTTCCTGACACAACCCTTAGTAAGGGGCAAAAACACACTGACGGCCATGCAGCTCCTCTCGATGAAAGTCAGCAATGGTTCTTTTACATGAACCTCACACCATAGACAGTGAGAGACATGGCCAGCCTTTGATAACCCAGTTAACTGCACTGGGGGGGGGACAGTGACAACCTTGCGGAGAGTGGGACTCAAACCTCCAACCCTAGGATCAGCGATCCAGCACCTTTACCACCAGGCCACCACTGCCAGCAAAAAACAGACACGAGAGCCTATGGCCACCAAACCAGAACCCCTGAACTCCTCTGCTGCGTCTAGAAATTCTCTCTATAAAAATTATGAACAGTATCGGTGACAGGACAGCCACAGTGGACTCCAAGCCTCAATGGAAACAAATTTGGCCTGTGGTTTCCAATACGGACCAAACTCTGGCACCGGCGAATTCTCTCTATAAAAATTATGAACAGTATCGGTGACAGGACAGCCACGGTGGACTCTAACCCTCAATGGAAACAAATTTGGCCTGTGGTTTCCAATATGGACCAAACTCTGGCACCGGTGATACAGTGACCAAATGGCCCATAACAGCGGGTCTGGAACGCTGTACTCCCGGAGCACACCCCACAGGATAGCCCGAGGAACACGGTCGAAAACCTTCTCCAAATCCACAAGACACGTGGATAGATTGGGCAAACTCCCATCGCCCTCTCCAGAATCCTATAGAGTGTATAGAGTTGGTTGAGAGGGTCTCGGCCAGGACGAAAACAACATTATTCCTCCTGAATCCGAAGTTCAACTATCGGTCAGATCCTCCTCTGACTTTATAGTTATCTCATTCATAATTTGTATGGAGCAACTCCTCTTTTTCTTCTTTTCCTTTCGGCTGTTCCCTTCAGGGGTTCCCACAGCGAATGATCTGCCTCCATCTCACCCTATCCTCTGCATCTTCTTCTTTTACTCCAACTACCTTCATGTCCTCCTTCACCACATTCATAACATCTTCAACCAACTTGTGTGCACACAATTTCCTCTGGGATCAAAAAGTATTCTGATTCTGGTTGAGTCTGATTCTGATTACCCTAATGTAGCATATGTCTTTAGATTGTGGAAGGAAACCAGAGTGCCTGGAAAGAACCTATGTATGGACAAGTGGATCATGTCAACTCCTTCTTGAACTCAGGACCTTCATTCTTTGAGGTGGACATGTTAGCCACCTCTGCCTTTGTCTCTGTGTGCGTTGCATTGACCCTTAATGTTTGTACTTTTATTCCATTTGGTTTGGATTAAAACGTAATTTGTCCCACCCTTCTGGTGAACATCCTCGTCCTTTTAAAAAAATTAGCATATTTCATCTGACCAATAAAAAAAGTGTTTTTAATCCAAAAAAGTCAACCTTCAAATAATTATGTTCAGTTATGCACTCAATACTTGGTCTGGAATCCTTTTGCAGAAATGACTGCTTCAATGCGGCGTGGCATGGAGGCAATCAGCCTGTGGCACCGCTGAGGTGTTACGGACGCCCAGGGTGCTTTGAAAGCGGCCTTAAGCTCATCCACAGTGTTGGGTCTGGTGTCTCTCAACTTTCTCTTCACAATATCTCACAGATTCTCTATGGGCTTCAGGTCAGGAGAGTTGGCAGGCCAATTGAGCACAGTCATACCATGGTCAGTAAAGCATTTACCAGTGGTTTTGGCACTGTGAGCAGGTGCCAGGTCGTGCTGAAAAATGAAATCTTCATCTCCATAAAGCTTTTCAGCAGATGGAAGCATGAAGTGCTCCAAAATCTCCTGATAGCGAGCTGCATTGACCCCGCCCTTGATAAAACACAGTGGACCAACACCAGCAGCTGACATGGCACCCCAGACCATCACTGACTGTGGGTACTTGACACTGGACTTCAGGCATTTTGGCATTTCCTTGTCCCCAGTCTTCCTCCAGACTCTGGCACCTTGATTTCCGAATGACATGCAAAATTTGCTTTCATCCGAAAAAAGTAGTTTGTACCACTGAGCAACAGTCCAGTGCTGCTTCTCTGTAGCCCAGATCAGGGGCTTCTGCCACTGTTTCTGGTTCAAAATGGCTTGACCTGGGGAATGCAGCACCTGTAGCCCAGTCCACTGCTTCCACAGGTCCCCCAAGGTCTGGAATCGGCCCTTTTCCACAATCTTCTGAGGTGCCTTGATACAGCACTCTGGGAACAGCCTATTCGCTAAGAAATTTCTTTCTGTGTCTTACCTTCTTGCTCTAGGGTGTCAATGATGGCCTTCTGGACAGCAGTCAGGTTGGCAGTCTTACACATGATTGCGGTTTTGAGTATTGAACCAGGCTGGGAGTTTTTAAAAACCTCAGGAATCTTTTGCAGGTGTTTAGAGTTAATTCGTTGATTCAGATGATTAGGTTAATAGCTCGTTTAGACTACGTTTTCATGATACAGTGGTATGAAAAAGTATCTGAACCTTTTGGAATTTCTCACATTTCTGCATAAAATCACCATCAAATGTTATCTGATCTTTGTCAGAATCACACAGATGGAAAAACAGTGTCTGCTTTAATTAAAACCACCCAAATATTTATAGATTTTTAATATTTTAATGAGGATAGCATGCAAACAATGACAGAAGGGGGAGAAATAAGTAACTGAACCATCACATTTAATATTTTGTGGGCCCCCCTCCCTTGGCAGCAATAACTTCAACCAGACGCTTTCTGTAACTGCAGCTCAGTCTGGCACATCGATCAGGACTAATCTTGGCCCATTCTTCTTTACAAAACTGCTGGAGTTCAGTCAGATTCCTGGGATGTCTGGCATGAATCGCTGTCCTGAGCTCATGCCACAGCATCTCAATGGGGTTCAAGTCTGGACTTTGACTTGGCCACTCCAGACCATGTATTTTATTCTTCTGAAACCATTCTGAAGTTGATTTACTTCTGTGTTTTGGATCATTGTCTTGTTGCAGCATCCGTCCTCTTTTTAGCTTCAACTGTCTGACAGACAGCCTCAGGTTTTCCTGCAAAACATCCTGATAAACTTTTGAATTCATTTTTCCATTAATGATTGCAAGTTGTCCAGGCCCCGAGGCAGCAAAACAGCCCCAAACCATGATGCACCCTCCACCATGCTTCACGGTAGGGATGAGGTGTTGATGTTGGTGAGCTGTTCCATTCTCCACACATGATGTGTGCTCCTCCCAAACAATTCAACTTTGGTTTCATCAGTCCACAAAATATTTTGCCAAAACTTCTGTGGAGTGTCCAAGTGCCTTTTTGCGAACATTAAATGAGCAACAATGTTTTTTTTTAGACAGCAGTGGCTTCCTCCTTGGAGTTCTCCCATGAACACCATTCTTGGCCATTGTTTTACATATAGTTGATGTGTGCACAGAGATATTGGACTGTGCCAGTGATTTCTGTAAGTCTTTAGCAGACACTCTCGGGGTTTATTTTTTACCCCTCTGAGTATTCTGCGCTGAACTCTTGGCGTCATCTTTGGTGGACGGCCACTCCTCGGGAGAGAAGCTACAGTGCCAAACTCTCTCCATTCGTAGACAACTTCTCTCAAAGGTTCAGATACTTTTTCATACCACTGTATGGTAATTTTTTGAGATAGGAATTTTGGGATATCATGAGCTGTATGCCAAAATCATCAGTATTAAAACAATAAAAGACCTGAAATATTTCAGTTGGTGTGCAATGAATCTAAAATATATGAAAGTTTAATTTTTATCAGTCTATTACAGAAAATAATGAACTTTATCACAATATGCTAATTTTTTGAGAAGGACTAGTAATTAATTTATTTAAGCTTGTTACTGATCACAAACCCATCTGGATCATGATGTTATACATTTGGATCATAATTTCTCCACAGTAGCTGAATTTTTGGTGAAATAACACAAGATTGGCCCCTAAATATTGCATTCTGATTGGTCAGATGGTGACAGTAGTACAGGTATAAAATGGATCAACTTGCATGAATACATATTTGTTGCTATAGTAACATCTCATTTGCAAGGAGCTGGCTGACAGACATGTGCTTGCGTGGGTTCTCAGGTTTCCTCCCACAGTCTGAATACATGCACATTAGGCTAATTGGCTTTCCAGCTTGGCCCTAGGTGTGAGTGTGGGTGTGTAGAATGAACCCCACAGATTTCTATAAAACACTAAAATACTTTGAACTATGGATTTTATTCCAGTACTGAATGGATACATCACTTATTAGTAACTAATCCAAACTCGAAAACTTATAGCTAACTTCAATCCAACTTATCTCCACAACATATATTGATGTCTGTAGATGTGTCTGATGTGTTTTCCGGACGACCACAGAACCTTTACTGAACATCTTTCTAATGTACATCTAGCGTATTCTGGATATATCGTCATCGTTTAGGGGATCGGAAAATAAAACGAGGAGCAGTGGTGGCCTAGTGGTAAAGGTGCTGGGTCACTGATCCAAAGGTTGGGGGTTCAAGACCCACTCACCAGAGGTTGTCACTGCCCCCAATGTAGCTAACTGGGTTATCAAAGGTTGGCAATGTCGTTCACTGTCTATGGTTTGAGGTTCATGTAAAAGAACCATTGTTGACTTTTGACAAGAGTAGGCTGCAAGGCTGTCAGCGTGTTTCTGCCCTGCGATGGCCTGGCGAGCTGCCCAGGGTGTACTCTGCCCTTGCCCGGAGTCGGCTGGGATGGGCACCAGTGACCAACCGCACAACCCTGATCAGGATTAAGCGGTTACAGAAAATGACATGAAATGAAATGAAAATAAAATGAAATTCAAACAAGGGACCAGTTCGTACTCCTCAAGACTCTATAGGGAGCAGCTGTCCATGAAGATCCAGAAAGGCTGAGATGAGAATACCTACTCAAGATCTTTCAATATCAGCATGACCTCATCGAATTTTTGTCAGATGTGACGGTGATGTTGATACCGCGATGTCAAGTGTGCAGCCTTTTATAGACTACGTCGTGAGATCAATCATCGATACACTGCTGCATAAGTTAGACTATTGTTGGTCATAAGTTGCGAATGCCACCAACACGCCACGCATTCGTCGGTATAGGTTATACGTATGTTCAAAGTACGCTAGACATTATATTCAACTTATGAGCGACTTACAAATAACTCGTATGAACAATCGGATAACTTACAGACAACGTATGGTCATGCGGAGTATATGAGCCTTACTCTGGCATGCTTCAAAAATTTGGTTTATGCGTAAAAAAAATTTCGACAACCTTGCTGTGCATCCAGTCAGCTCTACCAAGAAAATTGAGCCCCTTGCATCCAGAGCCCAGAAGCCAAATGACCAAGATCTTACAACTTTTACCAGTGTGCTGCTAACTTACATAAAAATTACCCATAACTTATTCAATATACTCCAGCATATTCTGCAAATTTCTCATATGTCCACATATACTGAATAATCAACAATATATAAATAACAATACAAAAAACATCAATATGACTCATGGCCTTAGTGGAATACACTTTGCTTTTGATGTTGCCCCACAGAAAAAGTCATAAGGTGTAAGGTCAGGGGTAAGTGAGCACAGAACGCATTTCAGGGGACCCCTTCGGCCAATCCATTGGTCAGGAATTTTGATGCAACATCTTCAGGCAATTTTTCCTGCATCTGAAGGTGGCTGAAGGTTCTTGAAAATGGAATTATACAGTTCGCCTTTAAGGTATTGAACACATTAGCCTTGTAGCTCTGTACGAAACTAAAGAAGTGAACAGAAGTGAATTTTTTTTTGCTGCCTATGATCATGGTTTCAACATCTGCTAATAATTCTTGGTGTTTATCATCATTTTCCCACAGATTCTTTACATCATTACACATCAACATCATGATTCACCTGAACCTGACACACCATGACTTCTGGAGAAAAAAAATAAACAAAAGCAAAACAAATATGTAATCATCACAACTCTAGAATCATTCTTTCTCCTTGAGGTCTTCTGGAGTCTGGGATAAAACACACCCTCAAGATAATTTTGGGACCGGTGGAGGTGATGGTGATCAGGAGGAGAAGAGAGGAGGTGATGATGATGGTGGTGGTGAGAAGGAGTGGTGAAGGTGATAATAGTCAGGAGGAGAAGTGGATATGGTGGTTGTCAGGAGAAGCAGAGGTGATGAGGAGAAGTGGTGGAGGTGATGGTGGTGAGGATGACTAGCTTTGTAGGTGATGGTGGTCAGGACGAGGTGCTGTTTAGGTAATGGTGGTTAGAAATAGAAGCAGTTAAGGTGATGTTGGGAGGAGGAGTGATGAAGGTGGTGATGGTCAGAAGGAGAAGTAGAGTTGGTGGTTGTCAGGAGAAGTAGAGTTGATGGTGATCAAGAGCAGAAGCAGTGGAGGTCATAGTGGTCAGGAGGACGAGCTTTGGAGGTGATGTTGGTCAAGAAAAGGAGCTGTGGAGGTGCTGATGTTGAGGAGGAGTGGTAAAGGTGATGGTGGTGATGAGGAGTGGTGAAGTTGATAGTGGTCAGGAAGAAAAGTTGACCTGGTGGTTGTCAGGGCAAGCAGACGTGATGGTGTTCAAGATGAGAAGTGGTGGAGATGATGGTGGTGAGGACACGATGCTGTGGAGGTGATGGTGGTTAGAAGGAGGAGCGGTTAAGGTGATGGTAGTGAGGAGGAGTGGTGGAGGTGACTGTCGTCAGGAGGAGAGATGGAGGATCCAGGACTGGTTAGTGTGTTGTCATGGTTACAGAATGTGTTGTAAGATTTTTTTTATATCAGAAAAGAGGTCCAGTCAGCATTTTTGTTTTGCGTGCAACTTACTCTACCTTTAATCAATCATACTCCCTGAGTTCTGCCACTGTGAAGCGTTCAAAGAGTTGGAGGAAGAGAGGACTGTCATGTCTCTCTCTCTCTCTCTCTCTCTCTCTCTCTCTGTGTGTGTGTGTGTGTGTGTGTGTGTGTGTGTGTGAGGAACACAGAGGAAGCTTTAATCAGCTCATTTTGGTGGGTCTGTTTTTCAGCCCGAGTGTAATGACACAGGTTCCTCTGAAGCAGAAGCGAGAGACTGAGAGCCCACTCACTCTCAACGCCTACGGCCTTTCAGCTCATTTCCCTTGGGCTTTACGCTGCCCCAGTCCTGACCTCTCCATCTCTCTCTCTCTCTCTCTCTCTCTCTCACTCTCTCTCTCTCTCTCGCTCGCTCGCTCTCTCCCCTCTCTTATTCTCCCTTTCTCCCTCTGTCACTCCTCTACCCCTCCACTATCCCTCTATCCCCCTCTTTCACCCCCTTTGTTCCTCCCCTCTCTCTTTCCCGCTCTCTCTGTCTCTGTCTCTCTCTTTCTCTCGCTCTCTTCCTCACCCTCTCTTATTCTCCCTCTCTCCCTCTGTCACTCCTCTACCCCTCCTCTACCCCTCCTCTATCCCTCTATCCCCCTCTTTCTCTCCCTTTGTTCCCCCTCTCCCTGTCACTCCTCTTGCCCTCTCCCTTCTCTCCCTTCCTATGTTCCCCCTCACTCTGTCACTCCTCTCCCCCTCAATCACTTTATCCCGCTCCCTCCTCTTACCATCCCCCCCTCTCTCTCTTTTTCTCTTCTCCTCTGTTCCCCCTCTCCTCTCCCCCTTTCTCCTTTTCTCTCTTAATTCTCTTCAGTTGCTGAGATCCAGTCACGTGCCAATTACACCAGATATTGTTTATGCAGTAAAAGATATTTTTGCACAAATTATCTCTCTTTCTGTGTTACTGTCTCTTTTTTGTCTCACTCGGTTTTCCATGTCAGATCTCTCTCTCTCTCTCTCTCTCTCTCTCTCTCTCTCTCTCTCTCTCCCCCTCTCCCCCTCTTTGTTTCTCTCTCTCTGTCCCGCTTTGTCTCTCTTTGTCTCTCTCGCTGTCTGTCTCTCTGTCTCTCTCTCTCCTCTCCCTCTCTCTCTCTCTCTCTCTCTCTCTCTGTCTGTCTCTCCCTCTGCCCCCTCTTTGTTTCTCTCTCTCTGTCCATCTCTGTCTCTGTCTCTCTCTCGCTCTCTCTGTCCTGAATTGTCTGTCTTGCCATTTTGATGGTGTCTCTTTTTTCTGGCTTTCTGAGTCACTTTCTCTCTTTTTGTCCTTCTCTTGTGTTCCATCTTGTGATCTCTGTCTCTTATTTGTCTGCCTCCACAATTGATTATCTCTCATTTTTTGACAGACTCCTTTTTTTCCTTCTTGGTTTTTCTCTCTCTGTCTCTCTGCTCACCCCCCATTTCATGCATTAGTCTGACGTTGTCTCTCCTTTGGTGTCTCACTTTGTCTATGTCCCCCTGTGCAGCTACCTGGGTTATCAAAGGCTGGCCGTGTCTCTTACTGTCTATGGTGAGAGATTCATGTAAAAGAACCGTTACAGACTTTCATCAAGAGCAGCTGCATAGTCATCCAAGGTGTACTCTGCCCTCTCCCAGAGTCGGCTGAGATGGGCGTCAGCCTACCCACGACCTTAGTCTGTCCTTGGGTATTGCTCTGTCTCCTTTTCTCACCATGATTTTTTTTTCTGTCTGTCTCTCACTGGCTTTCACTATTATTTTTCTTTATTTCTGAATTACTCTGTCTCTTTCTCTGTCTTTCTTTTAATATGTCTCTCTCTCTCTCTCTCTCTCTCTCTCTCTCTTGCTCTCTCTCTCTCTCTCTCTCTCTCTCTCTCTCTCTCTCTCTCTCTCTCTCTGTCTGTCTGTCTCTCTTACCCAACTTTTTTTGGCAGGTGTCTCTGTCTTTCTGGGTTACTTTCTTTTTCTGTCCTTCTCTTATCTCTCATTGTCCTCTCTCTGTTTGTCTGTCTCTCCTTTGAGTCTCTCTTTTGTCGGGTCTTTCTCTTTCCAGTTCTTTCTCTTTCCAGTTATCTATTTCTGTCCCTCATCTCTGTGTTGGCAATCTTCTCCTCGTCTCTCACATGGGACAGGACAGAGGACAAGTGATCTGTTCATCATTATGGCTGAGATGTAAAGCACAGGGCCTCAGACGAACCGCTACCAAGATCCTCGTTTCACTTTCCAAACAAGGGGGAAGGCGCAAGGAGGAAACGCAGACATTATTTTCATTCATGATTTCAAATTGATGTGTGTGTGTGTGTGTGTGTGTGTGTGTGTGTGTGTGTGTTTTAATTTTATAAGCGTGATCGGCTTGATGTGAAAGCGATATTAATTCAACAGCCTGCTGAAAAATACACACATTCACTCATCTTAATGTAACTCATATTATTCACCGTACTCAAGAAATAAAACAACCGCCCATTAAACCTGTGTGTGTGTGTGTGTGTGTGTGTGTGTGTGTGTGTGTGTGTGTGTGTGTGTGTGTGTGTGTGTGTGTGTGGGATCTAATGTTTAAATTAGCTTTGAGTGTGTGATCTGAATCCATTGAATATACTTTATGTAGAATAATAAAAAGGTTTAATGTGTTTTTAATGTCCAAGAACCTACTTTAAACCTTTAGCCTGATTAAATATGCATGTAAACCATGAATATGCAAATTATAACCCATCCCTAACAGTCTAATATTAGCCTGAAGGCTCTCTAGCTGTTCCTAAACTACAGTAGCTCATATATGCAATATAATGTTTAATATGAACATCTAAAAATGACTGTAGAACTTTCACAATTTAATAATCTAGACTTTATTTCTTAGCGTAATAAATATGTTTATGTTGCCATAATAACGAACATTTCATACATTTTCTAATCAACTTAGCGAGCAGTGTTAATAAACTATGAATGTTTACTTGGATAAGCTTATCTTCAGGGGGTCAGTAGTGGCCTGGTGGTAAAGATGCTGGATTGCCGATCCCAAGATTGGGGGTTCAAGCCCCACTGTCAACAGCCCCACCCCCACCCCCCGCCCCGCCCCCAGTCGTGTCTCTTACTGTCAGTGCTGGAGGTTCATGTAGAAGAACCAGTGCTGATTTTCATAAAGAGGAGCTGCATAGCCATCAGCAAGTTGATGGCCTGGCAAGATATCCAGGGTGTACTCTGCCCTTTCTCCGAGTCAGCTGAGATGGTCACCAGTCTTCCTGCGACCTTAATTAACCATTCAGAAAATGATTGAATGAACTGTTTTTTTGTATTTTGTTGATTTACCTTTCCAAAACTGTTGCTGCGGCGATGACATCACTAACATTAGCTCAGTTAGCTAGCAGGCTGTTTAAGTTTTAAAAAACAAAACAAAAAACAAGCACATAACTTTTACAGTTTGTACAATGTTTTGCATTTTAACATAGCTAAATTAAGGAAAATTTGATGTTGCCATGACAACCATGACAACCTGATTTTCTAAACGCAAGCATTAATTAGCT
>CM045729.1:5367662-5385162 GCA_024760905.1 Plotosus lineatus | reverse complement strand
GCACGGGGAGAACATGCAAACTCTACACAGAAACGCCCAGGCTGGGTATTGAACCCAGGACGTTCTTGCTGTGAGGTGGACTTGCTGATCACTACTCCACCGTGCCGCCCTATTTGATGAAGGAGAGAAAAAAACTCTCCTGCGATCCCCACGTTTTATCGTTATTGGTGACAAATCATAATACATCGTGATGATCATTGTAAAGTTTTTGACAGTCGAAACATTTTCCATATTCTCAATGATTTAATGAGTATTTCCATAAAAGGGCAAATCAGAAGGTACACAATAGTTTCTTTACCACACATAGAAAGGGGTCTCTAGTGGGTAGGTGGTGCTACATGGGACATCACACGGGACCTACAGACGTTCAATCAGTTTTAGCACTCTTTCAACTGACACCCCCTCAGAAGACATAAGGAAGAAACCCTGAGAGGAATCAGTCTCTAATGGAAACCCATCCTCATTTGGGTGGAACCAGTTCAAAATGAAGTCTAGTTGGTTGTATTTTAACTGTGATGGGATTTGTAATCCTAAATCATTTCAGTAAGAGTTTATATCATCAGCAGTGGAAAGTCATCTTCACAGATTCTGAATGTATATTTAGGTCCACATGGATCATCATCAGCAGGAGCGAAGGAGGAGCTTCTAAGATCACAACTCCAACCAGTAGTAGCACATAAGCATGAATCACAGGATTCAGAAGGCTGAAGGATCAGGATCACTGGTCTCTCAGAAGTAGCACGTGTACTTCAGCAAAAATACAAAGAATGCGTCAGTACTTTTTCTGGTAAGTGCGTGTTGTGCTTGATGTCGACATGGTCTGATGTGTTTCGTGCCTGGTTAAGTTGTCCGAATTCCTTTTAATGCGAGGCCTGAAAAGCTCGCAGGATTGCTTGCATGACAACACCTTGAATCGTTGTTTCTGCAGAGTATCTTTAATGGGATGTCACAGAAGCGTAGTGCTTAACAGGTCTGCCTTAGAACATGAAGGTTCTGAGTTTGAATCCTGGGATATTGGGGGCATTTCTGTGTGAAGTTTAACCCTTTAACGCCTGATTTATTTTTTTCAGTTAAAAAAAAAGATCATTAGTTTTTCCTAAACATAAAGGCCTAAGGAAACACCCTGAACACATTTCTTTCAACAAAATTATAATAACACTACTACTACTACTACTACTACTACTACTAATAATAATAATAATATAACAATAACAAATAATAACACTCAAAAATTCGTGAACAACACAATCCTGCAAACTAAAAGTCGTCTCACAGCTGACACAAGCTGCGTTGCATCAGGTGACGCCACAACAAGTATAGAACAAGTTCTGAATGGCAGCAGCACTGAATACAATGCGTCTAGTAGTTAGCAATTTTTGAAAGAGGACTTTTTTTTTATTCTTTCCCAAAATGGCGCTGGGTGACTTGCAGCCAGTTACAGGAGCTCTTCAGTTTGTTTTCCCACTTTTTCTCTTTTCTATTGTATATAGGCATGTTTCTTTTTCTTTTTTCAAAATGGGTGAACCCTTGTGCAATTCTGCATTCGGGAAGCCCACTTTTACGACGTTTTTGTTTTGCTTTGCACTTTTATTTTCACTTTTTGTATCGGCATCAGGAAACTCATCCACAGACGGCTCTGAACAACGCAGGTCTTACACACGTGAGCCCCTCCTCGGCCTGCGCGGCCCCTCTTTCCTTCATGTGGAGAAGCCTGTTGTTCCAGCGGACATACAGAGGAAAAGGAGAGGCTGCAGAGGGGGGCGAAAGATGCGGAGGACATATGTTCTCTCTGTCATCATGGGAAATGTCTGTGCGATCGTCAACAAGATCGAGAAGCTGGCGGCACTGACCCGGCAGCAGAGGCAGTACCGGGACTGCAGCCTCATGTGTTGTTTGGAGACGTGGCTGAATGAACTCACGACGGACTCTGTGGTTTCTCTGAATGGATTTACACTCGCACGTGCAGACCGGAGTGTGGCGGAGAGCGGAAAGAAGAAAGGAGGGGGTGTGACGGTCTATGTGAATGAACGGTGGTGCCACCCGGCCAACGTGCACGTGAAGGAACAGATGTGCACGCGGGACCTGGAGCTGCTTGCGGAGAGCGCGCAGCCATGTTATCTACCGAGGGAGTTTTCACAGGTGATTGTGTTTTGCGTGTATATTCTGCCCTCGGCTGATGTGGCGGCCACGTGTGAGCGTCTCCACAGCGCTGTCAGTCAGACGCAGACTCGTCACCCCCGCGCCATGATTCTGATCAGCTGGGACTTTAACCACCCCCCTCTCTCCGCCTCTCTCCTGACGTTCATGCAGTACGTGCGGTGTACCACAAGAGACAATAAAACTCTGGACTTGCTGTATGCAAATGTGAAGGACGCTTACAGCTCCACCCCCTCCCCCCACTGGGACGCTCAGATCACAACCTGGTCTACCTGCTCCCCAAATACACACTCAGGGTGCGAAAGGAACCTGTGCAGAAGAGGTCTGTGAAAGTGTGGACCGAGGAGACCAATGAGAGGCTTAGGGACTGTTTCCAGACCACAGACTGGAGCATGCTCTGTGACTCCTTTGGTGATGACATTGACGGCCTCACACACTGTATCACGGACTATATGAACTTCTGTGTGGACAGCACTGTGCCAACACGGAGGGTACGGTGCTTCTCCAACAACCACCCGTGGGTCACCCCTGAGCTTAAAGTCCTCCTGAACCAGGAAAAGAGGGCTTTCATCTCGGGGGATAGAGAGGAGCAGAAGAAGGTCCAGCATGAGCTCTAGTGGAGGATCAGGAGGGCCAAGAAGGATTATGGGAAGAAGATTGAGGAGAAGCTGGCTCAGAACAACATGCGGGACGTCTGGAGAGGACTAAAGACCATGTCTGGATTTTGGCAGAGTGTCAGAGGGACAGCTGATGGTAACCAGCGCTGGTCGAATGAATTAAACTGTTACTTCAACAGGTTTGATTCTCCCCCCTCCCCCTCTGCCCCCCTCCCTGTTCCCCCCTCTTCACATGTCTCCAGCCCAGCGGACACCTCCCCCCTCCCCAGGCCAACTTCACTTGACTGCAGCAGCCCTACAGACACATCCCCCTCCCTCTGCAGCCCACCCCAGTCCCCCTCTCCCTCATGTCGGACCAGGTCAGGAGACAGTTGAGGCGACTGAATCAGAGGAAATCTGCAGGACCAGAAGGCATCAGTCCCAGGCTGCTGAGGACCTGTGCAGACCAGCTCTGTGAGGTCCTCTGCCACCTCTACAACCTGAGCCTCAGCCTGAAGAAGGTCCCTGTCCTGTGGAAGACCTCCTGTGTGGTCCCGGTTCCTAAAACAGGGTCAGCTAAGGAACCAGCCCACTATAGACCTGTTGCCCTGACCTCCCACCTCATGAAGATCATGGAGAGGATCCTCCTCGACCACCTTTGCTCTGTGGTGAGCCCCACCCATGACCAGCTGCAGTTCGCCTACAGGCCCAACATCGGGGTAGAAGATGCTGTCATCTACCTGCTGCAGTGGGCGCTCACCCACCTGGAGATCGCTGGCAGCGCTGTGAGGGTCATGTTCTTTGACTTCTCCAGCGCCTTCAACACCATCAGGTCAGCGCTTCTGTGGTGGAAGCTGGAGGATTATGGAGTGGACGGGCACCTTGCTGCCTGGACCATCAACTACCTCACTGACCGTCCACAGTACGTGCAGCTGCGTGGCTGTGAGTCAGAGGTCGTAGTCTGCAGCACAGGGGCACCCCAGGGCACCGTCCTCTCAACTTTCCTCTTCACCATCTACACCTTGGACTTCACCTACAACACGGACCAGAAGTTCTTTGACGACTCCGCCATCATGGGTCGTGCGTCAGAGGGGAACGAGCTGGAGTACCGTTTGGTCATCATCGACTTTGTGGACTGGTGTGAGTGCAACCACCTATGCTTGAACACCAGTAAGATGAAGGAGATGCTGGTCGACTTCAGGAGAAGGACACCAGCACACTCACTGGTGAACATCCAGGGACATGGCACTGAGACAGTGGACAGTTTCAAGTACGTGGGTGTTCACCTCAACAATAAACTGGACTGGTCCCACAACACCAACGCCCTGTACAAGAAGGGCCAGAGTCGCCTCCACCTTCTGAGGAGACTCAGGTCCTTCGGAGTATGCAGACCTCTGCTCAGGACTTTTTATGACTCTGTGGTAGCCTCTGCAATCCTCTACGCTGCCATCTGCTGGGCCCCGGGCAGCACAGAGCGGGACAGAAAGAAACTGAACAAGCTGGTCAGGAGGGACAGCTCTGTCCTGGCTGCCCACTGGACTCTGTGGAGGAGGTGAGTGAGAGGAGGATGGTACCAAAGCTCACATCCATCCTGTTCAACAGCTCTCACTCACTGCACCAGACTGTAGAGAAGCTGAGTAGCTCCTTCAGTGGACGACTGAGGCATCCTCAGTGCAGGAAGGAGCGCTACCGCAGGTCGTTCATTCCCACCGCTGTCAGACTGTACAACGCCACTTTGTAACTGTCTGTGAAAATACCGGTTATGTGCAATAAAAACCCCACGCACTTTAATCAACCACATCTACCCCACTGACTGTGAACCATATCAACCCATCTACTCCGCCCTCAGATACATTACACTTTAATATAGGCCAGTCTATAAAGTTTTATTCTCTATTATTTTTATATTATTTTTATATTTTATTTTATTTACCTTTTATTATTATTCTGTTTTAATATTTATGACTATTAATGATGCACCTTTCTAATCTTTTTTGCACCCCCTACTGATTGTACTTTGAGAGCCTGTAACAGTGAATTTCTCCATTGTGAGGTCAATAAAGCTGTATCTATATGGTCCTGCTAGGCTTTAACGGCCTCCGACAATCCAAAGACATACACATTAGTCTATTCAGTTGTTACAAATTGCCCCAACCAAGTGTGTGAGCATGTGGCTGTGTGTGTGTGTGTGTGTGTGTGTGTGTGTTGGCCCTGCAATGTGCAATGTACAGGAGAGCTGTTCATGGTGTGCCCTACCTTTGCCCAGTGCCAGCTGAGAGTGGCACCAGCCCCTCTTGTGATCCTCGTAGCATTAAGTTGCTCAGTGATTTTGTGAATCGTTAACACTTTGTTTTTATTGATGATTATAGACCTCGAAAAACTTCAGACGTCACCTTTAATGCTATTTCCTGACTTAGATGCTGCTATTTACAGTATTGGGTATTGCTAATATTACTCGGTTTGGTGCTTCATTGACAGTTTGTTATTAGCGCCGATTATCACTTCAGCCCACGTGTTTATAGCACGCTTTCTTTCTGCACAAACGTTCTCTCTGTGTTCCGCAGTGATCTCACACTTCAGTCTCTGGTCTTTTGGTGAAAAATTATGCAGCATTTGTATCACCGTCACTCGTCCTGTATGTCCCAATGCTGTTTGTTTCAGGGCTTAGAATAAAAGTGTAAAAAAATTCATTCTGAAGATCCTGAGGTTCAGATTATGTCTAAAGTTGTATTATCTTTTCAATTATTTTTTTATACAATACAAATTGCTGTTTTTTATTATTATTATTATTATTATTATTATTTTAATTTAATTTTTTACGTCCAGCTGATTTAAAAAATAGCACCGTTAAGTTTTCGGTATAATCAATAACTCAGACGGGTTTACGGTGCACTTGACATTGAGTTAGTGATAATAACAGGAGAAGGAGGATGGCGTGGCATATGTAAGCGCACCTCAGCCCACGCGTAATCTTACCCGCTAATGCCCGCGCTCATAATCACGGCAATTCATTGCAACGACGAAATAAACACTCAAGACCTTGTCAAGCATGTCAAGAGGAGAAAATTCACACAGATTAGATTGAGCAATCAGATTAAGGTTCAATCCAGCTGAGTGTGTACATGTTCACCCTTGGCGCCTGTATGAGGCAGCGTGGGGGTGACGGCTGATTAAATTTCACCCTAATTCCCTTATTTGCTATGGAGATTGAGCAGGAGTAATCCCTGCAGCATGGAGATGCTGGGTTCAAAGCCACAGGCAGCTCATGACACACATCATGCCAGCTTTGCGTGTACAGCTGCTCTCTGCGAGCTGCTCGAGGAGATACTGACGAGACTGCTGTATGAACAGGGAAACAGTTAAGCTTTTTTTCTCTCTTTTGGATTTTTCCTCATTTTCTCCCTAATTCTTAGTTGTATTCAATTCCCACAAATCAGGCGTTGTCTTCCATATCATTTACAACATTTGGCAGATGCTCTTATCCGGAGCAACTTACAATTATCTTTTTTTTATATACAACTGAGCAATTCAGGGTTAAGGGCCTCGCTCAAGGGCCCAACCGTGGTGATTGTGGGGATTGAATCACTGACCTTTGGATTAGCAACCCATTGCTTTATCCACTAAGCCACCACTGCCTCTACCGACCAGGTAGGGAGAAAGCATATACAGTACATGTCCCCTGCGGGACATGCGTCGCTAGCCACCCGCCTCGATTCAAACTGCAGCTCATGCGTATTTCGGGAAGGTCTACCACAGTCGGACGGAAAATGTTACCCGGCCCCTAAAGGAACAAAGGAGCTCACAGACGCCCAAGATTGGCTGGCAGTCACTGTGAGTGACAGGGAAGTGAGCGTATGCCGCCCCTCCGTCCTGTGAGAGCTCAGCCAATTAGCTGCCATGGAGTCCCGGTCACAGACGGCTGTGGCATCAACCCGGATTCGAACTTGTGATCTCTGGGTTAACAGTCATGCACCTTGTTGATGAGCCACTCGGGAGCATTTAAAAAAAAATAATCACAATATGTTTACCTTGACAGATGTATGAAAATAAATATATAGTTTATAAATATATCTTTGATGTGTTTTATCTTCCATTATTAATTACTTTGAATGAAATAATGTAAACGTTTTCCCACCTACAGGCTCAGTATCTCTTACACCTGACTCACACGTAAGGGATGTAGCCCGTCATTTTCAGTTGGTTTCGCCCAAAAATGCAGCTGAACATCTCTTTATCTTTTATCAAATTCTAATATTTGAAAAATTCTACTTTTGCACACACACACACACACACACACACACACACACACACACACACACACACACACACACACACACACACACACACACACACCCTCCCTCCCATACAACTCACCTGGTTATCAAGGGCCGGCTGTGTCTCTCACTGTCTGTGGTGGGAGATTCGTGTAAAAGAATCATTGCTGACTTTCGAAAAGAGCAGCTGCATAGCCATCAGCATGTTTCTACCCTGGGATGGCCTGGCGAGCCGTCCAGGGTGAGCTAGGCGCCAGCCTCCCCGCGACCCTAATTAGGATTAAGCGGTTCAGAAAATAGATGAATGGATTAAATCAACATGGCTTCTCACAACATCAATAGCATGTTTTTCTGTTTACAGAACGGTTCAGTCTGCAGGAAGGAATTAGAGCCTTATAAAGTTATAAGTAGTAAAATGAAGAAGCATCAGAGCAGACGATTGATTTGAGAAATCATTTAAGCCAATTGTTAGAACTTGAGTCTTCATTAAAGCGTCAAAGCTAATTTTTGCATCCAACTGAATAAATGCCAATTTAAATATCACTGAAATGTTGCGATCAGTTGACGCCCTGTCAGAGTGTAGGATTAGTAATATCATGTGATAAAGTTTGCAGTTACGTCTATCGTTGTGCAGAATCTGGAGGTGGGTTCCTGAGTTTATATCTGGAAGCCCTGCGGGAGTGAGAGCGATTCCTAACGGAATAGGGTGCTTACGTTGCGATTATAACAAGCTAAAGAAAACACAAGGTGCCTCTGTATGGAGCCGTATTGACGCTCTGCCAGCTCCCCTGAGTCGAACTCATATACGTTCCCCCCTGAAGGACTTCAGCACAGGCGTACACGCTGCCCACAGCTTCCTGTTTGTTTTCGGGGCACCGCCTACACGTGAGCACTATAATGGCCGGTGTCCCTCCCACCTCCTGCACACACACTGCTGTAATGAGCTGTAATCACATCTCAGGGCCCCTGGTGGAGATCAGTGTGTGGGTGGGGCTCCCACTACTGCCATATTGTGATTGCTGCCCACCCTCCGTTTCCTTCACAGTGCAGCTAATGAGGAGTTGCCGGCCCACCGATCGACGCGGGTCCGACGCTTGTTTGGAGGGAATAATTAACAGCATTCCACATCTGAAGCCTGCACCTCACTCAACCTGATCCTTTCCATCATTACCATGTGGTTATCATCCACCACGTTCACTGCAGTGTCCTGTGTGACTGTTTTGGATATAATAAAACCAGTATGGGTTGAAAGCCTGCCAAAAAAAAAAAAAAAAAAAAAAAAAAAAGCACGTGTAGTTCTTTATTTACAACCTGCTATTTGGTGTGGAAGTATTTTTTACAGGCTGCTCCTTTGCTGCTTAAAAGGTTTGAGTCAAGATACACATATAGAGAAGAAAAAGAGTGCAGAGTCTACACTACTCTTCACTACACGCTACACTGCACTATATTTAAATACACAACATAAAATGGTACTGTACTACAATACAGTACGTTATACTATACTACATTAGACGACACTACACTACATTAAGGTACACTACACTACAATAAATTAAACTACATTACATTCCGTTACGTTACACTACACTACAATACATTAGAATACAATACAGTGTACTAAATTGCATGACACTTTACAACACTATATTAGGTTACACTACACTAGTACATGACGTTAGGGTGAACGACACTAGAATAAATTGCTTTACACTATTCTACACTACATCAGGGTACACTACACTACATTAAACTGCACGACACCACACTACACTGCGTTAAGCTGCACTACACTATACTAAATTACAGTATGTTGTGCTATACTATATTAGGGTACACTACACTATACTAAATTATACCACACTATACTACACTGCGTCAGGTTGCACTACGCTACCAAACTACATTGTGGTACACGCTATACTACACTACATTAAACTGCACAACACGACACTATAATGTGTTATGCTGCACTACACTATATTGTACTATATGAGGGTTCACTGCACTACTGCAATACATTGGGGTACACTACACTGTATTAAATTACATTTAACTATATCACACTACACAAGGGGAACATTACTACACTATAGTATATTAGAGTACACTACACCAGGGGTCCCCAACCACCGGGCCGTGGACCGGTACCGGTCTGTGGCTCATGTGGTACCGGTCCGCAGAAGAAATAATTAATTATTTCCATTTTATTTATTATCTGAGTCTGAAAGATCTTTATTTTTGAAAAATCTTTTATTTTGAAAAATGACCGGATTCTCTCAGTTACATGTCGGTCATATGAGCGCTAAAATGTAACCCACAGAGGGACGGCACATGAACAGAGGTGAGTTGTACATGTTTCAAACAATAGCTGGGATTTTGGGTGAGACTGAGCTCGAGCCTTCATTCTCCCCGCTGGTGGACCTGTGTTTTTTTTTTGTTTTTTTTTTTAAGAAAAGTTCAAGCTCTACTTCCCAACCAACTTTATTTCAGCTGTTGAAAAATAACATTCATGGAGGGCTTATTATTATTATTATTATTATTATTATTATTATTATTATCATTAATAATAATAATAATAATTGATATAAATAAATTAGATTTACAATAAAACAATCTATGTCATCGCAATTGTGAAGCGTTTACCGTTCCGTGGTGATAAAAAGGTTGTGGACCCCTGCACTACACTCTACTAAATTATACCACACTACACTATACTGCAGTAGGCTCTTACTGTATTACGCTACCAAACTACATTATGGTACGCACTTTACTACACTACATTAGGCCACACTACACTACTTTAAGGTACACTATTCTACATTAGGGTAAACTACACTACATTAAACTGCACAGCACTGCACTACACTGCGTTAGGCTGCACTACATTATACTAAATTACAATATATTGTACTATACTATATCAGAGTACACTTCTTTTTCTTCTACACTATATTAAATTATACCACACTACATTAGTGTACAGTACACAACATTAGAATACACTACACTACATTAGCCCGCACTACACTACATCAAGGTACACTATGCTGCATTAGGGTACACTACACAGTATTAAGGTACACTACATTAAAGTACACTATGCTGCATTAGGGTACACTACACTACATCAAGGTACACTATGCTGCATTAGGGTACACTACACTACATTAAGGTACACTACATTAAAGTACACTATGCTGCATTTGGGTACACTACACTGCATTAAACTGCACGGCACTGCACTACACTGTGTTAGGCTGCACAACACCTTACTAAATTACAATATATTGTACTATACTATATCAGTACACTTCTTTTTCTTCAACACTATATTAAATTATACCACACTATGCTACACTACATTAGGCCACACTACACTACATGAGTGTACTGTACACTACATTAGAATACACTACACTACATTAGGCCACACTACACTAGATTAAGGTACACTATGCTACATTAGTGTACACTACACTACATTAAGGTACACTACACTACATTAGGCACATACATACAGTGCACTAAATTATGCCACACTACATTGTACTTGCACTATACTAAACTACACGACATTTCACTACACAACATTACACGATACTAAACTAAACCAAATTGCCCTATGTTTTACTACACTACACTGGGCTGCGCTATACTAAAGTACACTAACCTACACCAAATTACAGTACATGACATTAAACTTTACTAAATACCTGGCAAGTTTGGCAACACTCAAATGTACAAAACGTTTACTCATTCCAAAATTGCAGCCAAAGAATATCTCGAGGTTTTCTCGGTTCAAACACTACACAGCACACCACACTACATTACACTACACTATACTTCACTGCATCATGATACTGTCGTGGCAGACACAATTTAATTCACCAAAATTTCCAGGTTCAAACTTCAGAAACAATTTATTCAGTCAAATTATCAGAAATATCAACGAGTTGTCAAGCACAGCAGATGTGATCTCCGAATGAGCATGCAAAGAGAAAACCAACCAAGCCAAGCTAACCCCTCCTCTCTCGATCCTAGTTTATATCTTCTTGAATAACTCCAAGCACACATTTGCCATAATTATCTTCAAACCTGCAAAGTTCCAGCATAACCTGTGGCTGGGTAAGGGTGTGACATTTTTGAGCTTTTGCCTTGGTTTGACTTGGAATAACCTCTAGGTCTGAAACTGAGGTCTGGGTTAGAACATGCTGTCTCTTCTGGGCTCTGCAGCTTTGTGCTACATAGAAGCCCCCGTTGTGGTCCTAGGGAGAGGTTCTAGCATGTCACCCAGGTCCCATTTTCTGGCCCTTATGCAAGTTTTCTGGATATCATTCATTCCATATTTCTTTCTACTACAGTACCTTGAACTATACTAAACTAAACTAATCGACCGACACCACAGTGCTGGTGGCTTACTGATTAAAACGATGTGTTACTAATCTAATGCTCAGCCGTTCACTCGCCACTGTTGGGCCTTTGAACAAGGTCCTTCACCCTTTTATAAAAATAATAATTGTAAATCACTTCAGATAATGATGTAAACATAAATCACATAGCATTACACTCTGTTATACTAAAATAATTACATTATAATACACTAATTTAAGGGGCGGTGGTGGCCCGGTGGTAACGTGCTGAATTACTGATCCCAAGGTCAGGGGTTCAAGTCTCACTATCAACAAGTCTTCCTGATGTCCCACCAGTGCAGCTATCCTGGTTATCAAAGGCCGGCCATGTCTCACACTGTCATGTAAAACAACCATTGCTGATTTTTGTAAAGTGTACGCTTCATAGACATTTGCATTTGTCTGCCCTGCTATGGCCTGTCGAGTAGTCCACGGTGTATTTTGCCCTTGGCTAAGATGGGCACGAGCCTCCCGACGACCTTAATTAGGATAAATTCAGTTTTATTTGTATTGCGCATTTTATAGTCGACATTGTCGCAAAGCAGCTTTACACAGTAAAAGTAGGATCTTACAAAGTATAAAGGAATTTAAACATTTCCTACAATCTGTACACATCCCTAATGAGTGTCGCTCACAGCGGCGATGGCAAGTTAAACTCCCTCAGTAGATGTGAGGAAGAAACCTTGACAGGAACCCGGTCAAAGAGGGGACAACCATCCTCATTTGGGTGAAGCCACGATACAAACCATTTGCTAAAAATTCATTACAGTCCAACATGTCGCTGGTTCGACCACAACTGTAAGTTCTAAATAATTGGGGGTCTTCTTCTTCTTTTCCTTTCGGCTTTTCCCTTCAGGGGTCGCCACAGCGAATCATCTGCCTCCATCTCACCCTATCCTTTGCATCTTCTTCTCTTACACCAACGACCTTCATGTCCTCCTTTACCACATCCATGAATCGTCTCTTTGGTCTTCCTCTAGGCCTTTTGCCTGGTAGTTCCAGCCTCAGCATCCTATTACCAATATACTCACTATCCCTCCTCTGTACATGTCCAAACCATCTCAATCTAGCCTCTCTGACTTTGTCTCCAAAACGTCTTACATGTGCTGTCCCTCTGACGTGCTCATTCCTGATCCTATCCATCCTCGTTACTCCCAAAGAGAACCTCAACATTTTCATCTCTGCTACCTCCAACTCTGCCTCCTGTCTTTTCCCCAGGGCCACTGTTTCTAACCCATACAGCATCGTTGGCCTCAACACCGTCTTGTACACTTTTCCTTTCATTTTTGCCGATACCCTCCTATCACACATCACACGGACACTTTTCTCCAACCATTCCGACCTGCCTGCACACGCTTCTTCACCTCTTTTCCACACTCTCCATTGCTCTGGATTGTTGAGCCTAAGTACTTAAAATCCTCCACCTTTCTTATCTCTGCTCCTGTAATCTCACCGTTCCTCTTTGGTCCTTGGCATTCATGCACATGTATTCTGTCTTACTGAGGCTAATCTTCATTCCCCTCCTTTCCAGGGCATACCTCCACCTCTCTAGATTTTCCTGCACTTGTTCTCTGCTCTCACTACAGATTACAATGTCATCTGCAAACATCATAGTCCATGGGGAATCTTGTCTAACCTCGTCTGTCAGCCTGTCCATCACCATAGCGAACAAGAAGGGGCTGAGAGCTGACCCTTGATGCAGTCCCACCTCCACCTTGAACTCTTCTGTCACACCGACAGCACACCTCACCACTGTCTTACATCTCTCATACATGTCCTGCACCACTCTAACATACTTCTCTGCCACTCCAGACTTCCTCATGCAATACCACAGTTCTTCTCTCGGCACCCTGTCATATGCTTTCTCCAGATCCACAAAGGCACAATGCAGCTCCGTCTGACCTTCTCTGTACTTCTCCATTAACATCCTCAAGGCAAACACTGTATCTGTGGTGCTCTTTCTTGGCATGAAACCAAACTGTTGTTCACAAATGCTGACTTCTGCCCTTAGTCTAGCTTCCACTATTCTTTCCCATAACTTCATCGTATGGCTCATCAACTTTATCCCTCTGTAGTTGCCACAACTCTGCATGTCTCCCTTGTTCTTAAAAATGGGCACCAGCACACTTCTCCTCCATTCCTCTGGCATCCTCTCACTCTCTAAGACCTTGTTAAATGTTCTTGTCAGAAAATCTACTGCTACCTCTCCTAGACACTTCCATACCTCCACCGGTATGTCATCAGGACCAACTGCCTTTCCATTCTTCATCCTCTTCAATGCCCTCCTCACTTCACCCTTACTAATCTTTGCTACTTCCTGGTCCTCAACAGTCACCTCTTCTACTCTTTTTTCTCTCTCATTTTCCTCATTCATCAGCTCTTCAAAGTACTCTTTCCATCTTGCCAGCACACTTCTGTCATCAGTCAATACATTTCCCTCTCTGTCCTTTATCAATATAACTTGCTGCACGTCCTTCCCATCTCTATTTCTCTGCTGTGCCAACCTGTATAAATCATTTTCTCCCTCCTTACTTTCCAACCGAGCATACAAGTCATCAAACGCGCTCTGTTTGGCCTTTGACACTGCTACCTTTGCCTTACGCTGTGTCTCCCTGTACTCCTGTTTACTCTCTTCGGTTTTGTCAATGTCCCACTTCTTCTTAGCTAACCTCTTCCTTTGTACACACTCCTGCACTTCCTCATTCCACCACCAAGTCTCCTTATCTACTTTCCTTCCAGATGACACACCAAGTATTCTCCTACCTGTCTCCCTGATCACATTCGCTGTAGTTGTCCAGTCATCTGGAAGCACTTCCTGACCACCCAAAGCCTGTTTCAACTCCTCCTTGAAGACAACCCGACACTCTTCCTTTTTCAACTTCCACCACTTTGTCTTCTGCTCTGCCTTTGCCTTCTTCACCTTCCTCACCATCAGCATCATCCTGCACACCACCATCCTATGCTGTTTGGCAACACTCTCACCCGCTACTACTTTGCAGTCACTGATTTCCTTTAAATTACATCGCCTACACAAGATGTAGTCTACCTGTGTGCTCCTACCTCCACTTTTATAAGTCACCCTATGCTCCTCTCTCTTCTGGAAGAAAGTATTCACCACAGCCATTTCCATCATTTTTGCAAAATCTACCAACATCTGTCCTTCTGCGTTCCTGTCCTGGATACCAAACCTACCCATCACTTCCTCGTCCCCTCTGTTTCCTGCACCAACATGTCCATTGAAGTCTGCCCCAATGATCACTCTTTCACCTCTGGGGGTACTCTGCATCACTTCATCTAACTCCCTCCAGAATCTCTCCTTCTCTTCTCGCTCACATCCTGTCTGTGGGGCATAAGCACTAACAACATTGACCATCACACCTTTAATTTCTAACTTGAGACTCATCACTCTGTCTGACACTCTTTTCACTTCTAGAACATTCCTGGCAAACTCCTCCTTCAAGATGACTCCGACTCCATTTCTCTTCCCATCCACACCGTGATAAAACAGCTTAAACCCTGCTCCTATGCTTCTAGCCTTGCGACCTTTCCACCTGGTCTCCTGAACACACAGTATGTCCACCTTCCTCCTCTGCATCATGTCAGCCAGCTCTCTACCTTTTCCTGTCATAGTTCCAATATTCAAAGTCCCTACTTTCAGTCCTAGACTCATGCCTTTCCTCTTCTCTCTCTGGCAACGGACACGCCTCCCGCCTCTCCTTCTTCGACGTCTTCGACCAACAGTAGTCCAATTTCCATCAGCACCCTGTTGGTTGACGGCACTGATGGCGGTCGTTGTTAACCCAGGCCTCGACCGATCCGGTATGTCATTCTTTCTTGTGATTCGCATAGTTTATTTGGCATTTGTTTTACGCCGGATGCCCTTCCTGACGCAACCCTCTGCATTTATCCGGGCTTGGGACCGGCGTGAGGGAGAGACACTGGTTTGTGCCCCCCCCTCACGGCTGCATTCTAAATAATTGGGGGTAAAGAGTTTATATCACCAGCAGTGAAAAGTCATGTTCACAGTCTGTTAATGCACATCTGGGTCCATTTAGATCTGCATCAGCAGGAAGGAGGGGCTTCCAAGATGAGAACTCCAGCCAGCATCAGCACAACAGGACAGACCACAGGACTCAGGAGGCAGAAGCATCAGAATCACCGGCATCCCAGAAGCAGCATGTGTACCTCAACACAAAGAGAGAGAGAGAGAGAGAGAGAGAGAGAGAGAGGATGTTTGATAAACTCATAGTAGTGTAATGTAAACAGAAAATTTTAATATTGCTGAGTGCATGACTAACTATGGCAGCATAACTAAAAGAGAGAGAGAACCAGAATGAAGGCAGATATGAGGACCCCTGTGGCATTGGGGCAATCAGCCACTGGACTAAGCAGTTCAGAAAATGAATGAATGAATAATTTACACTATATTCACATTATAGTACAAAACATTATATCACACTATATTATACTATGTCATGTAATGCTGCATTACACAACACTACGCCACATTATCCCACACCACAGTGCAAATACTACCATGATATGATGTCCTATTAATAGAAATGCATGAAAAACTGAAATGAAGAAAAACGAAAATGACAGGATGGAGTTAAAAAAAAAAAAACTTTATTTGAATGTCAAAATTCAGAATTGCCGAACACCAACTAGAAAGAACGCCGCCTCCGGGTCTCCTTAACCATACATTGAATTTTAAAGTGTAACCTCATCCCAGCTCAGATGCTAATTCCACCCACTACATGATTTATAAAAATGCTAAAAATTGGGCAAGAATGATGAGGTTGGGGGCTGAGATAAAGATATGGTGAGAACAAGGTGGTGGTGGTGGTGGTGGTGGTGGTGGGCGCGGGGGGCGGGGGAGGGTAAACTTCTGTGAGTGATGATTCTTGATCAGCATATTTTAGAAAGTCAGCACATATTCACAAGTCTCCCTCTGTGAGATTACTTTTAGGAATCACCTCTTTTGAAAATTAATCTTTTCATGATTTAGAGAAGTACTGAACCAATCAAACAGCCATTTTCAACCAATTAAAATGCTTTGTTGTCAATAATAACAGTAGAATTGATGTGTTTCTTCATCATGCAGAAATCTAGTTTATTTTAAATACGATAACACTGGTAATACTTGCTTTAGGTTAAATGACACGGAGTGGCATGGATGGTGCAATGCTTAGCATGTTTGCCTCACAGCCAGAAGGGTCCTGGGTTTGATACCCGGGCTGGGGGTGGGTGGGTGGGGTTGTCTGTGTGGAGTTAGCATGATCGCCATGTGCTTGTGTGGGTTTCCTCCTGGTTTTCTTCCACAGTCCAAAGACATGCACAGTAGGCTAATTGGTGGTGCCGAAGTGTGAGTGTGAATGATTTTCTGTGTTGCCCTGCGATGGCCTGGCAAGCTGTTCAGGGTGTCCCTTGCCATCACCCAGAGTCAGCTGCCTCCCTGCAACCCTACTTAGAATTTAAAAAAAAAATAAAAATGAATGAATTATTTCATCGACATTGTAGTGCGGTAGTTAACACATCTGACTCATAGCAAGAAGGTCCTTGGTTTCTGTTTGGAGTTTGGATGTTCTTGCATGGGTTTCCTCCCAGTACCCTGGTTTCCTCCCACAGTCCAAAAACATGCACAGTAGGTTAATTGGCTGTTCCAAATCACTCCTAGGTGTGAATAGTTGTGTGAATGTTGGCCCTGTGATGGCCTGTCAAGCTGTCCAGAGTGAACCCCGCCCTCGCCCAAAGTTAGGCACCAGCCTCCCTGCAGCCCTGAGTAGGATCAAGCGGTTCAGAAAACAGATCAATGAATGAATACTCTGGTTTCCTCCAACAGTCCGGAGATACGCACACCAGGTTAATTGGTTTTTCAAAATTGCCCCGAGTTATGAATGTGTGTGTGTGTGTGTGTGTGTGTGTGTGTGTGTGTGTGTGGGTGTGTGTTGGCCCTGTAATGGACCGACAAACTGCCCAGAGTGTAGCCAAACCTCACCCAGAGTGGTCTGAGATTCGACCCACCAAACCCTGTAGGACTCACCAGTCTGTCAAAGGAATGATT
>CM045729.1:5337662-5362662 GCA_024760905.1 Plotosus lineatus | reverse complement strand
ACATGTTTATCTTTAATATTTTAGGTGAAATATAGGCGTTTGTGCAGGTTATATGAGTTTGGGAAGGGCTTGGAATGGGTTCATTGGTTTTCTATTATTTCTGATGGGAATTTTTGTTTTATATAACGAACATTTTGACTTACGAGCTCGCCCTTGAAACGGATTGATTTCGTAAGTCAAGGTACGGCTGTAAATGAATAAACAAATGAATGATTTGTGAAGGAAGTTAATTGTATATTTTAGTGAACCGCGATACTGAAGAAACCATCTGTTCGATTTGACTTGTACGCCTTTCTGTAGGTCCGTCCGTAGGTAAGAACATCCACATGTATCACAATGTGGCAAGACTGGCTTCCTATAACACAGCCATCTTGTAAGGAGGTCCAGTTTTAGGCAGAATTTAAATCTATTTTATTTCTGCTTTTCTTTTTTCTTTCCAGTGTCCCTTCACACTGGGTGCCTGTATCAGCTTCTTTTTGTATGATGTCACTGTACGATATTTTCTTGACCAACACCAAAATGTATAATTTGGGAAAATTGAATTCCGCTGACTCACGTGACATTTCTAATCGCAAATGTTTCAAAATGTTGTGTTCACACATCTGTAATAACTTCCTGTCTGACATCAACTTCCTGCAGCTCAACCACTGAATGAGATCTGTACACGCCCTCTTGTTTTTTATTTGTTCATCATTGTCCTTCTGTCTTCCTCCTCATCCTCTGCTTCTTCTATTTCCCCTTTTTCTGCTCCTCATCCTTACTGTCTTCATTCTTTTCCTCTTCTGCTTCTTCTTCCTTCCCTCCTCCTCCGCCTTATCCTCCTTTCCTTCTCCTCCTCTTTTGATTCTCCACCTTCTCCTCTTTTCTTCCTTCCAATTTAAATTCTTCTCATTTTCCCTTCCACCCATTTCTTCTGCTTTTTTTCCTTGTTTTTCCCTCATTCTTCTCCTCCTCCTCCTCCTCCTCATTTTCTTTCGTATCCTCCTCCCCTTTCTTCTTTTTTTTTGCAGAGTTTTGTATTGGTAAAATAATTATTCCCTCATAGTCTATGCCAAATCGTAATTAGGGTAACAGGAAGGCTGATGCCCATCTCAGCCAGCTCTGGGCAAGAGTACACCCAGGACATCACAGGGCAGAAACATGCTGATGGCCATGCAGCTCCTCTTGACGAAGTTTCCCATTCACTTCCAGGTTTTTTTTTTCTTGGAAATAAAATGGAATCGGATCCACGACCTTTCTGAAGCCATCGACTTCCTCCAGTACTCGAGCGTTAATAAGTCCTGCACCGGCCACCTTCATATTAATAACATTCATTCATTTTCTGAACCGCTTAATCGTAATCAAGGTCACGGGAGGCTGACTCTGGATGAGAGCAGAGTACACTCTGGATAGCTAGCCAGACTGTCACAGATATTAATAACAGCACCATCATTTATTATTTCTCCTAAAATGGATTCCCTTCCTCTGTTTCTAATCACTCAGTGTCAGACTTTTCCACGTTCCACCAACTGCTGCTGCGCCGCCAAGATATCACCCGTGCAAAAAGATCCTTCCTCCGGTCAGGCCATCTCATTATTGTTGTTGTTGGATCGAGAATCAAGACAAGATGCAGGGCAGATGAGTAAGAGACACTAAGCCTGTGAGCTGGGGAGGTTTCACCAGGAAATACTGTACATCATTCATATTCATCTGGATTGAACTGACACTAGAAGAGATGGGGAACCTCAATTCATGACAGAAATCATTTATTTATTCATTTTCTGATCTGCTTAATCCTAATTAGGCTCGTGGGGAGGCTGGCACCCATCTCAGCCGACTCTGGGCGAAGGTGAAGTACACCTTGGATAGCTCGCCAGGTCATCGCAGGACAGGAACACGCTGACGGCTACGCAGCTCCTCTTTAGGAAAGTCAGCACTGGTTGCTTTACATGAACCTCTCACAACAGACAGTGAGAGACATGATTGGCATTTGATAACCCAGTTAATGCACTGGGTGGAAGGCAGTGGCAACCTAATGATATTGGGGCTTGAACACCCCGACCTTGGGATCAGTGATCCAGCACCTTACCACAGGGCCACCACTGCCCCATCTGTGACAGAAATATTTGCCTGAAATAATCAGTGCTCTGTGTTTTTTTATGTCTTCTGCTGTCCATGATCACTTATCATTCTTGCTGAATCTCTGACTGTGTTAATGATGATGATGATGATGATGATGATGTGTTGAAGTGCACTTCATGATTATATGCTCTGGAAAGAATTGCAAACAACATCGAAAAATAATGGCGAGCATGAAAATGAAGACGAAACTGCTGAAATGTTCATCGTGCAGCGAATCGAGCCAGTGGATGTTTCAAAGTGAAACAGCAGCATGCGCAGCAGGGCGAGGTGTGCGAAAAGAGAGAACGACTGTGACAGTAGGCCTCGGCCTGGCGTGGGCGTACCTGTCAGGAAAAGCCACTGTCGTCTCGGCATCCTAGAGAAATGAGAAAGCAGGCGCCTGCAGTGCGTACGCCCACCACAAAAATCCCCCTTCCATTTCAAAGGCTGAGCGCCGCTCTGAGATGACATTTTCATCGGGGCTTTGCAAAGTTTTTTCTTTTCTTTTTTTGGTTTTACATTCTTCCCACAGCCTGACATGATCTGTGGCACAGTGTGTTAAGGATATGAGAGAAAGAATGTGAGAGAAAGAGAAAGAAAAAGAGAACGAGAGATTCATTATGGTTTCACATGGAGATATATACTGTAAAACCATTTCTTTGATCTGATCAAGCAAAAAAAAAAAAAAAAAAAAAGAAATAACAAAAAGAAAACATTTCCATTTCCGGGACATTGATGTTTTTCAACACTTGAAAAAAGAAAGTCTTCATCTGGAAATATTTTAGAGAGCTTTCACAGCAGTTAGGAAGGTGGAAAGAACCTTTTATTTTTTTGAATTCATTCATTTTCTGAACCACTTAATACTAAGTAGGGTCCAGGAAGGCTGGAACCCATCACAGCGGACTCCAGGCGAGGGCAGAGTACACCCTGTACAGCTCGCGAGGCCATTGCAGGGCAGAAACACACTGACAGCTATGCAGCTCCTCTTGATGAAAGTCAGCAGTGGTTCTTTTACATGCCTCACAACATAGACAATAAGAGGCCTTTCATAACCCAGTTAGCTGCAGTGACAACCATAAGAAGCAATAATACAGTGGTGCCTTGACTTGCGAGTGTCTTTTATAATGAATTTTCCATGATGCGAGCTTCGATCCCACCAAAAATCCGCCCCATCCAAAGAGCAAAATTTTGATTTATGAGCTCTGCTGGGGAAATGGGTTTTCCGGGCCGATTAGCCTCGCATTCTTGCACGTGTATTCCTCCGCACTCCGAGAACTCCTTGTGCAGTGTTTATTAATTATTTCCTGTGATACCCCCGATTAGAATAAAGAATATTTCACGCCCCCCTGGACTATAAATAGTGTTTACTGCACTTCATATCATTTGCTCGGTGCTTTTTCCCTACACCATAGGGAACACAGCTACTACCACCTACTGTAGAGGATGCGCAATTACACTTAATTCTAGTACAGTATGGCAAAAAAGAATGTTCCCCAGGGTCATATGCACCCCCCTCCCCGCCATCACACCATGCCCTCCAAGGGGGAGCGCTCCACTATTTGAGAAGCACTGGCCTTGTGGGAGCTCACCATGAGCCTTTCCTTGCTGACATTCATAGCGTGCACACGCACAGAATTCTCCTTGTCCTCTGTTACTCACCACATGACATCTTCATGCCCACATGACACCTTTGCCGCAGTTGATGATCGGAAGGGTTAGTTGACTTATTGTTTATTCTAGTTTTATTATTATTTATTATTAATAATGTTACTGTAAATGTATTATTATTATTATTATTATTATTATTATTATTATTATATTGAATATTTATTATTATATTATGCATGACCCTGAATGATATTTGATGTCAGCATTTACAAATAACTAGAGATTCAGGACAAGAAAAAAGTTACAAAGTAAGTAAACTGGTAGTTAGCTGGCTACGCCTGCCTCCCTTTATATGCGTTTTAATATCAAAAACACCTGAACACACAATGCTAAATTTCACATTGCACATTGTGCAAAAGGCCGTGTATCTGTCATGCTGCTGAATAAATGGATAAGTTGTTGAATATTGCGATAAAAAAAAAAAAATCTTGCATTCTTTTCGTCGCGACTGTAGGTTTCCCGCAACTGTTCAATGATTGGCTCTGTTAACCACGAACTGTATGTAATATAGCTGCTGATTCGTGTAAATCGACCTACCTTGCTTCCCATTAATGAATCATGTGATGACAAACAACAGTAACATCTTCTTCTTCTTCTTCTTCTTTTCCTTTCGGCTGTTCCCTTCAGGGGTCGCCACAGCAAATCATCTGCCTCCATCTCACCCTGTCCTCTGCATATTCTACTCTTACTCCAACTACCTTCATGTCCTCCTTCATCACATTCATAAATCTTCTCTTTGGTCTCCCTCTAGGCCTTCTGCCTGGTAGTTCCAACCTCAGCATCCTACTACCAATATACTCACTATCACTCCTCTGCACATGTCCAAACCATCTCAATCTAGCCTCTCTGATTTTATCTCCAAAACCTCTTACATGTGCTGTCCCTCTGATGTGCTCATTCCTGATCCTATCCATCCTCATTACTCCCAGAGAGAACCTCAACATTTTTATCTCTGCTACCCCTAGCTCTGCCTCCTGTCTATTCCTCAGCGCAACTGTTTCTAAACCATACAACATCGCTGGCCTCAACACCGTCTTGTACACTTTTCCTTTCATTCTTGCCAATACCTTCCTATCACACATCACACCGGACACTTTTCTCCAACCATTCCGACCTGCCTGCACGCGCTTCTTCACCTCTTTTCCACACTCTCCATTGCTCGGGATTGTTGAGCCTAAGTACTTAAAATCCTCCACCTTTCTTATCTCTGCTCCCTGTAACCTCACCGTTCCTCTTGGGTCCTTGTTGTTCACACACATGTATTCTGATTTACTGAGGCTAACCTTCATTCCCCCTCCTTTCCAGGGCATACTTCCACCTCTCTAGATTTTCCTGCACTTGTTCTCTGCTCTCACTACAGATCACAATGTCATCTGCAAACATCATAGTCCATGGGGAATCTTGTCTAATCTCGTCGGTCAGCCTGTCCATCACCATAACAAACACCAAGGGGCTCAGAGCTGACCCTTGATGCAGTCCCACCTCCACCTTGAACTCTTCTGTCACACCGACAGCACACCTCACCACTGTCTTACATCTCTCATTCATGTCCTGCACCACTCTAACATATTTCTCTGCTACTCCAGACTTCCTCATGCAAAACCACAGTTCCTCTCTCGGCACCCTGTCATATGCTTTCTCCAGATCTACAAAGGCACAATGCAGCTCCCTCTGGACTTCTCTGTAGGTCTTTATTAACATCCTCAAGGCAAACACTGCATCTGTGGTGCTCTTTCTTGGCATGAAACCAAACTGTTGTTCACAAATGCTGACCTCTGCCCTTAATCTAGTTTCCACTATTCTTTCCCATAACTTCATCATATGGCTCATCAACTCTATCCCTCTGTAGTTGCCACAACTCTGCACATCTCCCTTGTTCTGAAAAATGGGCACAAGCACACTTCTCCTCTATTCCTCCGGCATCTGCTCACACCCTAAGACCTTGTTGAATATTATTGTCAGAAAATCTACTGATACCTCGGCTAGACACTTCCATACCTCTACCGGTATGTCATCAGGACCAACTGCCTTTCCACTCTTCATCCTCTTCAATGCCCTCCTCACTTCACCCTTACAAATCTTTGCTACTTCTTGGTCCTCAACAGTCACATCTTCTACTCTCTTTTGTCTCTCATTTTCCTCATTCAACAGCTCTTCAAAGTACTCTTTCCATCTTCCCAGCACACTTCTGTCATCGAGTCAACACGTTTCCCACTCTGTCCTTAATCACTCTAACTTTCTGCATGTCCTTCCCATCTCTATTTCTCTGCTGTGCCAACCTGTATAAATCATTATCTCCCTCCTTACTGTCCAGCCTAGCATACAAGTCATCATATGCCCTGTTTGGCCTTTGACATTGCATCTCCTTGACATGACGTGAGATTATCGCGAGACTCGGCTTTGCCAGGAAGGTAAACATGTAAACACGGATCGAATTTGATGCAATTCATCAGAATTATTGATAAAATATCGTCAAATAAAAACGAAAGGAGAATATTTTCCTGAAAGTTTGAAATTCGCATTAATGTCTGAATGAGTCGTATTGCAGTATTTTATGTTATTTTTCGTATGAATACAGATAAATTCGTACAAGTTGGCAGCCCTGTAAATGCCACTGTCGTCTTTAAAATCACCTAACTTTCACCAATCCGTTTCCTTTAATAGAACCCGGAAGTAGAGTTGTTATTTTTGAACTCTACGCGTTTTATTGGTTAAAGTGTTCAATCAGGCAAAAGTAAGCGATATATTTTCATTCGGCTTTTAAAGCTTTTAAAAATAATTTCGTGATGTTTAAACATCCTACATAGTTATACTCCAGACATACTACAAACATAAATAAATAACTAAATAATAAATAAATAAATAAAGTTAAAAATTGAGTTATTTTGACGGGACGATCCACTCTGGTTCTGTTAGTTCTGTCTTAGCGCAGTGCATGAATTTGAAACTAAAACCTTTGCTAAGTTATTAGCCTGTTAGCTGTGTAACACTAATTAATTTTGGATAACAATTTCACCACGTTTAATCATTATGAAGAAGTTTGTTAGCGGTGTATATTGTATAGTTTTTATTATTATTATTTCAATCCAGTGCGCTGAAGGAAACATAGGATATTCTTATGCAGGTAAGTCTTAGCTTAGCAAGCTAAACTATGATTGTAAGAAAAAGTTTGGGACCCAAGAAGGATTAAACCTCATTTAGATTTATTACCGACAAAATCTAGAACGACACTGACTTATTAGTCATTAATCACTATTTGTCATAAACAGAGAGCTGAAATATGTACTGTATGTATGTGATATATAAGGGAAAAGCTGAAAGGAAAAAAAAAAAATATATATATATATATATAGTAAAAATTAAAGGACAGAACAAATACTTTCTATTGAAACTTCATTTTTCACAACAGATCTGTTTCGAGGGGTGGTGAAACCATCCTCTCTCTCTCTCTCTCTCTCTCTATATATATATATATATATATATATATATATATACATACATACACACACACACACACACTAGTCCTTCTCAAAAAATTAGTATATTGAGATAAAGTTCATTATTTTCTGTAATGTACTGATAAAAATTAAACTTTCATATATTTTAGATTCATTACAAACCAACTGAAATATTTCAGGTCTTTTATTGTTTTACTACTGATGATTTTGGCATACAGCTCATGAAAACCCAAAATTCCTATATCAAAAAATTAGCATATTTCATTCCGACCAATAAAAAAGTGCTTTTAATACAAAAAAAAATTAAACCTTTAAATAATTATGTTCAGTTCTGCACTCAATACTTGGTCGGGAATCCTTTTGCAGAAATGACTGCTTCAATGCGGCGTGGCATGGAGGCAATCAGCCTGTGGCACTGCTGAGATGTTATGGAGGCCTAGGATGCTTCGATAGCGGCCTTAAGCTCATCCACACTGTTGGGTCTGGTGTCTCTCAACTTTCTCTTCACAATATCCCACAGATTCTCTATGGGCTTCAGGTCAGGAGAGTTGGCAGGCCAATTGAGCACAGTAATACCATGGTCAGTTAAACCATGTACCAGTGGTATTGGCACTGTGAGCAGGTGCCAGGTCGTGCTGAAAAATGAAATCTTCATCTCCATAAAGATTTTCAACATATGGAAGCATGAAGTGCTCCAAAATCTCCTGATAGCTAGCTGCATTGACCCTGCCCTTGATAAAACACAGTGGACCAACACCAGCAGCTGACATGGCACCCCAGACCATCACTGACTGTGGGTCCTTGACACTGGACTTCAGGCATTTTGGCGTTTCCTTGTCCCCAGTCTTCCTCCAGACTCTGGCACCTTGATTTCCGAATGACATGCAAAATTTGCTTTCATCCGAAAAAAGTAGTTTGTACCACTGAGCAACAGTCCAGTGCTGCTTCTCTGTAGCTCAGGTCAGCCGCTTCTGCCGCTGTTTCTGCTTCAAAAGTGGCTTGACCTGGGGAATGCGGCACCTGTAGCCCATTTCCTGCACACACCTGTGCATGGTGGCTCTGGATGTTTCTACTCCAGACTCAGTCCACTGCTTCCACAGGTCCCTCAAGGTCTGGAATCGGCCCTTCCTTCACTTTTTCCTTCCCACAGACGTCCCACTGAGGTGCCTTGATACAGCACTCTGGGAACAGCCTATTCGCTCAGAGATTTCTTTCTGTGTCTTACCCTCTTGCTTGAGGGTGTCAATGATGTCCTTCTGGACAGCAGTCAGGTCGGCAGTCTTACCCATGATTGTGGTTTTGAGTAATGAACCAGGCTGGGAGTTTTTAAAAGCCTCAGGAATCTTTTGCAGGTGTTTAGAGTTAATTGGTTGATTCAGATGATTAGGCTAATAGCTCGTTTAGACTACCTGAACATGATATGCTAATTTTTTGAGATAGGAATTTTGTGTTTTCATGAGCTGTATGCCAAAATCATCAGTATTCAAACAATTAAAGACCTGAAATATTTCAGTTGGTGTGCAATGAATCTAAAATATATGAAAGTTTAATTTTTATCAGTACATTACAGAAAATAATGAACTTTATCACAATATGCTAATTTTTTGAGAAGAACTAGTATATATATATATAAGAGAACAGAGAAGAGAGAGGATGGTTTCACCACCCCTCGAAACAGATCTGTAGTGATAAATGGAGTTTCAATAGAAAGACTTTGTCCTGTCCTTTTATTTTTGTTTATTTGCTTTACCAAAAAGTATTGAGCACTCTCCTACGGAATGATCTACTCAGAAAATCCTCTATATATATATATATATATATATATATATATATATATATATATATATATATATATATATATATTTATCATCATCATCATCTTCCGCTTAGTCCAGGGTCAGGTCGCGGGGGCAGCAACCTCAGCAAAGAGGTCCAGACGTCCCTCTCCCGAGCCACTTCCTCCAACTCTCCCGGGGGACACCGAGGCGGTCCCAGACAAGCCGAGAGACATAGTCCCTCCAGTGTGTTCTAGGTCGACCCCGGGGTCTCTTCCCGGTTGGACATGCCCGAAACACCACACAAGGGAGGCGTCTGGGGGGCATTCTGACCAGATGCCCGAGCCACCTCAACTGGCCCCTCTCAGTGCGGATCTACTCCGAGCTCTCCCTGGATGGAGGAGCTTCTCACCTTATCTCTAAGGGAGAACCCCGCCACCCGGCGAAGGAGGCTCATTTCAGCCGCTTGTGTCCGTGATCTTGTTCTTTCGGTCATTACCCAAAGCTCGTGACCATAGGTGAGGGTTGGAACGTAGATCGACTGGTAAATTGAGAGCTTCGCCTTGCGGCTCAGCTCCTTCTTCACCACGACGGACCGGTACAGGCACTGCTTAACAGCAGAGGCTGCAGCGATCCGTCTGTCGATCTCTCGCTCCATCCTTCCCTCACTCGTAAACAAGACCCCAAGATACTTAAACTCCTCCACTTAGGACAGGACCTCATTCCCGACCCGGAGGGTGCATTTCACCATTGTCTGACTGAGAACCATGGCCTCGGACTTGGAGGTACTGATCTTCATCCCGGCTGCTTCGCACTCAGCTGCAAATCGCTCCAATGAGAGCTGGAGGGCCCGACTTGATGAAGCCAAGAGGACAACATCATCCGCAAAAAGCAGAGACGATATCCGATGGCCACCAAACCAGAACCCCTCATCGCCTCGACTGCGCCTAGAAATTCTGTCCATAAAAATTATGAACAGAATCGGTGACAAAGGACAGCCTTGGCGGACTCCAACTCCCACTGGAAATGAATCTGACCTGCTGTTACCAATACGGACCAAACTCCGGCTCCGGTGATACAGCGACCGAATAGCTCGTAGCAACGGATCTGGCACGCCGTACTCTCGGAGCACGCCCCACAAGATCGTTCGAGGGACACGGTCGAAAGCCTTCTCCAAATCCACAAAGCACATGTCGACAGATTGGGCAAACTCCCATGCCCCCTCCAGAATCCTGTGGAGCGTATAGAGTTGGTCAAGAGTGCTGCGGCCAGGACGAAAACCACATTGTTCCTCCTGAATCCGAGGTTCGACTATCGGTCGGATCCTCCTCTCTAGTACCCCTGCATAGACTTTCCCAGGTAGGCTGAGGAGTGTAATTCCCCGATAATCGGAACACACCCTCCGGTCCCCCTTCTTAAAAATTGGGACCACCACCCCAGTTTGCCAATCCAGAGGTACAGCCCCTGATGACCACGTGATGTTGCAGAGACGTGTCAACCAAGACAGTCCTACAACATCCAGAGCCCTGAGATATTCCGGGCGGATCTCGTCCAACCCCGGAGCTCGACCACCGAGGAGCTTTTTGACAACCTCAGTGATGAACCTCCACTCCAGTGATGGGCGAACTCTCACCCAAACCCCCAGGGTCTTCCTCCTCCACGGAGGGCGTGTTGGTGGGATTGAGAAGGTCCTCAAAGTATTCCCTCCACCTCTCGACAACATCCCCAGTCAAGGTAAGCAGCTTCCCACCTCCACTGTAAACAGTGCTTGTGAAGAACTGCTTCCCCCTCCTGAGGCGTCGGATGGTGCCCCAGAACCTTTTTGAGGCCAACCGATAATCACTCTCCAGGCCCTCACCGAACTCCTCCCACGCCCAAGATTTTGCATCTGCGACAGCCTCGGCTGCAGCACGTTTGGCCTGCCGGTACCCGTTTGCTGCCTCAGGAGTCCCACAGGCTAATAAAACCCGATGGGCCTCCTTCTTCAGCTGGACGGCCCCCTTCAAAGCAGGTGTCCACAACCGGGTTCAGGGATTACCGCCACGACAAGCACCGACGACCTTACGGCCACAGCTATGGGCTGCCGCCTCAGCAATGGAGGCGCGAAACATGGCCCATTCGGATTCCATGTCCCTCGCCTCCTCCGGAACATGGTTGTAGCTCTGCCGTAGGTGGGAGTTAAAGGCCTCCCGGACAGGGGACTCCGCCAAACGTTCCCAGCAGACTCTGATTACACGCTTGGGCCTGCCAGGTCTGGAAGGCAACTTCCCACACCACCAAAGCCAACTCACCACCAGGTAGTGATTGGTAGAGAGCTCAGCTCCTCTCTTCACCCGAATGTCCAGAACATATGGTCGCAAGTCCGATGACACGACTACAAAGTCAATCATCGGACTGCGACCTAGGGTGTCCTGGTGCCAAGTGCACCTATGGACACCCTTATGTTCGAACATGGTGTTCGTGATAGACAAACTATGACGAGCACAGAAGTCCAACAACGAAACACCATTTGGATTCAGACTGGAGAGGCCGTACCTACCGATCACACCCTTCCAGGTCACACTATCGTTGCCCACATGGGCGTTGAAGTCTCCCAAGACAACGAGCGAGTCTCCCGAGGGAGCGTTCTCCAACACCCCCCCAAAGACTCCAAAAAGGGTGGGTACTCTGAACTGTCATTTGGTGCAAAAGCACAAATAACAGTCAGGACCCGTCCCCCCACCCGAAGACGGAGGGAAGCTACCCTTTCGTCAACCGGGGAGAACCCCAACATTTGGGCACCGAGACGGGGGGGCAACAAGAATACCCACACCGGCTCGCCACCTCTCCCTATGAGCAACTCCAGAATAGAAGAAGGTCCAGCCTTTTTCGAGATGGATGGTTCCAGAGCCCAAGCTATGCGTTGAGGTGAGCCTGACTATATCTAGTCGGTATCTCTCCACCTCACGCACCAAATCAGGCTCCTTTCCCGCCAGAGAGGTGACATTCCATGTCCTGAGGGTCAGAGTAAGTAGCCGAGGATCGGTCCGACAGAACCCATGCCTTTGGCTGCCACCCAACTCACACTGCACCCGACCCCTAAAACTCCTCCCACGGGTGGTGGGTCCATGGGAGGGCGGACCCATGTCTCCTTTTCAGGCTAGGCCCGGCCAGGCTCCATGGGCATAAGCCCTGCCACCAGGCGCTTGCCTTCGAGCCCCTCCCCTGGGCCTGGCTCCAGGAGGGAACCCCGGTGACCCGCGTCCGGGCAAGGGAGACTGCTTCCTGTGCTCTCTCATGTGTCATAGGGGTTTTTTGAATCGCACTTCGTCTGGACCTTCACCCCGGACCTGTTTGCCTTGGGTGACCCTACCAGGGGCATTTGCCCCCGACAACATGGCTCCTAGGATCATTAGGTCATGCAAACCCCTCCACCACGATAAGGTGGCAATTCAGGGAGGGGTGTATACATATATATATATATATATGATTTTCTTAGTAGATCCTTCCGTAGGAGAGTGCTCAATACTTTTTGGTAGAGCAAATAACAATAAAAATAAAAATAAAAGGACAGGACAAAGACTTTCTATTGACACTCCATTTATCACTACAGATCTGTTTTGAGGGGTGGTGAAACCATCCTCTCTCTTCAGGTGATTATAGAAGAATCTTAATCTATAAAATAGATTGACTTATATGTATATGTATACAGTATATAATATTAATAAATACATAATGTCTTCCTTTCAGCATTTTTCCCTTTTACTCAGGAGTCGCCACAGCGAATCATTTGATTCGCACGTTTGATTTTGGCAGAGGTTTTTACGTCGGATGCCCTTCCTGTCACAACCCTTTTTTTTTAGCAAGGGACAGAAACACGCTGACGACTTTGCAGCCTACTCTTTACGAAAGTCAGCAATGGTTCTTTTACATGCCTCACACCATAGACAGTGAGAGACATGGCCCGCCTTTGATAACCCAGTTAGCTGCACTGGGGGGGGGGGGGGGGGCAGTGACAACCTTGTGGAGAGTGGGACTCGAACCCCCAACCTTTGGATCAGCGATCCAGTGCCCTATCCCACTAGACCACCACTGCCCCCTTTTTACATAATCAACGCTATAAATGCTTGTACAGTTGGCCCCCAACTTACGAAATTAATCCGTTCCAGAGCCCTTCTTGTATAGCGGGGATTTCGTAAGTAGGGGTCGCACCTCACATGTTAAACGCCTAATTCGTTCCAAGACTCCAGTCTTAAGAACCCCATAAACCCTTTAAAAATGATAAAAGTACACCAATTTTGAATGAAATGTGTGTTAAAATTAAAAGAAAATTATTTATTAAACCATTTAAACATTTTATTAACATTAAACCATTTTATTAACATTTATTAATTAAACCATTATTAAACATTTTTATTAACACACACACACACACACACACACACACACACACACACACACCCCTCTGTCTCTCTCTCTCTCTCTCACACACACACACACACACACAGACGTATTACAATGCACATGTTTATTCTAGCGTTGCGGGCCACGCCCACAAGATGTGAATTCAAAGCGCATTCCCTGCTTGACTATTTACTGAATTAAAACAACTTAAAAAACTAAACTGAAAACTAAAGCGTTATTCCCTCTCTCTCTCTCTCTCTCTCTCTCTCTCTCTCTCTCGCTCTCACTGTTGCTGTGACTGACACAAGAGGTGGAATAAGCCCATCCTACCCAGAGCGCACAGACCTTCCACAATTAATAATCTGTGTTGAAACCAATTTAATGTTGATTTAATCACATGATCTCTGAGGTCCAGTGATGACGTTTCGATAACATGGGTGAATTTTTCTTGTAATCTCCAGATTGCACATACGTGACGCCAGATTATGCCTCAACGTACTATGGGGGCCGGTGCTTCTGCTACACCAGTCCTGCAATCAAATGGAAAGACTACTGGTCAACTTTCCAGGTACAGGTGAACTCAGCAGCTGTGCTAATGCTAATGAATAAGTTACGTTGAGTTTTCAAGTCTGTAGGAGGAAAAGTTATGGTGTACCGTGATTTAATTTCAGTTCCTGTTTGAGCGTCTGATCTGAGAGTCGGGCTTTTCCACATTGCAGTGATCAGTCGCTGTACTGCACTTTCACCTGAAACTTCATGCCTTTCGCCTTGTCTGTCAGCGACATCATTGGCCAATAAATGGATCAAGAAGGAATGTCTTAAAACTGCCCAAATTAAATCTGAGAAATAGAGTCTTATCCAAAATAAATAAAGGAATAAACCACTTGAGGCTTTATTTGGTACTTGTTGTTTTTGTATCTTGTATCTGATTGGACAATAAATATTATTTTGGCAGCCAATAAATGAATCGACACAACTTTCTTTCTTTCTTCCTTTCAGCTTTTTTTCCCTTTAAATTTGCTAATTTTCTCGTGAGTATTCAGCAACCCAATTAATTTTTGCACATTTTTTTAAACCAAATATTGTAATACCACAGCAATGATGAGTTCTGGATTTTGATTGGTCAGAAAGGCTTTTCTATATCAACGTCATTTCTTTGTACGACTTTGAATTTTTGCTCTGTGCGGTGCTCACAACACCGAGTAATTTATTCGTGTAACAGAAAATACAGGCTGCAATCCAGAGTCAGATTGGATTTTTCTCACCTGGCAGGTTAACGTATTGAGCCGCGAGGACATCGTGATTGTGTACCCGATGGAACGCAAAACCTGCCATGCCACCCAGAACCTCTTCAAACTCGTGACGTGTCTGACTGAGCACTACTGGCCTTCCAGTGTACAGAAGGAGCAGACCATGGACATCCCGCTCATCGAAGAGGAGGTGTACTTCATGGCCAAGTCTCCCAGAGCCAGTGCCGAGTACACGCTCCATGTTTCCAAACACAGTAAGTACTACAGTGACACCTTGTACAAACATGCAGTGTAGTTTTTATTGTCTCTTGTTGTTCAGTTCCATCAGGGAAAGTTTTTTAGAAGTCGTTGTAGACTTGTGTTGTGCGGTTAGAGGAAGAACAGGGGAAGTTGATTTCTTTTTCATAGCACCACATCATGGAGTGTTTTGTTCTTTGTTTACAACAGGATGTTATTAGTCTTATGCTAAGTGCGCATTTATTAAAGGTGCAATAGCTTATTAAACAAAACTAATTTGGTACTCATTACCTCATTGTCTACACCATGTTATGCAATTGTTCATGTCTGTCTGCGTATTACCACAATAACTCAAGAAATAAGTGAGGGATCGCCACAAAAACTTCACCAAATATGGATAATCTGCCACTGAAATGCTGATTAAATTTTGGGCCTGATCTGATAAAGATTTTATTTTTTTAACATTTAATAAGCTGAAGAAGGAGCTGAGCCGCAAGGTAAAGCTCTCAATTTCCCAGTCGAGCTACGTTCCATCTATCACCTATGGTCACGAGCTTTGGGTAGTCACCGAAAGAACAAGATCACGGATACAGTGGCTGAAATGAGCTTCCTTTGCCGGGTGGTGGGGCTCTCCCTTAGAGATAAGGTGAAAAGCTCTAACATCCGGGGAAAGCTCGGAGTAGAACAACTGCTCCTTTGCATTGAGAGGGGCCAGTTGAGGTGTCTCGGGCATCTGGTCAGAATGCCTCCTGAACTCCTCCCTGGTGGGATGTTTTGGGAATGTCAAATCGGAAAGAGACCCCGGGGTCGACCTTGAACACACTGGGGGGGGGGGGGGGGGTATGTCTCTTGGCTTGTCTGGGAACACCTCGGTGTCCCCCTGGAAGAGCTGGAGGAAATGGTTGGGGAGAGGGATAATACCATAGATCATCTCTAAATGTTGTTCTGCTTGTTTCCTTTTGCACGGCCCACTCTAGAAAAGGGCAAATGCATGCATGCCTTTTTGTGAAAATGTAATATCCTGACGTAGCTAAAAATCTGAATATCCAACCAGTTACAATTGCCGTCCGATCAGAATACTTGACAAATAAGAACAGTCAACCAATCAGAACATTGGATTAATTATAACAATCAACTAATTAAAACATCCAACCAATCAGAACATCAAACTGATTAGAACAATCATCTAATCAGAACAGTTGACCAATCAGAATTCAGTGATCAGTCTTGTACGAATGAAAACTGTGTGTAAATCAGTGCTTCTCAGTTATTTTCTGTGATGCTCCCTCTAGGAATGAAAAAAGCATTTCACGCCCCAAGCGCAACTATAAATAGTATTATTTGTCTATAAAATTGTTATTAGTACAGACGCTAACCGACTTGCGTTCATCTGTTTTACGTTTTTTTCTATTTTACTTTTTAAAAAAAAAAAAAGTCAAATTTTGAGTTTAGACGTACCTACGGTATGCTGACGCAATGACGTAATGATGCTGCATCCATTGTTTACAAACGACAGACTGAACGTGCCCCTCCTTCTTCCCAGTTCAGTTATATATACATCGTTTTTAATTTATATATATACACACACACACACATATATATATATATATATATATATATATATATATATATATATATATATAGCGTGTTACCCTTGTGTTAAGACGTCGTCTCTGTGATCTTTGTGTTTACATTGGTTTTGCGAACTTTTGTAATCTTAAGCAAATATGGTTGGTCAGAAGTGTAAGCCTACTAGTATGAGTGCAAGTCTCATACACAGAGATGAATTAACTATCTGCTCGGATTGGTGCAATCTACCATGCATACTCAGTTAAGCAAAGAGAGTTGAAAAATTAATGAAAACCCGAATCCAGAAAAGAAAGAGAACTCTCCGCTCTGTTGGTGACTCTGCACATCAGTGCAGGCTGAGTACTAAACAAGTATTCAACGGCGCTCTTCCTCACTTGAAAGACCAGAAGTCCGTATAATCCGCGCTTTGTCTCAAGCACAAAATAAGTAAACTGTAGACTGCTGAGTTCCATTTCGCCCATGCTGGAGTTTATTTGTATGTATTTTACATTTCAGGGTTCAACAGGATGCGATTTTTCCTCTTCCTCTCCGGACTCATGCTCTTCTTCTGTGCCAGAGCCGTATGCAGGTAAGCATCAGATGGGTTTATTTTGAATGTTCACACATAGTTGGCAGTGATTCTGATTTGCAGTTTGACTGCATTACGAGGAAATATGAACATATGCATGATTTTATCATTTCTGTCTCCTGTGAGTTTCACGAACTGGAAAAAAAAAGTCACCAGGTATTATATGGACTCCAGAATCTAACTATGTTCCAGGAGGATATACAAGGTCACATGATGCTTTCGTTCCTCGGGAAATGGAGAAAGGAAGATCACATGACCTCATTTGCACTGTTAAAGCTTGTGCTCGTCTTTTGTTTATTTTGTTTAAAGTAAACGATTAAAACCTTTAGTGTAATATGAGGAGCGCACTTTGGAATGTAGTACATAATGGAAATAATCCAGCTGCGTAATCAGAGCAATTAATACGTCATCTCCGTGTGTGTGTGTGTGTGTGTGTGTGTGTGTGTGTGTGTGTGTGTGATATTTCATTCCCATACACAGTTCTCATTATAAAACACTTGTGTGTAATTATAAAAATATTTTACCCCAGTACTTTATCCATACAAGCTCCAGTGAGGTACAGGAACAATTTTCTGCCCCATTGTTTATAAAATGATATGTAGCGTGTACAACTTTAAACACCGTAATAAGCTCCTCATGACGTGAAGTGTGACGTTAGTGTGACTGTTTCCCAAGTTTAACCATGAAGTTTCCACTGAAAAGTTCTAAAACTATGAGGGTTATTTTTTAAATCAGTGCAGAATGATGTGCAGGTGTAATATTTATAAAATTATAAAAGGTTGAGGATGTCTGGAGATTTATATGATTTAATAATAAAAAATATATATACAGACACTCCCTGACTTACGTTCATCCGTTTTACGTGTTTTCGATTTTACGTTTTTTTTTTTTTTTTTTTTTACAAAAAAAGTCAAAATTTTAAGTTTAGACGTACCTACATAGTATGCTGACGTAATGACGCTGCGTCGTCTTCTTCTTTTCCTTTCGGCTGTTCCCTTCAGGGGTCGCCACAGCAAACCATCTGCCTCCATCTCGCCCTGTCCTCTGCATCTTCTTCTCTTACTCCAATGACCTTCATGTCTTCCTTCACCACATCCATAAATCTCTTCTTTGGTCTTCCTCTAGGCCTTCTGCCTGGTAGTTCCAACCTCAGCATCCTACTGCCAATATACTCACTATCCTTCCTCTGTACATGTCCAAACCATCTCAATCTACCCTCTCTGACTTTGTCTCCAAAACATCATACGTGGGCTGTCCCTCTGATGTACTCAATCCTGATCCTATCCATCCTCGTTACTCCCAGAGAGAACCTCAGCATTTTCATCTCTGCTACCTCCAGCTCTGCGTCCTGCCTTTTCCTCAGCGCGACTGTTTCTAGGCCATACAACATCGCTGGTCTCACCACCATCTTATACACTTTTCCATTGCTCTGGATTGTTGAGCCTAAGTACTTAAAATCCTCCACCTTCCTTATCTCTGCTCCCTGTAACATCACTGTTCCTCCTGGGTCCTTCTCATTCACACACATGTATTCTGTCTTACTGAGGCTAACATTCATTCCTCTCCTTTCCAGGGCATACCTCCACCTCTCTAGATTTTCCTGCACTTGTTCTCTGCTCTCACTACAGATCACAATGTCATCTGCAAACATCACAGTCCATGGAGATTCTTGCCTAACCTCGTCTGTCAGCCTGTCCATCACCATGGCAAACAAGAAGGGGCTCAGAGCTGATCCTTGATGCAGTCCCACCTCCACCTTGAATTCGTCGGTCACGCCGACAGCACACCTCACCACGGTCTTACATCTCTCAGACATGTCCTGCACCACTCTAAAATACTGCTCTGCCACTCCAGACTTCCTCATGCAATACCACAGTTCTTCTCTTTGCACCCTGTCATATGCTTTTTCCAGATCCACAAAGGCACAGTGCAGTTCCCTCTGACCTTCTCTGTACTCCTCTCTTAACATCCTCAAAGCAAACACTGCATCTGTGGTGCTCTTTCTTGGCAAGAAACCAAACTGTTGCTCACAAATGACCTCTGCCCTTAGTCTAGCTTCCACTATTCTTTCACATAACTTCATCGTATGGCTCATCAACTTTATCCCTCTGTAGTTGCCGCAACTCTGCACGTCTCCCTTGTTCTTAAAAATGGGCACCAGCACACTTCTCCTCCATTCCTCCGGCATCTGCTCACTCTCTAAGACCTTGTTGATTGTTCTTGTCAGAAAATCTATTGCTACCTCTCCTAGACACTTCCATACCTCCAAAGGTATATCATCAGGACCAACTGCTTTTCCATTTTTCATCCTCTTCAGTGCCCTCCTCACTTCACCCTTACGAATCTTTGCTACTTCCTGCACCTCAATGGTCACCTCTTCTACTCTTTTTTGTCTCTCATTTTCCTCATTCATCAGCTGTTCAAAGTACTCATTCCATCTTCCCAGCACACTTCTGTCATCAGTCAATACATTTCCCTCTCTGTCCTTTATCAATCTAACTTGCTGTACGTCCTTCCCATCTCTAGCTCTCTGCTGTGCCAACCTGTATAGATCATTTTCTCCCTCCTTACTGTCCAACCTATCATACAAGTCATTATAAGATAAGATAAGATAAGATACAGCTTTATTAATCTCACAATGGAGAAATTCACTGTTACAGGCTCTTGAGGTACTATCAGTAGGGGGTGCAAAAATAGATACAAGTACAAACATACACACATACATATATATTATATAAGTAAATAAATAAATAGATACATAAATAGTATAAATTAATAAACAATAAAAGAAAAGAATGTTAAAATATTAAAGTGTAATGTATCTGAGTGCAGAGTAGATGGGTTGATATGGTTTACAGTCACAGTGGGGTAGATGTGGTTCATTAAAGTGCACGGGGTTTTTATTGCACATAACCGGTATTTTCACAGACAGTTACAAAGTGGCGTTGTACAGTCTGACAGCGGTGGGAATGAACGACCTGCGGTAGCGCTCCTTCCTGCGCTGAGGATGCCTCAGTCGTCCACTGAAGGAGCTGCTCAGCTCCTCGACAGTCTGGTGCAGTGGGTGAGAGCTGTTGAACAGGATGGATGTGAGCTTTGCTACCATCCTCCTCTCACTCACCTCCTCCACAGAGTCCAGTGGGCAGCCGAGGACAGAGCTGGCCCTCCTGACCAGCTTGTTCAGTCTCTTCCTGTCCCGCTCTGTGCTGCCCGGGGCCCAGCAGATGGCAGCGTAGAGGATTGCAGAGGCTACCACAGAGTCATAAAAAGTCCTGAGCAGAGGTCTGCATATGCCGAAGGACCTGAGTCTCCTCAGAAGGTGGAGGCGACTCTGGCCCTTCTTGTACAGGGCGTTGGTGTTGTGGGACCAGTCCAGTTTATTGTTAAGGTGAACACCCAGGTACTTGAAACTGTCCACTGTCTCAATGTCCTGTCCCTGGATGTTCACTAGTAAGTGTGTGTGTGTGTGTGTGTGTGTGTGTGTGTGTGTGTGTGTGTGTGTGTTTGAGTGCTTCTCCTGAAGTCGACCACCATCTCCTTCGTCTTCCTAGTGTTCAAGCACAGGTGGTTGCGCTCACACCAGTCCACGAAGTCAACGATGACCGACCGGTACTCCAGCTCGTTCCCCTCTTGACACACGGCCCACGATGGCAGAGTCGTCCGAGAACTTCTGGAGGTGGCAGCTGTTTGTGTTATATATGAAGTCCGAGGTATAGATGTTAAAAAGGAAGGGTGAGAGGACGGTGCCCTGCGGTGCCCCCGTGCTACAGACTACCACCTTTGACTTACAGCCGCGCAGCCGCACGTACTGTGGACGGTTAGTAAGGTAGTCAATAATCCAGGCAGCAAGATGCCCGTCCACTCCCACGCCCTCCAGCTTCCCCGCAGGCGCCGCTGGCCTGATGGTGTTGAAGGCGCTGGAGAAGTCAAAGAACATGACCCTCACAGCGCTGCCGGCGATCTCCAGGTGGGTGAGTGCCCGCTGCAGAAGGTAGATGACGGCGTCTTCGACTCCGATGTTGGGCCTGTAGGCAAACTGCAGCGGGTCTAGGGTGGGGCTCACCATAGAGCGGAGGTGTTCAAGGAGGAGCCTTTCCATGGTCTTAATGAGGTGGGAGGTCAGGGCGACAGGTCTGTAGTGGGCTGGTTCCTTCGCTTGAGCTGTTTTGGGAACCGGAACCACACAGGAGGTCTTCCATAGGACGGGAACCTTCTCCAGGCTGAGGCTCAGGTTGTACAGGTAGCATAGTACCACACAGAGCTGGTCTGCGCAGGTCCTCAGCAGCCTGGGACTGATGCCATCAGGTCCTTCAGAGTTCCTCTGATTTAGTCGCCTCAGCTGTCTCCTCACCTGGTCTGATGTGAGGGAGAGGGGGGGCTGGGGTGGGCTGCAGAGGGAGGGGGATGTGTCTGTCGGGCTGTAGCAGTCAAGTGAAGTTGGCCTGGGGAGGGGGAGGTGTCAGCTGGTCTGGAGACGTGTGAAGAGGGGAGGGGAACGGGAGGGGTGCAGAGGGGAGGGGGAGAATCAAACCTGTTGAAGTAACAGTTTAGTTCATCCGCCCAGCGCTGGTCACCATCAGCTGTCCCTCTGACACTCTGCCCAAATCCAGACATGGTCTTTAGTCCTCTCCAGACGTCCTGCACGTTGTTCTGAGCCAGCTTCTCCTCCATCTTCTTCCCATAGCCCTTCTTTGCCCTCCTGATCCTCCACTGGAGCTCACGCTGGACCTTCTTCTGCTCCTCTCTGTCCCCCGAGATGAAAGCCCTCTTTTTCTGGTTCAGGAGGACTTTGAGCTCAGGGGTGACCCATGGGTGGTTGTTGGAGAAGCACCGTACCCTCCGTGTTGGCACAGTGCTGTCCACGCAGAAGTTCATGTCGTCGGTGATGCAGTGTGTGAGGCCGTCGATGTCATCACCAAAGGAGTCACAGAGCATGCTCCAGTCTGTGGTCTGGAAACAGTCCCTAAGCCTCTCGTTGGTCTCCTCGGTCCACACTTTCACAGACCTCTTCTGTGCAGGTTCCTTTCGCACCCTTATACGCCCCCTGTTTGGCCTTAGCCACTGCTACTTTCGCCTTACGCTGTGTCTCCCTGTACTCCTGTTTACTCTCTTCGGTCCTCTCAATGTCCCACTTCTTCTTAGCTAACCTCTTCCTTTGTACACACTCCTGCACTTCCTCATTTCACCACCAAGTCTCCTTATCTACTTTCCTTCCAGAGGACACACCAAGTACTCTCCTACCTGTCTCCCTGATCACATTTGCTGTGGTTGTCCAGTCATCTGGAAGCACTTCCTGACCACCCAAAGCCTGTTTCAATTCCTCCTTGAAGACAACACGACCCTCTTCCTTTTTCAAAGTACACTTTCTATCTTCCCAGCACACTTCTGTCATCAGTCAATACATTTCCCACTCTGTCGTTTATCACTCTAACTTGCTGCTTGTCCTTCCCATCTTTATTTCTCTGCTGTGCCAACCTGTATAAATCATTTTCTCCCTCCTTACTGTCCAACCTATCATACAAGTCATCATATGCCCTCCGTTTGGCCTTTGTCTTTTATAATGACTTTTCCATGATACAAGCTTTGATCCCACAAAAAATCTATCCCATCCAACGAGCAAAATTTTGATTTACAAGCTCCTCTGGGGAAATGGCTTTTTTGGACTGATTAGCCTCGTATTCTTCCTGTGTATTCCGCTGCGCTCTGAGCATGCCTTGTGCAGTGCTTCTCAATTATTTTCTGTGATGCTCCATATAGGAAGAAAAAAAAACATTTCACGGCCCCTCAACGCCCCGCATGCGACTATAAATAGTGTTTACTGCACTTTATATCATTTGCTCCGTGCTTTTTCCCTACACCATCGGGAACACAGTGAGAGCACCACTGCCACCTACTGTAGAGGATGCCCAATTACACTTAATTCTGATATAGTATGGCAAAAAAGCAAGTTCTCCAGGGTAATACTGCCACCCCCTGGCATCACATCGGGCACGCCTCACTATTTGAGAAGCACTGGCCTTGTGGGAGCTCACCACGACCCTTTCCTCACTGGCATTCGTAGCATGCACATGCACAAAATTCTCCTCCTCCTCTGTTACGACCTCATGCCTGCACAAGTGACATCTTCACGCCATGTGATATCATTGCCGCAGTCGATAATCGTAAGGGTTAGTTGACTTATTGTTTCTTGTTGTTTTATTATTAATTGTTAATTATTATTAATGTTAATATTAATGTATTATTATTATAAAATATGTATTGTCTTTATATGTTTATTTTGAATATATTAATTCAAATATAACTTGCCACAAACACATATATGAGTTTGGGAGGGAGTTGGAACGGATAAATTGGTTTTATATTATTTCCTATGTGAATGTTGACTTACGAGTTTGCCCTTGGCATAGTGATAATGAAATGTCACCCCTAGTGTCTGATGAACACTTTGCTCCATATTAAAGAATAGGCATTTTTCAGAAACTGTTTAGGTGAAAGAAATAACCTCCTGATAGAAGTATGAACAGATAATAGTGCAGTCTGGATGTGAATTCTGACTCAGACAGTTCCTCAACTGGAGCTTCAGCTTATAACCGAACTGTTCTAAATCCTGCTCACACAGATTTACTGTTAGAGGCCACATTGCATGTTTTGGTGTTGTACTTTCGCGCTAAGATTGACCCCCATCCCATCTGATGGAGACTTTGTAAATTGATACATTCTGCTCTAAAACCTTTGTAGAACACCGTTTGTTATGGAGTGAAGTCTGGAGACCTGCTTTTGTTGATGTGAAATATTGTTCTGTTGTCGAAATGCGATGAATGCGGATGTCTCTGATCAGGTAATAAAAGGTAAAGTCCATTGGGCTTTTTACATTTGGGCCGAGTGGGTCATCAGGCTGGTGCTTATTCCTGGTTTTCGCAGTGTGAAGCGACCAGGAGTTCAACTCCTCTTGGATGGGCCACTAGTCCATCGCAGGTTACCTTCCCAGTATATTTTACTGGTACCCATTTATACTGCTAGGTGAACAGAGGCACACTTGTGGTTAAGACATTGCACAAGGGCCTTAGGAACAGTGAGGGTCTAACTGGGATTTGAATACACAACCTTCCGATCATGAGCCCAGCACCCTAACCACTACGCCATCGGCCCCACTGTCTGATCAGTTGCATCCTTGTTATTTACTAGGGCTACTCAACTCGAAACAACAATTATGGGTTACGGTACTTATGACTACTTATAAAAGTCGAGGTAGGAGCACACAGGTAGACTACATCTTGTGTAGCTGATGATATGAAGGAAGTCAGTGACTGCAAAGTAGAAGTGGGTGAGAGTTTTGCCAAACAGCATAGGATGGTGGTGTGCAGGATGATGCTGATGGTAAGAAAGGTGAAGAAGGCAAAGGCAGAGCAGAAGACAAAGTGATGGAAGCTGAAAAAGGAAGAGTGTCATGTTGCCTTCAAGGAGGAGTTGAAACAGGTTTTGGGTGGTCAGGAAGTGCTTCCAGATGACTGGACAACTATAGCTAATGTGATCAGTGAGACAGGTAATAGAGTACTAGGTGTGTTCTCTGAAAGAACAGTAGGTATGGAGACTTGGTGGTGGAATGAGGAAGTGCAGGAGTGTGTACAAAGGAAGAGGTTAGCTAAGAAGAAGTGGGACATTGAGAGGACCGAAGAGAGTAAACAGGAGTACAGGGAGACACAGCGTAAGGCGAAGGTAACAGTGGCAGAGACACAGCGTAAGGCGAAGGTAGCAGTGGCAAAGGCCAAACAGAGGGCATATGATGACTTGTATGATAGGTTGGACAGTAAGGAGAAGAAAATGATTTATACTGGTTGAGGTGACTGTTGAGAACCAGGAAGTGGCAAAGATTAATAAGGGTGAAATGAGTAGGGCATTGAAGAGGATGACGAGTGGAAAGGCAGTTGGTCCTGATGACATACCGGTGGAGGTATGGAAGTGTCTAAGAGA